>CM076580.1:1563925896-1564525896 GCA_034641835.2 Pinus albicaulis
TTATCATGTCCTGTATTAAGTAGGTTGCCATCAAGTCCAAAGGGGGAGATTGTTGGCAATATGATGAAGAGTGTTGTCCTTGATGGCAACCTACTTATAAAGTTGATGGCTACTTGATGAAATGAGATTGTTGGCTATATGATGCAATGTGTTGTCCTTGATGACAACCTGACTAATGAAGTTGTTCTTGATGGAAACTGGCTTAATGAGTTTCCTATAAGCAACCTATGTGTTAAATATGTAAAGATGATGTATCTACAGATCAAATCAGGAGTAACAGAAGAAATGAATTTCAAGAAGTGCCAAAGAAATGATAAATAAGGTATGTCACTATGCATACGCAGGTTTGTTAAGGCAAAGTAGCGTATGTACGCGGAAAAGTACGTTCCAAGTCGCGTATGCCTAATTGCGCTCTAAATTTATAAAACCAGGGGTTCTTACCATGGTATTGACCCATTGTATTGAGCACTTGAATATCTATTTGATCCCGTCCAGGAATACCATTAGAAGTTGTGTGGTTTTGGCTCATGGTATTGACAAAGGCTAAATCTATATAAGGAGAAGAAATTCATAGTGCAAAGGTGGGCAAGGGTCTGGGCATTAATGAATACTTCACTCTGAAGTATATCTGCATGGTTGAATTCTGTTCTTAATTGATAGATCTGAATCTATGATGCACCTATGAATTTGATAAAGGTTCAAGATCTCTAGATCTAGAAATGATGAATCTCTAAAGAAGTGATGAAGACCTGGCACAAATTTGATGAATAAATTGAAGAAATTTGTGTAAGTTCATAGATCTAATATATTTTGCAAAGTTTGTCTTTTATAGATCTATACGCAGGTTCATTTCAAGAAAAGCACGTGTATACGCGGATCTGGTTCAATAAAAGCACGTATGGGCAGTTAGGTTTTTCTTTGAAAAATGCACAGATGTATACGTGGGTTCGTTTCATGAAAAGCGCATGTATACACGAGTCTAATTAAATAAAAGCACTTATGGTATTTGAACTAATGATTGCTCAAGGTTGAATGTGTTTCTGCATATCTATTCTGAAGTCTGGGTTATCTCTGATATTCTAGTTATAGTGGTTTCACTATTCTGTTTGAAGCATTGGGCAAACTATATTCATTGATAAGTGAAGGGTTGTGTTGAAGCTGTTTGATCCAGTTTGAAAATTGATGAAACATGGTCTGCAGTGGTGTTGAGGGTCGAAGCCTTCAGTAAGGGGGTAGTAGCTCCCTTCCAGTGATAGCTGGTAAACGAGAGGAGGGGGTAGTAGCTCCCTTCTAGGAGAGGCTGGTAAACAAGAGTAGGGGGTTGTAGCTCCCTTCCAGGAGAGGCTAGTAAACGAGAGAAGGTTGTAGCCTTCTGTAGGTGGGTGCCTGCGTGCTGGTATGAGTCTGCGCCAGTGCACAGTTGTAAGATGTTTTCTTTATAATAAATATTGAAGACTGAGACGACGGCAGCGGTGGTTTTCTCCCGAATTGGGTTTCCACCTAAAATCTTGGTGTTCATGTGTGATGCTTATGTGTGTTGAGTTATTATGTTCTTACTGTACATGTTTACTGCTTACTAACATCTAATAAGTGAATGATGCAATAATCTAAGATAAGAATTATCTGCATAATAAGAGATCTGAGCATACGCGAGTTTCCTTAAGGATATCTGCGTATATACGCTAGTTTTGTTCTGTAAAGTAGCGTATGGGTTTTGAGAAGAAAAGTAAAAAAATTGTTAATGATCAAGATGCGGTTCACCCCCTCTCGATTATCTTTCCCAACATTGGGAAGTGTGAAAGACATGGTGAAGCTTGGAGAACATTGATTGCATGAGGTAAGAGTGAACCTACGGATGTGGAGCAAACCACAACATGAGGATCATGGAGTGGGAGAAACCACTCATGCGGATAAATTTTGTGTGAGGAATGGGCGGGAGAGGTGCATCATTCTGCGGGAAAGGTGGGGCATGTGCATGAGTAATCCCAAGAAGAAATTTTGGGCAAGATTCATTGAGATGGTGTGGATCTCATGAATCGAACCTAGCTACTAGGAGCCCACAAAGCAACAGTAGCAGGATCAGTTGGATTGATGCAGTCAGATGTTGTGAAGACATGAAATCAAAGTGACAATGTCGAAAATTGGAGCGCAGATCAAAGTTGACCGCAAGTGCAGAGTGCATGGGTAGAGTTCAACAATGCGATGGTTCTGAATACATGTCTGATGTGGCAGTCAGAGCTTGATGACAAATGCATTAGTGATTGAGTTGTTTGGGAGAAATTTATTGATTTGAAGTGTTGCATCTGAAGTGTGCCTTCACAATATACATGGAGTTGCCGGGCGCATGCAAAGACACTTTTCTTGTTGAGAGGGTGTTGAGTTTGCAACAAGAAGCAGTGAAAGTGGCATCGAAGCATCATCATAATCTAGTGAAAAATAATCACAAACTAGGTGGGACCCTATGAGTTATTTTTAGGTGTGTATATATGCAGAATGGTGAGCATATTCTAAATTAGCGGGGAGGATGATTCTAGATGGTTGAGAAAATTCTATATTTAGATGAGTTTCTATTTTTAGAAGATGGGCGAAGTCTATTTATAGATCGCAAATCTAAAAATATAATGCATGTCGATTATTATTAGCCCTTAATAATAATCAGACAATAAATAGTAACTTATTCTCTTGGAGCACTTTATTTCAGTGAATAGATGTGGCACATCAGTGGGCTGAAGGAATTACACAATTCCTAGGGTGGTTGGTGACTCATGCATGGAGGACTTAGTTATAACTGATTGTGGCAAGTTGTAACAGAGTTGGAAGAGTAGTTATGTGAGTTGTTATTTAGTTTAACTCAGTTCAGTGAGTTAAACTCAGTTGTGCTAGTTGTAACTGAACATACACTAGTGATAGATGAGTGAATTAATTATTTAATTAATTCACAAGTAGTGTCTTACTTGCAACTGAAGGAATACAACATTTAACTACTTGCATGTCAAATCCAGTGGAGACCCAGTGGAGAGATGGGTGAAAGGGTGAGATGGACTATCTGTTGTGACTATAGTGGAGCATTCAATGCATCCACACACACATTGGAGATGCCTATGAGTATTGAGAATTAAAGGCAAGGTAAGGTTGAATTCATTCAGGGTTCTTCTTCAGTAGGGATTTTGACAGTGGAGGCAGGCTAGCAGGAGGCAAGAAATTGGTGCATGGAGATGAAAATTTCTGCAAGACAGTGTGAGATGATTGTATATTGTACTGAGATCTCTATGAGCTGAGCTTTTTATGAGATATATGATATTGTTTCATGATCTATTAATATACATAATATATTATAGTTGGGGTTTTTAGCTTTAAGCTTTCCTGGTAAAACATCTTGTTTATGTGTGATTGATTTTTCTTCATGTGTTTGCAATTGGCGATTTAATTTCCACAAGGAATTAAGTAGAAGGATTATGTATTTAACATAAGGATTAAATTGTTAGATCAAGAGAATCTGGTAATATACATGCATATATTGTATAATTTCTACAAGAAATAAAATAATTCATGTTATAGATACTACCAACTTAACATACTAGATTTTTATTTCCTCAATTTTATGTTTAGTATATTTAGGACTTTATGAAATTACAATGCTTCTTAGGGGAATCTAAATATTTCTGACAAGAGAAAAATAAAGAGGAAAAATGCTTCAAAATTGTTAATAGATTGAAAGGAAAAGTGGGAAATTTTTTTTATCAAATAATTATTTGTTTCTATATTATGTTTGTGGTAAATTTGTAGCTTTATAAATACTTTTATAGGAAGGAAATTAATGTGTATAGTCCCACGGATTATTTCATAGTCATGGAGAGTATCCCAATGATTTCATTTATCAAACTTAAGCATTTGGAAATCTCTATGTCATAAGCATTCTTTCTCAATCTATTAATTTGTTAGTCTTGAAAATTATTATGTTTTTATGTTTTGTTTGTCTTTTGTACATTTATTTTGTGATTTATTATTATTATTTCTTTCATTACAATAGTTACACTATTTCTAAGTCCCTCTTGTGACCATCAGGACTTAAATGAATGGATTCTATGTTGGGAAAAAAATAGGGTTGGGGCATGTCTTGTCTATGTATTGGAGATGATTATAGACTCATGGTTATCTTTGGGTGGAATCCAAATCATATAACAATTTCTCTCTCTTAACCTTTAATGAAGTATTGAGTTATACGTAACAAAAAAAATGTAGATAATAAGTTGTTTTACAGGTAATCCCAACTTAACATGCTAGTGTTTGATTCTCCTTAGATTTATGTTTAGACTATTTAGCTTGAATTTGTGAAATTATGGTCTTTCTTGTAGGAAAATAAAGCTTAAAAAAAAATCGAGAAGAAAAATACATAGGGGAAGTTTTTGATGGAGTGCAGGAGAATGTGATACAAAACAAATCAATGCCTTGTCCAACATAAATACACACATACTACTTACAATGAATCATATCATAACATTCATACTATTGCATTCATTGATGGAGATATTTGTAATCAAGGTCATAAAGAAACCAATGACATTAACTCTCCAAACATAATAATATGGAATCTAGGGACTAAACCAAGTGTATATTCTTTGACATTTTCCTAGCCAGTTATCATTCTATGCTTCATTCTTGTGACTAGCAGTACACAAATGAATGGATTCTATGTAGGGAAAAAATTAGGGTTGGGGCATGTGTTTTTCTATGTATTGGAGAACGATTATAGACTCGTAGTTATCTTTGAGTGGATTCCAAATTATCTAACAATTTATCGTATCCTTCAAAGAAGTATTGAGTTATACGTAACAAATCAACAAAGTGTAGAAAATTTACTTAACATGCTAGTGTTTGATTCTCCTTAGTTTTATGTTTAGGCTATTTAGCTTGAGTTTGTGAAATTATGGTGTTTCTTGTAGGAAAATAAGGTTTTGAAACAAAAAAAAAAATGAAGCAAGAGGAAAAATACATGGAGGATGTTTATGATGGAGTGAAGGAGAATGGGATACAAAACAAAACAATGGCTTGTCCAACATAAATACACACATACTTCTTATTGTGAATCATATCATAACATTCATACTATTACATTCATTGATGGAGATATTTGTAATCGAGATTGTAGAGAAACCAATGTATACACAATAATATGGAATCTAGGGACTAAACCAAGTCTATATTCTTTGTCACTTGCCTGACCAATTATCATTCTATGCTACGATAGAGAGGGACTACTAATGTATTTTATTCTACTTTTTGAATGATATAATTATGTATAAATATTATAAGATATTGCCAATGACGTCTTAAAAATTAACATGTAAATTTGTAATCAATAATATATTATAAGGTTGCAAGTTACACATATTTGAGGTTGCTTATAGCACAATGTTTCTACTGTAATGTCTCTTCTTCTAATCTAGAAATAATTAGAGGCAAATAAGAAATGAGAAAATGAGAAAATTCATTAAAATGAGTTTAGAAACCATAAATAAAAGTAAAAGGTATATCTATAAAACATTTGGACTTCAAAATGTTGTGAAATATAATTAGAACTTGAAATCTTTAATAAAACTTACCATGACACCCCACACTATTCTACATACCTTTTACAACATATATTCACTTTGTAATCTCTTCTGTGTTCCCTTCCCCTACTTCGGGGTATGCTAGTTTTTATTCAACATGAAAACGATGTAGTATGTAATGCAAGCCTTTCAAAACCTGAAACTAAGTACTAGAAATTTATCATCCACAAGGTGTCCTAGAGCAAATATAAATACTAATTCTGAGGAGTGGCAGGGGAAAGCACACCTAAACAACAGTTCATGAAGATCTCAATATCAGAGAATATGGATTGGATTCAAATGACTTGCTACCCACTAAATTGTGAAACGAATTATCGTTACAGGATTCGAACACCGCACCTTGTATGACTCTTCCTGTTGTTAAAAACAATTGAATTTAAAGAAATGACAATGGCTTCCACATTCTCCAGGAACTCTTTTGCATTGAAGATTTTGAATATAATAAATTTTATGGGTCAATTTTTATTTCCGGGTATTTTCTACTTTCAAAACTTTTGTTCAATTAATTTTTTATTTGGGGAGTATTTTTTACTTTCAAATCTGTGTACAATTAAATTATATTTATGTTTAGAATCTATGCTTGTGATCCATATAAAATTGTAAAATTTCTTTTTGGTAACAATCTTTATAATGCAAGACATCCAGCGCCTTCGAACCAACTAGTGTGATTCATCATCAAGACTAAGTGATGATGATGAATCTCCAAAATTGGTTAAACAGTGGACAATGTTCCATTATATAATTGTACAAAAGGAATTTTGTGTTATATTTATGTTTTTCATTTTAAGTTTTTAAACATATTTATATTTATATTTGATTTTTGATTTTTAATTTTTGCTAACCTGGCACGATATCTGGATTATGTAGCAAGGTTGACATTTCCATCACGTGAAATCATTTTAAAAGTGTAAAGCGTTACATATTTGTAGAATGTAAGAGGGTGAAGATTTCGAGTCCTGTGTAATCAATTTATAGTATAAATATTTGGACAGATTAATTAACAGATTGTTTACATATTTAAGCCACCTAATCTCTTAAAAAGTCGAATGAATGACCCTGCTGCCAAATTTCGTTGTCGCACCAATCTCTTAAATGTCCTATGGATTGCCCAACTGCCAAATTTGACCGTCGCACTGTGCTTCACATGGCACGGAAATTACGCGTACTTTTTTTAGTTGTTTTAGATTCGCAAATCAATTAATACATGCCAGGTTGGATTTGTGGATCTGTTTTTGAATAATTAATTTTTAATTATTTATTCTATTTATAGGGTGATTAATCTCTTAGGGTCTAAGAGATTTCATCCTATGACTTTTCAATCTGGGAGTACATCTAAACAGAAACTCAACCAATCGAGTTAATCCTTAAAACTTTTACTAATTATATTTTACATAACATATATATTTTATTAAATAAATTGTCTAAAAATTAATTATTATTATTAATTACAGTTTTATATCAAAATTATTTTATCAAGAAGATGAAAATTTGTGACCAATATGGACCAACAAAAAGTTGAAATGATGTATCAAAGAATGGCATAGTAAGTATATAGGAAGAGAATAAATCAAAAATTAAAAAAATAAATGTAACAGTGATTTAAAATTTATTTATGAATAATAATAACTATTATTCATAGATAAAAAATAATAAAAATAAGTCAAATAAAAATAAGAAATGAATGAAATTGTTAGGGCAAATTAATAATAAAAGATATGGATGAAATTGAATTAAAATATTAGCATTTAGATATAAATTAATAATAAAAGATATGGATGAAATTGAATTAAAATATTAGCATTTAGATATAAATTAATAATAAAAGATATGGATGAAATTGAATTAAAATATTAGCATTTAGATATAAATTAATAATAAAAGATATAGATGAAATTGAATTAAAATATTACCATTTAGATTTAAATATTAAAATAGCATTAAAGAATTGAAGTATTATATTATTAAAAAAAAAATTATTTATAAATTTAAATTAATGTAAATTAAGTTACAAATTTAAATATTAAAATAGCATTAAAAAATTAATGTATTATATTATTAAAAAATAAATATTATTAAATTTAAATTAATGTAAATTAAGTTACACTTAAGAAGTATGGGTAATAGTAAAAGAAATCTTTAATTTTAGAATGAAATGTTTTATTGAAATATTAAATTTGGATTAAAATAACGTTGAAGTAGTATAGAATTAAAGCGTTAGAGGAACAACTAGCGAGTTCTCTGCTGAGTGGAGCGAATCCCGTTGATCTTTCGTGCTAGGGTTCCTGCGTCCCTGCGCGCCCTTGGGGCTGTCGTGCCCAGGCCCTAGTTCTGCTACGCCCAGCCATGGCGTCCTCTGGGGGCCCGGATCTGCCCCCCCCCGTTATTGCTTTCAAAGCTATGATTGCCTCGTGTAACAAGCGCCCACCCTCAGCGAGTCAACAAAAGTTTGTCAAGAAGATGGAAACCATTCCCTCGGTAGCCCTTCCCGAAGAAGAAACCTGCAAAGCAGCTTTGAACCTTGCTGAGAGAGGTCTCATAGGTCAGTTCACGAGCCTCTGGCCCTCTCCCAAGTCGGTGGAGGATTGGACTCAAAGGAACTGGACGCCGTTAACCAAAGAAGGAGTAAAAAGTTACTTTGTTGGTAAAGGTTTTTTCGTTTTCGTCTTCGAAAGTGCAGAGGATAGAAGCTTAATCTTCAGGAAAGGACCTTATTTTATGGGCCCGCAAGGTCTATATCTTAACAAATGGTCACCAGAATTCGACCCAGCTCAGGATGTTCCATCTGCTGTACCGGTGTGGGTGCGGCTTCCCCATCTTCCCCTCCACTGCTGGAATCAAAAGTCTCTTCAGATCATAGGCAACGCCTTAGGAAAATACATAGATCAAGCTCCAAGGAAAGATCAATACTCATGTGCTCGCATCTGTGTCGAAGTAGATCTGGAGGAGGGCTTGCCGGAAGCCATCAAACTTACAGTCACAGGATGGACGTATGTCCAAGAGCTGGACTATGAACAACTCCCTTTTAAATGTAGACACTGCCACGGCTATAGGCACTTCGCCAAACATTGCAAGAAAAAGGAGGAAGAACAACCAGACAATCAAAATGGTGAGCAATGGACCCTAGTACAAAAAACCACCAACCAAAAAAAAGGCAACGGGAAAGGCACTCTGAATGAGGCACCAAGCAGCTCCAACCCCACCCAAGAAAAAAACTCAAATGGCAAAGAAAGTAGTCAGAACAAGTCAGCTATAATAGTCCCGAAAAATTTGGACCAGACTGGACCTCCTATTACCAACAAAGAGGATGGGGAAATGGCTCATCTGGAAGCCTCCCAAGGAAGCCCTTCCAATCCCTCATATGCAGATGTCACAAGGAAAAAGCCAGCTGATAGCTCCAGCTCCTCAGAGGATGAAACCTACGAGCAGCCCATAAAAAAAGTCGGCAGGAAATCCCGCAGAGAAGAAAAGGAAGAGGAGGCTGAAAGGCTTAAAACCCAAGGAAGCCAGCCCACTATAGAGATGTCTATAGGAAGAAACACCAGGACCAGGCCCCCCAAGGGAGGCTCCCACCCCACCCCTGGTAAATAATGTGTCTCGTCTCTTGGAACTGTAGAGGTCTGGGTAACCCCTCGAAAGCAGAAGTGGTCAAAGATCTACTCAAAATAGAACCCTCAGACATTCTCATGCTCCAAGAGACTAAGATAGAGGGGAAAGCCCTTCTAGACATCAGCAAGACGAAATGGAAAAAAAACGAAGGAAGAGCAGTTAGCT
Source organism: Pinus albicaulis (assembly GCA_034641835.2). Taxonomy (NCBI): domain Eukaryota; kingdom Viridiplantae; phylum Streptophyta; class Pinopsida; order Pinales; family Pinaceae; genus Pinus; species Pinus albicaulis. The sequence continues at coordinate 1,563,935,280 of CM076580.1, forward strand.
CAAGAGGCTCATCCGGAGGGCTCGCAACTCTTTGGACAGAAGATCTCTTCCAGCTGAACAAATCCCACGAGACCCAGCACTGGATCTACACGGAACTAATGCATCGTACAAGTAAGTTGACTATCTCCCTCTTCAATCTTTATGTTCTTGTTCTATACTCAGAAAAGAGAGCCTGTTGGAACTCCCTCATCGAATTCCTAGAGCAGCACTCCCCAAGCAACATCATTATTGCTGGGGATTTAAATATTGTTTTAAAATTCAAAGAAAAAAGGGGAAGAATCAGCAGCAGAGACCCCATACTCCCCCTGGTGGAAGACCTCATTCAGCAGTGGGATCTTCTAGATTTCATTCCGGCCAAAGGGCTCTACACATGGTCCAATAACAGAGTGGGAGAGGATCACATTTCTGCTCGTCTGGATTGATTTTTGGTCCAAGGTGCTCTGATGATGAACAAGAAGATAATCACCACCAAAATTCTCCCCAAATTGACCTCAGATCACAAACCAATTCAGCTCACTCTGGAAGACGAAGAAGATCTGGGTCCAATCCCCTTTCGATTCACCCTCTCTGGATCGAAAGGGATGGTTTCATCGATATAGTGAAAACAGCATGGGCCAAAACCTTCTCAGGGTCCTCTAGTTATGTGTGGGAACAAAAGCTCAAAGCCACAAAGCAAGCACTGAAGGAGTGGATAAGGAAACCTGCCCCAAACCCTACCAGCCAATGAAAAGAAATAGTGCAGTCACTAGAGGCACTGCAAGTCGAAATGGAAAGCAAAGATATCACACTAGCGTTGCTTGACAAAGAAGTTAAAATTCAATGTTCATCATTCCGATCTTTCCGAATGGAGGAGGAGTACTGGAGAATCAGATCTCGAAGTTTGTGGCTGAAGGCGGGCGACCGGAACACCTCCTTCTTCCATCGTCAATATCGAGCAAGACTCTCCAGAAACCATATCTCTGAAATCACAACAGCAGAGGGGCAGATCTGTAAAGGGTTCAACCAGATAAAAGAGGCAGCTGAAAGTCATTACAGACAACTCTACACTGCAGGAAACCAAGAAAATGAGGAGGAAACTGCAGATTTCCTTTCCAACATTCCTCTCCTGGTCAGCCCCGAAGACAATTCCGCTCTCATCAGCCCTATCACTGAAGAAGAAATCATCAAAGTTATCTGGTCTATGGATTCGGATAAGGCACCTGGGCCCGATGGATTTACCATACACTTCTATAAGACGTGTTGGGATATCATCAAAGCGGATCTCTTAAAGATGATAAAAGGTTTCATGAAAAAAGCCAAGGTAGGAGGAGGAACCAACTCCACCTATCTCGCCCTTATTCCTAAATAATCCAATCCCGAAACCTTTGCTAGATTCAGGCCTATACCGCTTTGTAACGCCTCTTACAAAATTCTGGCAAAGCTCCTAGCAAATAGGATTAAGCCCCTGCTAAATAGGCTGATCTCTAGCAATCAAGGCGGCTTCGTAGAAGGCAGGCACATCCTGGATAATGTCATCCAAGTTCAGGAGACAATTCATTCAAGCAATCAGCGAAAAGAAAAAGGGATGCTGATAAAACTTGACATGGCTAATGCTTTTGACCGAGTCAATTGCTCCTTCCTCTACAAAGTCCTCCATGCCTTTGGTTTCTCCTCCCATTTTGTCAATCTTATCATGGCCTGTACTGATAGCCCCTGGATTGCCCCTCTTGTCAACGGTCGCCCTACTTCTTTTTTCCAAGCCCAGAGAGGTCTCAGGCAGGGATGCCCGCTCTCTCCCTTCCTATATATCCTGATGGCGGACTCCCTCAGTAGAAAGCTATCAGCCGAAAAAGTGGCAGGCTCCCTTCCTGGCCTCAAATCTTCCAATCACTCTCCAGCTCAGAACCATGCTCTATTTGCGGATGACTCTCTCCTTCTTGGAGGTGCCTCTGCAAGAATTGCCAAAGCCTTTGATGCTGTCCTTAAATGTTACTGCAGGGTGTCGGGAGCTTCTATCAATGAAAGAAAAAGCGAAGTCTATGGTTGGAACATTGAGCAACATGAGCTCACAAGTATTTCTAATCTTCTTGGCTTCAACAGTCAAGCCCATTGGGAGAAGATAAAATATCTCGGCCTCCCCATCATAAATGGTTTCAACAAGAGGTCGCTGTGGTCCGAAATTATCGACAAAATTAAATAAAAAATTACAGCTTGGGGAGGATACTGGCTCACAACATGTGGCAAGGTCATCCTGATCAAGTCTGTGTTATCTGCATTCCCAATTTACCAAGCAGCCTTCCTTCTCGCCCCAAAAAGCGTGACGGAACAAATCTCCAAAATACTCTGAGACTTCCTTTGGCAGGGGGGGAAGGGAAATCATCATAAAATACATTTAGTGAAATGGGACCTGGTCAAACGTTCAATCCCTGAGGGAGGTCTGCAAATACGCGACCCTGCTCTTGTCAATTTGGCGATGGGAGGCAAAATCCTGTGGAATCTATTCAAGGATCCCAAGCAATCAGTTTGCGAAACATTGAAACTGAAGTACGCCCACAAGGTGCCACTCAGAAATCTGCAGGCAAGTCAAACAAACAACATCTCACAGGTTTGGAAACTATGCAACAAAAGTCTGAATTTATTCAAAGGCAAGGTGTACAAGATTCCAGGTAACGGCAAGCAAACAAACCTGTGGTATGATCGAATAATGGACCAAGACCCCCTCTCGGAAGTTGAAGAAATCGCTGAGTTAAAAAATTGGTTGGAACGCGCAGGGATAAACATCGTATATGATCTCTCCAAATGGGATTGCCACGGTGATTGGCAAGGTTGGGAATTTTTTGGAGTCCCTGACCGTTTAAACCAGTAGAAGCTCACTCTCGAAGAATTGCTGGAAGAAGCGGCTCCAGTGAATAGAAAAATGAAGGACAGCTGGGGATGGGGGCAATCTGGAAGCTACACAACAGCAGCAGCTTACAACGCCCTCCAGCCCATTAGGAACAGCAGTAAAACATCGGATTTCTGGGAGAAAGTATGGGAACCGCTTGCTCTTCCTAAAGTAAATTTCTTCTTTTGGATGATGGTCCATAATAAGCTGTTAAATGGAGACAACCTGATGAAAAGAAGCATAGCTGGGCCGCATAGATGCGAGTTGTGCATAAGCAGCTTAGAAATAGCCAAGCACCTCTTCATGGACTGCAAGTTTGCCAAAGATGTGTGGGGACTCATTCTCCATGAGCTTCAAATCACAGTCCCCCCATTTAACTCTGTTGCTGATCTATTTGACTCATGGAACCAATGCTATCCCAATAAAATCCCTAGCAAATCCTTTTGGAGGAAAGTCTGGAATGCTATCCCCAAATTTGTGTGCTGGCAGATTTGGTTGGCCCTGAATGATCTGATATTCAATGAAAAGGTGCAAGCTCCCTTCTCAGTAGCAGTAAAGGCCAAATCCTTCCTCCTGGAAGCTGCTCAACAACAATATTTTTCAGAAGATCCTTTGCTTCTCCCTGAAGAAGAGAGGTGGCTGGGTCCCCTTTCCCCCCACCCCCGGAAGCAGCTATCTGCCCCTCATTCAGTGAATCCAGTATGGCGCAAAAGAGATTCCAAAGCTACCTTTCATGAATGGTGGCGAAAACAAAAATTAACTACGATTTTCTTCGATGGAGCCTCCAAAGGCAACCCCGAGGCAGCAGGAGCTGGAGGGATTATCTATGCCCCGGACGGATCAAGAAGGGACAGCTTTTTCTGGGGCATCAGGCAGAAAAACAACAACCAAGCAGAGATCCTAGGCCTCCTCAAAGCTTGTCAAATAGCCAGAGACAGAGGGGACAAAGAAATCCAAGCTTTTGGAGACTCAGAGATCTTAATAAAAAAATTAAATACGGAAAAATTGTTCACCAATGCAAGCCTCAACAAAACTTTGAGCAGATTAAAGAGAGTCCTGCTCGACTTCGATTCCTACAAATTCCTCCACATCCTCAGAAACTTGAATAGTGAAGCAGATCTAATGGCGAACAAAGGTTGCACTCTTGGGAAAGGACAACTTCTCATAAATGGCGATAGCTCATTCCAACTCTGTAACCCATGAGGAAGCTGAAATTTGTAACAAGAAACAGAAACAGATGCAATGTAATGATGGCTGACACGGCGTAAGTCCAATCTTTTTCTCCAAATAAATAAAAACATATCCGTTACAGTTAAAAAAAAAAGAAAAAGCGTTAGAGTTTTAATTAGAATTAAAATAGTATTAAAGATTATAGTATTAAAATAGTATTAAGATAGAATTAAATATTAATAATGAAAAAGAGAGAAAGGGTTAAGGGAATTAGAGAGGATTAGATTATAAAATATTAAGAAAGAAAATGAGGAAGGAAATAGATAGGATGAAAAAGACAACATAGTTGGGGAAGAGATATAGGAGAGACAACAAAGGGAGAAAAAATGAGGGGAAGAAAGAACAAGGTATCAAAGAGGAGAAAAGTAAACCAGGGGAATGGTGAAGGGGCACTAAGAATGGTTCTATTAGATTTAAAGAATAATAAATGGATAGTAGGTTCTTGAGCAACTCTTAATTTATATCCATTTTCTCCATTAAAATTATTAGGGTGTTTTTTGATTTCTAAAATTTCCTTAATAATATGGTTCAAATGAGAGATAGTAGAATATGTGCTTTTAATGAGTGTTTTGTTTAAAGTTTGGTATTGTCTCTTCTACTTGTCTTATTTTGTCCAGATATCAATTTTGTATAAGGGAAGATAGGAAGAGTGTTCCCCAATTTTTTGGGTCTTGTATGTTTACAATGGTCACAAATTTTGTTTTCATAACCAAGGTCTTTTGCATCTATATTACTTTAGCCACAATTTTGGTTTTTATAACCAATGTCTTTTACATCTATATCTATTAGCAATGAAATTTCATGTAAATGGTCACAATTTTTGTTTTCATAACCAAGGTCTTTTGCATCTATATTACTTTAGCCACAATTTTGGTTTTTATAACCAAATTCTTTTACATCTATATTACTTTCATACTCTCCTATTAACAACAAAATTTCATGTAAATTCTTTAATTCTTAATAATAATACAAGAAATATTTAAAAGTAAAAAATAAAAAATAAAAAAACATAAATTTTTAATTTATAAAAACAAATTATTTTATCAAATCATCTCTTACTATATCACTAATAAAAAAAATATTACATAATTTTAAAATTTTAAATATATTTTATTATTTTATAATTTATTTTTAAACATTAACTTAAAAACAACTCAAGCTCAGGTTTGAAAGGCTAATTATATGGATCAATTTAGATTAAGTGAGAAATAGATGTTGACCCAATTAAAGTAAAATTTATTCTCATCGCTTCTCCCTGTTCAATCTAATCAAAAATATTTTTGAGTTTTAATTAATAATTTACATGTTAATATTTTTATATTATTTTATTTTTCAAAAATAATAAAAATAATATTATAATTAAAAAATATATAGATATTGTTTTATTTTTTAAATAATTAATTTAAAATTTATTATATTGAAAAATAAAATTATTGTTTTATTTATGTAATTAAATATTGTAAAATTTGGAAATAACATTTTAATTAATCAAAATAATGATGATGAATTACACTGGTTGGTTCGAAACGCGTCCACAACGTTTCATTATATGTGATTATTACCGAAAAAAATTTTACAATTTTATATGGATCACAGAAACATAGATTCTAAAAATATTAAAAAACATATATTTTAGAATTGAAATTTTTGTAATGATAAGTTTTTCTTTTAATCTATCATATAAATAGTTTTTAGTGTTGAAACCATCATATATGATTCATTACAAATAAATAAATCAAGCTTGAATATTCTAAACATCAACACTAAAATTAATTATATATATATATTCACTTTATTTTAATTTTATATATGTTTGTTTATCAAATTAATTACATAACATAGATATAATTACACAGCTTCAGAAAATTATAAGTTGGTACATGTAAATTTAATTAATAAAATTTAGTTGATAAGATAAATTTAATTAATGAAATTTAATGTATATAGTTGTAAAATAAAATATTATTATTTTTTTCTAGTTTTATTTAATACTTATTATTTTAATTTCAGAGTAAATATATATTTTTTATTATTATTTTACAAAATTACATTTTAATTTATTTAATTATAATAAATATATAGTTATAATAATTTTATAAATTTGTAAAGGAGGAAGAAGTCTTCATGGAGCTTTGCAAATCTTCATAGCTACTACGGCTTCACCTTAGTTGTCCATTCTATGCTTCTTTTGCATGAATATTCCGCAGATCCTTTCTATAATGGCAAATTCCAGTGATTCCACAAAAAATATAGTTTTTTTTGGAGGTATGATTGCTGATTTAGCAAGCTCTTTTTCGGTTATGTACAGTTCCATGTTGAAATTTGGTTTTGGTCTTCCGATGGTCCAAGAAATTCCTTCCCTCAATTTTCATGTGGATGAGGAAGCTATTAGTGGTGAAACTAAATTCTTAGAGCAAGGTCGATTTTGGTAGCAGTTGGCCGATTTGCACAAACGAGTCTCTGAAACTTGGAAGTCACTTTTGTCCGATGAGTTAAATATTTACCCTTCAACTCAATCTTTTCTTGTTGTGGCTTTTAATAACATAGAGGACAAGAAGGCCATTTATGAAGCTAGGTCTTGATTTTTGGGTAGTGTCAGTCTCTTCATACAACCCCTGACTCCCACTTTTGATCCAGTAACATACTGCTCTAGTTTGGGTAAGACTTCTAAATTTTCCCTTGCAATTTTGGAATCTTCCATCGCTTTCCTCTATTGGGAATGAGTTGGGAAAGTTTTATCGTGGTTGTGATGCAACTACAATTTTTTTTGAAGGCTACTTATGCCTGAATATGTGTGGAGATGGACTTCAACAAGGGTTTTCCCGCAGAGATTAATCTGACTACTCCAAACTATGTTTGGTTCAAAAAGCTAAACTATGAGAATATTTTTTCCCGATGCAAAGCATGCCATGAAATGGGGCAGTAATTAAAAATTTCCCCTAGTATTTATAGAACAACAAAGACTACAAAAAAAAAGAAAATAAAAAACCCAAATGGTGGGAAGGACCTCAAGGTATTCACTATAAGATATTTAAATAGGATGTTACAATATTTAAATAGGATGTGCTTCACCATAAGAAAGAACCAAAAGACAAGAAGGACACATATACAGCTAAAGAAAATTCATCAGTGGCAACAGAAGCCAAGAAGGAAATACTGAATGCCAATAAGGATCTTTGCGACTTAGCGAAAGTAGAAAAGCAACAAAGCCTTGTGGATAACGGATCCCCTTATGGATCCAAAAGTATTCTTACTGGAAAAGTATCTTCTTAGACAGATCAGTTAGATGAGGAAGAATCCAAATTTCAATTGCCGAAGAATGATATGCCAAAAATAGAGGAAAACACAGGCTCAACTCAAATTGGGAAGAAAGGAAAAAACATTTCTCCAAGGAAAATGTGTAAGACTAAGTCAAAACAAAAATAATGAATAATGGAATATAAATATTTCTAGATATTGAGAATTTTTTGGAGAATTTTTAATTGGAAATAGTTTGAAATTTGTGTGTCATGGGAAGCTAGTTTAAAGGTTTGGATTGAACTTGTTCTCAATTTCAAATCTTAAAAATAAATAGACTATATAAAAGTTTTAGCCTAATAACCTGATTTTTTTAATAATATAAATTCATATATACATATGTTTAATTAATTTTGAATATATATATATATATATATATGTAAAATTTCAATCTTTTAAAGCGCTAGCTTTTAAAATCATCACCTTTTATAAAGGATAGGAAAACTAAAAAAAATTATTTATAACCTTTATACTTATTTAGTGATTAAAAGATATTATGTTCGAATTTCGACAAAGGAAGTTGCTATTGCGATACTCTTTTCATTCGGTTTTTAAATATTAAAGAATGACCATGTAATAATTTTCATGATATATATATTTTTTTTTTCGTCCAGCCACATATATTTATTATATAGAGTATTATTTTATGGAAGTTATATGAGTATAAATTTATTTTAAATATTATATTTAATATAATTTAGAAGTTAAAATTTAATTAGAAAATTTTGTTTACTCAGTTAAGTTTAAGATGATGTGGAAATCAATTAGAGATGTCAAGTTTCTTTTTTGGTGGGCTTGATCTTTTATTTTGACTGAATTAAATTTGAATAGATTAAATTTATTTATTTTGGGTAGGTTAAATTATGTTGTTATGTTAATTTAAAATTAGATATATATATATATATATATATATATATATATATATATATATATATATATATAATTTATTTAATATTTTATTAAAATTATATAAATATAATTTTTAAATATTAAAATTTAAATAAAAAATTTAGTGTAGGTGATTGTGGAAATCATTTTTAAATTTCATCTTATTATTTTTTAGTTTAATTGATTAAATGTGTCTTGGGTACGTTAAATTTTTTATCATCAAAATGTGTTTTAAAGAAAATATGAGAGTATTGTTATGTTAGTTTAAGATTATTTAAGGAAAATATAAGGGTATTAGTATGTTAGTTTAAGATTATTTAAGGAAAATTTGAGGGTATTGTTAGGTTAGTTAAAGATTGTGTATATGTTTTTGTTGTTAATTTTTTCATGTTTTTTCATGTTGTTTATTAAATGATTGTGTTTTTTGGGTTATTAAATTTAATATAATATAATAATTTATTGTAATTAAATTTTTTATTTAATTTAGAAAAAGATAACATAAATGTGTTTTTGAAAGTGTATATCTTATTAATATGTTTATTTTATAGGATAAGTGTTTAATATATGTTAATCTTCACAAATGATGGAAATGGCTCATTTGATATCAATGTTATATTATTACTATCATGCACTATGCAATATGAATAAGGAGCCCTTTGTAGTTATCTCTCTCACATGTTTGGCCTAATTCCATTACTCTAACGGATTCCCTTGCCATCATGTTGATTAAGCAATGCATGATTTTTGGGAATGACAAAATTGTGCTCTTCCCAACATTCGTGAGAATGATAAATACCCATATTTGGTCCTTGCAATTTCAAAGGCAAAAAGACTTTCTAAACTTGTACAATAAGAGAATGATGGATGGAAACAAATTACGATGGACCATGAACTTCATGTTGAATGTTAGGGCCAATCCCTAAGGATAAAGATGAACCCTCTCTTAGTACTAGAATGATGCCTATTACCTAATGTGATGTTTTATGTTGACTAAATAGTTGTTTTATTATGATGGTGTCACTAATTTTATATCATCTAAAGGAAAAACATTGGTATAATTTTTTTTATCCCAGATGGAAAACATGTGTACTTGAGTAATCATCTACTATGTAGTGCCTCTCTTTTGCTTGTACTCATTGTGGTAATTTGAAGAAATTTTGTTTTTTTCAAAAAAAATACGTTGTAAATACGTATTTCCTACATTAAATAAAAAAGTATTATATACATACATACATACATACATATATATATATATATATATATATATATATATATATATATATATATATATATATATATATATATATATATATATATATATATATATATATATATATATAATGAAATGAAAAAATTCTAATTAATGAGGTGGGCTATATTGAGGACACTCCACATCCAGATGGTGTGTCGGTCACATGAGGATTTAATTTGAGATAAAACTAAGTCGTTTGTTTCTGTACTAGGTCATGATACTTTGTTTCCCAACAATGAGTGTTTTAAAGGTAGTAAAATTGGTAGAAATTCACACCTCCCACCTTAGTCCTCAACTTCTCTAGAGTTAGGTCTTGTTAAGCCTTCTCCATGCTATGCTAACCTTGGTATGTTGTCCCATTTAGGGCTCGAAAGAAACCTCTAATAGCTCATAAAGGAAAATCCATGGTGATTGGCAAGGATGTAGGTTTAAAGGAGATTCTGACACTCCTTGAGAGTGCAGTAGTAGGGAGTTTTTAAGGAAATTTTATTGGTTCGACTTCACTAAATTCTTGAATAAATGATAATTGGAAGCCATTTCTGGGTTCCGCCCTAGACTTCCATGTATTATTTGGGGAATCTTTGTGTTCTTATAGTTAGAGTCTAATGCATCGACGATAATGGGAAAGTATTAGACTTTAGGGAAGTCTAGGTTGGTTTTGCAGAATTGGAGATTAAATTTTGACCTTGTGCACAAGCCAATTGATTTACAAAAAAAATTGGCCATCCTTCCCAAAATTTCATGGCTTTCTAGTCCAAATATATGTTGCAAGCCATAGGAGAAAAAACAAGTCAATTCATAGGGTTGGAAGAGGGTTTACTGACAAAATATAATAGAATATGTGCATGGGTTCTAATCAAGGTCGACATGTACAATGAATTAGTGGAGGAGTCATAGCTCTAGACAATATTGGACACAAATTATGGACTACAAGAGAATTCCTTTCTGGTGCTCCGCATGAAAACTAATAGGACATCTCCTAAACCAATGTAACTGCAACTTTCATGGAAAAGTGGGCTAGTAAAAGGTTTGGGTTAAAAAGAATGGGTCATAGAAGCCTATGCTTGATTAAAGTGTAAGCATGAGAAAAATCCCATCAACCTAAATGATGCTCATGTTGAGGGCCCACCAATTAAGCTCAAGGCAATGGTCTCCAAATGTATAAATGTTTCAACCCCATGTGAAGTTATTTCTACATAAATAATTTTCCTCCCACTTATTTTGGTGGTGTTTCAATTGTTATTCCCCCCTCTCTTATCCAAGAGAAGGCATGCGTACCTCCTTGTTAAGAAAGGTTGTCATTGATGGCAATAGGATGCTAGATGATGATGAATTACCATGCTTAAGATGATCATTTGGACAATGGAGGACTACATAAAGAAGCCTACACTCTACCTTACCTCCATTTCTGCTGTTACAAATGACCAGTCAAAATAAAAAGCTTTTTTCACCATCATAAAGTCAATCTTTCTGAATGAGTCTTGTACCATATGAAAGAGGACAATTTCCTCTTTCCAACGAGCCCTCACATGCCTCCAAATTCCTAGTAGTTAAAGAGAAATTGATTTTTTAATGTTATATACCCATAACATAAATTCCAGCCGACCTATCCCTATTTTACACATCGGCCTCTTTCCATAAACGTGCCCCTTCAGACATGACCACTATATATACACATGTTCAGAGTTATTTTTCATCGTCCTTTTTTGGTGAAGCAAGCACAACAATTACATTTGTTCACAACTCGTGAACAGAAAAAAGGAAAAGGGCTCGGAAAAGGATCAAACACTTCTCCAAGAAAAATACAAGGTACAGTTTACTCCTTGTAAACTAGGGCACCAAAGTAAGGGACTATGGTATTAATAGTGACTCAGAGATGTAAACAAGACTGTATAATTATCGGATTGTGGTGACTGTGTATAACTCGGATTGTGGTGACTGCATAAATTTCTTACTGTGGTGACTGTATAAATTTCAGACTGTCGTGACTGTATAATTCTCAGACTGTGGTGACTGTGTATAACTTGGATTGTGGTGACTGCAAAAATTTTAGACTGTGGTGATTGTATAAATTTCAGACTTTGGTGACTGTATAATTTTCGGACTGCGGTGACTGTGTATTTTTCGACTGTGGATGTTATTTTCGATGCTAAACTTTAGACTGTGGCCCAATACTTCGGACTGTGGACTATGGCTCTAAATTTAGGACTGTTGCTTGGGTTTCTAAGGCTATCTCTCAGTATTCAGATTAAGTGATCTCCTTGGATTGTAAAGGACTAGACATTAGTTTCATTTGTATAGTGCTTTTGTAGAAGCCTCATTTTTATAATGAAGAACTTTCTCTTGAACAGTGGGATTGTTAAAGTGAATCCCAGTAATTGAAGTCAACACAGTGAAGCAAAGTGATCTTGGAATTGAAGTCAACATAGTACAACAAGTTGATTGAATAGTGAAGAATATGTCAAGGACATTCAAGTAAGTTATATTCACATTCTATATTAAAAAAGGTCAAAGGATTGGTGTCCTAGGGGTTGGTGCCCCTAAACCCAAGGTTGGATCTTTGAAAAGGATAGGGGTGAAGCCCTAGAGGTCGGAGCCTCACCAAAGTCCAAGTTGGTGCTTGGCAACAGAATGGTGCATGTTTCATTGAAGGGTTGGTGCCCTCACACATCTATTGTACTCAATTATTTGGAAAAGGATTGAAGTTCCTATCGATCCTTAATAATAATATTATTATACACCTCTCTGTTTTTAATTGTGAAGAATCTAAGTGGCAAAAATTAAAAATTGAAAAGAAATATTGATTCACCCCCCTCTCAGTACTTCCAACACTCCTATGGTCTCCCAAGATTTGGTAATACCCCCTATAATTTTGAAGACATCGCCTCTGTCGAATAAATGTCAGGAGCCCATTCCAATTGTGTCATACTCCATTTCCCCATGGCAGACTCAATCTCTTCTCTCTCTATTCCTAAACCTGATGTTATCTCTAAAGAATCAAATAAAGATAGTAGTATCCCTAGCTGAAGAAAATATGATTTAATATCTAGGCTTAACTCCTTATTGAATGTTGTGTCTAAAGGTGTCTTGGAAAAAGATACCCCTTCCATTGGTCAAGTTGGTAGAATGTCTTTCCTATCCAAGTCCCAACGAAGGGATAATAATGATATTCGACGTGTAAGGTAATATACCATAATGGGGGCCCTTAGAGCTAAAACATCCCTAGGAAGGGCTCCAAAATGATAATTCTCTCTTTTAAATAAGTGTTTTGTGGGGCGCCACTAAAAAAATTGGACCTCAAACATCTCCTGTGATCATATAATCCATGAATCATTCCTTTGCAGGAAGCTATAACCAATGGAGAGAGACTTCATGCAGTATTAGAACCATGGTTAAAGGGATGATCCTTTTGCACCCTCGACACCATTGGTTTCTCCCACAATTTTCTAACAACTTGGATCCCATCCCTTAGAGATATTTCATCTGCATATCATAAAAATATTGTTTCGGTGGACTTATAATTTAGGAGCTTTAATTCCTAATGGAATATAATTAATGTGTATGGGCCTTATTTGGAATGCAAGTTGTTTTGGGAAAATTTGGTTGCATTAGGGTGCTTTTCTAATGCTTTTGTTATTTTGGGTGGTGATTTAAACTTCACCATGTCGTTAATCAAGTTTTGGGGTTGAAAGCCTCGAGTTGACCCTGTGGAGGCTTATTTTGGCCATTTATTTGAGTCCCTTCAACTAGTCAACATGGCTTCGGTTAAGATATTTCCTACTTGGTGAATTCCCCAATCATCTAACGATGTGATATCCAAAAGGATTGATAAATGTTATGTATGAGAACTCATATTTTCTTAATTTTTTTTTATTAAATCATATATTACTCTCGATGGAATATTGGACCATTTCCCTATCCTTTTAAGAATGGAAGTTGAAAAGGAAAATCCCCATCCCCTTTCAAGTTAAACTACTCCTGGTTAAAAATAGATGAATTCAGGAAGATCATGAAAGAACATTAGAATCCTCTTAGTGAAACCGAGAAATATCCATGTATGTTGCAATTGTATAATAATATAAAATATCTTAAATAAAAAATCAAGTTATGGAACATATCATATAAGAAAAAACAAGAAGCGACACTGAAAGAGATTGAGACAAAAATTGTAGACATTTTTCTCTCAAATATTTCAAGAGTTTTCTCAATGGAGGAGTTATGTTCCTTAAGGTCCCTAAATACTTCCAAGAGGGACCATCTAGCGAGGGAAGAGGATTTCTAGTGACAAAAAAATATAGCTATATGGATCACTGAGGGTGACAATAACACCAAGTTTTTTCACCATTATGCTAACTTTTGAGAAAATATGAATTCAATTTGGGAAATTGAAAATTAGGATGGGGATTTAGCTTATTATTTCAAGGAAAAAGCATAATTTGGAGAAAACCACTTTAGGAATATTTTCACTGCTCGTCAATAATTTCCAATCCTCAAAACATTGGAAGCTCTAGACCTATTCCCGTAAGCTATTTCATAGGATATGAATGAAGTTTTGAAAGTGAAATTCTCAAAATCTGAAGTGTTCAGTGTGTAATATTTTATGTAGAAGGGGAAGAGTCTCAGAATAAATAGATTCGTTTGAATTTTATTTGGCTTTTTATGATTTGATAAAATATTATATCTTGAAAGTGGTTGGAGAATCACAATGCAATGGATGTGTGCATGGCTCCCTGAACTGAACATTCATCTACCTTATTCCCAAAAAGTAGGAGGCTTGATATTTTGGATATGTTCACCCTATTTCCTAATGTATAAATTGATCACCAATATCAAATCAATGAGTCTTAAACCAATCCTTAGTGACATTATATTATATGAATAGTTTTGTTTCCTACAAAACTAAAAAATTCACAATGCAGTGGCACTAGCACAAGAAACTATACATTTTATAAATTCTCGCAACATTCCAATAATTGCCATGAAGATATAACTTTCCAAGGCATATTATCACGTGAGTTGGACACACATCAGGTTAGTTTTGATTTAGTTGTGGATGAACTTGAAAACCATAAACTATATCATAGGATGCATTTTTTTGTTCTCTTTTGTTGTCTTAATTAATGGGCTTCCTTCCCCTTTTTAAAAAGCCTCAAGGGTACTTGGACATGGATGCCCCTTGTCTCCCCTTGTTTTATCATTTGTATCAAAGGCTTTGAGTAAAATGATTCAAAATTCCATAGCCTCAAATTTTTTGAAAGGAGTAAAAATTTCAAATCATATGCAGATATCTCACCTTCTCTTCATGGACGACATCGCTATTTTTCTGGATGGCTCTTCCCCTAATATTTTAGCTATGAAACTTTTTTTCCTAAGGTTTTTAATTTTCATATGGATGAATTTCAATGAGGAGAAGTCATCAATACCCTTTGGAAACATTCCTAACTTGGTGAAGGATTCAACTATTAGAATTTTTTCTTTTCAATTAAAAGAATTGTGGGAGGGATTTAAGTACTTGGGTTTCTTTTTGAATCCAAATGCATATAAAGTGGCCGATTTGAAATGGGTGATAAAAAAAGTAGAGGGAATAATATCAATCTGTTGGGTATGTGTTATATTCTTTCCACGACTAATCACACGCGGTTCGGTGGGCAGTCCGCGCCAATGGTTTTTTGCATGGTTTTGCACATGGTTTTGGGGTACGATGGTTTTCAACCCCTGGTATTTTTGTAGATCCGGTCAAGGGAACTACGGTTACGTTATAATCCAGGGTTAATGGATTAGGGTTTATGTATGCTTTGGCATGTATATATATGTGTTGTAACACTAAAAGGAATATAATGAAAAAATCAAGCTGGTCGTCCCGATTTGGGATCCAGGGGAAAATATCTGTGTTTATTTGTTTTATGTTTTATGTTCTTGCTATTGTTTATTTTCTATTATAAGATTCGTGTGTAGATAATTTCTGTTCAGGGTTAAAACCTACACAATCTAGGACAATGGGTTCCTTTTTAGAGGTGGTCAGTTGATTTTGATAAAGTTTGTTTTGGAGAGTATATTTGTCTATTGAACTTAAGTAACAGTTGTCCCTAAAGGTATTTAGAATAAAATATATAAGATGAGATTTAGGTTCTTATGGGTTGAAGGTTGACCCTTGAAAGGTTTTCCATTAGCTAAGTGGATTCTTATTACAAAGCATAAGCTTTTTAGTGGTTGGGGTCTAAAGAACCCGGATTTATTTTGTAAATATTTGGCAACCAAAATTATATGGTGGCTCTTAAAAAATCGATCACCTTGGAAAAAAGTGAAGAGAGACAAGTTCTTTGCCTAGAATAATGTAATTGATTGGGTTAGGGATCCTAGGAAATATAGCTAACTTCTTTATTGTGTGGAAGGTTCTATCCAACATTTTTCCTATAATTGGAAATTGGTTTGCTTGGAAGGTGGGGGACAACAAGAGTATTAGGATCAACCTAGACCTATGGGTTAATGCTAGATATTTATACAAACTGTTAAACAATACCATTGCCAATTTTCATTTTGTAGGTGTTTCTCTCCAACCTATGATTGAGCTCAATCTCCTCAGGACTGGGGCTGAAATGGGTGGAAATATGTTGTGGTCTTAGGCATGACAAATTATGAAGTACAAGAATGGAATGCATATGTGGGATGTTTAGATTACTCGATGGTTCGACTCTCAGATGAGGTTGAGGGTTGCCTTGTATGGACCAAGAACCCTTCCACTATTTAATTCTCTGCTAAATTTGGATATCAAGCACATATTGAAGCTTCCTTTTCTAGGGAGTCTTGTTGGTGGTGGAAGCTTTTGTGGAAGAATAATGGCCCTTTAAAGTGTAATATCACCTTGTTGTTGCACCTTAGCAATAAACTACTTACTTGGGATAATGGTTTGAAGAGGGGCTAGATTAGGGCAAATAAATGTCGATTATGTCGATCAAAGGCTAGGTCTATTATCACTTATTTTTTTATTGTCCAGTTGTGGTTCAATTTTGATCCCTCACCAAATCCTCATTTTCTCTTGTTTATGCTTCTTGGGATAAGGACTCTCTGTCTGATTGCATCCATAATCGGGTTGTTGACAAATCTACTAATGAACTTTTGGTTTTCCCATTTTTTGTATATTCCATTTGGTGTTCTCAAAATATGGCTATCTTTCAAGATACGATGATCATGGTTGAGGTAGAGATAGAGGTAATTGAATATCATTGTAAATCTTTTAGAACAACACCAAAGAGGAAAAAAACTGAATTATGATCATTCCCACTTTGGTTGAGGAAGTCCAATGGGGCTTCTTTTATGGGGGAAGATAGGGTTTTCCCCGAATATATTGTGTTGGCATATTTTTTTTTTTAACTAAGAAACATTTTATGCATATCATATTCTCACGAGGAAGTGGTACCAACACCGAAGAGGAATTCACAACTTTATCGACACTCTTTTATGCTGAAATTTTTTATAAGGTTAAAAAAGTTGCATATTATGAGGGAATCCTAACAAGCTATTGAATAATTTTGTAATTATGTTGGATTAGTGGCTCCCCATTTAGCACTCGTATTTCAGGAAAACAAAAATGAAATTGGGAAGTCGGAATGGTTCGAATCCAAACATTCTATAGAGAGTTAAACATGGTGGATAAATCTTCGGAAGTTATTATGGGACAATAAGGAATAATGACTATCATGAGATTCTAGGATGACTAGGCCTTGTATGTTGTGGTCATAAATTTTTGGAATGAAGACTAATATCAATGCACAATGTTATTAGTTTTGATTTTTACTTTTGAATATTTTTTTCCTTTAAAGGACAATATTTTGAAGAATAGGAATTAAGGCCATCAAAATGTATATTTCTATCCATAAATATAAGTTTTTTTTAAAAGGTATATATATATATATATATATATATATATATATATATATATATATATACATTTTTCATATTCTTTCCAACATGTCTTTATTCATTTTACAAAATTTCTATATTATATAAAAAAAAAAATCTTGCTAAAGTTAAATCACCTTTTAAGTGAATCTTCAATATAAAGATACTTTGATAAATCCTTCACTAAATAATCCATATCAATCCCATATAATAAGTAAAAAATGTCCCAATAATTACAACTTTGGTTTTCAAACATAATATATAAAGCTTACAAGTGATCACCAACAACATACAAACATCCACAAATACATTCCATATATTTTCATGAATACCCAATGAAAATATATAAAATCATGGATCAACATATCTAGAGGACTATCCATCCTATTCTTCCAAAATGTGCCAATATTCTATATCGAGCAATAATCCATCGTTTTTACAATTATTCCACAAATGCATTTATTTCCGTGTAAATGTGATGAAAAGAATATAATCAAACTAAAAGTGATAAGTTGGATCTTCTTGAAAATGGGCCTTAACAAAATTAAAAAAAAAAATTCAAAGAACATATCTCTTGCATCTAATGTATCACCACAAGTGAAGCACCAAAGATGCATATTTTCCTAACAATCACTAGGGATTCAATTCAATAGTTTCAAAGCCATAATTTTTACAAATTTATTATAGCCCCTTTCAAGAATATCTTTGAACTTAAGAACGTGTCCCTCCCTCATGAATAAAACACCACCAGCCCCCTTAATCAAAGTATCTCCTTGAGAAGCACCATCATAATATGTCCATTCTCCTAACATATTCATCGCCTTCACCAGAACTTTCCTTGGGTTTCTCATTCCTTGTTTTTCTAAAGCTACTAAGCATTTTCAAACCTTGAGAATAAAATTAAATAATTATAATGAGCTCATCCTCAAATACATTGGAATTCCTTTCTAACCAAACAACCAAAGTAAAAATAATTGTCACTTTTTTATAATTTTGTAAATTTATGTTCTCACACCAATACCTAAAGCAACCATCCAAATAAAACCTCCTCCAAACATCTTTCAATCCAATAATTGACTACACTTATTTCCATACTTGAACAACACATGGATATAATACAAGTAAATGTAAAACAATGTCCTCAACATCCTTACAAAGATAACATTTACTAGTACCACATCTATTCAACTTGTGTTGATTTTCCTTAGTCATAACCTTGATTATAAGTGCTAGTCACATACAAATCCTTTATTTGGAAGGGCAATTATATTTCCATACATACTTGAACCACCACTCTAGCTACCCTTTAAACATCTTCACATAGAAATATATACCCTAGCATAGGAGTCTAGAATCCTCTCATTGAATTCTTTAATCAAATCAATTCATCCCCAAAATCCTTTAAATGAACATTATTGGTACTTAAATAAGCATGTACCTATCCTAAACAATTCCACCCTCATCAAATAATCATATCACTTATGTTGATTTCACTCTTGCCATCAAATTGTTGTGAGATTATACTTTTCCACCTACTAAGAATAAAGTATTCCTTATCATGCAAAGTATTCGTCAAATTCCATGAGAGTCTATAGTTTTTATCACATCTAATCGATGGATCCTCTCCCAACCTGACTCTAATTTCCCTACCCACCTTCCATATGAGCCACCTCCAAACCAAAGGATAATCCATTATCATTTCTTTCGAAATTATGGAAGTAAGATGAAAATATTTTGCAACTTTCCTAATCTAGGCCCATACTTCTGAATAACAACCTAACCTCATAGCCCCTTCACTACACTTAATAGTCAAATATTTTGAGGAAATGAGTAATGATTTTAAGGCCCCATCCACCATATTCCTTGGGAACTATTTTTTTTTCCATTTCACCTATATTATATCACACTTTTATTTAACTCCCCATAAGGCGAATATGAAGTTAATTCTCCTTTGTTGCAGAAAATAATTGTTATTAATGTCAAAGGAACTTAATTTTAGGTTTAAATCATCATAGGATCGTAGAGGAGATCAAGCCCTTTCAAATGATCATTTACTTGCCTTATAACTCCTCTTAGTTGTAAAAAAAATGAATTTACAAGTTGAATATGTTGGGTGTGTGTTATATTCTTTCCAAGACTATTTGCACGCGTGAGGGGGTCAAGGGGGGGAGGAGGGGAGCCCCTCCTGTTCATTACAACAAGCACAACAGGGGGGGCATAGGAGGGGTGGAAGCCCCCATTATCAGGGGGTTTTTAAGGAGGCATTAGCCCCCCTACATGAGGTTCAGGGTAGTGCCCCGAGAAAAACAAATTGGACCCTATATTAGGCATGTGAACCTACCTATGGTTTTGTGGTCAGGTTTTCCACATGGTTTTGTGCATGATGGTTTCTTTTTCCATGGTATTCCATAGATTCGTTCAAGGGAACTATGATTATTTTATAATCCGGGGTTAATGGATTGGGTTTTATGAATGCTTCGGCATGTATATATATGTATTATAACATTGAAAGGAATATATTGAAAAATCAATCTGGTAGTCTCAGTTTTTGGATCCGGGGGGAAATATCTGTGTATATTTGTTTTATGTTTTATGCTATGCCATTGCTTATTTTTTGTTTTAAGAATTCGTTTGCAGGTAATTTCTATACATGGTTAAAAACTACATTTCGTATTAGAGTTGTTTTAGCTTCAAAGGGATGCCTTTGCTGCTAAGGATTTTTTTTCTCGGGCCTATGTTAGACCCTGTTCAGTGGGATATGTGTGAGTGTGATTCCTGCAGTGAAATAATATGGCGAGCAGTGGAAAGATAGAGATAGATAAATTTAATGGTCAAATTTTTGAGTTGTGGAAGCTCAATATGGAGGATCTGTTGGTGGATAAAGATCAGTGGATCGCGATAGATCCAGATACTAAACCAATGGAAATGTCAGATGAATACTGGGTGAAGTTGGATCAGAAAGTAAAGAGCAAAATATAGTTGTGAATATCAAATTCGGTATTGTTTAATGTATCTGGGGAAGCTACGATGAAGGCTTTGTGGGACAAGTTAGGGACTTTGTACCAGTCTAAGACTCTGGTGAATAAACTATTCCTACAGAAAAATTTGTATAGCATGAGGATGAAGGATGGAGACTCAGTTACAGAGAATCTAAACGTGTTTAATATTTTGGTAAGCCAGTTGTTATCTGTTGATATTAAAATCTCAGATGAAGCTAAGTGCATCATTTTTTTGTGTTCTCTACTAGATTTGTGGGATAGTCTGGTTGTTTCAATAGGTAGCAATATAACTTCCTTGAATTTTGATGAAATAGTCTCATCCTTCCTGATGGAGGATATAAGACGGTAAAATATGGAGGGCCATAATGGATATGCCTTGTTTGTACGAGGACAGTCCCAGAACAGAAACAAAAATAAGTCCTCGAGTGGGAGATCTAAATCTAGAGGGATATCAAAATCTCCAGGAAAACTTGTAAAGGTGTGTTGGAAATGCGGAAAGGAAGGGAAATTCAAAAAGGACTATAGATATAAAGCTCCTGAGAAAGGAAAGGGATTTGATGATGCTCCTTCTATAGAGGCAAAAATCACCTTAGATGAAGGTGAGGATGTGTACTTGGATTCTTCTTCAAGTACACATGTAGATCATGATGCATGGTTGATTGAATCAAGTGCATCCTTCCACTTCACTCCCCATATGGAGTGGTTTTGCTAGTATGAGAATATGATGGTGGTGCTGTCTTTCTAGGGGATGACAGGAAGGCCAAAATCATTTGTCGTGGAAAACTCAAGATAAATTTGCAAGGTGGAAGGATTAGAACACTTCTTGGTGTTCTGCATATTCCTGCATTGGCCGAAAATCTTATTTTTGTAAGCAAGATGGATGATGTAGGTGTAAAAATATTTTTAGAGAAGGATACATGCAAGATGGTTCGGGGGGGATTTTTATTGATGAGGGGAGTTCAAATTGGAAATATGTACAATATTTTGGGTAGCATCGTTATTTATGGGTGCAACAATCCTATGGTTCCTGAAAGTGGACAAGAAAACTTAGTGGTCTCTGGAGAAAATACCATGTTATGTCATCAAAGGCTTGGACATATTGGAGAGAAGGTCCTTTGAATACTACATAGTAATGGTATGATAGAAGGTATGTCTAATTTCTCTCTAGGTTTTGATTCTGTCAACATTGTGTATATGGGAAAAATATTGGGTGAGTTTCCCCTCTGGTGCTAAGAGGGAAAAAGGGATATTAGAGTTTGTGCACAGTGATGTGTTTGGAACTGTATTGGTTCCATCATTGGGTAAGTCTATATACTATGTATCATTTATAGATGACTTCTCCAAGAATTAATGGATATATTTCCTCAGGAATAAAGCTGAATTATTTGACATGTTTAAAGAATTTAAGGCTATGGTGGAAACCAGAAAAAGAAGAAGATAAAGGTGTTGAGGACAAATAATGGTGGAGATTTTCAAAATAAGGAATTTCAAGAGTTTTATAAGAAGTGTGGTATAGCACAGAAGAAGACTACTCCATACACACCTCAGCAAAATGGAGTTGCATAAATAATGATGGGATGTTGATGAAAAATGCAAGAAGAATGCTCAGTGGTGTCGGATTAGGACATGAATTCTGGGCAGAGGCAGTGGAGACTACATGTTACCTGGTTAACAAATCACCTTCATCAACATTGGAGGATAAGACTCCACATGAGGTATGGACTGGTAAGAAACCCTCTCTTTCACATCTGAGTGTATTTGGTTGTGATGCATATGTACATGTTCCAAAGGAAAAACGAACCAAGTTGGATAGTAAATTTGAAAAGTGCATCTTTATTGGGTATAAGAATGGTTTAAAAGGTTATAATCTTTGGAACCCGAAAACAAGAAAGGTTGTGTATAGTCAAGATGTGGTATTTACAGAGGTGAATGATGTTATTAAACATGAATTCCTACCAAAGGAACCTGAGAAGACAGATTTTGAGCTAAAGGAGGAAGAATCAAACTCTATAGTAGAAAACGATTCAGAATAGGAAGAGCCACAAAATCCAGCTTTGAGACGATCAGTTCGAGAAATAAGGCAACTAGAAAGGTATAGTCCATCTTCTTTCTGTTCAAATTTTCCTTTATATATCACTGATGATTATCCCAAAAATGTCAGGGAGGCAGTGGATTCATAGGATGTAAAACTATGGAAAGAGGCCATGGTTGATGAAATTGCATCCTTCCACAAAAATGAGGCATGGGATCTTGTGGAATTATCAGCTGGAAGGAAACCCATTGGTAGAAAATGGGTGTTTAAGAAGAATATGAATTCATAAGGCAAGGTGGAGAAATAAGAAGCTTAGTTGGTAGCAAAAGGTTATTCCCATGTGCCGAGAATTCATTTTGGTGATATTTTTTCTCTTGTTTCCAAGGTAAATTCTATTAGATTACTTTTATCTGTTGTTGCGGAATTTATTTTGAGTTAAAACAGATGGATGTGAAGGCAACATTTACTCATGGGGATCTGGAATAAGAGAACAACATGAAGCAACATGTAGGATTTGTAGTGAAGGGTAAGAAATAACTGGTATGCAGATTAAAAAATTATGTGTATGGGTTAAAAAAGTCACCAAGGATGTGGTATCAAAAATTTGATACATATATACGGGGACTTGGCTTCACGAGAATCAAAGTGGATCACTGTGTGTATTTTAAATTAATTGGTGACCCTTTTATTTATTTGGTCTTGTATGCGGATGATAAGTTGTTGATTTGAAACGAAAAATAAACTATCCAGAATTTGAAGACCAAATTTTTCTCCAAATTCGACATAAAGGATCTTGGTGTTGCAAATGATATTTTGGGCATGGAAATTAACTGAGATTGGGCAAAGAGGAAGCTCTGGTTAAACCGCGGGAATTATGTTGAGACAATATTGCAAAGGTTTAATATTCAGGATAGTAAACGGGTGAAGGTTCCTATTCATGTAGGTGTAAATTTATCTTTTGAACAGTGTCCCAAGACACAAGAAGAGGAAGAGGACACGTCTCGTGTTCCTTATGCAAGTGCAGTGGGTAGCCTGATGTATGAAATGGTATGTCCTAGACCATACATTACACATGCAGTGGGAGAATTGAGTAGATTTATGTAAAAACCATGGAAGTAGCATTGGACAGTAGTGAAGTGGGTTTTCAAATATTTGTGTGGCACTAGTGATTATGGTATGTGCTACCAAGGAAGACCAGGATTGGACAAAGTTTTGTACATTCACGGCTTTGTTGATGCAGACTAGGTTGAAGATCTAGATCAAAGAAGATCTACAAGTGGGTATGTATTTAACCTATTTGGATGAGCAAAAGATAGTCTGCACTATCTCTTTCAACTATAGAGGTTGAATACATGGAAGTCACTCATGCAAGAAAGGAAGCAGTTTGGTTGCAGAGATTGTGTTCAAGTATGGGGTTGGTACAATGAGCTATAAGGATAGAATGTGACAACCAAAGTGAAATTTTATTGGCAAACAACCCTTCTTATCATTCAAATACAAAGCACATTAATGTTCAGTATCACTTTGTGAGGGATATGGTTCAGGACAAAAAGGTGTTTCTAGTAAAGGTGGACACTTTGAAAAATGTTGCAAATGCATTAACAAAGTCTATTAGCACTGAGAAGTTTTTTTGGTGAAGAGAATCAATGGGCGTTGTAGGGCTGGACCAATGACTACTCTCTCCTGTGACCCCCTGTGTGGAAAAGAAAACAACAAGTGGGAGAATGTTGGGTGTGTGTTATATTCTTTCCATGACTAGTGGCATGAGCATGGGGGGCATAGGGGGGGCGGAAGCTCCCCCTGTTCCTTGTGATGGGTGCAGCAGGGGGGTCATAGGGGGAGCGGTAGCCCCTCTACATGTGCTGCCTCGAGAAAAAAATTTTGGACCCTATAGTAGGTGGGCAGACCTACCTATGGTTTTTTGCATGGGTTTTGCACATGGTTTTGGGCATGATGGTTTTTTTTTCCATGGTATTTTGTAGATATGGTCAAGGGAACTACGTTTATGTTCTAATCCAAGGTTAGTGGATTGGGGTTTATAAATGTTTTGGCATGTATATATATGTATTGTAACATTAAAAGGAAAATAATGAAAAATAAATATGGTAGCCTCAGTTTTGGGATCAATGGGAAAATTTCTATGTTAATTTTTGTTTTATGTTTTATGCTCTCTCTATCGTTTATTTTCTATTTTAAGAATTCATTTGCAAGTAGTTTTTGTACAAGGTTAAAACCTAAAGAAAAACCATTTTTGTTCAAGCTTACATAAGTTGGCCTACATGAGCACCCCAAGAGACATGACCATTCACAATAGATCAAACTACTATATATTAGCATGAAGCCTTCTCCACTGAGGCATCCAACTTGGCTAAGACAACATAGAGAGGAAATTCAAATCTGAGGTGAAGGAGAAGGTTCACACCTTATGAACCTTAGGAACTTAAGAAAGCAAATTTTCTTGTGATTTGTCTTCTACAGAATTTCAAACCTAATTCAAGCTATCCTCTGTGGAATTTAAAACATATTATTTTGTTACTTTCATGCACATTAGAGCAGAATATTTCCATAGTTCTTTGGAGCAGACCTTGTGAAATTTAGGAAGAGTCAATTCCATGAAATTTCATGAAATCTTGAATCATAAATTCTAAGCTATTTTGTAGCACTTTGAAGCAAGTTCTCCATGTTTTTTTTTTTGAGTTTCTTAGATCGTTTGAAAAAAACAACCCTCATCCTCTTTAAAATAAACTTCAATCCTATGAAAAGACTTAATTCAGCCCTACTACAGCCTCAGACTTGTGTCTTGAGGCAAGTTCGACCCTGAGGCATAGCTCTGCAATTTTGGGTCTGTATCAAGTCTGAAATTTCAACCTTGAACAAGAAATTACTCGGCCCTCTCCTAGAGAAAACCAAAATCCCATGTTTGGGAAAAACCTTGAGCATTGGAGAAATCATATTCAAGCCTTAGTATGATAAGAAATTTGGCCCTTGTGGGGGCAGTTTCAACCTTCATTTACAGACCTACTTGTGGGCACGTTGAACCTGCCACCTATGATAGTTTAGACATGTGGCTTGAAGACATTTCAGACCTATGGCTCCTGTGACATTTAGTACTTGGGGAATGTGATATGATTCATACCATTTTAACCTTTAATAATTCAGACTTATGGAAAGTTTGGACCATACCTCTATAGCTTTGGCTCTAAGTTGTAGAATTAAACATAATCTTGAAGCAACATTTGTGTATATTTTGGGGTATAATTTTGAAGGAACTATTGAAGTAATATCTTAGCATTAGGAATTGATTCTTTGAATTTGAGTTGAGAGCATCCTTGAACCACCGGTGAAGACATCATTTGAAGACACTTTTGGAGTAGGCATGTCCATACTTTAAAGAAGTCGTTGACCTTTGTTGAAGAAGACTTGATGGAGTAGAATTAATGACTTGTGTTGAAGCAACCTTGTTGGAGAATTTATTAACTAATACAGGTATCTTGTTGGAGAAAACATCCTTCTTGTAACAATATTGAATACATTTTTTGGAGCATTAAAGATTGGAGAATACCTTAGAAAAGCATAGTTGAATACCTTGTTGGAGCAGTGTTGGAACCTGTTGAAGTAAGTTTTGAAGTTATTCTTTTCTAGCAATTTTTTTTTTGGAGCACGAGTTTTTGAAAGGATTGGAGTCCTTATTTGAAAAAGTTGGTTATTGGAATTTGTTGAGAGGAATTGAATCCTAATTTTGATCAAGTAGGAGCTTGGATCTATTCAAGGTTGAATCCTTGAAAAAGCCAAAGATATTATTGTACTAGTTGTATCCTGATTTCTTATACAAGAGGATTGGAGTCCTCACTATTTTGATCAATAAAGTTATTTTTGTTATATCTCTTTTGTTCTGGTCTATTTTTGTGATCAAAATCTTAACTGGAATAAAATAACAATTGAAAGAAATATTTATTCACCTCCCCCTTTCAATATTTTGAACATCCTTATCTTCTCAAGAACACCCTTCAAGTTGAAAGTTAAAGGCATCCAATAAATTGGAAAAGCATCTAAAATTAACTTAGTCATCACAAGAATTTTTTCAACCCTAGCCACTAACCAATTCCATTGTCTTTTAACATAATAATTTGGAGTTACGCACACCAACACTCACACACACACACACACACACACAGATTTCCCTTTGGAAATAGTGATGGGTTTGGTCATTCCAAAGACTCATTAAACAACAATGATATTGCACACACAATTATGTAAATTGAGTTAAAAAGTGGACAAACTCAACCTTTTTGTTGAGTCATTTTTTTTCCTAGTGATGCAAAATTTCACTTTCACCCACTCATTTTTTACTTTGTTTTAAATGTCTACAATTAGATCTTCTTAAAATGAACCAAAACCCAACAAGTTAAAGTTTTATGGTCAAGTTTCACATCAATTAGGTGGACTTACAACTCTTGACTAAATTCCCACTAGATTTAGGGAAGAATTTAGACTAAAAAATGATCGATTTTATTGACTTATTAGCTTATTCACAATTAGATCGATAATATGAAAGTTAAACATACATGATAAAACAATTAAAAACACAACTTTTATAATGGTATAATATAGCCCAATAGAACATCACAGAGACAACACACAATAACATAAAATGGAAAAAACTTGAACATGAAAATGTTTCCTGCTATATATATATACATATATAGTTTCAATAATAAAATATAAAATGCTAGTCATGTGCCAATTGAAGAGAGTCATACCTGAAATGTGGCACTTGTTGGCATTATGATGTATGTGTTGTCCTTGATGGAAACCTACTTGATTAGTTGCATATTGATGGAATATTCTTGATGCAGGATATATCTACAGGCCAGTGTAGATGTGATGGAGAAATAAATACCAGTCAGTGGCAATGGAATGATGAAGGTAAAGTTTGAGGAAGTATACACAGGTTTTGTGAAGCAAAGTCGTGCACATACGCTGGTTTGATGAAGAGAAGTCACAAATACGCAGGTTCTATGAAGAAAAACTATGTACATATGTAGGTATGATGAAGAGAAGTCGTGTATACACAGGTCTGGTGAAGAAAACCCACGTACACATGAGGATATGAAGAAGAAAAGGCGCAAACATTTTGTGCACTATGGTTTAGTAAATACCAAGGGTCCTTACCATGGTATTAGCCCATAGTAATGAGCATGTCAATGAATATTTGATCCTGTCAAAGAATACCATCTGCATTAGTGTGTTTTTGACCCATGGTATTGGCTAAGGCCTAAGCTATATAAGGAGATGAACATACAAGTGTTTGATGTGTGCATATGTGAGAGCGATTAATGATTACTTCGATCTGAAGTATTATAGAATGGTATGGGATAATGATGAGTGGTTAATCTTAAATAAGAATGCACCCGGTAATACAATAATGGATCGGGATCATTAGACCTAAAATGACTATGTATTGTATGATATGCTTGCGGGTTGACTAGATCTATGATTTGACGTGTGTTTATTTCTTTGAATATCGTGATATAGGTATGTTTGAAGTTTTGAAGTGCAACGTAGTTATGACTTGAAAATTGTATATTTGTATGTGGGTTTGTCTCTGGTAAGGCACGTACATACGTGGATACTCTTTTGAGTAGTAGCATATCGATTCTATAGTATGGGCAGATCTGTATGTAGGTTTCATTCCTGAAAAGCGCATAAACACACGAAACGTTTAATGATAAGCATGTATGAAAGCTAGGGTTTCTGCTGAAGAATATCTCTGATCAATTTAATCAATCTTATTGTATTTCTGTTGTTTGTCAATGAAGTATTCATGTTGATATGGGATTAATAGTGATGCCTGAAGTTGAATTGCTTGAGTATTGATTTGTTGAAGAATGTCCATGATGCAGCCAATTGTATGAGTTTCAAAGATCTTTGATGTGACATAATGTTTCAGTATGTCTATGTGTAATTCATTGTCTAGTTCAGATTGACAGTATCTCAGAATTTGGTATGTTGAGATCTGTACGCAGGTTTCATTCATGAAAAGCGTATATACACGCAGGTTTGTTTAAGCAAAGTAACACACATATTTTTTCATATGATTGATCATGGTTGTAGTTGATTCAGTAAGTTAATGCAGTGTTTTGGGTTCGATACTGATGTTCTGGTTACAATGATCTCATTGTTTTGAATGTTTAAGAAGAGGTTGGTTGATTTGGGTTGGTGATTTATTGGTTCAGTGGTTGTTTGATTCAATGATTCAGTTATTGGATGAATGATTTGATACAGTGATCAGTTTCAGTTTTATATATGGTATTGGGCTTAAATGATGGTGGTGGGACCAATTTGAAAATTGATGAAAAGTGGCATGCAGGTTGTAATGTGTTGAAGCAGGTGGATCTAATGTGAAAAATTATGAAACGTGGTCCACAATGGTGTTGAGGGTTAAAGCCTTCAATGAGGAAGTCAAATATTCTTTCCAGTAGTAGTTGGTGATCATATCAGGGGGTTGTAGCTCGCTTCCAATGGGTGTTGGTAAATGAGATGAGGGGGTTGGAGCTCCCTTCCAATGGTTGATGGTAAACGAGATCAGGGGGTTGGATCTCCCTTCTAGTGGGTTCTAGAGAACGAGTGAAGGTTGTAGCCTTCTCCTAGTGGGTTCCTACATCCTGGTATGAGTCTACGCCAGTACAATATTGTAAGAAGTTTTTCATAATAATAAAATTGAAGGCAGAGACAACAAAAGTGGTGATTTTATCCCACATTGGGTTTCCACCTTAAATCTTGGTGTTCATGTGTATTTCTTATGTGTGATGCCTTATTATGTTTTTACTGCACTTATAAATGTTTGATGAATCACTAATATATTGGTTTAAGACAAACAGATAAATATTTAATTGAAATATATGTTTACTAGATATATGCTAGTTGTATGCATAAAAAGTGCGTACATACACAGGTTTACTTCAAGAAAGTAGCATACATAAATCAGAATAAAAGAAAAGTTTATGTTTGTCTTAAAATATTGATTCACCCCCCCTCTTTAGTATTTTTCTCAACAACACTTGTGATAATACCTTATACATGAGCCCTATCATAAACATGGAATTCATGAAGATGCGCCATGAACTCATCCATACTAAAATTCTTCATCTCTCCACTATTTGTGGGGCACATGTTCAAGTAAATATCCCATTTACTAAACCATTTTCTATTTTTCTAGATCCAAGTCTTCTTTATTTTG
This sequence comes from Pinus albicaulis, assembly GCA_034641835.2. Lineage (NCBI taxonomy): Eukaryota > Viridiplantae > Streptophyta > Pinopsida > Pinales > Pinaceae > Pinus > Pinus albicaulis. The sequence goes on from CM076580.1 coordinate 1,563,964,980, forward strand.
CACAATATGTCATTGAATACAACCTTATGCCACCTTCCCTCTTCCATTTGATCATTTTCTTTTAAATATCTTATGAATCACACAATATAAATTTCTTCAATAGGATTATTCCCCATTTCACTTAGCAAGATATCATAAGGAACTAAAATTTTAATTTTGAACTTGTTTGTAATCAAGTGTTTTTAATCTTCTCAATTTGTTTTCATTGTAAGCTAGATGTACTATTGACTCATAGTTCACAACCATAAAGAACCACCAAAATCACTAAAAGCCCAAAAATAATTTTTGTGGTCTTCTAATCCCGTCTTTATTCCTCTCTGCACCTATTTCTAAAAGCATAAAATGCTTTCCAACCTCCCAAAGTTCCTTTCTTTCTACAACCTTCCCAACTTAGATTTTTGTTGAATTCAATTCTAGGGTATTTGTAATCTCTAACTTCTTCAAGAGTGTTTCCTTCAAATTATAACTTATGTTGGCTATGTTTTCTTTTGTTAGAGAAAACCACTACTTCCTTCTTGCTAATATTGACTTGCATCCCCATCCTTCTACAAAAATGCTCAAGGGAAAGAAAGGGTTATTGCAAGCCAAGAGTAGATTTAGCAATTAAAATAAGGTCATTCGAATAAAAAATAATCCTTATAAAAAACTCACCCAAATTGACACCATCACGGCCTTGTAAGCTTAACCACTCTTCAAGTTTATCAATATATAAATCAAAAATGGTAGGGGACAATGGGTACCCTTGCTTGACCCCCCCCATCTAGGGTGACTTCCAAAAATGTAAATTAATGCAAATATTTGGGCTACTCACTTCCTTTTTCTCCATGGTCAACTTATTCAAAAATATATTTAATATTTTTGAGTTTTGAATTAATGAAAATTTTAAATATTATTTTATTTTTAAAAAATAATAAAATAAATATTGTAAATTAATAGTAATATATATATATATATATATATATATATATATATATATATATATATATATTATTTTTTATTTTACTTTAAATCATTAAATTAAAATTTATTGTATTAAATTTTTTTATTATTAATTTAATTTTTCTGTAACCAAATATTACAAAATTTCATTTCAAATTATTTGTTTACCATTTCAACATTCCAAATAATCATAGTATATTTATGTTTCTGAGATGGACAATTTAGGAATGGTGCAATGGTCAAACTAACAATCAACAACAAAATATTCTCTTTTACTGCCTTTTACATCATTCCTTCACTTTCTATTGACCCTCCTTCAACTCTGATCTCCCTCCCAACACTAATAATTATAATAAGTTTATGTTTCCTTTAGATTAAGTGAAAATATTTTTATATATAAAATAAGTTTATGTTAGGAAACATATATATAAATAGTATATGCAAAATTTGCTCTATCTTAACCCCATAGCTATCAAGCGTCAAGAGGGATCAAATCTCTTCAGGTGAAAACCTCTTTTTTAAGCACAAAACTTGAGGAAAGGTTTGCACCTCAATAGATTTGATGCCTCTCGGCGCTTGATAAAACCAGTGTTAATATGGACCTAGGATTTTTTTAGTCGTGTGCAGCCATGGAAAATTTGTTGAACATTTAATTACACTGATCATTTTGATTATGCTAGATATGTCTAAGATTAATTTGGTCATTTTAATTTTAAAACTATCAAATCATCTTCTTAATGAACAACCCAAATTGATTACAAAATTACAATAATTCACAAGGCAATTTTACATATGTTTTTAGCTTCGGAGGCACTACCCCCGAAACCCACTGCCAGGGGGGGCTCCAATAGGTCGTCGTCGCCCCCCCTAGACCCCCATGATGACGATCAAACGACGAGACTTGTTGTCACCCCGTTAAGAACAAGGGTCCAACACGGTGATACATCTAAATAAAGAAGATAATCAGGCTCCACACCCAACATGTTTTAGTCATGTGCGGCCTTGGAAAATTTGTTGAACATTTAATTACTCTAATCATTTTAATATGTTAGATATGTCTAAGATTAATTTGGTCATTTTAATTTTAAATTTTCTCAATTACCTCAATTTGTTGAGATGATATAGACTGTTAATAACTTGAATTATGAAAAATGATGAAATAATTTTTTTGGAGGTAAAGTGACAATGTAACAGCTTTAAATGGAAATGTGAATAATAAGAATGTATTCAATTACAAATACTCTTCATTGTGATCAATCTCAAACTATTTTCTTCTACTATTCTTATTGTCACACTTGTTAGTTTTCCCATCTTTTCATATGGATCATATGAAAAAGGTAGTTGAAATCATATACCATTCAAACCTTTATCTCGAGCTATTGTAGTAAACATCATACCTTGTCTCTCATGCTCTCCAATATTAATAGTATCTTTCTCCTAATTTAATCTTTGTGACTTATGGCGTATTAAACCCTAAGTAAGTTTCAATTTTAGTTGTTTTTTATTACCTCGTTTGAATGCAAAGTGACTAAAAATGTTTAATAGATTTCTAAATCCAACTTCTTTTACCTCTGCAAAATCCTTCTTTGTATCTCTATTTAACCACCCCCCACCCACAATATGCACAATCTCTCTTATATATCTATCCACATCTCCCTCCCTCCCTCTCTCTAATTCTCTCTTCTTCCCTCTCTTCCCCCCTACATCTATATCTCTATCTCCCTCCATATCTCCTTCTTTATCTCTCTATCTCACCCTCCAAATACACACACTCTCTCTCCATATCTATCTATCTATCCCTCCATCTTCCTCTCCCTCTCTCTCCCTTCCTCTTCTCTCTCTCTCTCTCTCTCTCTCTCTCTCTCTCTCTCTCTCTCCATATTTCTCTCTCTATGTATTTCTTCTTCCCTCACTCTCTATCCTGCTCTAACTCCATCTCTCCCTCCCTCTCTCCCTCCCTCCCTCTCTTACTTCTTCCCTCTCTACCCCCTCCATCTATATCTCTATCTCCCTTTTTCTCTCCTTATTTTTCTCTCTATCTCACCCCCAAAAATACACACTCTCTACCTATATCTATCTTTCTCTCTCTCTACCTCTTCCTCTCCCTCTCTATCTCTTCCCCTTATCTATATAGCTTCCCCTTCTCTCCCTATTTATCCCTCTCTCCCTTTCCACTCCCTCTATCTCGCCACCTTTCTCTCTCTATGTATTTATTCTTCCCTCCCCGTCTCTCTGCCTCCAACCCCATCTCTCCCTTCCTTCCTCTCTCCTCTTTCTCAAGTCCTCTCTATCTTCCTCCCTCTATCTCCCTTTCTCTCGAACCCCTCTTTGTATCTCCCCCCATCACTCTCTCTCTCTCTCTCTCTCTCTCTCTCTCTCTCCAACTTTGTCACTATCTCCCCCTCCAACTCCATCTTTATCTCCCTCCTCTCATCTATCTCTTCTCGTCTCTCTCTTACTTCCTCCCTCTCCCTCTCTCTCTCTCCCCACCCTCCGCCTTATATATGTGTGTGTGTGTGTGTGTGTGTGTGTCTTTGTTCTTCCCTCCCTCTCTCCTTCCCTCTCTCTCATCCTCCCTCTCTCCTTCTCTCTCTTCCATCCTCTCTCTCTCCCTCTCTCTCTCTCTCTCTCTCTCTCTCTCCATACTCCAGATTTATTACTATCTCCTTCTCTCCCACTCTCTCCTCCCTCTATATATATCTTTCTCTCTCTCTCCACCTCTCCCATTCTCTATGTCTCTCTCTTTTTCCTTCTCTCCCCCCTACATCCATATGATCAAGAATTGTCACTTTGCAAAATCAATAATATATAAGGTCTAATAAATAATACTTATAATTGATATTATCATTATTATAATATATTGGAATAATAATAATCATTATTATTGATTATTATACCAATAATAATATACAAATATATAGCATGTTAAAGAAACAATAGTATGTTAACATTACATTATAGATAGACCAATTTATTTTGATCAAATTGGTAACTTTGTGTCTTACATTTTACATTTTGTATTTTACGTTTTGCATTACATTTTACACTTTGCATTTTACATCTTACATTTTGTATTGCATTTTACATTTTACACTATATTTTATATTTTATATTAAATTTCACATTTTACATTTATATATGTTTTAATTTGAATATTAATTAAATCATATGAAGCCAACACTTAATTTAATTTAACTATATGTTTTTTAATATTTTTCTCAAGATTTAAAAAATGTTGGCATACTTACTTACATTATGCCTACACAACTCCCCTATATTAGGTTGTACAGTGCTTCTCGAAGCAATACAAATAAAGTATATTATAATGTAAAATTTAATATATATATATATATATATATATATATATTCTAAATAAATAAATTGGCCTTTCTCAGCCAAAAGGAAAGAGTGAGCCTTGAGGTTGTTGGTATTAGGCCAATGCAAAATTAGACTCGCTTAGAATTTATTTTTTTAAGATCGAAGCCATTATAACAATAATCATCGAGGTATTAAATCTCATCATGTCAGTAATGGGGATTTGAAACTGAGTAGAGAGGATAATAATCATTCCGACAAACCACCGTACATAACCCAATTGAGTAATTAATATATATATATATAGTTGGTGTTTAATTTAAAAATAAAATAGTTCCTTCCCTTATGGGGTGATTGACAAGGTTAAAGGGGTAAGGGTTGGTAACCCCATTTTCATTTCATGCAATTAATGTGGAGGTGTGGCCAATTCCCTCTCCCTTTAAGTTTAAATGTGAATGCTCTCATTTTAACCTCCTTCTAAATGTCACGCCACTCAATGCCAATTCATTACATAGGTTGAGTCAATGTAAAGGTTGTAAATAATTATCCTATGAGGGATATCATATATGAAAGTGGCAATTCTCTTGTTTAAGATATGGCATATGTCTATTGTTTCCTCTTTTCTTTATACCATCTTGAGTCTCTATGGGTTCATTACATTGTGATTTGGTTTTATCTCTAGATTTTGGGATTATAACTTCTTTCCTTTTGTGGGAATGACCATTCCCTTGTCCTGGCCTCCCCCACCATTTCCTCTTCTTGGGGTTTCTCTGATAATAATTTTACCTCTTTAGTGACCGATGGGAGCCAGTGCAAGCACATGCTCTACAAGGAGTTCAACCTCGCTTCATTTTGTTATCCACCTCTACAAGTATAAAACAAATTTCATCATTTATACATTGAAGTAATTCAATGATTATTTCATTTTCAATATCAACTCTCCTTTCTTAACTATTATCAGTTTGAAGTTTCAACTTTCATTGTTTATAATCTTAAGTTGGCTTCACCAGTTTTCTTTCAGCCTCAGAGGGACTCTTTACCTATTCTTATCTCGGGTGGTTGGTTTCTATTTCCTCTTTCTTCCTACCTGGCTCAGTTATCTTCTCGCTTTCAGTGTTGGTATCTCATCCCCCTCTCCCAACTCTCACAACACTATCCACCTTTCCCTTTCAACCTACTTACTCTAGGTGGTTTTCAATCATTGTGGTATGTTTCCTCGACCATGGTTCTTCGCTTATCTGTATTCCTCCAAGCCACTATTGTTCCTTTTCACTCTCTACTCTTGTCCTACTTTCTTCCCTCTCCCATTTCTTGACATAGATATTTCTCTCATCAAGGAGGAAACAATTGTGCCATGCAAGGGGCTCTCAGGGGCGAGCACATACCCATTCCTCTACTCACATTTACTACATGCAAACTCCACATGAGATATAAAAAATAATTAACATGACTAAATAAGAGGTGGTAATTGATAAAGAAGCTCACTCAGACTCAAAGGTCCTCATTTCAATGGTAGACTGGGTGTCAAACATTGGTCACACCAAACGACATCAAAACCAGTATCTGCACACTATCAACTTATATTGGGAAAATAAGACTTTTCTTGGCAAATTTCTCCTTGAACGAAATGAAGTTAAACATGATATAGTTTTATAGCTTGAGTAAACAAATATGGAACATCATGACATGGAAAAAAAGTTATTCCAAATTGAGGACACACTCTTCAGAGGTAAGGAACATGTTTTCCCAAATAACCTAGGGGACCTAGCCCCTATTGAGGTATCAATGTCCTTGTAATTGATTTCATGATATTTCTAGGTGGCTTTGAGCATTGTTATCTTTTTCTCGATCCATTTTATATTTAGGGAGGACATTTTTGTGTGTGTAAAGGGCAGTAACAGTCATTTCATGTCCTTATTTTATTATCTACTATGTCCATCTTTATTAGTAACACAGACTTTGAACCTAGATACAATTTTTATGTCGTTAGGATTAGCTCTTTTTGGACTAAAGTATCCTTATTTTTTTCTATTGTTTTGGTTTCCGTTATGTGAGACCGCGACACCAAGAGGTCTAATATGGATGTAATTTTATTTCAAAGGTAATATAAGATATTTAATATACAAAAATAAAAATAAAAATAGTTCTTGCCCAAATGGGTTGGATCCTATGATAGAAAGCACGAATTTTTCATCATTGAGCAAGTTTTAATTCCCATGAGAGCCTAACTTGAAGCCATGGAGCACCTTGAGATAGTAGTAATTGAACATGTGGTTACGCTCAAGTAAATTATATTAAATGATCTTGTGATAGAGAACAAGTACCATAAGCCTAATTGTCAATTCCTATAATAAAAATAATATAAAATAATTCCTTTTATATAAAAACCATATCTCCTTCCATATAAAACCTTGAAAATGTATCCTAACATACAAATACAATGCTAAGGAAGGTCATTTAATATTTGGAAATAAAACCCAAAGCCTATAAATTAAGAACAAGCCCAAAACATATCTCCTTCCATTTGAAAACCTAAAAAGGCATCATAACATATGAATCGAATGGTAAGGAATGTCACTCAATATTCGAAAATAAAACCCAAAGCATCTTAATTAAGGACAAGCCCTAAGGATTTTAAGTATTATAAAAGGATCCACATAAAGTTAGCTTTGAACTTTGCTTATCAAATAGTGCTCATAAATAAAATCTAAAGTTAAATACATAGAAGGATAGAATTGAAAAATCATAAGATACTTACGCCGATAGGTGTTTTTCTCTGTGGGCTTGGGGTGAGAATACACTGTTTACCCTAGCCAATAGGATCTCCCCAATTTAGTCCTCCTCTAGCCAATCAAAATTTGACATGTTTTCTCATAGTCCAATCTAAATTTGACATGTGCAACCATGACATGTCTATATTCGCTTTGGAGTATGTATTATTCCTCTATTATGCCACTAAGGGTTTCATATTAACCTCAATGTCTTATGGAAAATTATGTGTTCATTAATAAAATCCATAGAGTAGTGTGACAATTCATCCAGATTGGGACGAGAGGCTGGATGTAAAACTGAGTTGAGGCATAGTCGTTGTTTAAGCTAGAAGGGGGAAATAGTAGTTGCGACGACAAATTGTTGTTTTCGTTGCCAGGAGGTGGACACAATTCCAGGATTTGTCGGTTGAGCGTGACATATTTATAGTATCTATTGTGACCCACAAACAGAAGGAAATGTTTTTCTTCTTGTTGCAAATGGAGTATGGGTACATATTCGACGTTACTTTAGAGCATGAGAATGATGGGGTAAGTAGGGAAAGGTCAATAGTGTAATTATTTATTCCCTAAAATAACTATTGCAGCTATTAAGTGGCAGGTTCATCAGGAGACTTTCGGCAAGTCGAGATGTAAGTAGGGAACATAGATTTCAATTATAAAAGGATATCAATAAGATATGTATATTACAAGAGGAAATTTATGTAATATTTTAAATCTCGTCAAATAATAGTTCTAGGGAAGTATTTGGTAGTAAATCCCAAGGGCTAGTTTATGATGATTGGGGCTTGTGAGAAGCATAAGCTTATATATGTTCTCAACCGAAGAAATGTTGCAAGACTCACCATTTCATCTCCTTTTGAAGCCCATAAGTCTCACACGATAGTGTATTCAATAGTTGTGTTGAGTGTGGTTTAGGTAACCCTTTTTTTCTCAAATAGAGTTTGATTATTCATAAGTTGATCAAGATTCCATTGGGTAAGCTGCAAATGAAGTACAACATCTTACCTTTTTAGGAACTCTATCTTGGACTTAACCATGTTGCATGTAAGAGGTTTGGGCCTATTTTAAATGATGTGAATTTACTCGTCACAGTGCAAGGAGGTGGACATTTGCCTAGTGGTGTACTCATATGCACTGAGAATTTTGTGATTTATAAGAACTAGGGCTATCCAAATGTTCTTGAATGTTTATAGCCAATACTGTCAAATTTGAGGTGTTTTTTTTTCCTCTGATGGGTTGCTACTCTGCATTTTAATTTACATATTCATCATGCATGCGGAAAATTTATTCTTATTTGATTACCAAGATTCATGTGTGACAATGGTTTTGGTTCACTAGTGAGGTCAACAGATTCTTAATTCAACCACCAGGGTTAAATTCTCTCCATAGTATTCCCACCTATGATATGATTTTAAAGGTGTATTATGTAAGTGCAATTCCTAGATGATTTTTCCAGAATGGATGTCCCTCTGGCTTGGCACCAGAGCCAAAAAAAGTTGTGTGTTTGTGGTGTCACCCCTAGAAGAATATGTCTAGAAGAACTTACACATTGTGAAATCATGTTTGGACTATATTATGATTGCTTGGTTTTGATGATAAGGGCATATGCATCTTTACTGTCTCAATAAATTCTTACAAAATTTGGTTTCACCCTTTCTTACATGCTTATATATTCAACATATTGCAGAATCCACACTTCTAGTTGTAGAGGTTTTAGCATTCGTGTTTTTCCATCACACAGTTTCATTCGTATGTAAAATTAAATTATATGTGATATATTGGATGCATAGTGTTGTGAATCTGCATTTTGTAGTTTATTTGAATCTCCAGTGTTAGCAGTAAAGTGCAGAATTAATGGTTTTTTCTTTTTTATACTATGCAAGGATTTTTCTCAAGTTGTGTTTTAGCCCAATATCATTTGTTTGTAAGCATGTATTCTTGCTAAGGGTGATCATAATTATGATTCAGAATTGAATATGAAATTCAAACCATTCTCCCTGTTATCACCCATAAAGTTGTGAAACAATACCAAACATGGTCATATAGTTCACTCATCAAAAGCCATTTCAAGTTGGTATAGGAAAATTTTATTTTTTACATTTTTAACCTATCCTTTTTTACATTTTTAACCTATCCTAAGTCTCATGGTCACCTCCATTTATGTCATTTCATGTCCCATTAGTCCTCATATGGTGTCATTTTTCATTCCCCATTCATTTAAAATAAAAAAGGGCGCTTTTGTCAGTTTTTCAAATTTTAGTAGCATTTTATACAAGAAAAAAACAGTTTTTGCTACGAAACTACCTAATAGTTTCATAGCGATTTTGTTAGAGGTTAAACTAACTTCACCACAAAAATCTGTTTTCTAACCTGTCTTGTCAAATTCTCTATGAAGTGTCACTCTATTATTGGAGGAGTTAGGGTGGAGGTCATTCGAGTCTGTTATGGTTAATTCAAAGGTACATAGCCGTGTCTAAGGTCATCATTACCTTTTTGGGTATGTATGTGTCATGATTGAAGCATGAGCTATCAATTAAACCATAAAACCTTACCTCAATTAGCCTTTTGTCATATTTTTCTTTATCTTTGCATGTACTTTGAACCCTGGAGAGCTACTTCATCGAGCCAAGCAGGTTGCTGGCAGATTTGAACATTGCAGGTGTCATCAAGCAAGTGAGGTTGTGAAGATATAAAGCACCCATGGCTGCCAGAAGGAAAACAAACAAAGGTGGTCATTGCCACAGGTATGAGCCCATGGACATGAATTTACTCAATGAAGGCACAATTTCCATGGAGGTTTTCAAAAGAACTGGTTGCTTGCAATTCTGTCAGAGGTTGTAGGGATTTCATCTATAGGTTTCCGAGGATTTTTCCACCAGCTTCACAGGAACAGCTTCAAAGGTTAGAATTCTGAACCTTACAGTGGCACCAGACAACATTTCATCATCAACAAGAATCCCTAGAGGAGGGGAATAGTGGTTTAAAGGCATCAAATTCACAATGTAGGATTGTAAAGAGTTCATCAAACTAGAACACAGTGAAATTTATCTAAAAAATGCTATCCCTAGGAGTTTCATGAAGGACAATTATTCAAATTTGTTGATGATCATCCAGAAGTATTTTAGCTATGAAGGAAGGTTTCACATGGTCTACTCCTATCATCTCAAGCTTCTTCTGCATTTTGTGGGTAAGAGGTCACTTGAATTACCTTTTTATTTATAAAAAAGTCTAGGGAAAATGTCAGACAAGGTTCAAATCAAAATAGAGGGCAATGAAACTTCTATTTTTCATCATGGTTTAATTAAGTTGTTGGTGTTAGAGGAATTGAGGAGGTTAGACAGAGACTATAATTCTTTCTTGTTCATGAGTGGTTATGAAATTGATGTTGTCACAACTAAGAAAGCCTCCAAACCTAGAAATATTTCATCACCGGTTGTGGCAAAGGAAGTTGAAGAAAGGAATAGATTATCTCCTCCAGATACAATGAGCATGGAAGCAGAACCTTTGCAGAAGATTGACACACCTAAAACATCACCTACAAAACAGAAGCAGACAGTGAGAAAATAAGGCAACAAGAGAGTCACTAGGAGCTAGATAGTGGCTAAAGGAAACTCGAAGGATATCCTGCATGCAATTGACATTGAAGAATCACCCATTGTGCAAGCTGAAGACATTGAAGATGGAGGAAGAAAGCTGAAGAAAGGTAAGACAGTTAAAAAATTAGGGTTTACAAGCGATGATGATGGTTTCATTTTTCAACCTAGAAAGCCAATGACCAGGCATGCAAGGAAGGTCATGGAAAGCAGCAAAGAGACTGAGAAAATTAATGAAACTGCTCAGCCACTAAGCATCATAGATTTGTCTTCACCTGAAAAAGAAGAACTAGTTATCAAACAAAGAAAAGGTAAAGAGAAAATTATTGAAAAATCTGAAATTGAAACCCTTAAAGAGCAGTTAAAAGAGGCAGGTAAAGAGATATTAGTTTTGAAGCAAGAGGCAAAGAAACATAGAGCTGAGAAGGTTCAAGGAAAATCTGGGAAGATCAAGTCACAAGTGTTTCAAAAACCTTGGACAATACAGAAAAGTTGATAAAGTGGACTCAACCACTAAGAGGAGAAGTCAAACACATCAAAAAGATAAACTTGCACTTGCAATTCAAGGACAAGGCATTAAAGGACAAAGTGTAAGATCTTTAGGAGCAATTCTATTTGATTCATGTGGAATTGAAAAAGAAAGGATTGAAGATGACAGTGGTAGAGGAGCCTATTAGTCAACTGATTGTAAATGAGGAGGAAACACCATAGGAGTAATAAGTTAATATGGAATATGTTTTAGGAGGTTCATAACATGCAGAGAACCCAAATTTTGAAGCTGGAGAATAGTTTTAAAGACCATCTTGAAAACAACATTTTCTGGTTTTTTACACAGTTTCGTAGTGTACCTCCAGCTTGAGGCCAGAAATATGCTACGAAAATTCTTGTAGGTGCTTTTTTGCTTTAAAACTAAGTTTTTGCATATTTTATGGAGGGAGCTCGATGATTTGCAAGGTCTCATGACATTAAGAAGGTGTTGGAACTACAAAGAAGTTAAAGAGATATATGGAAAATTCATTTTTCCTACGCTACTAAAACTCGCTACGAAACTGTCTAAAACTGCCTTGTTTTGCAGCGAGTAATTTTTGAAGAATTTTGATCATCTTGACAACACATCAGCCAGCTAGAGAACTCCAGCATGTCAGTGAAGCTTATCAACAGAGATTTATGACTCAAAAGGAGTTCCATACAACCAGCTCATCAGTCAAAACGGTGTTAAAGATGAAGGTCATCCATTCCTAAAAAATAGGATTATGTTCCACAGATATAGGGATGCTTTAAAGATGTAAAGTGATGGTAAACTTGGTTATTTTTCCTTCGAACATGTAACATTAATTATGTAACCATTATGTAAGTGTTTTACTGATAGGATAAATGAATGTAATAAATAGGAGATAGAGTCCTATTAGGAGTTTGTTTCTTTAAAGATAGATGTCATTTTTCTGTTTTAAGTTAGTGGTTTCAATTATGATAGGTGTCAGAGTAGAATTCAAAGATCTAGCCAGCCAAAAAGGTCATCTACATTGTAAATAATGTCTATTTATAGATAAAACATCGAAGAGAAAGAGGTTGGAGAATAGTGCACCAAATTATTGCTTGTATGCTTTATCCATTATCAATAATACAAAGTGACATTCTGTTAGGAATCTGTAATCTTAGCAGATTGGTGAGACTAAAACTACAGAAGCAACATCGTTTCAACCACTTTGGGATTCTAGGATCTAACCCTCCTGAATCCGGAGAGGGATCTCTCCAATAAGTGCAAAGATGGATTTGTCTTTGAAGTTTGGGGTTATGAGATTAGGCTAGTTATGAAGGCCAAGGGTTTTTTTTGTTTTGGATGGTTGAGCACGATTTCAGTTTAAGGCGGAAAGTTCTAAAGATAAAAAGTTCCAAAGGTGAGAAGTTGCAAGCAATCAGAGTAAGCTTTGCCAAAAAGATAGATAATTGCATGTTTTAGTCCATTGGGCTATGGAGTCATAATAGGGTTTAATTGGATCAGCAAGAGGCAAGAGTGGTCCATGGGGCAAGTCATCTATATCTAAGGATCTCTTGAAGATTGATTTATGGAATGAAATGATACAATAAGAAGGAGAACTTGACAGGTGCAGAAACAAGAGCAGTCCAGGATCTGGTAAGTACTTTGAAACTAGCCAGCCTTTGACATGGACTCAAGAAAAACATAAAAGTAAACTAGGATCTGGTAAGTACTTTGAAACTAGCCATCCTTTGATACACTTTCAATAGAAAACATCTTAAAACAAAGGGAAACTTGAAGGCAACTTTTGGAGTAGAAACTAGCGGGTCGAGCTCACCACAAATCCTCTCCTAGCTTTGCTTTACTTGGTTACTTTCAAGACCAACACAAAGACAACACAGAATGGCCTAAGATCTAGTAAGTACTTCTAAACTAGCCAGCTTTTAACACATTCCAAGGGAAACATTCAGACAGTCTTTGGGGATAAAACTAGGACCAGGGCACACCATATCTTCCATAGTAAATCTCTACTTAACAAGTACTGAACATAACATTTAAGAATAATATTAAGCTAAGACCATAAGACGAGGGAACGCCAACATTCCTATGCTTAAACCGAATTAAATCGTTCCTAAATAACACGGATGGAAGAAAACATTCAGATAAATATTTTTAGTCAGAGGTTACTGATATACAGTAGGTCCTAACTCTATGCATGTTGTTCTTTATAAGAGAAAATGAAACATAGTGGGAACATAAATAAAATAACAAGTTACAATGAGAAAAACATCACCGTCAACATAGACCAGGATCCCATAAATTAGCTTGTATTGATGCTCCAAACCAGTTACATCTTTAATTCCAGTGCTTTAGATTAGAAATCATCTACACATCTCAGCCTAACCTATCCATCACCAGCAGAGCTCCAAGAGCCAGTGAATACTATGTACAATCAGAAGTTTAAACTCAAGTGTATATCAAAGTTCTACAACCAACAGTTTCTCATCTTCTACAAAAGTATTTATAGAAGAATGAGGAGGTGAGACCTAACAAAATATCTCTAAGGAAAATTAATACAGATTCAGGACTTCTCGGCCTTTGAGGGGCTCGATGAAGAAATTTTACAGGTGGAACACTGTATTAATTGTTTTACATTTATGAATTAAGCTCGGCGAGAGCTTTATTTGACCTTAAGGCTCTGTGTGTTGTGTAGAGTAACTCCACAAATATTTTCTGCATTGATTTCCTTGTAGAAGTAACTCCCTGGCTACGCTGAGGCAAAATATGATCTTCTTCAATAACTTCGGCCTCTGTTTAAATGGTTTGAGGCAACAGGTGGCTTTTATGGTAGCTGAGGGATCAATTCGCCTCATTTGAAGCGGTGGAAGCCTTTTCTGTCAGTGAAACACTTATGATTTTCTATTGACTGTGCTTTAATCTAGGGAATTAGGCTTTTGATAGTCATTCTTAGCCGTAATTCCCCAGATCTATCTTTAATCTTCATCTGTTGTGCTTTGTCTTCAAACTTATACTTTTTAACTGTTTTTTGAATAAAACAGTGTCTTGTCGATGTGCAGGGCCGCACAGGCCATTTTACGTGCTATCAACGATCATGAAACATTGATAAATCATTGAAATCAAACCTGTGAATGGTTCTTTTTAATAGCTCGAAGGCACAGGAAACGTCTTCCCCAACCCTCGGCCTTCCTTCATTATATAATGAAAAACCATTAAAACACCTGCAAAACACAAAAAAAATTAAGAAATCCTGCGTTTTTAGGTTTAGACTGCTTCAGATGGCGGGGAAAGGAGCGTAGCCGTTGGATGGCATCATCCAATGGTTGGGATTAATCGGGAGAGATCGTAGAATGGGCGGAAGAAGATTGAATCTGAGCCGTCAATTGCGCAGAGATCGATGGTCGGGAGCGGAGTTTACACATATATGACCCAATCGCGCAATTGCGCGATCGCGCAATTGGTTCTTTTCAATCAACCCATTTTTATATCTGTGATCGTGCGATCGGTTCTTTTCAATCAACCCATTTGATTTCTGCGATCGCGCGATCGGTTCTTTTCAATCAATCCTTTATAAAAACACGCGATTTTGGTTTTTAGACCAAAACTTTGGAAAAGTGGGTCTTTGGATTTTACAAAGGAAAAAGCGCGATCGGGAATGAAATATTTACAAGGTTTAAGTACAAAGGGCGGGCCCGCGGTATATATAAAATAATGATGCGATCGGGCGGATTGGAGGATTTGTGCGATTGCGATGAATCACATCACAAATATTTGCAATGGGTATTTCAAATAAACCTACAACTTGGAAAGATTTGATTGCGATTAGCGCCCGAGTCTATAACCTTTGGTTTTTGTAGAGAAAGCACGAGATCCGGGGCTCAAAACAAAGGGGCTGATCGCAATCGCATTTCCACAACATGGAACTAATTGCAAAAACTTGTGTTCTTTGAACATTTGCGATGCGATAAGCACCTTAACCTGTTAGCAAGTGGTTCCAGCCCCAAAGCGTATGGTGGGGAAGTGGTTTAGGACTTAAGCCCAAAGGGGCTTAAGTCTATAGTAAAGACTTGTATTTTTTATGAGTTTTTCATAGCTTTCAATGGAATGGGGGGTTTCAGAATAGTTAAAAAATGAGTTTTTAACTATGGAAAGAGGATTTTCATAAATGGAAGAAGAGGATTTATGAAAACAAGGGAGTTTTTATGGAGGAAAAGGGAACAAATGAAGGTTTGAGAAGGGGGAAAAATGAAGGTCTTTCAGCAGTCTTTCACTTGGAATCAGCAGAATTTTCTAAATATAAAAAGGAAATAGTAATGAAGATTTTGGACAGAGGCATGAGGCCTTTTAAGAGTCTTCAAGAGCCAACAATTTTTAGTGATAAAATTTGTTCCTTGGAGGCTCACAAAAGTCTTAGCCACCTTTTGGTATAACAAATATTATAGGTGGCTAACAGTGGCTCCACTTGGGGATGATGCCTTCTTGAAGGCATCAAGAACTTCAGACTTGCATTCTCTGGGAGGCTGACCTGTGCTTGATCCATTGGGCTACCCTTCCTTTGGTGGGATGATCTTCTCTGAAAACATATTAGCAACCATGGAAAATAATGGACTTCATCAATACAACTTTCTACCTATCCAACCCTACAGATCTAACATTTTTTCTTCATTAGAGTGCACTTGGATTGGAAAACTCTTTTAAAACATTTTATTCTTTTGAAAAAAGGAAATCTAATCTATTTCTACTCCTTGTTTCTCCCTGAACTCAGATTAAACAGTTGAGTTCAAATGCTTCTCTACCTAATCTACCATCTGTTGGGATTAAACTGTCCAACATATTTTTATTCTCTAAATTCTACAACAGAAATTTAAAAGCACTCAAGTCAGGATTGAATAGTCTAACTTGATGCTGGTCTATGGCATAAAGACAAGTTGCACATAGACATTTATTTTGCAGAAAAATTAAATCAAAATGGAAGGCTTGAGAATCTGAAAGTTTAAAGCACTTCCTTCTTCCTTTTACAGCTCTGTTTTGACTCTTTTTTGAGCTATTTCTTCCTTTTCCTCTGGTTCAGATTTTGAGTTACTTAGAACCATATTTTTACATCTTTTTGACTCAGAAAATAGAACATATTTGAGTCATATTTCTTTTGGAAACTTAGGCTCAGATTTTGTGCATGTTTGAACCTTTAATTTCTATCCTAAACTATCTACTGATAAGCCAAGATTAAACAGTTTGGCAAATCGAATTCACTACCCTATCAGCAGAAAATTTAAAGCTAATTAGTCAAGATTAGACAGTTTGACTAAATAGAAGTGTGTTATGTAGGAGTGGCATTTAAGCTTGCACACTTTCAAATTTGTTTCTCTTTTTTGGTATGGGGCTATACCTTTCTTGTTTTGACAATCTGGCCTCTTTTCTTTCTTTTCATTGTTTTTGTATTTTTGATTTTTACAACTTTGAATGCAATGGTGGATAAGATATTTATAATGGAAAAAAGATAAAAAGGCTTTTGGAACATAACATGGATCAAGAGAAGTAATGCTTAAGCACCCTGCCATTGACAGGACCCCCAAACAGTTCCGCTCCATTCAACTCCTGCAAGAAAAATGCATTGTTACCAGCAACTGAGTGAATATAGTAAGGGCCAAGCCATAAGTGGTAAAATTTTCCATGCTTGCCCTTCTCTTCCCTTCTTGAATCCCACTTTAAAACTTTGTCCCCAATCTTGAAATTGTTGGCCTTTGTTCTTTTGTCAAAAAGCTGTTTAATGCTGTCTTGCTTTAGCAATGCTTTGTTATAAACTTCCTCTCTGGTTTGCTAAAGATGAATGGTCTGATTTATTCTTCTGATCATATCATTATCTTCAGTTTGCAACTCTTGAATTAACTTTATCACTGGTACACCAAGGTTTTTTGGAAAAATTGCATCTGTACCATACACAAGCTGGAAAGGTGACATGCCAATGGATTTCTTCAAAGTCAATCTATCAGCCCACAGTGCATGAACCAACTTTGTGTGCCAATACTTCTTGTTGTCCTCCAACAGTTTCTTGATAATGTACACTAAATTTTTGTTTGAGGATTCTGCAAGTCCATTACCTTGGGGGTAATAGGCCGTGGAATGCCCCAATGTTATCTGATATCTGTGACAGAACTCAACCATTTTCTTTGATCCAAATGCTGCCGCATTATCAGTGATGATCTTAGTAGGACAACCAAATCTGGTGAGAATGTTAGTCTCCATAAATATTATAATAACTGAATCATTGGCCTGTCTACAAGGTATGGCTTCTATCCACTTAGTGAAATAGTCTGTGGCAGTGAGAATCCATCTATGTTGGGCAGAAGATGGGGGATGGATTTATCCTATAAAGTCAAGTCCCCACTGTTGAAAAGGGGCTTCAACAGTGATTGGATGCAGAGGTAGGGGTAACAGTTTTATTTTGCCTTCAAAAAGTTGACACTTATGATAGGCTATGATCATTTTGTGCACATCATGGAAAGGAGTAGGCCAATGGAAACCAGCCCTCCAAATTTTGTTGGTTGTTGTCTTCCAATACAAATGACCTCCACACTCTCCTTCATGGAACTGGTACTTAACCTTCTCTGCATCAAACTCAGGCAAACATTTAAGCAATAGGCCACTTGCATTTTTCCAATAAAGACATTTATCTATAATGCAATAGTTTACAGCTTTTAACTTAAGGAACCTTGCCTTTGTTTTTGTCAAACTAGGAGGTGTATTCAAATTAGGCAAAACATAAACAATATCGGCATACCAAGAGGAATTCATAAAATGGTTTTCAACAATGGGTTCTGATATTTCCTCTTGATCATCTAAAGCATTAATCATATGTATATCAAGATCTTCACAATTTGATTCAGCCATTAATCTAGCCAAACCTTGGCCTTTGATGATCTTAGTGGGTTTTATCTCTAAATCATATTCAAGAATAACAACAATCCACCTACCTCTCTTATCATCTGGGTCCTGTGTTAGAATGTCTTTAACAACTGAATTCAGGACAAAGGCAATGATGTGTGAGTGAAGGATGTATACTCTGAAGTCTTTCAATGCTTTAACCAAAGAAAAAGCTTGCTTCTCCATAATGTTATAATTCAAAGGGGCGTCCCTCAATGCCTTGCTAAAGAATGCAATAGGCTGCTCTTATCCTTGTGGATTTTTCTGTAAAAGGACTGCATCTATGGTATGTTCTGATGCAAACGAGAAAATATAAAAATCTTTTGAAAAATCAGGACTTATCAGAACTGGTGTTTTGGTTAACGCTTGTTTCACCAGTTCAAAGGATTGCTTTGCTTCCAAGGTCCATTTTACCCCTTGCTCCTTTTTTAACATGTTTGTGATATTCCTAAGGCGCTCAGCCAAGTTGGGGATGAACCTTCTCAAAAAGTTAATCTTTCCAATGAAAGATTGCAACTCTTTGATGTTTCGAGGATGAGAGATTTGCAATATGGCCCCAATCCTCTTTGGATCTATCTTTATACCCTCCTCAGAAATAATGTGCTCGAGAAGTTTACCTTCTTGGAGACCAAATAGTGTCTTCTTAGGGTTTAAGGATATTCCAAACTTTCTGCATTTCTCGAAAAAATTTCTTAATTGTTCTAAATGTTCTTCATCTGTTTTTTAAAACACAGTGACATCATCAAGATAGATAATGATGAAGAAGCCTAGTTCTTCCGAGAATGCTATGTCCATGGCTCTTTGAAAGGTTTCTCCAGCATTCATTAGACCAAAAGGAATTTTCACATACATGAAAGTGCCCCATGGTGTAGTAAAGGCTATCTTTAATTGATCAGCAGGGTAAACCAAGATCTGATTGTACCCTGAATAGCCATCCAGCAAAGAAATTCTTCTAGACCCTACCACCCTTTGTAAAATATGATCCATCTTTGGTAAAGGGTAGTTATCTTTTAATGAAGCTTTGTTTGAGTCTCTAAAGTCTATAAAATGCCTGATTTCTCCAGTTTTCTTCCTAACAGACACCAGATTAGATACCCATTCAGAATATCTAACAGGGACAATAATACCAGCATCGTACATTTTCATGATCTCCTTCTAAACCAAGGGCAACTGAACAGGGTTTATTCTGCGCAGTTTTTGTTTGAATGGTTTTTGGTTTTCTTTGAGGGGGATTTTGTGCTGTATTATTTCAGTGTCATAGGATTTAAGATCTTCGTAACTCCATGCAAAAACATCAGAAAACTCTTTAAACAGCTCTATGTATTTGAGTTTAATGTGAGCTGGTAAATTTTTAGACAGTTTAATCATTTTTGGTTTTTCCTCACTGCCTATATTGCACTCCTCCACTTCAGTCTCTATAGGTTCCAGCTTTGGCTTCTTCGCCACATCGTTAAAATCAAACAACTCTTCTAAAGGTGCTTGACCACTTGGCAAACTTTCATCTTTAGAGTGCAGGGTTTCTAACTCCTTCGTTTCGTTTGTAAGTTTGCTAGATAGTAGGTTAATATTGACAGGCTCAGGAGACGGTTCTTCTTCACCAAGAAAGTTTTCTTCACTGTAGTCTGTTTCGTAGTCTGAGTCCGAACTGTTTAGTTCGAATTCATTTCTGAATTGCATGAAGTCTTCTATTTGTTTGTCATTGTCAAACACTTGCCAATACTTTTTATTATCTGGCACTGCTGGTCTAAACTTTATCTTAGTTGTGCAATATTTGGTTTCAAATGGCATTAAGCATGTCCTAGCTGCAAACGCTAAATTGTGGGCCGCAATGTTTCTTTTTCTTGGGACAAAAATTAATTCGGACTCCTCAAATGTTTTCAAAAGGTCCATGACATCGTTCCTGTAGGCTCTAAGTCTGCGATTATTTGTGTTATACTCCCCATTGACTTGCCTAGTGATTAACTCAGAATCCCCATACACATTGATTCTTTTGGCTTCCAACTTTTTCAATAGATGTAAGCCTAAGAGAAGGGATTCATATTCTGCTATGTTATTGGAACACTGAAAGTTTAATTTACATGAAATGCTTTCGGTGTGGTTGTTTTCAGTGTTAGTAATCCAGACACCTGCACCTGCGTTAGTTCTAGTGCATGACCCATCAAAATACATACTCCATAGAGGACTATTCTCAGTTTCATCTGTTTGGTGAATGTCCTCTTCAACTACTATGATTTCGGATGTTTCTTGAATATCAACACTCAGTTGTATTTGTTTAGATTCCTCAGGTTTTTCGTTAGGTGGAAGACCACTTTCTTGAGTGTCAAGGTTTAAAAGCAAAGGATGCATGACTTGTAGTTCAAGACCCATATTTGGTTTTCTATTGTTTAAAGGTTCAGCAAACTGTTTTGACAGTTCTATTGTATTCACCTCCTCCTCTCTATCGGCCATTGATTCTATTAAAGTGACTTGTTCACTGAGTGTTTCATCAGTAAACATGATAAAAGAATCAAGGCCTGTATTGATAGAATATATAGGAGAGTTTTGTGGTCTGTCTTGACTTGTCACTGTGTATTGCATATGAGACTCCCTGTAAAGTCTTCTGGTTTGATTGAAAACAGGGATAGTCGCATAGGTCATGTCCATTTGCATAATCCCTTATAACTTAGCCCCCCAAGACCTTGATAGTAACATTCCATACTTTTGGGGCACATCAGCCACAACAATATCCATGACTAAGCATTTGGATGGAATCTGGGCTAAGTTAACACAAAGGTCTTTGATCAATCCTAAACATTTTACTCTGTTTGAGTCAAAAGAGTAAAGGTCTTTATAAGGTCTGGTGATTTCTAGACCCAGGCTCTCCATCACAGCTTTAGGCATTAAATTGTGGGAGGCTCATGAGTCATGCATAGCGTTGTGAAAAATCTTGTCATGAACGTTAAAACTTACATTAAAGGGAGGAATAGGTCCCTCTTGATATCTTCCTTCAATCTTTGGACCAAAAATGAGTTCTGGCTGGTCATCACTAAGATTGACTGTATCATTGTTGTCTTGCAGTCTTTCCTTAGAGAAAATAAAATTTGAGTTGTATTTCATTCTTGTAATTTTTTCGTTTAGGCCTTGGACCTTAGGTATTTAGAAGCATGCAATTTATATACAAATCCATTCATACTAAAAAATGTTGAGAAACTAGTTTTCTTTGATATTATGGGTCATTTAGAGTCTTTTGATCTCAGTTTTGTTCTTGTTTTATCATTTTTTCCACCCGGAGGTTACTTCTATTAAAGAAGTTACTAGTGTGGACTTCCTAAGGTGCTCCAAAAATGTGGGGCCTAACAAGCATTGAGTTATGCT
The DNA here is from genome assembly GCA_034641835.2 of Pinus albicaulis. NCBI lineage: Eukaryota > Viridiplantae > Streptophyta > Pinopsida > Pinales > Pinaceae > Pinus > Pinus albicaulis. The sequence goes on from CM076580.1 coordinate 1,563,986,369, forward strand.
GGAGCCTTGATCTTTTCCAAGTCATAAAACTATCTCATGAAAAATTTTCTTAATAAATTACTAGACCTTATAATCAATAATATATTAAAAAATAATGCTAATTAATTGATAAGTTTGGACATTGTCAACATAGTTTATTGTATTTTCGACATTAGTTTGGACATTGTCAACACAGTTTATTACTTTTTTTACATTCTCTATTATGTTATGTTGCTCAGTCTAACGTGGATGTGTTTCTAATGAAAATAATGTTTTTGCTTGTTACCTGATATCTAGGTTCTCATAGTTTGGTTTCCCAAATTCCAGATATGTTATTTTTTATTTCAAACATGTATTATCGTGAGGTTTAAAGGAATCTCAAGAATAGAAGAAAACCAAATTATCCATTGAAGATTATAATTGGTCTATACAGTGTGAAATTTCGTTTCTATTTGTATTATGTTTTACTTTACTGTGATAAAGAATCATGTACACGGGTTTAGCATACAGTTTATGTGTGTAAATATTCTGATACATTTGGGTTTGAGTCTTCAACAACATACCTCATTTCTCAAGAACAAAATGTGTAAACCAGAGAACTATAAATGTCAATCATGTTCTCATCTAAAGAGTGTCAATATGTATCCTTGGTAGTTTTACCAATGAAAACTTAACAATTGAAAAATGTATTATGTCTCTAACTACCATTGAATACAATTGAATTGGAAGAAATGAATAGTTTTATTTACTCAAAAATTGAAATAGAAAACCAAAGTTTCGCCATGTCATTCGGAATATAAGTTTGATGACAAATATATCACAATTAAATAATTTTTTAAAAGATGATGATTTTGATGAAATTTAAATTCTTAAAAAACTAAATTAGGTATTTTCCAACACCATTCTGACTTTTTAATTGAACTAATAATATACATTCGTATGGAAAATTAAAATATATGTAATATATTGGATGCATAGTGTGGTGAATCCACATTTTGCAATTTCTTTGAATCTCAGTGTTAGCAGTAAAGTGCAGAATTAATGGTTTTTTCTTTTTTGTAATATGTAAGGAATTTTCTCAAGTTTTGTTTAAGCCCAATATCATCTATGTAGCATTTAGAAATTTATCCAATGGGACTCAAATGATCTTGTAATGTACTAAACAAAATATTGAATCCTTCTACGATTTGCGGAAACCAAATACAATCGCACAATCGCATAACGAGTAAGAGAAAGAAATTATCAATCACACAACACAAGATGTATATGGGGAAAGAAACTGCTCAATACCCCGATATTTGTATATTGTATAAATTCAAGACCATGAAACAATGCAATTTTATTTCCCTCACTGAGAAACCTCTGCACTCTGCTGAGTGTCTCACTCTGATCTAGGAAAAATCAGTCAAATACTTAACCAATTCTCAGCCTCTCTCTGACCAACGTTTCTCATGAATTCCTGAAAGAATTTTTTCCCCATTAAATAGGAAATCCCCAAGAATTGATTGCGTAATCCATCCAAGGCTTCCTGATGACTCTATAAATTACCTTTACAAGTTTCTAAATATACAATTGATAGTTATCTTCCCTCTAACATCAAACTCAACTAAACCTTCCTTAGAACTGACTTGCAACAACTAATTATAGAGAATTATCAGTTAACTAATTGATCACTACTTGTGAATTAAATCAGATTTAACTCACTGTACCTATCACTATCTCATCTCTTAGTTATAACTAGTTAAATTGATTTTAACTCAATTAATTAAGCTAACTAATTAGAACTCAAAAACACCTGTAACTGAACCCCCTAAAATCATGGGAGATATCTACATGCCTCCTCTTTGACCCTCAACATAAATTTCCTAAGCTAACTAAGTATTCCTGACTCAGTTAACTAATTCAAGTTTTCATGAGATGAAATTACAATTTCTCTTCAAATTTAATTAAGGGGAAATTAAATCAGAAGCCCCCTTTTGGTGCCATTTCAATGCTCCCTCTCAACAAGAAATGGATTATCCGCTACCCCGATCCTGTCTCTGTGGAATTAGAATTAGCTTCTTTAGTTATTACAATGTATCATCGTCGGATCCTTCTGTCGACCAAACAAACCAACAAGTATCTTCCTCATCCATATGGCCTCACATGCTTCCTACTTGGCCGCCATGTACTCTACCTCTGTTGAACTGAGTGGAATTGATCTTTGTTTCCTGTTGCACCAGGAAACTGTTGTTGATCCTACATTGAAGATTCCCTTTGATGTGATCTTCATGTCGGATGGAATCCTTGCCCAATATGCATCGGTGAAGCCTTGATGCTTCACTCCCTCTATTTGTTTGTCCATAGCCCATAATTTGTAGTGCCTCTGAGGTATCATGATTTCTTTCCTTCCAATCATGCATAAGATGGGAATGAAATCCAACTTGAATTCCATCATTTGATGAGAATAAAATCCAAATTGAACTATGAATCAAGTGCTTCACCTACTTCTCCTCGTGAGTCCTTCTTTTTGGTATTCTTTTGTGGACAATTTATGGCATAGTGTCCATGCTCATGACAATGAAAAAATTTCACCTTTGACAAGTCTCGCTACTTACTTGCCTTGCTAGACTCCAATTTGGAATGGGACACCTTCACTTTTCATATCTTTGCCTTTCCATCCAAAGTACAATTCTTATCATCATCAGTCTATGATTAGGATCCATCTCTGGTGCTCCTTCGAATATATTCGTGTACCAAGTCGACCATAATCACTCCTAGCCTGATATCTTCTCCCTCCCATTCACAGAGTCATGGTAGTGATACCATCTCTTGGGAAGGCCTAGAAGAGCTAGGCTCACCAAATCATCTAGGGAAATTGTTATCCTAATACTTCCAAGCTCATTTCGACATCTAGTGAACTTCGTTAAGTATTTTTGGATCGTGTCACCCTTCTCCATATTGATCTTTATGAGCTTGTCTTTCAGCACCAACTTCCTGTGGTTGTTGCTATTCTGAAATAGATCTTTCAAGGCCTTCCACATAGCATATGGAGTCACCTTGCCATGGATAATTGAGAAAAAATGATCTCTAACTCTCTCTAACAAGATCCTTCTCACCTTTGCTACATTCTTCTTCCATGCATCAAGACGTTGAGCATATGCTACTGTGGGTTTAAAAATATCACTGTCTATGAATGCCTTCATTCTGTTCACCTCGAGCACTGCCTCCATCATGTCCTTCCATTCTATGTAATTCGAATTTCCCTCAAGGGAATATTCGAGTATCAAGCCATTGAAAGACATCTTAATCTGTTTGTTGGTCCTGAAGTATAAATATGCAAATTCGATGTACTTGTTCAAAACAAAATATGGTTCTTCTCTTCTATTGTGATTCGTGGTGCTTTGATACCATGTAGAAAATTATCCAAATGGATTCAATATGATCTTGTACTATACTAAAACAAAATATTGAATCCTCCTAAAAATTTGCGGAAACCAAATATGATCGCACAATCACATAAAAAGTAAGAGAAACAAATTATCAATCACACAACACAAGATGTATATGGGGAAAGAAACTACTCAAAACCCCTTTGTCTGTATATTGTATAAATTCAAGACCATGAAACAATACAATGTTATTTCCCTCACTAATAAACCTCTACACTTTGTTGACTGTCTCACTCTTATCTAGGCAAAATCAGTCAAAGACTTAACCAATTCTCAACCTTTGTCTGACCAGCCTTGCTCGCGCATTCCTGGAGGAATTTTCACCCTATTAAATAGGAAATTCCTAAGAATTTATTGCAAAATTCATTCAAGGCTTCCTGATGACTCTATACATGACATGTGCAAGTTTCTAAATATACAAATGATAGTTATGTTCCCTTTAACCTCAAACTCAACTAGAGCTTCCTTAGAACTAACATGCGACAACTATTTATAGATAATTATCAGTTAACTAATTTATCATTACTTGTGAATTAAATCACATTTAATTCATTGGACCTATCACTAGCTCATCTCTCAGTTAAAACTAGTTAAACTGATTTTAACTCAATTAATTGAGTTAACTAATTACAACTCACAAATAGCTATAATTGGACCCGCTAAAATCATGGGAGAACTATGCATGCCTCCTCTCTAACCCTCAACTCGAATTTCCTAAGCTAACTAAGTCTTCCTGACTCAGTTAACTAATACAAGTTGTAATGAGACGAAATTACAATTTCTCTTCCAATTTAATTAAGGAAAAATTAAATTAGAAGCCCCCTTTGGGTGCCTAACAAGCGCAGAGTTATGCTCGAGCCTTGATATTTTCCAAGTCAAAAAACTATCTCATGTAGAATATTATTAATAATTGAATAGACCATTTAATAAATAATATATAAAAAATAATACTAAATTGATAAGTTTGGACATTGTCAACAAATTTTATTATATTTTCGACATTAGTTTGTACATCGTCAACACAGTTTATTACATTTTTTACATTCTCTATTATGTTATGTTGATTAGTGTGAAGGTGGTTTTGTTTCTAATGAAATAATTTTTTTTCTCGTTACGTGATATATAGGTTCTCACACTTTGGTTTCCCAAATTCCATAGATGTTATTTTTTATTTCAAACATGTATTGTAGTGAGGTTCAAAGGAATCTAAAGAATAAAAGAATACCAGAATAGCCTCTGAAGATTATAATTGGTTCCTACATTATGAAATTTCGGTTCTATTTGTGTTTTGTTTTACTTTATATCGATAAAAAATCAAGTACATAGGTTCAACATACACTAAATGTGTGTAAATATTCTGATACATTTGGTATGTTTGAGTCTTCGACAACATGACTCATTTCTCAAGCACAAAATTTGTAAACTAGAGAACTGTAAACGTCAAATATTTTCTCATCTAAAGGGTGCCAATATGTAGCCTTGGTAGTTTTACCAGTGAAAATTTTACAATTGAAAATTTTGTAATGCCTTTAACTACCATTTAATACAATTCAATTGGAAGAAATGAAAAGTTTCATTTACTCAAAAATTGAAATATAAAACCAGAGTGTTGCCATGTCATCCGGAATATAATTTTGATTACAAAGAAATCATAATTAATTTTTTTTTTAGATGATGATTTTGGTGAAATTGAAATTCTTAAAAAACTACATTAGGTATTTTTCAACACCATTCTGGCATTGTCACTGAACTAATAATATAAAAAAAATCAAGGGTGGAAAATATGCAAATTGAAGAAACCATGTATCATAAAAAAACACTTGATAAGGAAGATGGTGTCGCTTCTATTGGTGCTTAAAGTCATCTGGTTTCTCAAAATTTGTTTCCATAATGTCCATAAACTTGTTGTTAACCTCTGTTGGACCCCTCGGGTCTCTGACCACCAATGCCCTTGTTGTTTTAGAGACTCCACCACTTCCTCACAATAAACTCTTCAAATCCAAACTATACTTGAGTTTTCCATTTGGATTACACGCACACTCAATTGGATCGCATTTGGAGTCAAACCCACATCCAAATCTTCCCATTAATTTCAAGTATGGCTCCAAATAAATCATAGGGAGCTCCATTTCTCACTTTCTCAAACACCCAAAAAGATTTAGTGGCTTTTGAAATTTCCTTACAATAGCCATAGTCCTTGGTTGGATTGTTGTATGTGAACGAAGTTTACAAAACTTAGTATTCTTATTCCTTCTGGTCATTGTGGAGGCCTTTGTTTTGGCGACACTCTGGATTTATTGATACCTATTTCTTAGAACCATTGGAGCTATCATGTTTCAGTAATATCTTGGTTTATAAGAAGAGAAGTGGTGGGGATAATTCCAATAGTCCTTCCACTAAACTCTACACCATGGTCCCATTTTATTGCAGGGACTCGAGTGGCTCCAAATGTGAAAAGGTCAAAAATCTCATTCCCTTTAGTATGGTATCGCACCCCCCATAAGGTGACATAGATGATGTAACTTGACATGTCAGAGATGTTACTTCCACATTCCCCCGCTCCCTCCAATTGAAATTCCTTTACACCTTTCGGTGCAATTTATAGTCTTATTTTTTATATGTAAATATTTTAGTAAAATTAGTTAATTGAATTTTCATATAATTGTATGATCAGGTACTCAAAATTGTGCCCAAAAATGAAATTTGTTGGAATGGTGTGGAAATTTAATGACCACATATATATCTTCATTCTAAATCTGATGCATCTCGTTTCACAGAAAACCGACACTGTATGCTCCTGGAAATGCATTCTGTTCATTTTCCCAAACAAGTAATTTTTGGCAAAAAATGTGCAGGTTGACCAATCAGCAGTTCGTACAGCTCACTAGGCATGGTTTACTAGTCAGAGGGTGACTGTGCATAGTGGGCCAATCCTAGCGCGCCACTTGTCTGATTTTGATTGGTGTTGGGTGGCAGATTATTATTGGTTGGGAAGGTGGCCAACCACATGTTGCCACATGGCCCAACCAGAGGCTGCCACGTGGCAGCACGAGAGGCCACCAAATTTTTTTTAATGTAAAAAAAAAACTCCACCTGGGTCGAACACCAGACATCACCACAAATAGTGAGCTCCCTCAACCAACCGCTCTACGTTTTTCCTTGATAAAACAATCGTGGCAAACTTTATTTCAATGTTAATGTTAGTGGAGGTCGGGGTAAGGGGCCAGGGCTTATCTCTGACCACCTCGTATAACACCATATGACTTCAACCAAATACCAAGGGTGTGGCGTGGAGTCCTAACCACCGCCCAACCTGCCACAAAATCGTGCCTATGTGACCACCTTTGACACTAATCGTCGACGATTAGTATAACCCTCAATTTTTTTATATTAAAAAAAATTGTTAATGCACCAATGTATTATGGTTGGAAATTCGGAACTAATGTGTTATTGGGAATTTTCATGCTTCAAAAATTTCACCCATAATTCTGGAAAATTGTCACCCAATTAGCCGAAATAAGGGCGAAATTGTGGTGTGATTAGCAGAATAAATAGGGAGGCTCTTAACTTCTTCATTTTTTGACCAATTTTGGATCAGAGAGAGGCTAGACAGTAATTTTTGGGCATTATGAAGCTGATGGTATAGGTTTTGAATCCATTTGAGCACTGTAAATGTATGTAATCACCATTTTGAGCATAATGAACGAGGGCCAAGCCATTGGAAGTTGGACTAAGGAAACATAGCTCAAGAGGGGTCAACTCCTTCATCATTTGTTGTGTTGTTGTTATTATTATGGTGCATTTTTATGTTGTTTTTGTATATTTTAGAGTTTATTTACATGTTTTATATGTTTAAAAATTAACATAAAATCTCTCAAAAACTCAATTTAATCACTTGGGATTCACAAACCCTCAAGCACAATTTCATTAAGATATCATACAGATCAAGTTTGGTATCATAAATTTGGTTTTCTTTGTTGTTGTGAGGATTTGATTATTTTCAAGTGTATGTGATGCTCACAAGGTTGAAGCTCAAGAGAGGAGAAGGAGAGCTTGTGGTTGCAAGTCCTCAAGTTAGGTCAAGGACAAGGATAACAAGTTTTCCACAATCTCCACCACAAATTATTCCTCAAATTGCAGTTGAAGCTTCAACAATCATGTCATGTGAAGGAGAGCCTGAAAATATGTTTGAGTATGAAAACTATTTCAGGAAAGCATTCTTTGATATGACAAGAATGGTGAAATTTCTCTATGAGGAGAAAAGCACAAGGATGCAAGGTGAGACTTCCAATATTCCAAAGGGAGACAAGCCTTCAAAAGAAGAATAATGACATGGAGACAAGCCTCCAAAAGGTAATGGTAATGGTGAAAAAACACCTTTGACACCACCATTCTCCTCACCACCATCCTCACCGCCATCTTCACCAGCATCTTCTTCCACAACAAGCCCTTCACAAACACCTCCATAATCTCCAAAAATTCATGGTAAAACTCCTTTTTTAAAGCTTGACATTAATTTTTCTTTACCTATGTATGATGGAGAGGTAGATGCTGAAATATTAGACGATTGGGTATGTCAGGTTGAAGTGCATTTCAAGATATAAAGAATCAATGATGATGACACCAAGATTCATCTTGCTTCATTAAGATTGGAAAGTGTAACTCTTATTTGGTGGGAAGCAAAAATTCAATAGGACATGAAGAAACATGGTAAGGTCTTAACCTCTTGGAATGATTTTGTTACTTCCTTAAGGATACAATTTTATCCATTAGCATACATGAAAAAGGCTATAATGGACTGGAAAAACTTTAGGCAAGGTAAAGGACAAAGTGTGCAAAGCTATACTCAAGAATTTAGGAGAAAAGCAATAATTTTGGGTGTAGATTTAACATCTAAAGAAAAATTTTTGAATTACGTTGGAGGTTTGCATAGTTACCTAAGACATACTATTCTCATCTTTAATCCTTAAAATTTAGATTAAGTATGTGTACAGACCACACTTCTAGAGGAAAGAGGGAAACATATTTCAAAGGAGACAAGTGAGGATACCTTTGAGTCTGGAGAGAAAGGAAAGGTGATTTCAAGGGTAAAGGTAAGAAGAATGCATCCATAAAAATGGAGAAAGAAAAGCTCACATGCAAACATTGTTCCAAATATGGGCATGATGAAGATCATTGTTGGAAACTTCATCCAGAGATGAGACACATCAAGCTTAAAAACAAGGAGAAGGAGAAGACAGCTGCAACAATAACACATGATTTAGATTTTGATTCTGGAGATGAAACAAAGATCATTGCAATGGGTTTGGAAGGTAAGGACATTGCAAATACTAGTTCTTCAAGTTGTTAAAATAGTACTCAAGATGATGAAACAAGAATTGAACTTTTCCATGTTAGAGTTATTTCAAAGCAAACCAAGATTGACACCCTATTTGATAGTGGTTCACAGGAAAATATTATTTTAGAAGACTTAGTCAAGAAGTTGAATTTAGAAATCATTCCTCATCCAAGGCCTTATCCTTTAGGTTGGCTATGTAAGAATGAAAATTTGCAGGTGACGAGGAAGTGCATACTTAGATTTGTAATTACAAAAAACTTTCTTGATGAAGTTGAACTTGATGTTGTTCTTCTTGATATTTATAGTATTGCTTTGGGTAGTCCATATCTTTCTGATAGGAGAGAAATATTTCATCACCATGAGAATAAGTATCACTTGTTCAAGAATGGGATTGAGTATAATGTTAGAGCGCATAGTAAGAAGGTGAGTTTGTCTCTTATGCATGCTGGACAAATGAAGAGAATTGTGAATGCTAGTAAAAAGTGTGCTTTGTTAATGATCAAGCATCAAGATGTTGTGAATGAGTCCTTTCAAGGTGATGCATCAAATGAAAATTCTGATTTCAATGGTCGCTAATGGTTTTGATAATATTTTTTAGGATTCTAACATGTTTCCTTTCGATATAGGTCAACAAAATGTGGTAAAATTGTAGAAGCATGCATCATTGTTAAGCAGTGATGTGAACAAGATGTCGGTGCAAGAGAGTGCAAATATGAAAGAGAAAGCGTCAAAGAAATTTGACAAAGAAGTTATTGGGTTCAAAATTTATTCTTGTGTGTTTTACAAAGTATTGTCTTTGAAATGGTATGATGCATGGCGATGGCGTTCACACTTGTTCAAGATTCGATCCAAGCACAAGTCAAGACACGCTAAACATCGTCATGTTGATAGCGTTCAAGGTGAGAAGAATTTCAAGTTATTTAATTTTCCTTTAATTGAAAACCGAGGAGGGAACGTGTTTGTTTCTTCAAGGACAGTTTTTTGTTCTGCAAATTATGGGAAATTACAACAAAATGGTTTCTACAACAATAAGACAAGGTCTCTAGAATCAAGGAAAAATATCAGTTTTCATGAAAAGCTCAAATTTTTGAATTCAGGAAAATTCCAGTGGATTGAACCTGGAAGGGGGAGGGGGTTGTACCCTCATCCACATGTTCAATCATGAAATATATTTTGGGGTCCAAAATTTCCAATGGGGAGGTGCAATCAAGTGCTCAAAATTTTGCTAAAAAATGAAAGTTGTTGGAATGGTTTGGAACCTGAACGACCACATAGATATCGTCATTCTGAATCGGTTGCAACTCATTTCGCGTAAAATTGACACCGTATTCTGCCATAAATGTGTTCTATTCGTTTTCCCAAACATGTAATTTTTGGGAAAAAAATGTGCAGGTTTCGTAGTCATAATTCTGTACACCTGACTAGGCATGGTTGACTGGTCAAAGGATGACTATCCATGGTGGGCCAATCTTGGTGTGCCACTTGTTTGAGTTTGATTGCTGCTGAGTGGTGGATTGTTATTATTTGGGAAGGTGGCCAACCACACGCTGCTATGTGAACCAACCAGAGGTCGCCACATGGCATCACAAGAGGCCACCAAAAAAATTTTAATGCCAAAATTAAACTCCACCAGGGTCGAACACCAGACCTCACCACAAATAGTGCACCGCCTCAACCAACCGCTCTACATTGTTCCTTGATAAAACTATGGTGGCAAACTTTATTTCAATTTTAATGTAGGCGGAGGTTGGGGTAAGGGGCCGGGGTATAACACCATATGAATTCAACTGGACACCAAGGGCACGACATGGATTCCTAACTGCTGCCCAATCTACCACAAAACCAAGCCTATGTGACCACCTTTGACACTAACCGATGACGGTTAGTATAACCGTCCATTATTTATATTAAAAAAAAATTGTTAATGTGCCAATGCATTATGGCTAGAAATTAAAAATTTAGGCATTATTGGGCATTTTAATGCTCCAACAATTTCGCCTGGAATTCCAGAAAATTGTCACCTAGTTAGTCGAAATATGGGCGAAATTGTAGGACTAGTCCAGATTTTAGGGAAGTTCTGGTGTGGTTAGTAGAAGAACTAGGAAGGCTCATAACTTCTTCAGTATTTTACCAATTTCGGATCAAAGAGAGGTTAGACCAGGATCTTTGGGCATTCTAAAGCTGATGGAACAGGTTTTGAATCCATTTGAGCATTGTAAATGTATGTAATCACCATTTTGAGCATAATGAAAGAGGGTCAATCCATTGGAAGATGGACCAAGGAGACGTAGCTCAGGAGGGGTGAACTACTTCAAATTTGTTGTGTTGTGGTTATTATTATGGTGCATTTGTCTATTGTTTCTGTATATTTTAGAGTTTATTTACATGCTTTATTTGTTTAAAAATTAACACAAAATTTCTCAAAAACAAAATTTAATCACTTGCAATTTACAAACCCTCAAGCACAATTTCATTGAGATCTCATACAAATCATTTTACGACAAAGTATTAATTTCTTCATTTTGTTTTCTAAAAAATTTTCTTGAACTAAATTTTGAAGCTGATTTTTGTTAAAAAGAAATCTTGAATTTTCTAGTGGGTTTTTAATTATCATGTTTTTATGGATGAGACGATCTTGTGTCCATATCTAAATTATATTCACTTTTTTTATATTTTAGTCTATTCCTTTCTTCAAGGAAGATTTTTCCAGTAAGTGAAATTTGAGAGCATATGTGTCTTGAAGACAGTCATGATGAATACAATGAAGTTTTTAAAGGTTGGTACAAACAATATGGACAATGGATGTATATTATTTTTCCTCATAAATATATATGATTTTTCTATGTAACATATATTTATTTAAATGTGATAAATTAAATTCATAAAAAATATATTTCTTTAATGATTTTATAAATTTACATTTTAATTTAATTTAATCATAATAAATATATTATTATAACAATTTGATAAATTTATATTCTAATTTAATTTTCTCTTTAATTAATTTTAAAATGAAAAAATTATGAATTTTAATATAAATAATTTTATATTTAAATAACCTAGATGGGGTGGAAGAGCAAGTGGCATTAGATCTCGGGGGAGAGGGGGGCTTGGAGTGTCCCACCTAATCAACTCTCGAGATCATTAAAGAGGGGGTGGCATGGCCTGCCCCCCGCCCCCTATGTATGATACGTGCAATGGGTTTATTACTTGTACGGATGGATTCCCAAGTTTCAGCACTTTCATTCACAACACCTCTACTACAAAGCATACTATTGTTCCATGCGAGTCACATCCTCTTGATTCAAGTGGGATTATTAGGCACCCTCGTGCGTTTGGTTTCTTAAGGAATTTTTTTGTTGAGAAGCAAAAGGTTAAGTAGGTGAAATTGGAAGGTTTTTGCTAAAATTGGAATTTCGGTTTCTTTTTAAGTGCATACCCTTTAACGCTGATATCCTTATGTTTGTTAGAGCACAAGGGAATGGTGGTTTCATTGGTGACGAAGGGGATGTTATGTTTCTTGGCTTGATAATAGTACAAGGTAATTGTGTAGTTTCTAAATACAGTTAGCAGAATTAGGTGGTGTAAATATTCGGCGTTGGCTCTTGGATGTGGTTAGCTTCATATCTTCCTTGGGGACATAGCAATGTAATTCTTGGATCTAAGCTCTGTGTGCATTTCTTTTCATTTTAGGGTTTATATTAGTCTGTTATGGGTTATTTTCTTCAGTTTCTATGGGGAATGTGGATAATTCGATTTGTCTGAACTTGGGGGATCTGTTATTCTGGGAACTACATTTCCTCCTTAGTCGACATGTAGTCAACAACTCATCATGTTCATAGAATACTTTAGGATCAATTTTTTTTGCTTATACCCCTCATTGTTGCTTCATGATTTGGTTTTTGGTGTATCTTGGGATATTCTAGATTTTTGGCTTGGGGAAGGTGCTGGTAGACTAGTTCTTTTTAGTATCTTATATCACTTATATGCGTTCAATGGGTTGGTCTTGGTTTAACGTCTAGGGAATTGATACTATTGTCATTTATGGGATTGTGGGGTATTACTGTTGGCTAGGGTCAATATGTCACATCAACATAAGCACAACTGACATGGGGTTGGGGAACGTGGCTAGCCTATGTAGTCTCACATTGAGATCCTAGTTCAGGAGGAAGTGGTCGCATACCATTCAGTGACCTCAATAGGTACATATGAAGAGATTCAATGGTTAGAAATATATTTCTATCAAGATAGATAGGCCTTCTATGATACAAAACTTATAGATGAAGTTGCTCACTGGCTCCCTGACCCCGGTCATACCAGGGGAAGGAGAAACTGCTACATGCATGTTATTACTATTCACGAGTAGTTAAATATTTTACTAAGGCAAGTCTTTAAAAAAATCATGAGGACAAAAATTATATAATTTCATTCCTAAAAAATATCCAATTGAACCAATGAAAAATGCAATATTGTCTTGATAGGTTGGAAAATCACTTGGCTCATATGGAGAAACACATCCAATGTGAACTCAAGATTCTAGTACCTCATGTTACTAGCCCAAAAGGCGCAACTCTTATGACAAATTTATATTCTTGATATTGTTACTTGCTTCGACTTGTTTATCATTCTTTTTCTGGACCTCCGGTTATATGACATTTTATGTATTGCGACTAATTTTGTTTTCTGTAGAAACTTAGTTTTATCAAATACCTGCCAACAAAATTTGTTCAAAGTGAGGCTGGTATAATTTTGTAAATGTGCTATCAAAGATGTAATTTGTTGTTCAATGGAGTATTATTAACTTAATATGTGTGTGTGTGTGTGTGTGTGTGTGTGTGTGTGTGTGTATAGGGTGGTTCATGGACATTGGGTGGTCACTACATCCATGGGAAAATCCATAAATATCAACCGGAAGGTATCTACCTGCAAGAAAAACAAGCAGGGCCTAACCCTAAGGGTGTCAAGGAGATTTGACCATGTGACCTTCCAAATGGGGAGGTACTTAGTAATGGTAACTAGACCAAATGAGCTAACCCTTGGGGCTATATATATATATATATTATTTTAATAAATTTAAGCTTTTTTAATTAATAATATTAAGATTAATTTAAGGGGTGACAAGAGGGGGGGGGGAATTCTCCTTGTCAAGCCAGGAGGTAACTTCGCAAACTGAATTATATTTCGCATTAAGGGTGAACACAAATATATACATGGAGAGAGAGACACTTGGGATTCATCTCCCAGTGTCTCTTCATATTCCAACTCTCCTTATTTTCAATTTACATGGATTAGGTGTCAACATTCCCCCCATTACTCTGAAGGGATGTTTGTGAGTACAAGCATCATTTTGAATCTTCCAAACATTTCTCTTCCAAGCGCTTTGGTGAATATGTTTTCAATCTGCTCATTTGTGGAAAAATGGCATACATGGATTGTCTTGGCCTCAACATGATGTCAAATCAGATGGTATTTTGTATTGATGTGCTTTGTTCGATCATGGAACTTTGGGTTCTTGGCCAACTTTATTGCAAAAGTGTTGTCACTCATGGGTGGAGTTAAATGCACTTGTTTCTCCTGCAAATATTCCAGAATATTCCTGAGCCACAAAATTTCCTTTGTTGCTTCAGTTGTTGCCACATATTCTGCCTCAGTTGTGGAATCTATTGGAACTAATTGTTTATGTGATCTCTAGGAGACATTTCCTGATCCAAGACTCATAGTATAACCTAAAGTAGATACCCCAATTTATTTGTCTCCATCAAATTCTGAATCAGAATATCCAATCAAACTGAAGTCACCCACCTGTGTATACTTGAGTCCAAAGTCTTGAGTCCCCTTCAAGTACTGTAGAACTATTTTTGTAGCAAACTAATGTCCCTCACAAGGCTTTTGCATAAACCTGGAGAGAATTCCAACAGCAAAGGAAATGTTCGGTCTGGTAGTAGTCAAGTAGTTGAGACTTCCTACAAGTTTTCTATAATTTGTTGCATCCTCAAATTATTTTCCTTCACTGGATGTGAGCTTAAAGTTATGTTCCATTGGAGTAGTCAAAGGACTAAATTCATCCATGCCAAACTTGTTCAATAGATCTCCACTGTAATTCTTTTGAGAGAGGTATATAATCTTAGTATGTTGAGTTACTTCAATACCAAGACAGTAGTGAACATATCCCAGGTCGATCATTTCAAAACATTTCCCAAATTCCTTCTTTGTGGATGCAATGTAGCTCTCATTGTTACGTATCATCAAAATATCATCTACATACACCACAACATATACAACTATTTTTCCAACTTTCTTGACAAAGAAAGTTGCATCATCAAGATCATAATGCTTGAAGTTGAGTTTCAGAATATTCTCAGTTAAATTCTCATACCGGGCTCGCGGTGCTTGCTTGCGTCCATACAAGGATTTTACGAGTTTGCATACTTTTTTTTCTTGTCCCTTCACAACAAATCCTTCTGGTTGGGACATAAGAACATTTTATTCTAGATATCCATTCAAGAAAGAAGTTTTTACATCCATTTGATGGACTTTCCAACTGTTCTGAGCTACCAAGGAAAAGAGTGTCCAAATGGTAGCCCATTTTGTTGTGGGGGGGGGGGGGGGAGTCTCCTCATAATCAACCCCTTCCTTTTATGCAAAAAATTTTGGAATAAGCCTGTATTTGTTCTTGTAAAGTTAGCCATCAGCTTTATACTTGTTCTTCCAGACCCACTTGCAACCAACTGGTTTGGTTCCCAATGGAGGATCAACCAGCTTCCATATGTTATTATTTATCAAGGCATCATATTCATTATGCATCGCTTGTTTCCATTCATCATGAGAAGTGGATTATTTGAAGGAATTTGGTTCAAAATATGTAGACAAATTCAATTCACAATTATAAGAAACATCCATATCAACAGGTCAATCGGGATCACCTACATCACCTCCATTTTTCCTAGTGGAACTTCTTGTTCCTGTCTTTCCAACCTCATCAGGATGAAAATTTTCAATTTTCTTTTTCATCCATTTTGGAGGACCTTTATGAGATGGCCCGAGGTGCTCAATTGATTTATTTTGGGTTGAATGAAGACTTATTCTCCTAATTATTTCAATCACATCACTCGAAGTGTCATCTATAGCTAGAGCTTCATGTGGGGGAGAGAGTGCTTCAGAATAAGATTCCACAGATTGATCCAATATAGGAATCTCCCCTTAATATGTGGAATATGATTATCAAATTCTTGAAATGACTTTTCATGCCCGAATCTATACAAGTGATCAAGTTTCCACTCAACAACATTGTCAGTCTTGGAATATTTAATAAATATTACATCTCTAGATACTACAAAATTCTTATTAACTTCATCATAGATGAATTATTCTTTGGAGGTATTTGAATACCCCAATAAGATATAATTTCGAATCCTTGCACCAATTTTTTTTCTTTATTCCATAGGTATCAAGGCATAGTAGGTGGAACCAAAGATCCTGAGATGCTTTATCGAAGGAATGTGGACATGCCATATTTCATAAGGGGTCTTGTTTCTAATTGCATTATAAGAAGGACACATATTCTTTATATACACAATAAATAGAACTGCATCAGGCCAAAACATCAATTTTACATTCTTGAAAAACATCATCGAATGTACCATATTTAAAATTGTCTTGTTCATTCTTTCAGCTACTCCGTTCTGTTGGGGATTGTAAGGCACAGTTGTTTGATGTTAGATCCCATGTTGGCAAAGATAGTTTTCAAATTCATGTGAACTGTATTATTTTCCATTATCAATGTGAATAGAGCCAATACGAGTTTGTGCATCATTTTCAATCCATGCATGAAAGTTCTTGAATGTTTGAAAAACATCAAATTTTCTCTTAAATAAGTAAACCCAACACATTTTGGTGTAGTCATCTGTAAATGTCATCATATATTTATTTCCATTTGCAGAAGGAACCAACATGGAACCATATAAATATGAATGAATGAGTTTAATTTTTCTATGTGATCTGGAATGTGAATCATGAAAATATTGTTTGTTATGCTTTCCTAGAATACAAGCATCACATTGCTTAAGTTTCCTAGGAATTCTAGGCAAAATAGTAACACCATTTTTCTTCAACAATCGAAGTTTTTCATGGTTCAAGTGTCCATATATATAATGCCATAAAAGACTTTATGGAAATGTACCTTCATCATAGTCAGAACTATATGCAAAGTTTTGTGCACGGGCATAGGTACCTTGTAGCTTTAGAAGTCTTTCTTCTTCTATCCTCGTCATGATAAGTGAACGTTATGATGCTTTTCTAACCTCAACCTTGCCATCAAACGTATGAATGGAGTGTCCTTGATGGTGGATGTGGACCAAAGACAACGATTGTCTCCTCAACTCTGGGAGGTATAGAACCTCATGTAGAAGAAATTTTGGAAGACCACGAAGTCTAAGCTTGATTTTGACAAGCCTTGATGGCTTGAGTTTTGATTTGTCTACAAAGTATACTGCTCCATCAACCTTGTCAGTAAATTATTCAAAAAAATATTTTCTAAAATTCATGTGGCATGTTTCTCCTAAATAAAACAACCAATGATTTTCCCAAGAAGCAAGTGAAGGATTAAACAAGTCTTCAGTTACTCCAATATTACAATGTGCCAAAACATAATGAGCGAATTCAGATTCTTTAAATTTCTCTTTGTCATGAGTTTTACCTTTGGATTCATCTATTTATTGCTCAATTTTTCCCAAGGCATCTTACATGTGGATGCATCATGTCCATCTCTATTTCAACGTGTGAAATGAAGATCATAATTTTCTCCTTGAAACTGTTTTCCCTCTTGACTCTAAAACTTCTTCTTCCTCTTCCTCTTCGGCCACATTTTCCTCTAGAAGAATATTTAGCATGATTCTTCTCTCTATGTGCAAGACACACAGCTTCTTCAAAAGACTGGGGAGTTTTATTCTTCCTAAAATATTTTTCTCTCTCAGCAAACTTCTTCTGAAGGGAGTCAAAAGTAATTTCCTTGAGATTTCCACTTGCTTGCAATGACTCAAGATAATGTGAGTAAGTGGGATACAATGCCTTGGAATAATCTATGAGAGGTATGTATATTTCAAAAAAAAAAAATTTAATATCATGCATGATAGATCTTACTTCTTATGCAAAATCAATAGGGTCGTCATTTTTCAATTCAAGACTGAACAGTTTAATCATCAATTCGACAACTTCAAGTTCAGAGTGTGAGTCATACAATTTTTTCAACTTCTTCAAGGTTTCATAAGCATTTGAGAATGGTGTATTATGGTGACTCACCTTTTAATTTACAGATGTTGGAATCAAGGCATAGGCCTTGTTGTTCTTGTTGTCCCAAATGATGATCTCCTTGTTTGAGGTAGTCTTTGTAGGTGCATTTTCTCCGTCTCCTTCACAAATTCCTTTCCAAAACTAATTAAAAATGAGAGTGTGTTTTATTTTCTGGGACCATTGAGTATAGTTATCCTTTCTAGTGAGAACCACTCCCATAATAGATATGATTGAATGGATTCTAAATATGTACTGTGAAAAAAAAATACACTCTGTTACTAATACTATAAAAATTGCAATTGTGGTGCTAATTTTTTTGTAGAAAAAAAAAATTATGGTGCTAATTATGTATAAAAAGGTATTACATGGGGGAGGTTTTATTTAGGGGAGGTGGGATATGGGGGATGGCGTAACTGTAATAGGAGAGGGCTTAACTATAATGACTATGGAGGGAGTCAACCAATGGAAAATGTGGAGGGAGGTCGAGGGATCCAAAATGGAGAAAACGTGGAGGGAGGTCGAGGCAACGTGCAATGGGAAGTGTCACTGCAGTGGGGAGGAGGTTGGTAGGAGTCGATCAATGTGTTGCACAGGTAGTGTTTGTAGGAGAGGAAGACTCTGAAATTTGTTCACGATGCTGAGAGGTGGAGGCCCATGTGCCAGAGTCTTGGAGGAAAGCATGATGTATGGAGGAGTCAAGGAGCATGGCGAACAACGTATGTTCAGAGGGAACATATTTTCATTTGGGTGTAGAGAACCATGATGGAGGGGGCTATGTAGTGAGTTGAAGGGTATCGTGTATGGAGCGTGGGAGGTTTGATGTCGACTGCATGAGGAGGGGCGACTGCTTTGTGGCAGTGGAGCCGGTGTCGGGACAGCTATTTGGATTGTCAAATGACAGGAGGTTCTATGCCACAATGGGGAATATTCTCTTGCTCAGAGTACTAAGCTCACCGTTGTAAACAATAGTAGGAGTGGAGCGATGAGGAGGTCGATGTTGTGGGAGCTTATTGTTGTGGGAGTGGAGCAATTAACAAGAGTATCAGATATGTCATATGAGAGCCTCACACAGCTAAAAATAGAATTGCATTCAAGGCATAACATGAATTGCATTAAAAAAAAGGACTGATAATATGGCAGGAATGGCATAGATGCAAAAATATTGTAGAAGAAAGTTACATAACCATGGATAAAATGCCCAAAAATGGAGTTGGATATGATACCTTTTCAGGCCATAGACTCTTCAGACTCATCTCCCAGTGTCTCTTCATATTCAAGCTCTCCTTATTTCCTATTTACATTATTTTACAATTTCACCCAATCCCAAGGATTAGATGTAAACACTCCTAAATCCCAAAGGAATAACAATGTATAAATTCTCGTGGGGGCATGGCAGCAAATCCAATAATCAGGCCGATATGTATGATCTCTTTCTGGGGATAATAATAACATAAAAGATTTAACTCTCCTACAGGACTCTTTCCTAATTATTAGCCACCTAAGATATATTACTCCCCCTAAAGATAATATGATAAGCCTATTATTCCATGGCATCATAGGTACTAAGCTCTTTCTCTAACTATCCCTCTATTCATATTATTTGGAGGATAAATAGTGATTCCAATCATATGGCTAATAAGGCATGCCTCTTGGCGTAATGGAAAATAGAAATTAATGGTGCAGCCAGTCAAACTTGTGAAAAATCCTTGAAATGCAACAACTAAAAATTATCTTCTAACTGGATAATTTTTAAGTATTTTATTTTCTATGACAGACAAGGAAAATTTCACACCATAATTATTCACAAATAAAAATTACGTTATGGAAATAAAATATGAAAACCTAAGAAATTTAGAGCAATCACACACATAAATTTACTCTATTATTTTTGGACAATTTTCCCCGGAAAAACCCAATGTGGGAAAATTGGTGCAGTAGATGAGGGTTTTTATTATTATGCAATAATAGAAATTATCATTACAATAAAATGGACACCAAAATGGCGATCCTCTCTGAGAGAAATATTGGAAAATTTTCTAAGGGAATTTTACCCTCTTCCACAAACAATCTTGGCCCCAACTGACCATAAAAACTACTTTAATAAATCCTCGCGTCAGACTTTTGCTTAGACCCTGTGAAATCCAAACTCGCACTCCTCTGGAAATTCTTATGAACTAGTCATTCTTCCTATAGCTACTAATATAAGTCACTGGCTAGGCCCTCTATAAATATTCCTGCCTCCTACACCTGAAACCTCCTCCTGCTCAGCCAAATCGAATTGCCTCTATGAGGCTCCTACGTAGCCTCCCGGAGATAAAACTTGGCCTCCTCTCCTGACTCCTCCAGAACTGGAAAATCCTCTGTTAATATAATATGCTTCCCCTTTACCACCTACTACTCAATCACTAGCTCAATCTCACTATTTAATCACCTCCTAATAGAAAATCAAACTGCCTAGATCACTGAGTATATGTACTGGTGTATTATCCATCTACCCCATCTACCAATGACCATGATTAAATCCTAATCAACAACTTAGATCATCTATGAGTTGATCCATGTGAATTTCTAGAGAATTCTAACCTTTCTCAATTAATTCCTATTAATTAATTGACTTTCCTAAGTTATACTTAGGAAATAATTAATTATCGATTAATTAATTTAATTGAGCTATCTCTAGGTGGAATTTCCATAAATTATTTATGGGTTCTAAATAAATCATGTGTTTTAGCCTCTCCACAAAGCGTGAGACTAAAACACCATCTAATGCTACCAACAATAACACTCTCTCTTAGGAAATAAGGTGTTCTATTATTGCACTACTACTACACCTTGTCTCTACATCATCCTCTCATACATGTTGTTGATGTATGAAAACTATAGTTGCATGCCATTGTCCATCAAACACTACGATAACTCTCATTCATATGATATTGGTTGTAACTAAACCATGTTGCATTTGTGTTGCTATTGACATTGCACTGTACAACATGTACTGCTTCCAACTCTGCATCTACATTGTAACCCAACTAACACTCCCTCTCATTGTTGTTGTTGTCGCTACAACTAAGAAGTATCAAACTGCTACTAAAAATGGTTCTCCACTATACCCATTTTTTCTCTGAAATATACAAATTTGGTTCTTCTTAAATCTTTTGTGGGTATATCTAAAACCTGCTCGTCTATGGGAACAAAGTGTATTTGGGCTAACCCACACTACACACAATCCCTGATGTGATGACATATGATGTCTATGTGTTTTTACTGGTAATGAAACATTGCATTTTCAGAGAGTTTGATGCAACTATGATTGTTATAGTGGTTATTTTTCACCTCCATATTCTATATAAACAAGCTCATGAGAAGCTTCCAAAGCCATACTGCTTCACATGTGGTCATGCTAGGTGCCATGTACTCTGATTTTTCAAAGCTCAGTGATACTGACTTTTTTTTCCTACTGCACCAAGAAACCAACCTTGATCCAACATTGAAGTAGCACCTAGAAGTTCTCTTCCTATCCACTAAACTGTCTACCCAATATGGATATATGAATCCACATAATCTAACATCATCTCCTCAAGTACATCTCAATCCATACTCGACTGTGTTGTTCTACTATCTCAATATGTGCCTCAAGGTTGTCCAATGCACTCGCTTCGGTTCCACCATAAATTGACTAAGAGTGTTGATTACAAAGCAAATGGTTGGCCCAGTGTTTACCATGTACATTAGAGAAACGAAAAGTTGTCTATACAAGGTTGGTTCAACATCCTCATCCTATGATGCATTAATATTATTCTAGTTGGTATCATAAGTGTGGACATAGGTCTACAATATTGCATTCTGAATCTCTATAGTATATCTCCCTTGACCAAGAAAGATCTCTGCATCCTTCTGTCGAACTTCCAAGCCTAGGAAATAATGCATTAGCCCCAAGTCCTTCATTTCAAACTCTCTTTCCATGTTCCTCTTGCAATCCTATATGATCCCGGATGACCCTGTGAAGAAAAGATAATCCACATACAATATTAGGATGAGTGGTTCATCCTTTTCCATCAAATAGTAAAGGTTGGGATCAACGTCACTCTTGATGAATCCCATTTTCTACAAGTAATTGTCTATACGACCATAACATGCTCTGGGAGCTTTCTTGAGCCCGTGTAAGCATTTTTTTATTCTGCACACATGTGTGCACCTCTCCTAAGTCTCAAAACCCTTTGTCTGCTCAATATATACTTTTTCCCATATCACCCCATTCAAGAATGTTGTCCTGACATCCACCTAGTGAATATTCCACCCTATATGCTCTACTAGTGATATAGATGACTAGGTAGAAGTGTATATGGAAACTGAGGTGAAAGTCTCCTCATAATCGATTCCTTCCTTATCTACATACCGCTTTGCCACGAACCTAACCTTTTATTTCTCCATGCTACAATCTGTAATGTACTTGATCTTCTAGATCCATCGAGAGGCCAGAACAAACCTATACATAGGCCTAGACACCACCTCCAAAACATCATTCGTCATGATAGAACTATACTCCTCTATCATGGAATCCCTCCACACCTGATGTTGTGTGACCTGCTGATAGCTAGAGGGTTCCTCAACCTGTTCCACCAAATCTTATTACTATTCTGGTTGTTTGTGTTCTTTCTTTCTCATCCTAGGAGCTCCAACAAAATTGTTGGAGGGGCATCCCATGGGGTACATTTTTGGATATTTTTTTGTATAAGTTTTGTACATGCACGTTGCACGAATAGGTCAAGGGGCTTTGGGTCAGCTCAAAGTCCTTATTTTATCTAAAAGGGTTTTAATGGTAAACTGTGGGCCTCAAACCATGGTTTGAGACCATAGTATCTGTGCACTAGATTGGATATAAATAGATAGATCGAGTCTAAGGAAGTAGTCAATTTTTATTCATGTTTTGGATCTAAGTGTTTATGCATCTGTGATAATTTTTGTGAGGGTTTCTGACTGGGTTGGTTAGAAAGGCTCCTGTTGGCTGTGTGCACGGAGACCTAGTCCTGGTTGTGTGCAGACTCCATTGGCTATGTGTGCGAACGGGTAGTGTAAGGGAAATTCTGATGTATTGAAGTAATTTGAATCTAATATAAAGATTGTTTTGGCAAAGCAACTGTGTTATGCATTGTCTATTTATTGGCTCTGTTTTGAGATCGCTTTACTTCTGTTACGTTTAACTATATCTCCACAAGTACATATGTTATTTATGCATGAATCTACATTGATGGTTGAATACATGGATAATATGCTTAAGTTACAGTGCATTATATATATCTAGATCTGGTTCTGTTATGATATATCTGCGACAAAGTGATCTTTGATTCTTTTTCTGTGATCTGATAAGTATTATTCTGTAATTGCACAAAATTGTTTCCGATCTGTATAAGTTCTGCAATCAATCTATTTAGGGCCATTACATTATTTTATTTATTAGGGTGTGGAAACCTGGTTCCAGCACCCCCCCATACTACTTCGGGTGATACTTTGATCTGTGCAAGCAAGTCATTGCCGAAAGGGCTAGTAGTTGGAGGGTTTGTTTGTTGCGCGATAAACTCTGAACCTGGGTCAAGACCCCTCAAGCCAACAAATGGTTTTGTTTCCGGGACCAGGATCATTCTGAGGGAGATTTGATGTTGTGGTGCCCTTTGCAAAATGAATTGCAATATTGGTTGGATAGAAATATCCTTGAATTCGCGATAAAAGAAAATTGAAACTCTAAGATATCTGCAGAAAAGTAGGTACATAAGTACATCTATATAGAATTTCATGAGATATTATTTTCCTCCTTTTCAATTGAGCTGCAAGATTGGTTTTCATGATCAAATGAATTCAATACCTGCGTGAAGGACGACGCAATCACTAAGCAGACTCCTGAATTTATTTAGCAATTAGAAAATCTAGACAATAAGATCACCCATGCGATGTATCATTGGATCGATCATCTCTTGAGAGGATTTGTGACTGAATTTTCCATTGATCAATCTATGTCATACTCTGAAGCAGAAAGAAGGTTTTTGAAGGGTCCTAGAGGTAAGTTCCTAATCTCTTTGAAGTTATTGTTGAAGATGTTATTGTGTGAACAGGGCTCTCTGTGTCAACATATTGCTTGAATGTGTCGAAGAGGTCTGACTACGTGCAGTGGAAAACTTTACCGTGAAGACCCAGAGAAAGGATTTATTTATAGCTATCTCAAGCATAGATCTGATAGTGACAGTGAACTAGAAACTAATAGCTCTAGTGAATCTGTGCCCTCTGAAGAAGAATAAGTTTCATCAAATCAGAACAATCAAAGATCCTTTATCCTTTTTTAGATTCCATCCATTCCACTTCCAAAATCATCTCACAAAGCACCCACTCCACCGCACAGTCCATCTCCACCCCCACCTCCACTTCTCCCAGGCGTAGATATGGTTACGTCAATGAATCTACCTACTTTCAGAGGTATTGGGAATGAAGATACTGAGCACTTTTGGTTTGTGAATAATGTTGTATGGCAGGCTCAGCAGGTTAATAATGATGATATTAAGAAAGCGCAGTTAGCCACTACTTTCCAAGATCACGCATTAGATTGGTATATCAAATATGTCCAAGAAAACCCTAATGCCACTCTGGATGAAGTGAAGGATTCCCTAAAAGAAAATTTCAAGAAGCCCAATTCATATGTGCATTTGGTTACAGAAATGAAAGAGATTCACCAGGAGGTAAATGAATCTGTGTGGGAGGCAGATCGGAGGCTGAAGCACACTATCAGAGATTTTGGATTCACTATTGATGATACCTAACACAAGGAGTTGTTTATTGCTATGCTTCTCCCACATCAGTGCTAGCCCTTGGGCCAATAGAAGGTTTCTACATAGACTGAGGCTGTGGATATTACAATGAAATTAGAAGCTACCCCAACACCTGTTGCACCTGGAACTCAACATATTCAGAATCAGTTGGAAGCAATGCATTTCGAGATTCAAAATCTGCGCAAAGGTAAGGGAAAGGAGTTATGCGCAGAGTTCTGGTGCATAAAATATAAATATGTGGGGCACCATAAGGATCAATGTATTGTCTTCAATAATTATCTGAACGCGGGAGGCCCTAGCCCACTGAAGAACGTAGTATGGTGCACACTCTGTCAAGTTGCCAGATTTCATGAAACAGACTTTTTTTCAAGGGTCAGAAAGTATCATCTTTATCTAAAGCAGTTGTTTTGTAGATTATTTTCGTCACTGTGACATGATGAGCAGCACTATCACACTTATGATATGATGTTGGACAAAGTTGAACTATATAGAATGCAAGCCGAACCTACCTCACCAACATCCCCCTCTGGGCATGGTGGATTTCAGGGAAGAGGAAGAGGACGAGGAGGTGGATCATTTGTGGAGTGTAAAAACTCTGGTAAACTTGATAAAAATATATATATTATTGCTGATAAAAGATGAGATATCAGATATGATTACAATGGGGAATCACCGAGGCTTTAAATATAGCCTCATGGTGTCCCTTGGTGAAGAGGCATGATCTTTGATCATGCCCTTTCACTTAATAAAACCTAATATAACTATATCTAACTAATAATTAATAAAATATACATAAAATTTCCCCTCTCTTAAAGATTCTTTGTCCTCAAAGCATACGTAACGATGGACAATGTTGACAAACGCCTGGGTTTCTTGAGCGGTGGGCTCTTGCTTCCCACATTTTAAAAATATCGTGGAGCATATTCTCGAGTTCAATATTTTGTTGATGTGGACAGTGAAAAGATCTGATATTGACAGGGTCGGATCCTTCCTTGACTTGTATTGGATGTTTGATTTTCCCATCTGGAGGCACTTTTATGGGTATATCTTGGAATACTTTTTCATTTTTCCAAACTATTCCTTGTTCTTCTGGTGTCTCTTCATGGCTCCTTTTTGAAGATAACATTTCTAGCTGATGACATTGTACTGTAGATGTTGGCGCTCCCGTTTGAATCATCTTCGTCATCAAAGATGAAAATACGACTTGATTTTCTGGGACTTTGAATCCATACAACCTGTGTTTCTGCGCTTTCCACTTAAAACTTATAAACTGCTTCTGATGGTTGGCAGAATAAGTACCTAAAGTTTGTAG
This sequence comes from Pinus albicaulis, assembly GCA_034641835.2. Classification (NCBI taxonomy): domain Eukaryota; kingdom Viridiplantae; phylum Streptophyta; class Pinopsida; order Pinales; family Pinaceae; genus Pinus; species Pinus albicaulis. The sequence goes on from CM076580.1 coordinate 1,564,012,532, forward strand.
CCATTGAATTCCTAAGACCACATCTACTCCTCGTAATGGAACGGTGTAGAATGGAGATTCTAAATGAAATTTTTTTATCTGTAGTTTGACCTTATGGCATTTCCCTACTTTCTCAATCTTCTTACCATCGGCCACCATTACCTTCATATTAGGCATGGGGAAGGTAAATATGTTAAGTCTTTTTGCCATGGCTGAATCTACAAAATTGTGGGTACCGCCAGTGTCGATGAGAACCATTACGTTGTTGTTCTTGATATGTCCTCTTAACCTTAGGGTTTGAGGTTGTGATATACCTTTCATCACTGATAATGACACTTGCGGAATAGTTTTTCCATCGACTTCTGGAGAGAACTCTAAGTTTTCTTCTAATCCCTCTATATATGAATCATTATTGTTAGTGTCATTAGTTGCTTCACAACTGTATAGATTTTTCGCTTTTCCATTTGCACATCTGTGCTTAGGGTCCCAGTTTTCACCGCAATGTTTGCACTTGCCCTATCGCATTCTTTGTTTTTCCACACTAGATTTTTCTTCTTCACGAAGATGGTGTGGGACATATTTTGTGTCATCTATATTTTCAGATTGAGGAAATCTGTGTCTCTAATATACTTTTTCTGGTTTTGATAACCTTTCAAATTTCTTTTCAGCAGCTTTTTCTTTTTGCCTTGCTACTTCTACGGACGTAATTTCATGTAGTTCGAGCTCTTCTTGTATGTGGATTTTAAGTCCTAAGATGTAAGACTGGATTAGACGAGATTCTGAAAATCCGGGTACTCGTGTTGCCAAGGTCTCCCATTCTCGAGTGTACTCATCCACATCTCCTTTTTGGCGTAATTTGATAAACATTGAAAAAAAAATTTCTTCTTTTATGCCTTGAAACCTTTTGAAGAATGCATCCCTAAATTTCCTCCAACTGATAGCGAGCATCGTCTTTTTCCACCACATATACCAATTATATGCTTCTCCTTCCATTTTCATGGAAGCATGTTTAATTTTTTCATCATCATTAGTAATGTCATAAATATCAAAATATTCTTCCGCTTTATTAAGCCATGCAACGCTATTTTTTTCATTACCATCAAATTTGGGTAGCTCGATTTTGGCTCTTCGCTGATATGCTACTGGTGGAACAAGAAGGGGATATTGATTAGCAAATCCATTCCAGAGCCACTTATTTTGAAAATCTACATTACTATCTTCTTGATCATGTGGGGAATCGGTCTTTTCTTGATGCTCTTCTGAGTTTCCTGAATCTACGGAATTGTTTGTTGATTTTGTTCCATGTTAGGAAATATTGGGGATTGTGTCTGACTTAACTTATCTATCTTATCATTTAGCTTATTGAAGAGTTATGTCATATTGTTCATTGCTTCGCTATTCTTTGTCATCTTGTTCATTGCTTCGCTATGATTTTCTATGGCCTCGTGATGATTTAGCCACATTTGTCTTTCTATTCGATTTGTCATATCATGAATCTTTTTGATGTCGTTGGAGTGCCCTGCAACTGTACCTTCCAGATCGACTAATATTTTTCTGAATTCTTCGGAATTATTATTGATTTGTTTCTCAAGATCTCCCAATTTCTTCTGGAATTCAGCCATCGACATCGATGAAGACATTGAACGTGTATGAGGTGGGGAATATTTTTCTGCCAGTTTCTCCCCTCTCTTTTTTTTTATATAGAAATTAATTAATATATATATATAATTATTAAATGAAAATTATATAATATATAAATAAATTATATAATAATAATTTATATATTATATAGTTTATAAATCGTCACACGTTTGGAGTATATCCTTCCAAATCTCGCAATATATAGCTCGGATTAAAGGCTCAACACCTTAGGCTTGTTTTCGGTACCTACGGGATGACGAATTCGCTGAACCAAGGTTTATACAGTGATATAATTCCCTTCAGACTTCAACTTTCAAGTTTTCATTTAATCATTAAATAATAGTTTATTTCAATTATCAAAAGTCACAATGTTTGACTTTTGGATAGCTGTTCCTTTTCCAATTGATTAATGTATGGAACGACGTGAAGAGTGGTCGAGGAAGGCTAAAGGGATGGATAGGTTGGAGAAGATGATTGCTGTGGAAGGGGAAGTGGATATGAGGGTGACGCAGAGGGTCGACGCAAATTATTGCAGTGGAAGAGGAAGGGGATATGAGGGTGACGCGGAGGGTCGACGCAACGATTACTATTCAGATCCGACGGATAGGCCCGACCACAACGGATAGGAGAGTACAGGGACAACGTGAAGAGGACGGACAAGTGAATTTGACAAATACCTGAACAAGGTAGCGTAACCTTCGGGTATCACAACGAAAGGTTGTGTGGCTCAATGATTAGTTGTGTAGCTCGATGGGAATGGAACCAGCGTTGAGATTCAAGGGCAAGGCTGCAGAGTGGTAGGGGTAGCGTGTGGAGTGATAAGGGAAGGTTGAGAAGACTGCGGTGAGGAGAAGTTGGCTGCGACGGAATGGGGAGGGTAGATGAGTGGACGGCTGATGAAAGAGTTGGCTGATGGGTGGAGTAGGGGAGACGGTGGTGGTGTGTGACGTAGAGGAGGGGCAGGTTGTATGGCCGTGAGGGAGTCGGTGAGGTGTGAAAGGTCGAGAGGAATGGGAATGTTTGTGCGATGGGAAGGGAGTGAGGGACGTAAGGCCAAGAGTGAGGAGGGATTTATAGGTTTGTAAAAAAAATTTATTTATTTTTTTTTTTACGTGTGGGAATCGAGGTTGGTGAGCGAAGGCAAAGAGAGGGGGGGGGTTAAAAATCTGCAATATGGAATTCTTATAATTCCCTAATTCTGGGTGATCACACAGATCCCGAAGAGCGATGGCTCTGATACCAATGGAGTGTAAAAACTCTAGTAAACTTGATAAAAATATATATATTATTGTTGATAAAAGATGAGATATCAGATATGATTACAATGGGGAATCACCGATGCTTTAAATATAGCCTCATGGTGTCCCTTGGTGAAGAGGCATGATCTTTGATCATGCCATTTCACTTAATAAAACCTAATATAACTATATCTAACTAATAATTAATAAAATATATATAACAAGTTGGTCGAGGAAGGGAGCAGGTTATTTGCTACAACTACAAAGATGTTGGTCACTATGTGTGTGACTTTCAAAATCCAACGCAACAATCATGTAGGTATTGTAGATAGTTTGACAATGAAATAGAAGATTGATATGTTTTGATTGCTAAAATGTAGAAGAAAAAGACACCGAATCTTCAGATGGTTAGATAATAAATCCGCGAAGAAGATCCTAGTGTGAATGTGGTCACTAGGAGCGGGGCAGCCACTGATGAAGATAAGGGAAAGAATCCAGATACTGACCTTTGGATTCATAGGGCACCTGAGAACAAAGATGGATTTTATTTACAGTGCATAAAGGATACTTTTGTTGACGTGTGGAAATAATTTGTAGAAGGAAGTGTATCGACATCAAGTAGATCAATGAAGGAGGTCAGGGTAGATGAAGAAATCAAGCCATTTATACAAGCTTGCACTAAGTTACCGTGCAACAAAAAGGCAATATAGAACCTTCAGCTGCTAATAGATAATTGCGCAGAGAAGGAACAACCACTGGTAGAACAGAAAGATGTCAACAAAATCTATAAGAATAAGAAAAGGACGGGTCGAGAGATGTGTATGACCGCACATATCGGTGCTTATGAGATGGATTGGGTTATTTTAGAACTGGGGTCTGATGCAAATTTTCTATTGAAGAAAATTTGGTTGTGCATGGGAGAACCCAAGATGGAATGGTCTACCATTCAATTTCGCATGGAAAATAAGCAGAAAATCATTCCATTAGGAAGGTTGTCACAAGTCATGGTCAGTATTGAAGGTGTTAAGGTACTCGTAGATTTCGAAGTTATCCAAATTGTAGATGATGTTGATCCTTATCCTGCGCTACTAGGGTTGGAATGGGATATTAATATGGATGGTGTTACAAACTTGAAGAATCAAATAATGGAGTTTGAAAGTAATCGAACTGGAGTCATAATTCCCCTTGACCCTGCAGAAGGACAAAGATACACATAACCTATGTACCCTGATGATCATATTGATCAAATCTATAAGCTGACTTTGTGCGAGGAAGATTGGATCGATTCAACAGCGGATGGAAATCATAATTGGGAAAAGGACAGCTCTTGCTTCTCATATTTTGATGAATAATTGGAAAACTGGCATAACCACTTGCATGAAGTATCTACGTTGTGATGTAATCGTGTGACCAAATCTCTTCGATGCATAACATCTAAGGTACGTGAATTACCACATTATGATGGTTTAACATATGTAAACATGTTTTTAGGGGAACTTGAAAGAACTGTACCATAAGGACAAAGATTTTGTTATCATCAATAACAAATAGTTTGATTAAGGATTTCATTTTGAGTTAGTTCAAATGTGTTGGTAAAATAAATTCATGAAAATTGATGAAATTTCATTATGGGTCTATAGTATTAAAGGGTTCAAAGTGTTTTTATGTCATGTGACTAAAGTCTTGTCATAGGCAAGTTTCAAAAATCTGCATACATCAGGTTAAATAACTCATTTTGGACACTTGTCACTTTTTACCTCAGTCCACAGCGATTTCTATGAAAAACAGGTTGTTTTCGCTACAAACTCACCTGACAGTTCCGTAGTGAATCTGCCATCTTTCTAACGGAATTCGCTACGAACTCATGTTTTTTTGCACCGGTAAGGGGATCGATGAGTTGTCAGTTTTTCAATGGTTGGGGGTCAAATTTCCAACACATGCTTACCTGTTATGAGTCATTATTTAGTGTATGCCATGCTTAGCCATCATTACAACCATATCATTCTGATTTCCCTTCACATTTTCATTTCTTTATTTAGCCTTCATCTATTCGAATTAAATCATTTACCTTACCATCCTTGTGAGCTTCTTGATCGATTGCTGGCATTTCTTTGTTTAGTTTTGGGTCTAGTTGTTGTCATAGGAATTTCTAGCTCTGTCAACAAGCATCTTGCTATCAATTACCATCTTTTGTAGGTGTCAAGTTTTAAATAGGGCAACACTATTTTGGAGGAGATGGTTGCACATAAGAAGACAAACAAGGGAGTTTTAGTAGTTATATATGAGCTTATGGACCTTAAATTGGTCATGGAGGATCCCAGTTTTGCAGAGGCCTTCACTGAGATTCTATCAAAAGATGTAGGGGTACCATGTTCAAGTTTCCAAATATTTTGCTGTAAATTTTGTTGGCACTACTTCAAAATTTGGCATACTGAGTTTTACAGTTTCCCACGAAACTATTTCTCAAGAAACAAAGATTCCTAGGTTAGGGGAAGAATGGTTCAAGGCCACCAAGTTTAAACTATAGAATTGTGATGAGTTCTTGAAGCAAGATCATGTGGGGGTGGATATGACATCAAGTATACCTAGGAGTTGTATTTACGAGAATTATTCAAAGCTATTTATGGTAATCCAGAAATATTTCACATATGCGGGAAAATTCCACATGATATACCAATATCATTTCAGTATTTTACTCCACTTTACAGGTAAAAAGCTCTTAGATCTTCCATTCTTCCTTTTTAGAAGCTTAGGTAAGATGTCTAATAAATTTCAAGCTAGACCTGAGAGTAGTGAGACATTTATGTTCCATCATGGCTTAATTAAGTTGTTGGCTATGGAGGAATTGAAAATTTTGAATAGAGATTGGGTTACCTTTTTTTTTAAGTGGTTATGATGTGGATCTGACTACTCCAAAGAAAACACCCAAGCCAAAGACAATTACTCCCAAAAAGGATAAAGGGCCCATAGTTGAAGCTGAAGTTGAACTTTAAGAAGAAATACAGCCTGTAGCAGAACCCATGGAGATGAAATTTGAACATTTGCAAGAAATAGTAGCACCTCAGCCAACATCTACAAGTAGCAAGCCAAAATCTGACACAAGGAATTCTAGGAGAATTACCAGGAGTCAGACAGAAGGAATAGGTAAACTTGTAGAAATTTTGCAGGCTATTGACATTGAAGAGACCCATGTGGTTAAACTCGTGGAGATAAAGGGAACCAAAATGAAGAAGAAAGGCCTCACTGCAAAAAAGCCTGATTTTTCCTGTGAGGACTATGGCTATGTCTTCAAGCCTAGAAAACCTTTTACTAGGTCACAAATCTCCAAAGGAGGTAAGTCTCATAAGAATCAGAATGAAGCATAAAAGAGGAAGCAGCCCATGGTGGAAGAGATTATAGAATTATCCCCCAATAAAGCATAAATCACCAAGTCATAGAAAATATAAAAAAATGAGATTTCCAAAATCAAAATTGCAGTTCCCTTTGGGAAAATCATTAAGTTCACTGAGTATAGGAGCCAAATTGTTAATATGCTTAACACTCAGCCCAGGCCTTCAGACATTCTAAATCTATAAGAAGACCATCCTACTATTTTTCTAGGATGAAGAGTATAAGATGAACTGAATGAAGTGGTTACTTCTTTATATGTGAGTCTGAACATCCCTAACATGAGCTTACATAATGCCATGTTATATTCAGGAGCCTCCCACAATTTAATGCCTAAGGTGATCATGGAAAGAATGGGTTTAGACATTTCTAGACCTTATAAAGATTTGTTTTCCTTTGATTCCAATAGATTTCAGTGCCTGGTCTCATTAAAGATGTGGTTTTTTTCCTTGCTCAAGTGTCTTCTAAGACAGTGTTAATGGATATAGTTGTAGTTGATATTCCTCCAAAATTTGGCATGCTTTTATCTAGATCTTGGGCTGCTAAAATTAAAGGAATTATGCAGATGGATATGACTTATGCCACCATTCCAGTTTTTGGTGAGCAGAGGAGGTTGTACAGAGAGAGTAGGATGGCTTATATGGTGAGTATCAAGGATAAACCACAAAATTTTCCTATTTATACAGTAGAAACTGAATTGGGATCTTCCATTTTGTTCAATGAGGTCACTAATGAGGCAGAAAATCGACAAATTGAAAAAATACCAGCAAGCAGAAAATTAGAAATTTTTGGAGGAAAATGAAGAAGGTTGGTGGAACTTGCACTTTGATGGCATTGTTGGAAGGGAAGTAGTTGGTGCAGGTATGTGGATTACCAGCCCTAGTGATGAGAGTAAGTTTTTCTCTTACAAATTAAACTTTGATTGTAAAAACAACATGGTTGAGTATGAAGCTCTATTTTTGGGTCTAGAAGCTTTGAAAGTGTTAGGTGCCAAGAAAATATCAATTTGTGGTGATTCTAAATTAGTGATCAATAAATTAGAAGGGTATTATCAAACTAAGGATGTCAGAATGAGCTCGCAGGGGCATGGTCTAGCGGCCAGTGGACGCACTGTTAAGGAGTTTGTGTTGTTAAGCAGGTCACGAGTTCTAGTCTCGTCTTATCTGGGAACTGCTCTTGTAGGCCGGGCAGTTCCCTGAGAGGTTATAGTGGTAGCCAGGGGGTTGGACCCCGCGCCGCGCATGTGAAAGCTTCCTGATGTTGTCGATCCCTCTAACTAACAAAAAAAAAAGGATGTATGAATGAGAGCTTATAAAAATTTGATCCTTGATTTGGTTGACAATTTCAAAGAACATAATCTCACCATTAAAGCTAGAAATCAAAATTCCATAGTTGATTCTTTAACTGTTTTGGCCATCCTATTTGTCATTCCTTCTCATTCTAGCAAGATTTATGAAGTTGAGGTCAGGCATAAACCAGTTATCCCTGACAATATTATCAATTTGCAAGTGTTTGATAGTGATCAGCATGTCAAAAATTTCCTTGAGATGAAAGAAGAATTTGAAAACATTCAAGTGGATCAGCAGAACATGGTTGTTGAAACTAAAGCCAGAGGTCCTTTAGCTAAAGAATAACTACATTCCAAAAGGTTTAATACCCCTTGAGTAGTCTTTTGTTCAAAATGATGTTTTTAAATTCCCAAAGACGAAGGTTTATGATGAAGAGGTGGAAACTTGCAACCTTGGCACTGCAAAAATTCCCAAGATCGTCAAGTTGTCAAAATTTATTTCTCCATAGGTGAGACAAAGGTATGTGGATATGATGAAAAGGTATATTGATGTTTTTTCATGGAGTTATGCAGACTTGAAGAGATATGATCCCATCATTATTCAACATACGATCCTGATCAAAGAGAATGAAAAGCATTTTAAACATAAATTAAGAAGAATAAATCCTTTTCTCATGCCACTGATTAAAAAATAAATTAAGAAGTTTTTTGATGAAAAAATCATTGTCCCTTTGAGGTTTTCTCAGTGGCTTGCTAATTTGGTACCTATGAGGAAGAAGAATGGCGAGGTTAGGATATGCATTGATTTCTGAAATTTGAATAAAGCATCTCTCAAAGACAATTATCCTCTTCCAAAGATGGATCAAAATCTACAAAACATTGTTGGATCTCAGAGAATTTCTATGTTTGATTGTTTTTCAGGTTATAATAAGATAATAGTGTATCCAGATGACTAAGAGAAAACTTCCTTCACCACACCATGGGGGACATTTATGTATGCGAAAATGCCTTTTGGTCTCATGAATGCAGGGGCGAATTTCCAAAGGGTGATGGACATTGCATTTGCTAAAGAGAAGGACATATGAGTGGTGTTTTACTTGGGTGACATCACTGTATTTTCAAAGAGGGAGGAAGAACACCTTAAGCACTTGGAGAAAATTATGCAAAAATGCAGAAAATTTGGTATTTCTCTCAATCCTACTAAAAGTGTTTTTTCTTTGACTACTGGGAAGTTGTTGGGACACATTATATCAAAGGAAAATGGATTGATCCAAGTAGGGTCATTGTCATACAGAAAATAGACTTGCCAAGAAACATAAAAGAGATTCAATCTTTTCTCGGTAAGGTCAATTTTGTTAGGAGACTCATTCCTAATTTTGTTGAGATTGTCAAACATATTACTAAGATGCTTAGGAAGGAGTCTGATGTTAAATGGATAGCAGAGCAAAGAAATATTTTTAAGAGATCAAGAAGGTCCTCACCCAAGCCCCGATGCTACTAAGTCCTGGTTTTTCCAAGGATTTTTTGGTTTTTACTTTCGCCTCTGAACATACAATTGCTGGAGTATTATTGCAGAAAAGGCATCAAGGTAGTGAGCAGCCTATTTCATTATTCTGTAGAACACTTGAAAAATCTGAATTGAAGTATAATATCATGGAGAAACAAGCATATGATTTAGTAAAGGTGCTTAAATATTTCAGAATTTATATTCTTCATTCTCATATTATAGCATTTGTGCCTAATACTGTGGTGAAAGATATATTGCCCCAAGTTGATCTTGATGGAAAAAGAGGTAAGTGGATTGCCACTTTGTTGGAATATGATATAGATATTAAGCCTACCAAGTTGGCAAAGGTTCAAGGGTTGGCAAAACTGATGGCACAATCAAATTTTGATTGCCTAGGCATGAATTCCATTGCAGAAATTTCAAAATTGATTGAAGAAGAGGAATTGATTCCTATTGAAGAAAAATTCATTATGTCTAAGTGGTACAATGATGTAATTTTTGTCTTGCAGCATCATAAATCTCCTCCTCAGTTAACCAAGGCCAAATCCAGGTTTGTAAAGTTTAATAATTTAAGGTATTGTATTTTGAACAAGAATTATATTGGAGGGATACCGGTGGGATTCTTTTAAATTGCTTGTTAGAAGAAGAGGCCAAAAATATTATTGATGAATTTCATAAAGGAGAATGTGGACGACACCATTATTGTAAGGCGACAGTAAATAAGATACTAAGAGCGGGATATTATTGGCATTTTATGTTCAAAGACATCTACAAAAATACTGATGCTTTTCATGAATGCCAAATTTTCGATGGGAAAAAGAATTTGATACCTCTACCACTAAAACCAATATATGTTGAAGCTCCTTTCCAACAATGGGGATTAGATTTCATTAGAGAAATACACCCTGCATCCTCAGGACATCATCTCTGGATTTTGATAGCCACTGATTACTTCACCAAATGGATTGAAGCGATCCCTACAAGGCAAGCTACAGATTCGGTCATCATCCAATTTATGGAGAACAACATTTTTTCAAGGTTTGGTTGTTCCATGAATATTATTACTGATAACTCTCAAGCTTTCAAGTCTAAAAAAATGATTAGTTTTTTTCATCAATATCATATCACTCTTGGTCATTACATATCATATTACCCTCAAGGTAATGCCTTAGCTGAATCATCAAATAAAAGCATAGTCAGGATCATTAACAAGGTTTTTCAAGAGAATAAAAGATAATGGCATTTGAAGTGAAATTTTGCTTTGTGGGTTGATAGAATTTGTACTAAGAGATCAATAGGTACATCTCCTTATGAGCTAGTATATGGAGCTGAAGCAATTTTCCCAAATTCTCTTGGAGTTACAGTAATGAAGTTGTTGCAAGGGTTGGAAGAAGAACCTAATGCCATCCAAAGGAGAATAAATCATCTCATTTCTCTGCGGGAAAAAAGAGAGGAAGTGTAAAATAATCATCAGCAATCACAAAATAGATTCAAAAAGACCTTTGAAAAGAAGACAAAAGAAGAAAACTTCAAGGTTCAATATGTGGTTCTGAAATGGGAAGCGAGGATTGAAGAGAAAGGGAAGCATGGATAGTTTGAGAATGACTGGAAGGGGCCTTTTGTGATAGTTTCATATCATGTGTTGGGGCCCTTGTTTTGAAATGAAACAGTTTTGAGTCGCGGGTAACATATGGTAGAGCGCAACCACTGTAGATAGAGATTTGTCATGGTTGCAAAGAGCTGGAGAGCAGGTGCCATGGCAGTTGCGGGAACTAGCACAGATGGGAGAATGGAGAAACAAGAACAAACAACATAAATCCTAGTGATCAGAGAGATATAGAAAACAGTAGAGCGAAAAATAAGGGAAAACTATCAGTTGTGTTGGAAAGGAACAAATAGGCAGTTGGCCGGCGTATACCAGAGGTTGGAACGGTGGTGAGCGGAGGAAGGGAGTCGTAAGAGAGCTCTATTCGCTCTATTCCTTCTGTTCCTTCTGTTCATTATGTTCATTATGTTCATTCTGTTTGTTCTATGTGATGATATTGTAATCAGTCCTGACAAGATCGCTCTGAGGAGAAATGTAATTGTCCATTATTGTTAATGCAATATACTCTTATTTAGGTTTGATGTCTTGAGTTCTATAATGTGTATCTAGTTAAGATGAATGTATTGGTCACCAGATACACATTCTGAATACGTTCATGAGTCGTATCTTTTGCAAAGTAGTTACACATGTTCGGAGTGCTCAGCTCTGCCTATTTTATTCCATAGTTATGCTTGGTCGATACCTGATCTGTTCCTAATATTACTAAGGTCATGGCATGCCTCGGGTGAGACTCTCTACTCTTCGGAGTAGAGTGAAAATGTCAGCGTTGTGCTAGACTACTGCAGAAACCTTGTTGGCCTCTATCCTGAACCGAGGTCTTGCCCAAGAGACTTTCTTCCTTGCCAACAAATGGTTCCATTGCCGAGACCTTCAAGATTCATTTAGGAGCTAGATCATCGTATCACAGATCTTCGTAAGAGAGATACGAAGTTGGTGGGGTAACCACTTATATCAGTTCATAGCGTAGCAAGCTGAGTTGAGACAGAAGAGGGAGAAGACTATTAAGGGTAAGGTTCTCTTCTCTAAATCTGCAAGTGATATCTATGAAATTTTCTGGGGAAAATTTTCAGAGGAACACTATAATTGATTGCGGAGACAACAAGTCAAGACAGTCCAAGGCAGCTCGCAGAAAATCTGTCTCAAGTGGTTGCACAAGGATCTGGTAGCCCTTCATCGGTTAGATACAGATTTGACCCGAGCTCTAGATTTATGGGTGCAATCTACCTTGGAAGGATACATAGTGGAATTTGTAACTGAGTGTTACCAGTCCTTTTCAAAAGAGGAAGACTTGTTTAGATCCGGGTTACGAGGAGATTTGTTGAAGGAGATTCCCTTGTGGATCAAAGCCTTAATGGAAGATGAAGGATTGGTGGAGTTTCAAAAATCTGAGATGGAGACTTAAACCTCTAGTACTGGGGGAAGGAGCTGAGGGAGAGATGATACTAGTAAGTTGGAAGGGGGAATAGGGATATGGATGCCAAGACCTCTAGTAGGTTGAGAGAGCGACGAGAACATTGGAGGGCGCAAATAGCGGACAAGTGGCAGGAAAGAGTGATGAAAGAGTTGAAGAAACAGGAAAACAGTCAACAAGATAAGGAGAAGGCACCGCAGATGGCAGAGCATATGGAAGGTCAGACGGAATTCCAAGGAATAAGAGGGACCGTGAAGGAATTCAAGAAAGTGTATAGGAGCCCAACCCAACCAGAAAAGGAGGAAATTCCAACATTGAGGACGTGAGCCCCGAGCATATGTCCGATGTGGAGTTGCATGTTGCAATGGAGCAACTATTTCGAGAGAGGTCGGTGCCCATAAATCAAGGTAACTCTATTCCCCAAAGTTCAATTAGCTCTAGTCCCGACCTTCCCCTGGTACTTTATCAGCCACTAAGTGAAATTTTTGTTAAGTTACGAGAATTGATCAAGTTAAATAGTATTCAACCTATAGCAGCAATACACACTAGTAGTAGTGCTATTAATACCATTTACAGTCGGGGAACAAGGGTTTTATTTTAGTGACACCCACACAAGGAAGCATGACGGGATCATTTACCTGATACCCAGAATTCTCTGGGAGGGGTAATGATGATGTGGAGCAGCACTAGTATCTCTCGAAGCCATATGGAGGACTCTGCAGACACCAAAGGCAGTTAAGTTGATCGAGTTTCAAACTACTCTCAGGGAGAGAGCTCTGCGTTGGTTTATTAAATGGTCCGAGGCTCACCCGAATCCAACAATAGACAATGTAAAGAAAGAATTTGTTAAATAATTCAAGTTACCTCAGACAGATCAGCAAGGTTTGCTGGAGATGTGGGAGATTAAGCAGGGGGAAGGAGAAACTGCATGGGATCAAATGATGAGATTCAAGGATTCGATTGGAAAAATGAGTTGCCCAATCGATCTGAATCATCAGAGGGATCGGTTTATCAAGGCCCTTCTTCCATTGACAAAAACTCCATTGACACAACAGAAGATCGATACATTACAAGATGCATTGGAGCAAGCTATGAAGATAGAGGCCATGGCGAGATATCCGTAGGAGTTCAAGGGAGGGGCCACACCTCAAGACCCTTCCGTATTGGGGTTACAACATCAAATAGCTAGTCTGACAAAAAAGTTGAAGGAGATTCAACCAATGTGGCCTGCAAGACCAAACATATGGTGTATGCAATGTTTGATGGAGGGACACGTGGTCACTGAATGTCCGAGGTTGCGGGGCCAGAATGTGGGGACATCAGCAGTAGGTCCACAGGGAGCTCCACTAGTAGGGGGAGTTGCGCAAGTAAACACTCAAGGACTATATCCACCGCAACACCAATACACAGGGTTCCCTGCGCAATAGAATCAGGCCGCAACTGAATATTGTGAGATATGAAAAGCATTGTCATCAGCCCCACCTATGCCCAATCTTGCAAAAGTACTCTAATGTTCCAAACAACATATACTATGAGTTTTGTGCTTCCACAACCCACAATACAGAAAAGTGTAGAGCTTTGGATGCATTAGCGAAATGATTGGGCAGGCCTTCCTATAGAGTGAATGAGCGTCCCAGGGGACGAGGAGGTCAAACAGGAGGAAGAGGACCTGTAAGATGTTACAACTATGACCAAGAGGATCACGTAGCCAGGGAATGTCCGCTTTCAAGAAGACCATGGTGCTCCCAGTGCAGAGTGAATACACAGGCAACAGAAGACTACCCAGAGCTAATTAAAATATGGGAAGAAAGAGCCAGACAAAGAGGAGAAAATATGTTAAATGTAGATCCAAGAATAGTAGAGGCTCAGGTTATGAAAAAATAGCCGTAGTAACACGGGGAGGAAAGAGAACTGGGGAATATGCACAAACTTCAAACCCGATAAATCTAATAAGGCCAGCATCCCCAAAGCCAATATTTAGGTCAGAAACATAGAAGAAATACTTTAAAGAAGCAGTAGAAACATTTTCCCAACTTGGGGGAAGCCAAGGCGTTGGGTTACCACAGCCCAGGATAGATATGGAAAACCAAGCTAGCACAACATCTATGATTTAAGAATGGTTCCGGTTATTTCTAAAAATGGTTACCAATGCACCAATGCTGGAACAATTGAAGCGAAATCTAGAGATAGTGGTGCAGGAAGCTACAGAACCCAGAGAGTCGCATGAAATTACACAGAAATACATACGAAGAGTAAAAATAAATAAGAGAAGAACAGGGAAAGAGTTTCGGGTAAATACTCAATTCGCAAGAGTCCAAATTAAGGACACAATGCTTGACCTAGGGTCGGATGTCAACATTCTTCCAAGGAAGACATGGGAAGCATTGGGAAGACCAAAGCTAACATATTCACCAATCCAACTCCGCATGGAAAAATAGTACTGCATTGTGCCCATAGGCAAGCTAGAGGAGGTCGAAGTCGATGTTGCAGAAGTTAAAACATACATAGACTTCGAGGTGATAGACATTATGGGGGAAAAGGATACCTATCCAACATTATTGGGGATCGACTGGGCTTTCGAGAACTATGCAGTAATAGATTCAAGAAGGAATTACTGATCTTTGAATATGGGGAATTCAGGGTCACACAGCCACTTGACCCATATCAAGGTCCCCGATTACAGAGTCTGTAGACAATAGAGAGGAAGCTTAGCTTCTCAATCATCTTTACCAAATGACAATAGGGAAAAGGGAAGATTATATCAACCCAATAGCGGGAGGGAAGGTGAGTTGGAGAAGTGTCCAAAGCTTAGACTTAGGCTCATAAATAGCCTGGGATGATTATCAGCAGGGGAGATATGAGATGAATACAAGAAGATGTGATAATATCAGAAGGATCAATTGGATCGGAACTGAGGTAAGAGAGTACCCTACTCTGTCAAATATGAATGTTGTGAATAAATTTATAGCCAGAATAGAAGATAAGGTACCAGAGGACCATAGGGTCCCACTCATGGATGTGGCATTACAATCCATAGTAGCAAGGTGGTGGAGAAACCACCGCAACTCCCTATCGCGATGGGAAAAATTTTCAACAGCATTGAAGGCTAGGTTCAAGGAAGAGGAGGGACCACAGTTCGTTGAACAATACCAAGGGGACTCAGATGCCAAAAATCATTTGCAAAATTTTGAGGACCAATGGAAGAATGCAGGATGCCTGGAAGAGATGTGGGTACATGAGTTTTTACATTCACTGGATTCGATTCCACAGGCTTGGTACCTAACTGAGGAGAAGAAAAGAGGAACCTGTACTTGGAGAACAGTTGTGGATCAGTTTACGCAATGATTTTCCTTTGAAGGGAAAACATAACCAATCACACAAGCACTGTAGTCTATTAAAAGGGTATTGTTCTTTCCAGAGATTCAGAAGGAGGAGGAACAACTGCTCCCAAAACATAGCATCAAAGAGTCAGTAGCGTGCAGAAAGATAAATAGTGAAATGGATGATGATGATCTAGAAGATATTAGACATCTATATTTTGAAGAAAAAGAAGGGGAGCATGACATTCAACAAGAATTGACAACGGAAGGCATTCATCTGCTTCCATTAAGAACCAAAAATCTCAACATCGGCACACCAGAAAAGCCCAAACTTGCGTCAACTAGTGACTACTGGGATGCTGAAACGACTAAGGAGATATTCAATCTACTACAGGAATATGAAGACTTGTTTCCATCCTCAGTAGCAGAGTTGAAAGGAATAAAAGGAGATATGGGGGAAATGTGTATATTTTTTAAGCCAGATGCAAGACCAGTCAAGAACAGACCCTACCGTCTGAATCCAAGAGTGAAAGAGAAGGTCAATGCAGAGATCGATAAGATGCTAAAGGCAGGGTTGATATTCCCGGTGGAAGAAGCAAAGTGGGTAAGTCCTATAGTCATACAAAGTAAGAAGGAAAAGTCTGAAATTTGGGTCTGTGTTGACTATAGGAGCTTGAACAATGCATGCATACATGACCCATTCCCCACTCCGTTCAGCGATGAGGTACTCGAAAATGTTGCAGGGAATGAGCCATATTCATTTACGGATGGATTTTCAAGATACCATCAGGTAAGGATAGCCGAGGAAGATAAAAAGAAGACAACTTTCACAACCGAATGGGGCTTATTTTCATATCATGTAATGCCATTCGGGTTGAAAAATGCACCAGCAGTATTTTCACGGATTGTAATAGCAGCGTTTTGGGAATACAACCATAAATTCTTGGAAGTATATATGGATGACTAGACAATCTACGGCTCGTTAAAGAATCATGCAACATTGTTATGAATAATGTTCGACAAATGTAGGCAACTCCATATTTCATTAAACCTCAAGAAATGCATCTTTGCAGTACCCTTTGGGACAATGCTAGGACCTTTTGTATGCACCCAAGGAGTTTGCGTTGATCTAGCGAAAGTGGAAATTATAATTAACATTGAGGCACCATAAACTATGAAGCATTTGAGGTCGCTGTTGGGCCACACAAGCTACTATAGGCGATTCATCCACAACTATGCAAAGATAACAGCCCCATTGGAGAAGTTGTTGCGGAAATCGAAGCAATTCATTTGGACAGAAGACTGCACTACAGCCCTAAATACCTTGAAAGAAAGTTGGCAAGTGCGCCCATACTAGTTCACCCTAATTGGGACAAGCAATTTCATGTCCACATTGATGCTTCCAGCATCGCACTTGGAGCAGTTCTGGCTCAACCAGGAGATACTTTAGTTGATCACCCAATTTATTTTGCAAGTCATAAGCTATCAATAGCTAAGAGGAATTACACCACAACAGAGCAAGAAGCATTGGAAATGGTGTATTCCCTACAAAACTTTCGCCACTACCTGCTAGGAGGTATGTTTAAGTTTTTCACAGACCATTCAGCTTTAAAGTACCTAGTTAACAAACCGGTCCTAGAAGGAAGGATCTATAGAAGGATCCTACTATTTTAGGAGTTCACCTTCGAGGTGATAGTAAAGCCCGGGAGACTAAACGTGGGTCATGACCACTTGTCAAGGCTAGAAAATGGAGAAAATGGAGGGTCTTTGGATGATCAGTTGCCAGATGTTGATCTTTTTAGAGTAGAAGCCATCCCAGACTACTTAGACCAGATAGAAACCTATATGGAAATAAGATAGTGCCTGAATGAATACACAGCAGCCCAGAAAAGACATCCGGTAGTCCAAGTGGCAGAGTATCAGCTAATAGCAGGACACCTGTATAAAATGGGGTTAGACCAAATCTTGCGGAGATGCTTTCTGCATCATGAGAGGGAAATCATATTATGGGAGTGCCACTATGGAGTTGCGGGAGGCCACGTCGGAGCCAAACCATTGGTAAGGAAAACACTGCAGGCAGACTTATGGTGGCTGACAATACACATGGACAGTAAGGCATTTGTAAAAAAATGCAATGTGTGTCAGAGGATAGGACATCCATCACATAGAGACGAGCTACCACTTCACCCTGTAAAAGCGTTGCAGCCATTTGAGAAATGGGTTGTTGATTTTATAGGACCTATTACACCTGTGGCAAGGCACTCATAGGCCAGGTACATCATAACCGCAACAAACTATTTTACCAAGTGGGCAGAGGCGATACCAGTCAATGATTACATAGCCAAAACAGCAGCTCCATTCATATTTGAGAATATCATCAACAGATTTGGATGCCCGAGAAGTCTGACCAACGATCAAGGTATGCATTTTATCAATGCAACGGTAAGATCTCTGCTAGAAAATTTCATGGTACAACACCATAAAAGCAGATCGTACCACCCACAAGCTAATGGTATAGTAGAAGAATTCAATAAGATTCTGGGAAAAGGTCTAACAAATATTTGCAACACAGATCGAGATTACTGGGATGAACATATACTAGCAACATTGTGGGCATACAGAACAACTGTCAAAAGACTAAACAACCAGACCTCGTTCCAGTTGGTGTACGGGAGGGAAGCAGTGGTACCAATCGAGTTTTTCATACTGAGCCTCCTAATCACATCATCACTACACTTATCAGAAGAAGACTCACTGAAAGAGAAATTGCGAGAGCTACAAGAACAGGAACAGGACAGGTTTCTAGCAGAGTTCCACCAAATTGTCCAGAAAAACAAACATAAATCTTGGCACGACCGCCATATCAAGCGCAAAACATTTATGGTCGGAGGAAAAGTTTTACTGTATGACAGTAAGTACCAAAAGTTCCCAGGTAAACTATGAATGCATTCGTTAGGACCGTACCAAGTAATTGAGATCCGAGATACAGGTGTAGTTCGGCTAGCACAACTGGATGACCATATACTACTAGGATGGGTGAACGGCGCATTCCTGAAGCCCTATCATGAGTAATTTCTATATTTCATTTGTCAATAACTCTCTCGCAACCGAGAGAATTTAGTAGGGTAGATTAGAGTAGGTAGATTCAATAACTCTCTCACAACCGAGAGGAGTCAGTAGGGTAGATTAGAGTAGGTAGAGTCAATAACTCTCTCGCACCCCAGAAGAGAATAGATAGAACTCCAAACAGAACAGAACTGCGTAACAAAAGAAACTCATAGTTCCAGTGTGGAGACCACAGTGCAACCGATTGTGGTCAGGGGGAGGGTAGTGTCCAGCGTGTCATCCATGTCAAAGAGCCAAACGTGTCGAGTATCATTCCATAATCATCACCCATCATTCCCATGTCATTCCGTAGGATTACCGAGATTTGAGAAGTAATTTCTATAATTAGTATCGTCCATACTGCAATAAATTTTCCATATTAGGCCATAATTATTACCCATCACATCTGCCCAATTCCCAAAGTCACATTCAACTATGTGAGAACCCACCTCATTGCGGTAACTAAACACATTATTATAGCCATGGGGGAAGCAGGAAAAATTAATTATTTATGGGGTCTTATCAACCTCATTCGTGTTGGTTACTTACATAACTTGCATGAAAGAAAGCACAAGAATGCCGGAGAAGTCCAAGTTAGAACCAGAAATGGAAACAACAACAACGAGAGGAAATTCACTAGAGGAAGTCTAGAGAGAGCATCCAGAGACAGGAATTTACAAGGAAATAGCAGGAGTAGCTTTGCGGGTATACCAAAGCAGAGAAAAAATGACCAAGATGGCACCAGTAGTCATTGAGAAGGAGCTCAACGAGAGAATCCAGATGATAGAGTCACTGGTGGGGAAATACGACAATGTATCATTGATCAATACAGACTTTACAAACTCCTACTACTTCCCAGCAATGAAGAGGCAAGTCTATATGGAAAACTATCCTACCGAAGCAGGAGAAGAAGTGGCAAGAGTGCTCTCAGAATTCAGAGGTATCCAGCAATCAACGATATTGAACCTCAGGAATCTTCTAGTGCTCGGGACCACAGGAGCTGCGATGCAATGTACAAAATTCCTTCTAAACAGGATCCAGAACGGGTCACTGTGGCTTGGAAGAGAGATGTCGATACACGCAGAAGACATTCACAGGCTAACAGTGCTATCAGAATAAGGGAGAGACGTCTCCACATCATTCCAAACTGTCTCGAAGAGAGCAAAGAAGGCGGGAGATGGTGATTATTATAAGAAATATGACACTAAGAGAGGTGGAGAGGGGGAAAAAATAGACCTTATAAACATCCTAGAGATCAAATTTTCCTGTTATCTGATAGCCAGCAAAACCATGAGGCATTATACAAAGGGTGAGTGTACACTCAACACCATCTTAGTCGCGGAGCACTGTTTCCAGGGGTTACAATTAAATTGGTGTTTGTTTCTGCTGAACGAACTATTTGAAGCATGTTAAGACAACTATAAGAGACCTACGGGATTCATTTACGGGTACCTTATCATGGCGTTCACTATGTGGAAATGGACCTTCCCAGGAATCAGATAGACCGTGAAACTCACAATAGGTCAGCCGTTGGAAATGAAATTTACACCCTGGAAGTTTTCAGGAGAACCCAGCACTAAGGAGGTGAACGAAGAGGCATTCAAATTCTGGTATAGGTAGATGGTGGACATAGTGGAGAGACAGCAAATAATCCCAAAGAGTTTGCTGGATAATTATTCTGTGCAGATATGGTTTGGAGTCAACCACAAACAAACCTATATCAAACCCACATGCGTCGCGAAAATGACATTTAAAATGAGACCATTGAAGTTTCAAATTGATGAGAAAGCATTCCACACCGAGGTATGTTCCTATCCAAGGGTGGGAATGGAGGTTAGAAGAGGGGTCTATCACTATTCATTTGATGGCACATTGCTGAATCCACTACCAGGAGAAACAATGGATGAAACACTGAATAGAGTGTCTCGACTGCAGCTGAAACCCATAATTGAGGAGATGAACACAAAGGTACAAGGCTTTAATTGGGTAATGCAAACTCTAACCAGTGCTACTCCTCTATTCCCTAATTTTTCATAGTTTCAAGCCTCCAATTCTACATCTTCTTCCATAATGGCACCCATAGTCACGACCCTATCATCCGCCTTGTTTAATTCACCACTAGCAACCACCACAGTTCCAATCAAAAGGAACAAAGCACCTAAGCCACCCGTAGCTACACTAAAGGCAAAGAAGGCAAAGGTTATAATGTCTAGCCAGGTCGTTGATCTCATGGGGAAGATCAAACGCAACCAATGGATACAGGAGCCCCAATCCAGGAGGAGCCAGTGACAGCCCCCCAAGTAACTTCGAAGCTACCTATGTTCAACCCCTACTCATTTTTAAATATTTGTACATCTTCGCCTCGCACTCACCACTCATCGCCTCACACATCATTTACCTCCAAAGACCATTCATGTTAGGTCCCTATATTACTAGTATAGTCCCTTATTGTTGTCAGTGTAATCCCCTTATTATTATTGTTGTACCCCTATAACCCCCATATTGTTATTATTGTTCCCTTAAATTATTATTGTTAGGTTGGCTAGGATTACATTGTGGCCCCATGGACTCCTATATATAGAAAGGAGGTTTTATCATTTGTATCATCCAAGAATTGTTCATTCATGTAATGTATTGGAGGTTGTCCCCTCGAAGTGGCTTATTTATAAGGTGTTGATATCTCTTTTCTTCTATTTTTGGAGCTGGTTTCACAACATTTGGTATCAGAGCTTTGGGTTCTAGGGTTTCACTGCTCCAAACAGGTCATCGTGGAATTTTCGCTATAACATTTTTCTACGAAGTTTCAGAAGCTGAAATTTTTAAGGTACAAAGCTGAAATCCTGAGGAATATCGTCACAAAATTTTAGAGCTTGATTTGCAATAGTTTCGGAGATCTGGTCTATGGAAGTTAGGGATTTTTCAGGCTCCCGAATTTCATTATAAAGAGGTGATCGTGGGAAAATATTCATAACTCTCTCTATGAGCATCGGATTGGAATGTTGTAAAAAGTGGCCGTAAGCACATGGACTGCAGTTTTTTTTCTATCAATTTCAGAGCCGAAGGAGGAAACAGTGACGCGTGGCAAGCCGTACAAGTTCGCTCTATTGAACCAATCCATAATTAGGTCAATGTGGGAGATTGGACATAACGTTGTCTTGAAGAATCCAAATCAGGTTAGAACTGTGGCATTTGAAAGAGGATTCAGAGGGCTACCACAGCGCCAAATTTCAGCTATTGAAGATCCAAAATAACATAGATAATTTAGTTTCAATATCGAGCTCCTCAAAAGCAAGAAAAGGGTGTGTATTTTTTTTCCAAATTGCATAAGTCTTGTGTAAAAAATCAGTTTGAAGTGATTCCAAGGGCCTATTGAGCATATATTTCAGTATTGGGTTCTGAAATGCCTCCTAAAAATAATTCAACACGCATTAAGTCCTCAGAATACTCTACTATGACTCATGAAGATGAAAAATTGCAACATGATCTATCAAAATTACAAGAGCAAGTGCACCAAATTTCGCTCTCGCAAGGAGAAGCAAAAAATGAAATGGAAGTTTTGAAAAAAGGCGTGGAAGCAAATATGGATGATTTTAAGAAATACGTGGAAGCTAAGATGGATGGCGTGGAATCTAAGATGGAGGACATGGAAGAAAAAATGAAAGACGACATGGAAAACATGAAGAATGATCTAAAAGCAGACATGGAAGGTTTGACAAAGTTGATACAAGAAATGATTCCTAATGGCGAAAAGATAGTAGAGGAAACTCATGATGAGAAAAAAATACATGTTAATCATGATTTCATAAACTCTAATGTTGGATTGAAGAACCACCATATTCCAAAGATGGATATGAGGAAGTTTTATGGCAAGTATACCGTAACATGGATACTACATATGGAGAAATATTTTGATCTCAATAATGTGAAAAACACACAAAAGGTATGCATTGCAACTTTACATTTAGAACAAGATACATTTGTATGGTATCGATGGCTTTTCTCCTGTAAAAAAATTGTCACTTGATCAATTTTTACGGAGGAAATGATAGCACATTATGAGGATACAAAGAGCAACACCTTCTTTAGCCAATTGATAAATATCAAACAAAAGGGTTCAATGGCGGAGCACATTGAGGACTTCCAAAAATTGAATATAAGGGTAACTAATATTCCATAGGAACACAGGATTGATGTCTTCATAGGGACTTTAAAGGACAAAATCCAACATGAAGTTCATGTTTGGGAACCTAGTTCATTGGAGAAGACATTTAGGTTGGCAAGAAAAATTGAATGTAAAATTATGGCAACAAGAAAGCCTACCACACACATCTACAAAGATGGAAGTGTTGCTACTCCTAGACTTCCACAACCTACAAGGTTGACACCACAACAATTGGAAGAAAAAATATCAAAAGGGCTTTGCTACAGTTGTGATAGCAAATACATTAAAGGTCATAAGTGCGCCGAGAAGAAATTATTTTACATATATTGTGAAGAGGAGGAAGAAAATGAAGAAGAAACTTCAAAAGTAGAGGATATACACCAGGAAGAAACCCTAGAAGAAGAAGAAATGAGTCTGACCATATCATGTAATGCATTGCCAGGAATTACCACTCCTCAAACTCTCAAGATAGAAGGAAATGTCAAGAAGAGAAAGGCAATAGTGTTGATTGATTCAGGTAGTACCCACAATTTTAGTCATTATAAAGTAGCCAAGGAATTGAATTGTTTCCTATACCCAGCACTAGAATGTCAAGTGATGGTTGCAAATGGAGGAACTATAAATTGCTCTGGAAAATGCCATAATATCAAGCTAGACATGGGAGAATATGTATTGAATATTCCAATGTGTTAGGTCCCTATATTACTAGTACATTCCCTTATTGTTGTTAGTGTAACCCCCTTATTGTTATTATTGTACCCTTCTAACCCTCATTTTGTTATTATTGTGCCCTTAAATTATTATTGTTAGGTCGGCTAGGATTACATTGTGGGCCACTAGGATTACATTATGGCCCCATGGACTCCTATATATAGAAAGGAGGTTTTGTAAATTGTATCATCCAAGAATTATTCATTTATGTAATGTATTTGAGGTTTCCCCCTCGAAGTGGCTTATTTCTAAGGCATTAATATCTCTTTTCTTCTATTTTTGGAGCTGGTTACACAACATTAGGTATCAAAGCTTTGGATTCTAGGGTTTCGTTGCTCCAAACAGGTCATCGTGGAATTTTCGCTATAACTTTTCTTCTATGAAGTTTCAGAAGCTGAAATATTTAGGGTGTGAATCCAACATCTTGAGGAAGATTGTCTAAAAATTTCAGAGCTTGGTTCGCAATATTTTCGGAGATATCATCTGTGGAAGTTAGGTCTTTTTTCAAGATCCTAAACAGGTCATCGTGGAATTTGTGCTATAAATTTTTTTATACAAAGGTTCAAAATCTGAAATTCATATGGTGTGAAGCTGAAATCCTGAGGAAATTCATCAAAAAATTTCAGATCTTCGTCCGCAATATTTTTGGAGATATGATTTGCGGAAGGTAGTGCTTTTTCAGGCTCCTGAATTTCATCTCAAAGAGGTGATCGTGAGAAAATTTCAATAACTCTCTCTCTGGGCATTGGATTGGAGTGCCGTAAAAATTGGTCACAAGCACATGGACTTTAGTTTCTTCGATATCAATTTCAGAGACAAAGGACAAAACAGTGACACGTGGTAAGTCGTACAAGTTCGCTCTACCGAACCAGTCCATAATTAGGTCATTGTGGGAGATTGGACACAACTTTGTCTTGGAGAATCCAAATCAGGTCAGACCTGTGGCATTCGAAAGATAATTCAGAGGGCTACCTTGGTACCAAAAATAAAATATTTAAGTGCTACAATCACAAATATAATCCAATTTCAATATAGAGCTCCTCAAAAGCAAGAAAAAGGTGTGTATTTTTTTCCGAATTGCATAAGTCTTGTTTGAAGAATCAATTTGAATTGATTCCAAGGGCATATTGTAGAATAGATATCCGTATTGGGTTATAAAATATGCCCCGTAAAAATAATTCAACACCCATTAAGCCTTCAGAAGGCTCTACTATGACTCATGAAGATGAAGAATTGCAACATGATCTATCAAAATTACAAGAGCAAGTGCAACAAATTTCACTCTCGCAAAGAGCAACAAAAAATGAAATGGAAGTTTTGAATAAAGGTGTGGAAGCGAAGATGGATGGCATGGAAGCTAAGATGGAAAACATGAAGAATGATCTAAAAACAGACATTGAAGGTTTGACAAAGTTGATACAAGAAATGTTTCCTAATGGTGAAAATATAGTAGAAGAACCTCATGATGAGAAAAAAATCAATGTTAATCGTGATTTCATAAACTCTAATGTTGGCGGGAAGAACCACCATATTCCAAAAATGGATATGAGGAAGTTTGATGGAAAGGATCCTGCAACATGGATACTACAAATGGAGCAATATTTTGATCTCCATAATGTGAAAAACACACAAAAGGTACGCATTGCAACTTTACATTTAGAGCAAAATACATTTGTATGGTATCGATGGCTTTTCTCCCGTAAAAAACATTGTCACTTGGTCTATTTTTACGGAATAAATGATAGCACATTATGAGGATACAAAGAGCAACACCTTTTTTAGCCAATTGATAAATCTCAAACAAAACGGTTTAGTGGGGTAGCACATTGAGGAATTCCAAAAATTGAATATAAGGGTAACTGATATTCCAGAGGAACACATGATCGATCTCTTCATAGGCACTTTAAAGGATAATATCCAACATGAAGTTCGCATTTTGGAGCCAGATTCATTGGAGAAGGCATTCAGGTTGGCAAGAAAAGTTGAATGTAAAATAATGGCGACAAGGAAGCCTACCACTCAATTCTATAAAGAAGGAAGTGTTGCTACGCCTAGATTTCCACAACCTACAAAGTTGACACCACAAAAATTGGAAGAAAAAAGAGCAAAAGGGCTTTGCTACAGTTGTGATAGCAAATACACTAAAGGTCATAAGTGTGCTGAGAAGAAATTATTTTACATAGATTGTGAAGAGGAAGAAGAAAATGAACAAGAAGAGGATATACACCAGGAACCAGCCCTAGAAGAGGAATAAATGAATCTGACCATATCGTGTAATGCACTGGCAAGAATTACCACTCCTCAAACTCTCAAGATAGCAGGACAAATCAAGAAGAAAAAGGTAATAGTGCTGATTGATTCAGGTAGCACCCATAATTTTTTTCATTGTAAGGTAGCCAAGGAATTAAATTGTTTCCTATACCCAGCACCGGAATGTCAAGTGATGGTTGCAAAGGGAGGAACTATAAATTGCTCTGGAAAATGCCATAATATCAAGCTAACTATGGGGGAATATGTATTGACTAGTCCAATGCTTTCCATTCCTATGGGAGGTGCTGATGTTGTACTAGGAGTACAATGGTTACAATCTTTGGGGACGGTAGCTTTTAATTTTCAAGAACTTTTCTTGAAATTTTTTTCAGAAGGAAAGGAAGTCGAATTACGGGGTATTGAAGGGAAGCCGGGAAGGATAATAAGCTATAATGTCATGACAAAGCTTCTAAAGAAAGAACAACGAGGCGTAATTGCACAATTATGCTCACTAGAAGTTCCGACATAAAAATCATCTATTTCTGCAGATCTCCAAAAAGTCTTGGACAATCATTCTAAGGTGTTTGAAACTCCCAAAAAACTTCCACCTATTCATGATCATGATCATGCTATTCATTTGATTCCAGGAAGTGTTCCTCCAAACATCAGGCCTTATAGATATCCTTACTTCCAAAAGAGCGAAATTGAACGTATGATTGCAGAAATGTTAGAGGCGGGTATAATTCAACCCAGTCAAAGTTCTTTCTCTCCTCCTGTAGTGTTGGTACACAAGAAGGATGGATCATGGCGAATGTGTCCGGATTATAGGGAGCTCAATAAGCTCACCATTAAAGACAAATTTCCCATTCCTGTGATTGATGAATTATTGGATGAATTACATGGAGAAATTTATTTTACCAAGTTGGATCTTTGTTCAGGATATCATCAAATTAGAATGAAGACTGAAGATATTCCAAAAACAGCATTTCGAACTCATGATGGTCCCCCATACTATCTTCAGAAGAGCAGCAAAAATGGGTCACAAAGATGTTGCGTTATGACTTTGAAATCGTCTACAAAAAAGGGAATCTAAATGTTGTTGCAGATGCACTCTCAAGAAAGCATGAAGAGGTGGAAGCATTGCTTTGTTCCATTTCAATTATCCAACCAGATTGGATAACCGAAGCAAGGGATGAATGGAAGAAGGACGAAGAAGTGTGGGATCTCATTCAAAAGTTGCAACAAGATCCTAGTACATCTAATACATTCAGTTGGAAAAATGGTTCCCTATGGTACAAAGATCGCTTATATATTTGCAAGAATTTCCAACTAAAACAAAATATTCTTTTGGAATTGCACACTTCTCCTTTAGGAGGACACTTGGGATTTTTAAAAACTTACCACAGGGTGAAGAAAGAACTTTTTTGGGATGGCCTTAAATCTGATATTCAAAATTTTGTGGCGGAATGTTTGGTTTGCCAGCAAAATAAAGTTGAGACAATTAAGACCCCAGGTCTTCTACAACCTTTATCCATTCCAAGTCAACGTTGGGAGGAAATTTCAATGGATTTTATCACAGGTTTACCTAAGTCCGAAGGAAGGAGTGTCATCATGGTGGTAGTTGATAACCTTACCAAGTATGCACACTTTTGTGCATTATCTCATCCAGTTAAAGCGAGTACAATTGCTACTTCATTTAAGGAAATAATTCAAAAGCTACATAGAAACCTGAAGATTATTGTAAGTGACAGAGATCCCATTATTACAAGAAATTTTTGGACGGAATTATTTTCTTGTTTGGGTACTCAACTAGCTCATAGCTCATCTTATCATCCCCAATCCGATGGTCAAACAAAGATAGTGAATAAATGTTTGGAAGGATATTTTCGTTGTTTTGTATCTGATAAGCAAGCACAATGGGTCAAGTGGTTACCTCTCGTTGAATGGTGGTATAACACTTCCTTCCATACTGTAGCAAAAATGACCCCATTTATGGCACTTTACGGATATCATCCACCATCCATCACATCTTCTTTAAGGGAAAATACTAGGGTTCAAGCAGTGGAGGATCACATCGAGCATCAACAAAAATTTCTCCAAATCTTAAAGGATAACCTATATTTGGCACAAAATCAAATGAAACAATAGGCAAATCAACATCGCAGTGAGATCATTTTTGATGTGGGAGATTGGGTGTTTTTATGGCTAAAACCATACAAACAAATGTCCCTCAAGCAAGCTAAGAAGGATAATAAATTATCGCCAAATTACTATGGTCCTTACAAGGTTTTGCAAAATATTGGTACTATGGCATACAAATTGGAGCTTCCTACTTATTCACGAGTGCATATAGTTTTCCATGTTTCATGCTTAAAAAAGGTTATAGGGGTCAAAATTCCAGTTCAAAAAATATTGCCAGAACTTGATGAGGAAGGAAAAACCATATTGGAACCTAAAGCAGTCACAGAAACAAGAACTCGACAACTATGAAATCGATCAATTTCAGATTATCTCTCAAATGGAAGAACTTACCCACTGAAGATTCTACATGGGAGGATGATAATTTTATAAAAAAGCACCCGGAGCTACTCAAGCGTTGAGGACAACACTTTTTTTAAGGAGAGGAGCATGTTAGGTCCCTATATTACTAGTATAGTCCCTTATTGTTGTTAGTGTAACCCCCTTATTGTTATTATTGTGCCCCTGTAACCCCCATATTATTATTATTGTGCCCTTAAATTATTATTGTTAGGTCGGCTAGGATTACATTGTGGCCCCACTAGGATTACATTATGGCCCCATGGACTCCTATATATAGAAAGGAGGTTTTATCATTTGTATCATCCAAGAATTGTTCATTCATGTAATGTATTGGAGGTTGCCCCCTCGAAGTGGCTAATTTATAAGGCATTGATATCTCTTTTCTTCTATTTTTGGAGCTGGTTTCACAACAATTCAACCTGAACTCCATCCACTTTAGCCACTATTTCAAACCTGGTCAGAGAAAAAGAGAAGAAAAAAAAGGAGACCACGAAGAAGAGGTTAATTCCAGTACATCATTGGTACCTGAGGTTAACCAACCCTTGGTTGAATAGATTAATTTTCAAGACCTTTTAAGTTGAGGTGGATCCTTCACTGCAGATACAACACCCTCACCCAAGGAGTTGAACCTGTTCCAAGAAGCAAACTTGATGCTACAACATATTCAGCCTATTCCAACCATTGGTAACCCAGGCAATCCGCTGCCACAACTGGCCCAACCAACATCACCACAGGAACACTTAGCCAGGTCAATAGCCAGCGGTCAACCGCTCAGGGAAAAACTGCCAAATCAAGATATGTCTGGGGCCGAGAGTAGACATGGGGAACGACACAATTATAGAACTTTATTCAGCGTGTAGCACAACAGGTCGAAGGTCTCCATAACGACCTCTAGTAGAGGTTTGAGCAGCAACAGATACAAATCATTGCGCTTACTGAAGAGCGCAATCAATTGAGGACATAAAAATATAACTTGTAGGACCAACTCGAGAAGGTGACAAAGGTTTTCAGGGATCTCTAGCCAACCATAATGGCTCAGGATGACCACACGCCAGGTGAATATCAGCTAGCACATTGGTCAAACGATCCGTTCAGGTCAAGATAACATGTTCGAGTCTTAGCGGGCAGAATCACGAACTGAAAGCAGCACTAGCAACCAGGTCGACGCTTTCAGACCCCACTGTCATATATACAGAGAAGGTCACGGAAAATCAGAACCAGGTAACCGGGATGTAAGAAGCTCTAAGCACCATGGTGAAGGAAGCATACAACCTTCTGAAACATCTGCATGAGTGTTCAACCTCGCTGACTATGCAGACACAACCGATTTCGGCACAGCTGCAGTAAGTATCAAAGGATATTCAGGAGGCCACAGACCCTGACGGCCTTAACCACTTGTACAAAAAAGCGGAGGAGATGGAGACCAAGATAAAACAAATTGAAGAACACTTAGCAGCGACCAAACAGGTCCTCCGAGAATTAAGGCAACCCGTCAAGCTCACGACCCAAACAATACAGCAGATGGCTGCTGAGGCCGAGGTTAAAATTAAGAAAGTATTCAACAAGTTGTTGGCCGTCTTAGGAGAAAAAGAAGTAGAACAAGTCACCATGGAGATGGACTTTCTCATAAAGGAATGGCACCAGGCCATTACCGACTCCGCCGAGCTCAAAGCATCAGCGCTGGAAAAGGTTCCCGAGTTGGGGCCCTTGTTTGGACAAGGAGAAGAAATGGAGAAGATAGGACCAGCCATGGAGGAAAGTGGGCCAATGAAGACCAAGGCAGGAGGAAAGGATTGACTGAGGACGAGTCAATAGCATGTGGTTGGGGCTTGTTGGGGCCCTTGTTTTGAAATGAAACAGTTTTTAGTCACGGGTAACAAATGGCAGAGCGCAACCATGGTAGGCAGAGAGTTGTCACGGTTGCGAAGAGATGGAAAGCAGGTGGCACGAAAGTTGCGGGAACTAGCACAGATGGCAGAAAGGAGCAACAAGAACAAATATCAGAACTCTCAGTGGTCATAGAGATACAGCAAACAACGGAGCGGAAAAGAAGGGAAAACTATCAGTCGCGTTGGAAAAGGAAAAAATAGGCAGTTGGCCAACGTAGAGCAGAGGTTGGCACAGTGGTGAGCGGAGGAAGGAAACCTTAGGAGAGCTCTGTTTGCTCTGTTCCTTCTATTCCTTCTGTTCATTCTGTTTGTTCTATGTGATGATATTGTAATCATTACTTCCAGGATCGCTCTAAGGAGCAATGTAACTGCCCATTATTGTTAATGCAATATACTCTTATTTGTGTTTGATGTCCTGAGTTCTGTAATGTGTATCTAGTTAAGATGAATGTATTGGTCACTGTAAATTTTGTTTTTTCATCCTGAATACATTCATGAGTAGTATCTTTTGCAAAGTAGTTACACCTGTTCGAAGCACTCAGCTCTGTCTGTTTTATTCCATAGTTATGCTTGGTCGATACCTAATATGTTCCTAATCTTACTAAGGTCACGGCATGCCTTGGTGAGACTCTCTTCTCTTTGGAGTAGAGTGAAAATTCTGGCGTTGTGCTATACCACTACGGAAACCTTTTCGGCCTCTATCCTGAACCTGGGTCTTGCCCAAGAGACCTTCTTCCTCGCCAACATCATGGGAACAACATATTTTTACTCCAAGAAATGAATGGACAGTTGTGTGGAGGAGGACCTTTCAGTGCCAGGCTTCTAAAGCACTTCTCTTCTTAATTTTTCTTGTTGAAATACATTTCACTGTACATATTTCATTCTCTATTATGTTTTTTTGAAAATAAAAGTGATTTTATTATCAATCTTGAGCCCAAGGAGAAGGCCATAAAAAATTTTGAGGAAAATTTCATCAATTTCATCAATTTCAGTTTTTCCAAGAAAGGCATTGGAGTTGCAGGTTCTTTGATGCACCTCAGAGGCGCATCATCACCACTGGAGCCATTGTTATCATCAATAACAATTATTTTGATCAAGGATGTCATTTTGAGTTAGGCCAAGTGTGTTGGTCAAATAAATTCATGAAAATTGATAAAATTTCATGATTGGTCTATAGTATTAAAGGGTTCAAAGTGTTTTTATGTCATGTGGCTAAGGTCTTGTCATAGGCAAGTTTCAAAAATCTGCATACATCAGGTTAAATAACTCATTTTGGACACTTGTCACTTTTTACATGAATCCCTAGCGATTTATGTGAAAAACAGGTTGTTTTCGCTACGATCTCACCTGACAGTTTCGTAGAAAATCTACCATCTTTCTAACGGAATTCGGTATGAACTCCTTTTTTTCTGCACCGCTAAGGGGATCAATGAGTTTTCAATTTTTCAGTGGCTTGCTAATTTGGTACTTGTGAGGAGGAAGAATGGCGACATTAGGATATGAATTGATTTCTGAAATTTGAATAAAGCATCTCTCAAAGACAATTATCCTCTTCCAAAGATGGATCAAATTCTGTAAAACATTGTTGGATCTCATAGAATGTCTATGCTTGATGTTTTTTCAGGTTATAATTAGATAATAGTGTATCCATATGACTAAGAGAAAACTTCCTTCACCACGCCATGGGGGACATTTATGTATGCCAAAATTCCTTTTGGTCTCATGAATGTAGGGGCAACTTTCCAAAGGGCGATGCAAATTTCATTTGCTGAAGAGAAGGATAGATCAATGGTAATTTACTTGGATGACATCACTGTATTTTCAAAGAGGGAGGAAGAACACCT
The DNA here is from genome assembly GCA_034641835.2 of Pinus albicaulis. NCBI lineage: Eukaryota > Viridiplantae > Streptophyta > Pinopsida > Pinales > Pinaceae > Pinus > Pinus albicaulis. The sequence goes on from CM076580.1 coordinate 1,564,044,411, forward strand.
TAAGCACTTGGAGAAAATTCTACAAAAATGCAGAAAATTTGGTATTTCTCTCAATCCTACTAAATTTTTTTTTTCTTTGACTACTGTGAAGTTGTTGGGACACATTATATCAAAGGAAGGAAAAAGGATTGATCCAAGTAGGGTTTTTGTCATACATAAAATAGACTTGCCAAGAAACATAAAAGAGATTCAATCTTTTCTCGGTAAGGTCAATTTTGTTAGGAGATTCATTCCTAGTTTTGTTGAGATTAAACATATCACTAAGATGCTTAGGAAGGAGTTTGATGTTAAATTAATATCAGAGGCAAAGAAATATTTTGAATAGCTCAAGAAGGCCCTCACCCAAGCCCTGGTTCTCATAAGTCCTGATTTTTCCAAGGATTTTATGGTTTTTACTTTCACCTCTGAACATACAATTGTTGGAGTATTATTGCAGAAAAGGTAGCAAGGCAGTGAGCAGCCTATTTCATTCTTCAGTAGAACACTTGAAAACTATGAATTGAAGTATAATATCATGGAGAAAAAGGCATATGTTTTAGTAAAGGTGCTTAAATTTTTCAGAATTTATATTCTTCTTTCTCATATTATAGCATTTGTGCCTAATACTGTGGCGAAATATATATTGCCCCAAGTTGATCATGATGGAAAAAGAGGTAAGTGGATTTCCACTCTGTTGGAATATGATATAGATATTAAGCCTACCAAGTTGGTAAAGGGTCAAGGGTTGGAAAAATTGATGGCACAATCAAATTTTGATTGCCTAGGCATGAATTTCATTGTATAAATTTCAGAATTGATTGAAGAAGAGGAATTGATTCCTATTGAAGACAAATTCATTATTTCTGAGTGGTACAGCGATGTAATTTTGTCTTGCAACATCATAAAGCTCCTCCTCAGTTAACCAAGGCCAAATCAATGTTTCTAAAGTTGAAGTATTTAAGGTACTATATTTTGAACAAGAATTATATTGGAGGGATACCGGTGGGATTCTTTTAAATTGCTTGTTAGAAGAAGAGGCTGGAAAGATTATTGATGAATTTCATAAAGGAGATTGTGGAGGACACCATTATTGGAAGGCCGCAACAAATAAGATACTAAGAGCGGGATATTATTGGCCTTCTATGTTCAAAGACATCTAAAAAAAGATTGATGTATGTCATGAATGCCAAATTTTCGATAGGAAAAAGAATTTGATACCTCTACCACTAAAACCAATATATGTTGAAGCTCCTTACCAGCAATGGGGATTATATTTCATTAGAGAAATACACCTTGCATCCTCAGGACATCATCATTGGATTTTGACAACAACCGATTACTTCACCAAATGGATTGAAGTGGTCCCTTCAAGGCAAGCTATAGATTTGGTCATCATCCAAGTTCAGGAGAATAGCATTTTGTCAAGGTTTGGTTGTCCTATGAAGATTATTACTGATAATTATCAAGCTTTCAAGTCTTAAAAACTGATTATTTTTTATCATCAATATCATATCACTCTTGGTCATTCCACAACATATTACCCTCAAGGTAATGGCTTAGCTAAATCATCAAATAAAATCATAGTCAGGATCATTACGAAGGTTTTGCATGAGAACAAAAGATCATGGCATTTTAAGTGAAAGTTTGCTTTGTGGGCTCACAGAATTTGTACTAAGAGATCAATAGGTACATCTCCTAAGAGATCAATAGGCTCACAGAAGTTGTTGCAAGGGTTGGAAGAAGAACCTAATGTCATCCAAATGAGGATAAATCAGCTCATTGCTCTACGAGAAAAAAGAAAGGAAGTGTATAATAATCATCAACAATCACAAAATAGAGTCAAAAAGACTTTTGACGGGAAGATAAAAGAAGAAAACTTCAAGTTTCAATATGTGGTTCTAAAATGGGAAGCCAGGATTGAAGAGAAAGGGGAGCATGGAAAGTTTGAGAATGTCTAGAAGGGGCCTTTTGTGATAGTTGCATATCATGGGAACAACACATTTTTACTCCAAGATATGAATGGACAGTTGTGTGGACGAGGACCTTTCAGTGGTAGGTTTCTAAAGCACTTCTCTTCTTAATTTTTCTTGTTGAAATACATTTCACTGTACATATTTCGTTCTCTATTATGTTGTTTTGAAAATAAAAATGATTTTAATATCAAGCTTGAGCCCAAGGAGAGGCCATAAAAGTTTGAGGAAAATTTCATTAATTTCATCAATTTCAGTTTTTCCAAGAAAGGCACTGGAGCTGTAGGTTCTTTGATGCACCTCAGAGGTGCATCATCACTAGTGGAGGCACTGTTATCATAAATAACAATTATTTTGATTAAGGATGTCATTTTGAGTTAGTTCAAGTGTGTTGGTCAAATAAATTCATGAAAATTGATAAATTTTCATGATTGGTATATAATCTTAAAGGGTTCAAAGTGTTTTTATTCATGTGGATAAGGTCTTGTCATAGGCAAGTTTCAAAAATCTACATACATCAGGTTAAATAACTCATTTTGGACACTTGTCACTTTTTACATGAATCCACGGTGATTTTTTAGAAAAACAGGTTGTTTTCACTACGGACTCACCTAACAGTTTCGTAGCGAATATGCCATCTTTCTAACAGAATTCGCTATGGACTAATGTTTTTCTGCATCGGTAAGAGGATCGATGAGTTTTCAATTTGTTAGTGGTTTCGGGTCAAATTTCCATCACAGAATTACCTGTTATGAGTCATTATTTAGTGTATGCCATGCTTAGCCATCATTAGAACCATATCATTCTGATTTCCCTTCACATTTTCATTTCTTTATTTAACCTTCATATATTCGAATTAAATCACTTACCTTACCATCCTTGTGAGTTTCTTGATCAATTTCCATTGTTTATCTATTTATTTTTGGGTCTAGCTTCTGTCATAAGTAAATTTGTAGCTCTATCAACAAGTAGCTTGTTGTCAATTACCATCTTTTGCAGGTTTCAAGTTTCAAACAGGGCAGCGCTGTTTTGGAGGAGATGGTTGCACATAAGAATACAAACAAGGGAGGTTTAGTAGTTAGATATGATCCTATGGACCTTAATTTGGTCATGGAAGATCCCAGTTTTTCAGAGGCCTTCACCAATGTTGGATGCATGAGATTCTCTCAAAAGCAGCAGGGGTATCGTCCTCACGTTTCCAAATATTTTTCTGTAAATTTTGTTGGCACTGCTTCAAAATTTGGCATACTAATTTTTACAGTTTCCCCTGAAACTATTGCTCAAGCAACAAAGATTCCTAGGTCAGGGGAATAATGGTTCACGGCCACCAAGTTTAAACTGCAGAATTTTGATGAGTTATTGAAGCAAGGTCATGTGGGGATGGATATGACATCAGGTATACCTAGGAGATGTATTAAGGATAATTTTCAAAGATATTGTGGATAATCTAGAAATATTTCATGTGTAAGGTAATATTCCACATGATATGCTAGTATCATTTCAGGATTTTGCTCCACTTTATAGGTAAACAGCTCTTAGAACTTCCATTCTTCCTTTTCAGAAGCTTAGGTAAGATTTATGATAAAGTTAAAGCTAGACCCGAGAGTAGTGAGACATCTATATTCCATCATGGCTTAATTAAGTTTTTGGTTATTGAGGAATTTTAAAATTTGAATAGAGATTGGGCTTCCTTTTTGTTTTTAATTGGTTATGATGTGGATATGATTACTCCAAACAAAACACCCAAGCCAATGACAAGTACTCCCAAAAATGATAAGGGGCCCATAGTTGAAGTTGAAGTTGAACCTGAAGAAGAAATACAGCCTGTAGCATAACCCATGGAGTTGGAAGTTGAACATTTGCATGAAAAAATGGCACCTCAACCAACATCTACAAGCAGCAAGCCAAAATATAACACAAGGACTTCTAGGAGAATTACCAGGAGTCAGACAGAAGGAAAGGGTAAACTTGAATACATTCTACATGCTATTGACATTGAAGAGACCCCTGTGGTTAAACCTGTGGAGATAAAGGGAACCAAAATGAAGAATAAATGCCTCACTACAAAAAAGATTGATTTCTCTAGTGAGGACTCTAGTTATGTCTTCAAGCCTAGAAAACCTTTTACTAGGTCACAACTCTCCAATGGTGCTAAGAGATTATTGAATTATCCCCCACTAAAGAAAAAATCACTAATTCACAGAAAGGTAAAGAGAAAATTATAGAGAAATATGAAGTGGACATTCTTAAATAGAAACTTAAAGACGAAAGAGATGAGGTCTTAGAGACCAAGTTGGAGCTGGAGGATTTCAAGAAAGAAAGAAAGGAGCTATCATATTTTAAGAAATAAGTCAACAAGCAAATCAGTTTTTATGATGAGGTGGTTGAAAGGTCTAAGAAAATGATTAAAATAACACTACCTTTACATACAATGATGAAGCACACCATGAGAAGGAATAGGTGGTTGCAGGCAGAGAGGAGAAAACTTCAAAATCAAGTTAAAGAGATGGAAATTAAAATGGGAATTGTGCAGACATAGCTAAAGAAGAAAGGTTTTAAAATGATAGTGGTAGATGAACCTGCTGAAGGTGAAATTGTTGCGTCTTGAGGAGGGTAAGATGTATTTTGAACCAATTTTGTCTTATCATGATTCATCTCATCATTTCACATAGCCATGGATAGTTTTTGGAGGTGGAAATTGAAATTTTCAAAATCTGCAGTCTATCAGGCAAGTTCGTAGTGTACTCCGAGCTTAAAGCTGAGCTTTCACTACGAACTCGCTAAATATTACTTTATGAAATAAATTCCAATTTTTTTCATAAAAGGAGTAATTAAAAGCATATTTTTAAATGTTTTGACTTAGTGGACACCCTCCAATGAGGAGAGGAATCAAAAAACTTGCAGAAGTGGCCAAGTGAAGAGTGCTACAGACTTTTTGCTGTGGACTTGCCTAAAGAACTATGTTTTTGCAGTGAGGGAGAATTTTAATTTTTTTCAAGAATTAAATTCCTTTTTGAAGCAAATCAATCATCTGGATTGGTTAAAGTGTATCAGTGGAGACTTTAATTAGTGAGAACACTCAGCATAGAATGTTATTGGGCTACCATCTCGTCAATTTTGGACACATCATCAAGTATAACAACACATTCCCAAAATCCAAGGAGCAGACCCTATATTTCAGTATGACTATCTATTGTTTAGTCATGGTCATTTCCACCTCGAGAAAAGTGGTCTTGTTCGATAAATTTCATCATGTATAGATCATTTAAGGGTTGTTAGTGAAATAAATAGTGTTAGAGTCCTATTAGGTCTTAAACTCTTGTAAACAGGAATATCACTAGATTCTCTCCTTGTAATCTATTTCCTTTTTGGATAAGGTGTCTTTAGGAGTATTTAAAGGTCTAGCCCATCTGGAAGACTACATGTAAAGGTTTCTAATTCTATAAATAGGTATATGAGAGGATTAGAGGGGTTTGATTGATGTTATGCTACATGCTACTTTTGTGATATTTTTCAGTCAGTAATATACAATTGCAGAAAGCTGCTCTCAAACCGGAGATTCATCATGTGCTCTTATATGTGTTTGTATTAGCTACTGTGTTAATGTTTTTTCAGTTTTATTTATGAGTAATCACTTCGAATTCATGGTTAAACATGCTCTGATTTCCTGTATGCATATGGTTTACTACTCAAGTTATGTTTTGATGAGAGTACACATGCCTCAGCTTCCATGAAAGTTGCTTTCCATGTAATTGAGTTTAACTCTGACTCCATACCCAATGGTAGCCATTAATTTACATCCTTCACCTGCATAAAAAAATCCATTCATAGTACACTCAACAGTTATCCATCTTTGTTGCAAGCATTATCTATTGAATATCATGCATTTCCTTGAGAGAGCCCTCTCAGGCTGGAAAGGCTAAGTTCCAGCCAAAAATGGTTTTAAACAGTTACTCTGAATTGACTGTTGATTAACCCATCAACTTCAGTTTAGTGATAACAGATTCCATGCTTTGGATCTTGTAATACGCACTACTCCAGCAAGATGGTAGGAGACTCACAAAGAAAACATGGGCAACTAGGATGAATGTGCACGCATGATGAGGTTATGCTTTGAATTTCCAACCATCAGAATTGAAGAATTCTACTCTGGAAAGGATGATCCACGCAGACATTTGGCTATATGTAATCAGGTATGGGGCGTATAAAAAATGCCCGAATGGGTACACATGTTTATTCATACATTGGGGAAGGTACCTACTGATTGGTATCTGGAGACAGAGCTACACCGAGGTACTAGTGAATGGTCTATGTTGATGGAGATTTTCATTCTGACATTCATCTTTGAGATTGGGTTTGATAGTATTGGAAAATCATTGCATAAAATTCAGGACGTTATCTTTGATACAACAAAACCAGCGATCGAGTGCGCTCCACCAGCATGGGATGCATAGATGAAGGATATTGTGAATTGTATAAATCTAATGGTGGAAGAAAGTGATGAAGATCCAAGGAATATCATGATTCTAGAATTGGAGGGACAACGCACAATTTCTAGGCCCTCGACCACCTCGCTAGATGTGACAAAACCCTTAAATATCTGGTAGGTTAATATTGGATCTGAAAAGCAACCTAAGTTGGAAAATATTGGATACTACTGGGATGATGATACAAAAGGAAAATTTTTTGAGTTGCTGACAGAGTACCAAGACTTGTTCCCTACAAAGTTCTCAGAGTTGAAAGGAATAATTGGAGAACTTGGAGTTATGAAGATCACTTTGAAACCTGATGTGTGCCTGGTGAAGTAGCACCCATACATGCTGAATCCAATATATAAGAAGAAGGTGAATGAAGAGTTGGATAATATGGTTGCTTCAGGCATCATCGAGCTAGTAGAAGAGTCTGATTAGGTAATCCCCGTGGTAGTACAGGACAATAATACAAAAGGAGAAATTAAAATCGGTGTAGATCTAAGCAAATTGAATGATGCTTGTGTGCATGATCCATTCCCAACTCCATTCTCTGATGAAATCCTGGATAATGTTGGAGGACAAGAAGCTTATTCATTCACAGATGGGTTTTCAGGGTATCATCAGATTAGGATTGTGCTAGAGGATTGCAGTAAGACTAACTTTGCAACTGAATGGGGATCTTTCTAGTATATAGTCATGCCCTTTGGCTTGAAGAATGTGCCTGCCATATTCTTGTACGTAGTAGTAGTTTCCTTCAAAGAATTTATCCATAAGTTCCTAGAAGTGTAATTTTATGATTGGACTGTGTTTGGGCTGTTGAAAACGCTTAATGTTGGATACCTGCGGAAAGTCTCAAATTTCACTAATCTTGAATAAATGTATATTGTTTGTGCCATTTTGGATATTTTTGGGTCACATTGTATGCCAGCAAGGGTTGATGGTTGACCCTGCGAAGATTGCAATGATTGTTAATATGGTGATACCTTAGAATTTCAAACAATTGTGTTCCATATTGGGACACACTAGCTATTATCTAAAGTTCACTCAAGGTTACGCACTGATAATTGCGCCCATGGAGAATGTACTAAAGAAGGATACGACATTCTGTTGGGATGAATAATTTCATAAGAGTTTTGAATTGTTGAAGGAAAAGATGGTCATTGCGCCCATATTAGTCTTTCCAAATTGGTCGAAGGTGTTTCATGTGCATGTTGATGCCTCTTGTATCGTACTTGGAGCTATTTTAGCGCAGCCAAGAGCTGGAGAGATTGATCACTCTATTTCCTATGCCAGTCGGAAACTCTCAAGCACAGAATGGAATTATTCAACCACAGAAAAGGAAGGATTAGCGATGGTGTATGCGCTGCAGAAATTCCACCACTACCTGTTGGGAGGCCATTTCAAGATGTTTATTGATTATTCTACTTTAAAGTACCTATTCAATAAGCATGTGTTGGGGGAGGGGAGAACTGCAGGTGGTTGTTGCTATTCCAAGAGTATGACTTTGAGATGATTGTGAAACCAGAAAGACTAAATGTTGGGCCAGACCATCTGTCGTGCATTGAGACTCGTGAAGAACCTACGAACTTGGAGGATGGATTTCCATACGCGCAGTTGTTTGTGATCAAGGTAGGTGATGAGAGTTTCCCTTATATTATTTCGATCCTAGTTACTGGACACGTGCCTGGCGAATATACCGTACAGTAGAAGAAAGAGCTCGTGGTGTGCGCAGTAGAATTCATTATTATTGTTGGACAGTTGTACAAGATGGGTGTAGATGAAGTTCTATGAAGATATGTTTTGGAGTATGAATGGCATGAAATATTAGATGAAGCTCATGGAGAGGTTGTCGGTGGTCACTATGCAAGGAAGGCAACCGTGCAAAATATTTTGCGAGCCGGGTTATGGTGGCCCACATTACACAATGTTGCCTATGCAAATTTCCACATATGCGATGTATGCCAAAGGACTGAGAAGCCATCGCACAGAGATGGCATTCCCTTGCATCCATGGATGGCACTACAAGCATTTGAGAAATGGGATAGAAAATTTGTTGGACCTATCAATTTTCCCGGCAAGAGGAGTGGTGTGTGTTAAATAATCGCAGCGATAGACTATGTAACTAGATGTGTTGAAGCTAAGCCTGTGAAGGATTTTACTCCAGATACAGCTACACATTTCATATTTGAGAATATTGTGACTCACTTTAGATGTCCTAAGATTCTTATAAGTGACCAAGATACACATTTTTTGAATGAAAACATTGAAGCACTGAGAAATGAATTATGGATGCATCATTAGAAGAGCACTCCATATCACCCATAGGAAAATGGTGTGATAGAAGCATTCAAAAAGATATTGGATATTGTGCTTACCAAGGTGTGAAATGCTAACCGAAATTATTGGGATGAGCACGTACATGTATTTCTTTGGGCATATCAAACCACATGTAAGAAGTTGACTGGTAAGACATCGTTCAGGATGGTCTATGGGCAAGAAGTTGTGTTTCCAACAGATTTCATTGTTCCTATTCTGCACATTGCAGCATTCACAAATGTGGCAGAAACAGATGCTATGGAGGAACGGTTGTCGCATTTGGTCACATTGGAAGAATATCGCTTTATTGCCAATTATCACCAGCAAGTTCAGAAGGCATGTGAAAAAAGCATGGCATGATAGGCACATCAGGAAAAATGTGTTTAAGGAAGATGATTTGGTCTTGTTGTATGAAAACAAGTTTTCACGCCACCCAAGAAAGTTGAATATGCATTGGCTAGGGCCATGTACTTTTAAGGATATCACTGATGGAGGTGTAGTGCGCCTGGCCACATTAAGCGACGAATATATTCCCGGGCATGTCAATGGACATCGATTGAAGGCATACATGGATAACCCTGTGTGCACCAAATTACTATATGGACAAAGTATCAAACTTGTGCATACGAGATGGAAGATGTGCAGAAAGGTGTGACGCGCGTGCAGTAGTTGTGCGAGGAGGTTTACTGGGTCACAGAGGTGCCAAAATCTAGCTGTTGGAACAGTAAATCTAGAAAATATAGCTTTATTACCATTTATGGGAGTGTCTAGGTTACATTTAATGAAGGGATTTTGCTAGATTTGGGACCCTTTTGTCATTTATGGAGACACATTAATGCATAAGGGATCGTTAAAGATGCGCCAAAAGTATAAATATGACCTATGGGGTTGCAATAGTTCCCTTTGTTTTCTGAGTGAATTTTTTTCCCTGAGCTCTTTGGTTTTTGCAGTTTATTCATTTTTTATGTTTGGTTTGGATCGAGATTCGAGGAGGAGTTGTGGCCCAGGGGTTTAGGTTACGTAATTTCGCCCAGCATACAGCAACGCGACCCAGAGATGATCCTGCTATGCCAGTGGTTCTTATTGCGCCAATTGCTGAAACACCTGAGCCCACGAAGTCTAAGAAGGGTCAAACATATAGTACTAGGAAATCCTCAAGGGAAAAGACTCCTGTGGCTGAGTGCCAGAAAAGATCAATGGCGAAGCTTCCTAAGACAATTATGGAGGAAGAGGAGGATGTAGTTGAAGTGGGCCCATTCTCATGGTTTCCGACCTATGTCACACCACGTAAAGCATCAGAAAGAGTTCCCAAAGATCTCGACAAGGTGTGATTGAGTGTCAATATGCCCTTGATTCCTAAAAATGTCCCAGTGGAAGGTGACATGTTTGCAAAAGTTTCGCAGCTAAGACTGGAGGATTGGGACATCACAGATATTGATAAGTTTCTTGAACTTGCGCCAGATATATATTTAGATCATGTATAGTATGAAGGGGGAATCATGCACTTAGAATCGAAGAGATGGGTGTTGGATCTACACAAGGCAGGCCTTTTGAACTTATTGCAGATCCCTCACTTCGGGTGTAGCCCGATAAATGATATTTTTGTCTATCAATTAATTGTGCTCATGCATGATGGTGCATTGTGGTTGGGAGAGCGCATTCCCATTGATGTTGTGTTAATCCATAGGATCACTGGCCTATCGAATCAAGGCGCAGATCCAATGGTTGATTTTGGAGGAAAAACACAAGAAAATTAGGTCGTAGAAAATATCAAAGCAAAGTACCAAGTCTCGCGCAAGAGTGTAGGATTCGTCGTAAGTGATATTAATGATCCCGTTGTTAATGTTGGAATAATAATCTTGGCTTGCGAGATGATGCACAAATTTTGACCTAAGGAAGTATCTGCGTAGGTAATTTCTCTCACGGGACAGTGTGAAAAAGGAGTGATCTACAACTAGCCACACAATTTATGCAAGGAGATTTTGGAGAATGTGCGTGAAGCACAAGAAGAAAGCAAGAATTTTTATTATGCTTGGCTACTATTTTTGATCACCTTAATTGGGTGGAAGACCCCCAAGGAAACACAGTTTCCTGAGAGAGAGCCAAAAAAGTGTCAAGCCACGGGGTACGCTACACTCTGGAATTCATCGTACCCCATGCGCATCATGGAGAATAATATTTTCTAGGTATTGTTTGATGCCTCGCTCTATCAGGAAATCCATTCTAAGCCGAGGCTATCTACGATGATGTATGACAAATACAAGATGATAGCATATCTTAAGGTGACTTTCCATAATATGCATATCCACGTGAAAGGAGCAGTGGAGGGAGTTTGGTATGAATTACCATATCTTGTCACAGAGGACGATATTATATGTGTCGCTACAGAGTGGCTTCCAGCATGGTTGGAGCCCGAAGCATCAACATCTATTCCTAAAACTCCAACCAAGCCACGCACTTGTACCCAACCAGAAAAGACAACTAAGAAAACAACCGAGAAAGAAGCCACTCTGACAACAACCGGCGAAACAATTGATTTGGAGAAAGACACTAAACCTTAGAAAAATGATACTGCGTTGAAAGACACAGAAGATAAAGTGGACATGCAGACATCCAAAGGCACAAAGCATGGTTCTTAAGACGTTGGAGGATCGTGGAAGAAAAGAAAAGGGTCTAAAGATGCTAGAGAGGAGGTCCTAACACTGACCGAAGATGAATTAAATGAGATTACAACACGGTCACGTCTACTACAAAGGATAGATGGAAAGATATGGAAGTGCATTACAAGACTGCGCTCGAGGGGGTACAACTCGGCATCTAGTGATTAAAATTACAAGCAAGCCTAATTCAGGTGAGCGTTTCTCAAGAAAGACAAATGCAAACAGGCACACATGTCACCAGCATGCAGCCACTCGACATAGCCTTACTAGCAACTGGGGATGTTCGTCTTGTTCAAATCCCTGCATCGGCCATCCATGTAGACCCCAGCCAACATGCCTAGTTCCGAGGTTGTGGTGATATTAACATAAATTTATATGTTTTACCTGTAGGGAAGTTACCTCTTATACATAATATCATCATGGATGATCTTCAGTTACGTGAGGCCCATTCTTATACAACTGTCCTAGAATCAAAGCAGCATGTCGCAGAATCAAAGCAGTGGAGGAAGCTTGTCGTGCAGTCGAAGCTCGGTGCACTGCGCTTGAAGCAAAGATCCACCAAGCTTGCAGTGAAGTACCAGCAGTGCTTGCCACAGCTATTGTTGTATCAATTTAATCACATATTAATTTGACTGAACCGCAACATCAATTGTCAACCCAGGGTAGGTTTGTTTATTTCAAAGGAGTATGCACTATCTATTCCGATACACTTCAGCCAAGAGCGGAGAAAACAAAAACAGAAATAGATTCCACTGGATTTAATTGCGGAAAGTAACAATCATGTGGAAATCAGAAATTATCTTACAGAAATAAAACCACACTTCATGTTACCAAGAAAAACGCACACCACACACCACGCTACCGACTAGGCTGGTAAACTAGATAGTATACTCAATTCAATCTGCAATAAATAATAACGATCTACCACAATACTATTGTTGCTATTGTAATCCCTAATAAAGAGGAGGGCCCTTCCTCCCTAGCATGGCACAGGGATGAAATGCAAATTTAGTAAGGTCGCAATGTTATATTCAATAACATCAGCAACGTTGTCTTGTATTAAGGATTATGAATTATAGAAGAAAAATAACGATACTATACTCTTTGTTTGTTCCATTTCACATGGGACTGAGTCCTATTTATAACTTTTACATGTCCAAAATAATAAAACAGATCAGTCATGAGAATATCACGATTCTCATGCTGATCAAAATAGAAATAGTTACAACAGGTTCCAAATACTGGCTTATTATTGTTACATCATTGATCAAAATCACAACTATCTTGATTCCCTAGCTATCTATAGATAATATGATTCATATGAAAGTTGTCTTCGTGGAATAGTACCCACGGTCTTGGATAGTTGTATTAGAATCATCATCCCGCAGTGTAAAAACATTTTGTGATGTGTAACAGCAACGCTTGAGGTGTAACAGTGACAGTCTGCGATGTAATAGATTTGGCCTGAGGTGTAATAGCAACAACTTGAGGTGTAACAACAATGGTCTGAAGCAACAAGTGCTTAGAACTGCTTTGTAACTCATCATTCTGATGTCCATGTTTTAATCAGAATCCTTGGAGTAATCAGAATCATCAAAAGACATCACCTCATTCATATTTAACAAAAATGGAAAAATAATATGTCATGACAAAAATGGAGTCTCATCACCAGGAAAAAGGTAATTAAGGTCTAAAAATTACATAGATTCATAGGTGAAATGGTCAAGGATGGGGAAAAATGTGTCCGAAATACACTCAAAACCTATATCCAACATCTCCCCCGAGCTGAAGCAATTACATGTCCTCATGCAAAATACCTTGGAACCTGCCGAAATACCTCTTGTGTAGCTCTGTCAAATTATAGGCATCAACAGTGTCCTCCTCAATGGATTTTTAGCCCTGGGTGGCCATCAGTCGATGTGGCCAGGATTCCTCCTTGTATTTACACAATTGATACTCAGGCTGGTATTCCTCTATTGGCAACCAAATCAAGAGATACTTAAAATTGAGGCCTATCCAAAAGGCACCCAACTGATCCACCACCCTGACATATTCTAAAACCTGTGTAACAGTAACTAGAAAATTATGAAAGAAAAATGGATCGCTCCCATGTTGTTCTACACTAATAACCTCAGTGTGTTTGTGACACCCTGTTAGTGCCCGACTTGTCATCTGTGAAAAAAGGTTGAGGCAGAGCTTCACAATCCTTCTCCTATAGATGGTTGCATGTTCCCTGATATTTGGAGTCTTCAAAAATCCCTTAAAAATTCATCTAAATTTGGCAGCCATACCTGGTTCATCTCGGATCATTAATGTCTCCTTTTCTTCATTTTCATCTGCCGATTTCATAATCGTGTGCCATTCTATCTAATTCTCCATAAAGGGAATAAAGGCACGCAACTGAAATTCACCTATGAAAGAGAGAATATACACCACCATGTGCATGCTATCATGTTCACAAATTATATTATGGAGAAAGAGCTCGCAAAGGAAGCTATGATCATGGAAATCACAAGCACGAAAAACATCCAAAAATGTTCGGGTAGAATTACCCACATATGGTATATTCTCATAGAACACCTTCAACTGCGTTAGAAAATTATGTATTATAGAGCAATGCAACACATAAAATATGCGGAAAACACAAGCACACAAAACACATAAAACCAGAGAGACACAGATATATGTGGTTCACCCAGTTTGGGCTATGTCCACCCCGAGCAGCTAGTCCTTCATTTTTATTATCCAACAAAATTAAGAGACACAACCTACAGCAAATCCGTTGTAATATCCTCTGTTCTCTCTCACAGTCCCTCTATCAAATTCTCGCTCTAAGAATACACATACAATACACAGCCGCAATACAATACCCTCATACAAAACGAGGAGTTGCCTTCTAGGGAAAAAAAAACCCTAAACCAATCATAACTTCTACCATCAGATCATCCGCCTAATGAATGGCCCAGATTGACTAAAAATTACTATATTTTTAGAAGGAAATTTTACATCTATTTTTGAAGTCTTGGCTCCCCCACCAGGCATCATAAACTCGCACCTGCCCCCCTTGGACCCCCTAGGCAGTGTACAATTACGGGTGGCGTTGCCACCCCGTTAAGAACAAGGGTCCAATGAGTTGATACAAAATAAAGAAGATAATTAGGCTCCACACCCAACAAACCGAAATGAGAAAAATTGTTCCCATAGAAAAACGGTGTTGGATGGAGAGGTTCGTCTGCATCCCATCAGATTTAGGGCAAGTTCATACAAATTTCTTTTATCATTGGTTAGATCTTGGACCTTCTACTGTAATAGCTACAACTACTCATCCTTTTTCTTCCCAACTGCCTCTTTTTCCCATCTTCCCCAATTCTCTGCAAGTTCCTTCTCGACCAATTTCTTTTTGAGTGAATTTATTATTTTCTGGTGTGTCGCCAACGAGATCACTCCTTCCTACAACAAGAGTGTCATTTGTTTCCACTTCTGTAATTCTAAAATCAATAAAATTTTATCTGAACACCAGTCTGCTTCGGGGTCTAATGTTTCCTTACATGAAACATCCTTTGGGGGTGTAACAGCATCCTGAGGATTGGGCTTCTCCCTTTTGCCTATTGTTTCTTGTGTAACAGCAACGACATCAATGGGTTCTTGTGTATCAGCTTCTTCTTTTCATCCCTCTGTATCTTCTGCCTAAAATGTTGGTTCTTGTGTAACATTAGTGTCGTCAATAGGTTCTTGTGGGTCAGCTCCTAGATCGATACCCATGGGACACTCCATTTCAACTGTTGGTTCTTGTGTATCAGTGCCATCATCAATGGGTTCTTGTGTAATAGTTACCCAGGGTTCGGTCTGAGTTTCCATTGGAATGGTTCTCACCATACAGACTTTGTATCTCAATTCTGCTAGTATTACAATGCATGCCGCACACACATAACCTTGTGCAGAGTCAGCCTTTATTTTATCTACTACTTCTGCTAGGGTATCCAAACCTGGAACCCTTGCTTCTACTCTGCTTTCTTCTAATTTTTGTCTTAATTCTTCATTTTCTTCTTCTAAATATTTAATTCTAAGCAACAAAGATTGAATTTCATCATTACCTGGCATAGGGTCTTCTTCCGGATGAGGTTGTTCTCTATCTTTCTGCTCCCTTGTATCGTGGCTTGGTTCCTTGCTAGGCGAAGGTTCCGGCTGCGAGCTGACTTTCACCCATTTCTTTGGTATCCTACCTTCTATCGTCTTTTTCAAAGATCTTTTCTTCGTTTTTCTCCCCAAGGATTGGCCCCATTCTCCAGTCTCCTCTATTTCTCTTGGGGCATAAGGGATTTCAGTTCGCCTTTTCTGGGAGCTTCTTGCCTTCCGACTTATAAATTCATCGCAGCTTCTACCTTTTTGTTCCAATTTTTCCAGTACAATTAACTTGATGAGACTATGATTAGTCACACAGGCTTCTGGGTGCATAGTAGTTTTCACAGCCGCAGACATGTGCCTGAGATTTTCTAACAAGAAATAAGGCAAATTAATCAGCTTCTTATGTTGCAGGTGAGTCAACAATGGAAAATGGTAATTGAATACAATCATTTCCCTTCTTTCGCAGGTGGTGTACTTGATAATGTACAGGGCAACGTCTCCCCACAGCTCCGGAAGTGATAATCTGTTAATTCCCCTACCTTTATTTTCCAATTTCTCCTCTTCCCAAAGGAACTCTGTCTTGAGAGAGGGATCATTTATTTTTCTGCCAAAGCATTGTTTTCCCACAGTTTGTAGTGATGTCACCCGAGAAATAGCCATCGACTAGTCTAATCCCTTAAGTTGTTCGAAAAAATCGAACCAGCCTACTTCCTTAAATACTTGACATGCCTCGGGGAAATCCTCCAATGCATAAGTCAAATTGGGCGCATGTCAGACTACAGCTCCTCCCATTTCTATCTTAATTCTTTGTATTCTGCTCTTTCAAGAATTTTGAAGCGAAAATTCAACACTTCTTTGAGGTCAACATTGGGGCAGTAAGGTGGGTAATAAAGTAAGGATTTCAGGTTAAGGATAATCATACACAGTTATGGTTTCATTATTGACCTAGATCGTGTAGATCTGACATTAAATACGCTTTAATTTTTGGCATGAAGGAATAATGATGGCGATGCTTTTAACAATGATTACTGGATTTAAACTCTACATCATATATTGTGAAATGACTTGTTCCCTCCCCTGAGTTTTAATGTGACATCCAACCTCGGTCGTCAAAAGGTACCATATTAATTACCATAATTGTTAAATAGAGGGCAGACGTGATATACCTTTAATGACATACCTGACGTGATGTGGCAGGAAAGGACTGGCCAAAGGATGGTGACGTGACCAATTCTGGCTATGAAGTTATGTAAATTGATCCTGTAGCGCAGTGCTGATGAATGCTCCTTTTTTTTTGTAGCTGACAGTATTTCGCTAATGTGGCTGCTAATGGATTTCTGGATGTTACATGTGTAACAGCAGATCTAATTTTTCCATTTCTTCAGCCATTTTTTATTTACATAAAAAATCATTACAAGGAAAATGTATAGAAATAACAATCATATTATAACAGTTCATGTAACAACATAAAATAATATATTCATAAGTAATAATTTTGTTACAATTAATCTTAATGCGCCCTAGAGAGGTTTTCATAGTAAAATTTTTACTGTAACTTATTTATTTTATTCATTCATTCTTATATTATTGTTATTATTATTACTATTATTATATGTATATATTTAGACAGGTGTAACAGTCACCACATAGTGGTTTTCAGTTGTTACATTTATTGGAAGATTTAGAATTATGGTAGCACTGGGGGGTTTCCCCTTGCTTCTGTAATCTGGAGATCAGAGTCCGTGACAATGTTAATAAATGAATCCTTTGGAGCAGGTTTATGATAGAGACGAAGATGGTGCCCATTAGCAAGTAACGGTATTCTTGCACTATCAATGGTAACTAAACTTACAGCTTCATTGTCGAAATTTGAATCAACTTCATAAGGACCTAGAAATCTGGTGCAAAGCCTACCCTTGAAATCCTTGAATCTTGAATCATATAGGAGAGCTCAATCTCCCTTATGGAATTTCTTCTTTTTGATAAATCTGTTGTGCCACTTAGCTCTCTGTTTCTGGATGATCTATGTTTGTTGAATAGCAGCTAGTTGTTTCTCTTATGATTCATTGAGTTGGTTTAATCATTTCTTTTGTGCTGTTGTGAGATCCAAGTTCACTTGTAATGTTGTTCTCAAAGTCTTGATCTCAAACTTATGGGGAATAAAATATTTTTACCATACACCAATCAACATGGTGAGAATACCATAGTATTCCTCCATGTAGTCCTATATGCCCACAACACTTCAGGAAGTTTATTAGCCCAATCCCGCCCAATCCCTCTGGTGGTTGGCCATGGTCTTGGTAAGAATCCTCTCAATAACCGTATTGGTGCTCTCCACTTGTTTGTTTTCTTATGGGTGATAAGATGAAGTGATTCTATGAAAAATCTTATACTTTTCATCCAGTTTTTTAATTAAGTGAGATGTAAATTGGTTTACACCTTCTGTCACTATTTTTTTGGGTATCCCAAAGTGAACAAAGATGTCTTCAAATAGAAAGTTTGAAACAGTCTGCTCTGTAGCCCTAGTTAATTCTTTTGCATCAACCCATTTTGTGACATAATCTGTGCAAACCAAGATATAGGACTTTTTTTGGGATAACATATTATTTTGTCCCACAAAATCCAGAGCCCATTTCTCGAATGGTTCCAAAACTATTTGAGGTTGTAACGTCATCTCATCTGATTGCAGCGGTTGACCCATTCTCTGGAAACTATCACACCCTTTCACGAACTTCTTAGCATCCTGAAATATTGTTGGCCAATAGTACCCTATCAAAAGAACCCTATGTCCTGCCCACTTGTCTGTGAAATTCCCTCTATAGGGTTTCTCATAACAGGCTCTAAAAATATCAAAAAAAAATCCTCCCTAACACAGCGCCTGATCTGAAAATTTGGTTTGGTGCGATAGAGATACCCTTCTATCCATCAATAATTAGCGCTCTGTTGTATGATATTTTTCCTTTCTCTGGGTGATAATTATTGTGGGAACTTCCCTACAACAAGTTAATTGGTTATGTCTGCATACCACGGTGAGTGATTCAAAATAGCAAAAAGATATTCATGAGGAAAAGAATCCTCCGTAGGTACACAATCTTAACCAATAGTTAGTCTAAAGAGAAAATCAACCACTACATTATCTTTCCCAAGTTTATCTAAAATTGTGATAACAAATTCCTGTAACAACAATAACCAGCGTGTAACCCTACCTTTAGTAATTGGCTTATTCATTAAAAAATGAATGGCAAAGTGGTCAGTGTGTACAAATACTTGATACCCGGTGATGTAATGTTGAAAATTGTTGATAGCATGCATTATTGCAGGGAATTCTTTCTCATTCACTATATCAATTGGAGTCAATTTCTTGCTTATATAATAGATGGCATAAGGTTTCCTATCCTCCAGTCAGCCCAAAACAACACCTATAGCAATATCAGATGCATTAGTAGCTATGTGAAATGGAAATTTCCAGTTTGGTCCACACAAAACAGGGGATGTTGATACATAGTCTTTCAATTTAAAAAATGCCCTACTCGCATTTCCATGTCCACACAAATTCCACATCTTTCATAAGTAAAGATAATAGAGATGACACAATCCTCGAAAATTTTTCTATAAATCTCCTATGATACCCTGCATGCCCAAGAAAGCTACGTGCCTCTTTTTGTGTCTTGGCAGTTGGGATTTTCAATATTCCCTCTATCTTAGCAGGGTCTACCTTGATTCTGTCAACAGAGATGAAATGTCCTAACATGATCCCTTCCTTCATCATCATGTGACACTTTTCAGTACTCAAAGCAACATTTGTCTGCACACAACGTTCTAACACTTTTTCTAAATTCACTAATGTTGTTTCAAAGGCATCACCATAAAGTGTGAGTTCATCCATAAATATTTCCAGATATTCATTCAGCAATTCCGATAAAATTCCCAGTATTTCACTCTGGGAAGTTGTAGGTGCATTGTAGAGTCCAAAAGGGAGGACTCGGAATGCAAAAGTTCCCCATGGGAAAGTAAAGGTTGTTTTATCCTAATATTTCGGGGCAATATGTATCTAATTGTAGCCACTAAACCCATCTAAGAATGAGAAGAATTTATTTCCATAAATAGTATCAAGGAATTGATCTATAAATGGTAAAGGAAAATGGTCCTTCTGAGAGGCTTTATTAATTTCTCTATAATCCACATAGACTCTCCACTTGTCATTCTTTATAGGAACGATGACAAGCAGAGATACCCACTTACTATCAGATATTAGATAGATGAATTTAGCATTTAGGAGCTTCTGAAATTCTTCTTTCACTATCTCCTTAAGTGCAGGGTTCATGTGTCACTGCAGCTGTCTAACTGGATTGCTGCCATCCTTCAGATAAATGTGGTGAGTACACAGGCTGGGGTGAATCCCCTTCATGTCTGTATAATCCCATGCAAACACTTTCTTGTATTTTTGTAAGAGTTGTAATAGAAGTTTGGTTTTCTCAAGAGTTAAGTTGGGGTTAATATTCAAATACTTCCCTGGTTCTATTTCAAATGGACTAATGTCAGTATGTGGAGTGGTTCTCATCTGCTCAAATTTATTGTCTTCTACCTCATATTCTTCCCCCAACTTCTCAATAGAAGTGACAGAAAGTGAGCTACTAATAAATCCATGTATGATATCATCCTTTGTTTCATCCTTAAAACACTGAGATTTTCTGAGCATCAAAAGTGGCAGGGAAATTTTGGATTCAAACTCAAATTCATCCCATCAGGGATTGTTCGCATCCATTGGTTTCGACGGAGGGTAAAGATTAAGGTTCTTTGTAGCTTATCCATCTGATATTATCATAGACCCTAACCTACATCCTATGAATGCATCTACAGTAGCTAGCTAAGCCCTTCATAAAATCAAAGAGTGCCCTCCCAAATTGGATTTGGTTTGCAAGATAAGGAAATCAGCCATATATCTTTAGGAGGAAAATGTAACGATTATATCCTCTAATAACCCCTCGGATTTAACACGGGACCTGTCTACTAATTATAGCACCGTAGGTGTGTGTTTGATTCCATGGAATCCCAAGGTGGTAAAGAGGTCCTTCATCATTACATTAATGGACACTCCTTAGTCGATCAATGTATTGGTTATAGGCTTGTCATTGATATAAACAGTTACGGTAGGATTTCGTGGGTCATTATACTTGGCCAGGAGGGGTTGATTAGTCAATAATTCAGAAAATTTTCCCATCACATGTATAGTAGCAGGATCCTTAGGTTTCCTTCCAGATTTCTTAATTCACAGGTCTTGTACTATATTGGCATAGATAGGTACTTCTTTAGTATGTAGCAGAAGGTGAAAATTTTTCAACTCTATAGTAAAATTAGATTCAAGTTGTGAGATCGGTCCAGTCTCGATTATTCTTTGGGATACGAAGGATATTGAGTTAGAACTAATGAATCAGATGTTACATGTGTATTATCTTTACTCGAGTTGGTTGTTACAAGAGCAACAGTTTTTCCTAGATTAGTTGCTACAGGGGTAACGAGATCTAAAGTATTTTCCTTGGGAGACTCACATTCCTCTTCGGTAATGATAGGGGAATGGTTTGGTTTAAGCACTTTTCCTGACCGAAGCTGAATTTCGTTAAGCCCAACTGAAGTAGTGAAATAAGTCTGGAAGGTAGTCGAGGCCTCTATACTCTAGAATGCCTTATTATGTAATATTCCCAATTATCTTATTGCTAGATGGAATATTATATGTTGCTTCTATTTTTAGTTTAGAAGAATAAACAGGGTAAGGAGACCCTTAAATATCTTTAGTAGGAATAAAGCACTTCTAGTGTGAATGTGGATCAGTTTAGATAGAAAAAATAAAGCCACCCTGGGTGTGAAAGGGAGCAATGCATGTGGACTATATCAAGGTTGACCAAATCAACAGCACTACCAAAGAAGAGAGTGGAGCTAGTGGGAACAATGCGGTTTTGGAGGAGGAGTATTTGCATGGAAGTAACCTCATAAATGAGTGGGGCCAAGGGTGAGGAAGCTCACCAAGGATATAAGGGAAGGGATGGCAGCCATGAGAGGCATTCAGAATATTGTTTATGTTTGATTCTTATGACTTATTGCATGCTTCATCTGTTTAGCTGGGCTTGTTGTACTGTTTAGTACAAGGGTATTCTCATGCGGGAATTCCACACTCTTCCTTGGAGGACTTGGTGAAGAAATATGAGAGGAGTATTATGGGCTTCATTTTCACCATTCGACACTGGGCCAAGAAGTCACCTATAGCCACAATGTAGTCTCCTTGAGGAACTACATTATTTTTCATGGTGTTGCAGTGGAAGGGTCAAAACCCTTGTTTATGAGCTAGTTTCCTAGTGGAAGGCTAAGCCTTTCACTCGGAAAGCTAGTAAGGATGAGTTGCAGCCATTTCTTTGTCTTTTCACCCATATATATGTAGAGCTTCAGTAAGACAGCGTGATTCAGCCACATATCTTCCATTTATACTTTTTGTATCTCATGCCTTTCAAGAAACCCTTGTCGGGTTATCTTGGGATTGTGTAAAAGAGACTAGATCTCCATTTTTCAGCTCTTTTGAGTAATATATTAGTAGATCCATTTGTTTATATATTTCTGTAGAAGAAACCCTCATTAAATTTCATTTTCACATGATTTAGAATTTATGTGTTACAGTGGTCATGGGGTTGTAGTGTTTTGCATAGTATTGGGCTTGGGAGACCTGTTTAACTAAGCTAGAATGATTTTTTTTCTGATCCCATTGTATATTTGGATGCTATAATACATAAAATAATGGATCCATGGGATCTTCTTGACTGTTATAGCGTAATTTTCTGAATAATTCATTGTTGGTGCCTATATTGCTTATTTTCCTAAATAGGAATATTACAGTGGTATCAGAGCTCTGATCTTGGCTCAGCTTGTGGGAGAAATACATCCATAGCCATGGAGGAGAGAGAGATCCCAAAACTTATTCTTCAAAATGTGCAGTACATTGCCAAAGATATCAAAGAGATGAGATTTGAAAGACAGAAGGAATCCCCTAGAGGGTTTCACCATGGAGAAACCTCTAGAACCTCACATTTGTGGTGGGAACAAACAGTAGCACAACCTTATTCACAATGCTCCACTATGCCCACATTCCTATCTTTGGAAGGTGAGGAAGGAAGGCCCTTGAGGGAAGAAACCCTTGGTGATTATTTTGTGGAATATGAATCTCAATCCCAAAGATTCAAAGAACATTTAAACTTTTAGGAGTTATGTCGGATCAAGGATAGTAGGAGATCCTTCAATCACCATAAAAAGGGAGGGTATATGCAAAAGTTAGATCTACAACGTAGTTTGGGTAGCTTCTTTTTTCCCTCTTATGATGGATCACCCAAGTGCACAGCCAAGGCTTGGGTAGAGAATTTGGATACTTATTTCCAACTCAACAGAGTTTCTGAAGTGGAGGCTATAAAAATAGCAGTGTTGCACCTAGAAGGTGAGGCACATGAGTGGTGGTTCCATGGGTTATCTACACTGGGACATGCTATTATCACTTCATTTTCAGACTTCACCACGAGGTTGGTGGAGATATTTGATCCCAGGGATCCCAAGGCTCACTTTGTTGGGCTAACCAAGCTCAAGAAATTGGGAGATGTAGAAACTTATATCTCTGAGTTTCTAAAGCTTTCAGTCATGGTATCGAACCTCACTATGAACCGGAGAATATGCATTTTTATTGATGGGATGGTTGAACCATTGCATGGGTTGGTGAAATCCACTAGACCAACTACCCTCCAAGAAGTTATGGAGAAGGCTAGGGATTTGAAGCATGCTTTACCAAAGGAAAAAGCCCCATTTCAACAAAAGATCTATTCTTTCCCAAGAGAGAATCAGGAGAATACATCTCTTAATAATGATCGGAGCGATATAAGGAAGAAAAAACTTTGTTTCACCTATCGGGAGCCATGGGTACCAAACCACCAATGTGTTGCAGGGAAAGCACATTGCATTGAGATATTTTTTGATGAGGAGAAGGAGACCAGCACTGTAGCAACAAAAGGAGGTGCACCACCCACAGGAGATGTAGTAAAGGAATTTTCTCCAATGGGAGGGACTCTTGCAGCTTTGAGAGGAGTCCCCAAGTATCGAACCTTTGGAGTTAGAGGCACTATTATGGGACAAAGAGTATCAATATCGGTAGACAGTGGAGCTACCCATAACTTTATTGATACACAGTTGGTGCAAAGGAGGGGCATTCACATAGAAGACTTTGAGGGATTCTCAGTTTTGGTTCCAGGAGCTAGAACCATGTAGTGTGACAAATATGTTCCAACATTAACCATCACTATGGGAACCTACATATTGACATACCACTTCTTTGTGGTTGATATTCCAGACACCAATGTGATATTAGGTGTCCAATGGTTAATCACCCTAGGGAAGCTTACCATTGATTGGGAAACCTTAGAGATGGAATGGATAGAAAAGGGGAGTGGTAAACATCAGAAAATCAAAGGCATACACACCTATCCACCCCAGATTGTCTCAGCCCACAGGATGGAAGCAAATTTGCGCAGAGGGGACATAAAATGGGCAGTAGAACTGCGTTTATCAGAAGCTGGAAGCAAGGATTCATCAGTACATCCAGATGTACAATATATTTTGGACCAATATTCTATAGTATTTGGATATATCCCACCTGGGAGACCTCCTGTCTGAGGTTTTGAGCACACTATTGAGTTGGAACGAGGGATCCAAGCAGTGATCACCACACCCTATAGGCATGCCAAATCCTATAGAGATGAGATTAAAAAGGCCATTCAGGAGCTTTTGCCTTTAGAACATATCCAGGCTAGCACTAGTCCTTTTGCCTCTTCAGTGGTCTTGGTAAAGAAGAAATATTGCACATTGAGAATGTGCATTGTTTATAGAGCTTTGAACAAGAAGACCATGAAGAACAGGTACCCATTTCCCAAGATTGATGAATTGATGGATGAACTAAGAAGGTCCAAGTATTTTTCTAAGATTGACTTGAGATCGAGGTATCATCAAATCAAAGTGAGGGATCAAGACATCCCCAAGACAACATTCTGATGTCACTATGGACATTTTGAGTTTTTGGTAATGCCTTTTGGGCTAACCAATGCTCCAGAAACATTCTTATCTCACATGAACCACATATTCCGTGGTAACTTAAGAAAGGTTGTATTGGTCTTCTTTGATGACATTCTTATTTATAGATTCACATGGGAGGAGCATTTACAACATATTGAGGCAGTATTGTGCATTCTTAAGGAGTAGCAATTCTATGCTAAGCTCTTTAAGTGTGAGTTTGAGCTCACAGAAATGATTTACTTGGGCCACATCATTGGAGTGGATGGGGTAAGAGTCCATGAATAAAAGATCTGTGCTATTCGAGATTGTCTGGAACCAAAGAATGTCACAGAACTTTGGGGGTTTGTAGGCATATGTACCTATTACCGGAAGTTTGTAAAAGGGTTCTCTCAACTAGCAGCACCACTTACAAATCTAACCAAGAAGGGCGCTTTTATTTGGACAACCACAACACAAATAGCTTTTGATAAGCTCAAGGAGGTGATGATTAGCTACCCAGTATTGGTCCTACCTAATTTTACCCAACCCTTTGTGTTGGAATGTGATGCTTCAGGAGAAGGCATTGGAGCAGTATTGATGCAAGGGGGACACCCCATAGCTTTTGAAAGCCGGAATTTGTTGCCACGTGAGATACTATACCCCATATATGATAAGGAGATGCTGGCTATTATGCATGCTTTAGCCAAGTTCCGAAAATATTTTGTGGGAAATAGATTCCGAGTGAAGACTGATCATAATAGTCTTTGATTCTTTCTTGAGCAGAAGAAGCTTCAGGAGAGGCAGCAGAAATGGGTGATTAATATCCAAGAATATGACTTTGACATAGAATATGTCAAAGGGAAGAGTAATTTAGTGGCAGATGCTCTATCCAGGAGGCCAGCAGCGCTATCCTTGATGAGCATGGATGCAAATTGGAAGGCTTAGTTGTTAGTAGAATACTCCAAAGACCACTTTGCATGTGAGATCCTATATGGATTGGTGACTGATGAGAAGTATAAAGTGATGAATGAGGTCATCTATTACTGATATCAGGTCTTCTTAGCTAGAGATTCTAAGCACAAGGAGAATATTTTGTAGGCATCACATGATTCCCCAATTCCAGGGCATCAAGGATTCACCAAGACTTATCGGGCTATTCGGGAGATATTCTCAGGGAAGGGTCTCAAGGAGGATGTACTCCAACACATCAAGGAGTGCATAGTTTTCCAACAGAACAAAGGATAGTACAACCATCATGTAGGATTATTGCAGCCACTCCCTATTCCGGATGGGAAATGGGAGAGTATTTCCATGGCCTTCATCACCGGTCTACCTACAGTTCAAGGTAAGGATTGTATCTTTGTAGTTGTTGATCGACTAACAAAGTATTCACATTTCTTTCCTATTTCTGCACGATATACTACTTCATAGGTAGCTAAGCTTGTCTTCAAGGGTGTGTTTAGACTCCATGGTCTCCCAAAGACCAGAGTCAGTGATCGGAATAGCCTCTTCATGGGTGGGTTTTGGGAAGAGCTTTTTCGGTTAGTGGGTATTGAGTTGACACCAAGTACCAGCTATCACCCATAAACCAATGGAAAAACTGAAATAGTGAACAAGTGGTTGGAAGGATACTTGAGGAACTATGTCTCGGGCCAGCAGAGAGCATGGTTGCATTGGCTCCATTTGGGGGAGTATTGCTACAACACAACTTTTCATATGTCCATTGGCATGACCCCATTTCGAGCCCTTTATGGGTATGATGCACTTTCATTTTTTGATTTGATGTTTGGGGCAAGCAAGGCTCCTAGAGAAAAGGAGTGGATTCAGGAGAGTCGGGATATACTCCGAACCCTTAAAGACAACATTGCTACAGCACAAAACCAATAGAAAATATATTCCGAATTTGGTTGGATAGAGAGGTAGTTTGAGGTAGATGATTTGGCCTATCTTCGTCTTCATCCAAATAGACAATCTAAACTCAAGGATAAAGGAGCTGAGAATCTCAAACCTCGTTTCTATGGACCATATAGGGTGATCCACTGTGTTGGAGAAGTAGCATATGAGATAGAGCTTCTTGTTGGGAGCAAGATCCATAACAGTTTTCATGTCTCATGCCTCAAGAAGGCCATTGGACAACAAGTAGTTGCCACTATGGATCTCCCACCTATTGATGATGAGGGCCATCTAGTTTTGCAGCCAGAGGCTATCTTGGATACTTGGGAGAGGCAACTAAGGAGTAGGGTGATCAAAGAATATTTGATTCGATGGAGGAATCTTCCTAATGAGGATGCCACTTGGGAAGGAGAGGATATTTTTCAGCATACTTCTTTACGATTGCTTGAGGGCAAGAAACTTTTGGGAGGGGAGGAATCTAATATTCCCAATTAGATTGCTTCTATTTGGAATATTATATGCTGCTTCTATTTTTAGTTTAGAAGAATAAATGGGGTAAGGAGACCCTTAAATATCTTTAGTAGAAATAAAACACTTCCAGTGTGAATGTGGATTAGCTTAGATAGACAAAATAAAGCCACCTTGGGTGTGAAAGGGAGAAATGCATGTGGACTAGATCAAGGTTGACCAAATCAATAGCACTGTCAAAGAAGAGAGTGGAGCTAGTGGGAACAGGGCAGTTTTGGAGGAGGAGTCTTTGCATGGAAGTAACCTCATAAATAAGCGGGGCCAAGGGTGAGGAAGCTCACCAAGAATATAAGGGAAGGGATGGCAGCCATGAGAGGCATTCAAAATATTTTTTATGTTTGAGTCTTATGACTTATTGCATGCTTCAGCTATTTAGCTGGGTTTTCTATACTGTTTAGTATAAGGGTATTCTCATGCAGGAATTCCACACTCTTCCATGGAGGACTTGGTGAAGAAATCTGAGAGGAGTATTTTGGGCTTCATTTCCACCATCCAGCATTGGGTCAAGTAGTCAACTATAGCCACAGTGCAGTCTCCTTGAGGAACTGCGTTATTTTTCATGGTGTTACAGTGGAAGGATCAATACCCTTGTTTATGAGCTAGTTTCCTAGTGGAAGGATCAACATTTCACTCGAAAAGCTAGAAAGGAGGAGTTACAGCCATTTCTTTGTCTTTTCAGCCATATATATGCAAAGCTTCAGTAAGACAGCGTGATTCAGCCACATATCTGCAGTTTATACTTTTTTATCTCATGCCTTTTGTTGAGGAGGTAAATCCCCTCTGCGGACAGAGGCGATCCCTACTAGCCCAGATCGGGTCTAGCAACAATCAAACACGCTACGGTGCAGGTTCCTAATCATAAATAAACCGACTTGCGAGGAAGGCTTACCTGGAATCCAACGCTGTTGTTTGTAGAAGAGGTGGTGCTCTCGTTCCTTTGCCCTGGCAGATCACAATCCTCACGATCTCCGTGGTCGGACACCTGCACATGCAAGAAACAACACAAACGCAAGCATAAAATCTAGTATATACAACTATATGTCAGTCGAAGAGGACATAACTCATGAACATAATCAAGAACAAGAGTGGAACCATAACCGATAGTCGCTTAACATTAATGAGTCAAAAGAAGAATACAACCAAAGCTTCGACGCCGAATTCTCCTTTGGCGGGTCGTCAGCAGAACATGTCTCGATAAAGCCTGTCAAGGATGGGACAAGCCTCTCTCTCCGGATACTTGGAAATAGTCTCCTTGCTTGGATTTGGCCTTAAGGGAATCAAGAAGGCTCTTGCAGCATAAGGATGTGAAAGCTCTTGGGAACTAGCTTGCAAAGGAGATGGGCAAGCTTTTATAGATGGAGGAAGGGGAGTTGGGATCCCTATAATTATGGGATTGGCCCTATCATCAAGGAAGCTTCCATGAGAGGTGGCAAACCGCTTCCTCTCTATGGAAATCCGTAGCCAAACCTCCCAACTCAAGATAGATATCAGTCCAGGAATTTGTTAGGACGAAACCTCCGCCTTTTATTTTTTTAAAACACCTCTTAATATGGTTGGCGCGGGTGTGGCTCTATGACAGAGCGCCAATTGGCGTGCCCTCTTTGGAGGATTTTCCCCCTTGGCGTGAGGGCTAAACTATGGAACCGCGCCAATGGAAAAAGAGATATGTTTAGGGTTTTTTACAGGGAGATGTCTTCAAGGCAATGAAAGCTCTTCTTCAGAGGGATGCAATGAAAGTATTTTCAAGTCTTGTCTCTGCTCACAGGTCACGGAATGAGCCCTCCAATGTGCGGGATGGGGATTGCAGGGACGGTGACAAATTGTTGTGTAACAGATGCCCCCTAAAGCATGAGGCCCGAAAGAGAGAGAGAGAGGGGTGAAATGCTTTACGAGAACATGCCGACTGAAAACACCGCCATCGGAAAACCTGCGGAGTGAAGTACAACTGATGTCTCAGATACATGATATATATATGTGGTATGGGCGCAGCCATCCATAACAGAGTGTACAATAATCTAGATCCAAGGCATGGACGCAGCCATCCAGTGAGGATCAATAAATAGACTCAAGTATGGTCGCAGCCATCCAGTCAGTGAGTCATGTAAATAATCATAATAATCCACAATATCGCAGCCTGGATTACAACAGACACAATCCAGGGTCTTGTGCTCCATCTCGACCCGAACAAAGTACAAGTTCAAGCATGCGAATATGTGAGCTGAAGTCGAACATGCAAGAACATCGCCTGATTACCAGCCAATGATGAAGGCTGTTAACAGACGCGAGAGGAACCACCAATAATGACAATGGCTCTCAAGGTACTATAGGTACAATCTACGGCGTGCGAATCAATGAGCTGGTGTCGAACACCCGTAGAATCACTCAATCGGAGGCCAATAATGAAAACCTTACATCGAATGCGACGAACCTGCCATTGAGGCATGCAGGCTCCAAGGTACCATAAGGGAGTCTCTAGATCAGCTTCCCGGATAATGAGCTGAAGTCGACAGGAAGTGACCTTGATCGAAGGTGGGCCATAATTTTTCCCACATCATCGACACGAGACAGAGGAACATGATGTTTTCTGTGAATCAGAATCAAATGAGAATCAGAGGGAGGTTGATACTTTGCAGAGGTCAAATTATCTTAAACATGTAAACGGCACGACAGTGGACTTGGCAGTATTTGACATCAATGGATCAAAGTTCATGGTGACGAGGCAATGAGCAGATGAGAGGTCAAAAGGGATTATCCAAACCCACGGAGGCAAGTGAAGAACGAGATGAGATGTCCCCAACCCGACACGAATGCAGACAAGTGCGATGTTCAAGAGCGACATACTGCCGACACGATAATGATGCTGGTTCCATTTTCCCCCACCATTTCTGGTGAGTACCCCAATTATTTTTTATAACAAGCTTGAAGGGGATAGTATATGCTTGTAATATAAGTCCGCCCTTTCGGGCGAATCCATCCTAGTACATTTATCGAGCCCTAGGAAGGAGAAACTCGGAGAACGTCATTTCGACTGAATCCAATGTCATTAGGGTTTAACGAGTCTGACAAAGGAAGAACTCGATGTCTTTTCATATTTAGAGAGTTTGAAAAGACAGCAGAAAAGTAAACTCCAGCGGTCCCTTTTCGTAGATAGTTCCTCGGACCCGAAAAGGTAGAAAACAATATCTGAGAAAACCTCCTAGTCGTGATAGGCTAGGGTATTCCTTTTTCATAAATAATCCATCCTAGCCCGAAAAAGGGGTAAACGTATACTGGGTAGATGTCAATTCGTGTCCACTTTAACAAGATCAAAACGACAAGGGCCTCGGCAATCTTTTCATGTTTAGAGAGTCAGAAAAGCGTTGAAAGTTGACTCTTCCTGGAGGAACGAGTGGTATAAAGGGTAGCAACTGGTTCCGATAATGATGGAACTGCTCAAAAAAAGATAAAGGTCAAGAGGCTGGCTAACAAGACCACTCATCACAGCGGTTCCTCAGGAATGGGTAAAACAATCAAGTGAAGGCATATGATCGGCCAAGCATATAATGACGATGGAGTGAGAAAACCAAGGCTCATCTGGCAAAAACGGGCTGATAAAATGGCAATCACAAGAGGTAAAATGGGAAAGGTTTCATTTTTACACACGCTTGAAATCAGGAAACTTTGCTTGAAGTTGGTTTCATTTTTACACAAGCTTGAAACAAAAGATAAACTATGCTTGAAACCAGTTTCATTTTTACACAAGCTTGAAACGGAAACAAACTATGCTTGAAAAAGTAAGCATGCCCCCAGCATGGTGACTCAATTCGAGGTACATGCCCCCCAAGCTTCAGTCCATATGAAAGGCAGATGGAGAGAAGGTTCAAGTTACGAGATCAAGAGACAGACTCGACCAGGATTTTACGAGATCTTATCAAAGACTCGAATTGAACGGGAATGTGTTTCATTGTTTTAATGAGGTTGACACATTAAAAGAATTGTCCTTAGACACCCTTGTTTCATTTTTTAAGGAGCTTGACACAAGACAAGGAACTATGGTCCAGCAGACCTTGTTTCATTTTTTAAGGAGCTTGACACAAGAAAATGAACTGTGCTCCGACCAGCTTGTTTCATTTTTTAAGGAGCTTGACACAAGAAAACGAACTGTGCTCCGACCAACTTCATCATAATGAACAAGAAGTCATCGCTTCCAAGAGTTCCACTCCCAATGGAAGGAAAACATCCTGGAAGTCAGGACCCAATGCCCCCAGTACCTGATGCATGACAGCATCATCACTGAGCACAGGCACATGGTAGGTAGCCACATAGTTGACCTGCGGTGGGGCAGATAAAATAGTTGGATAAAAACCAGGAAGGGATGATGGCTGGCCAGCTGCCATATCAGGACCAAAGAACGAAAGCTGATCAATGGTCATGATCCGTCCTTCATGTGGAAAACAGACCACACGAAAAATGGAGGAGACAAGCGCTCCCATGGCATAGGTGTAATCACGCCCCAAGAGCAGATTGAAATCCAAGGGGCCTGGAACAACCATCACATCCATATGGACGGTTTTACCCCCCAATGTAATAGGTAACCTTGGAAGGATCCCTAACGGTTGACTAGTTCTTCTGTTAAATGCCAATAGATTCTGTGTAACAGGCGCAAGCGACGGCGAACCGAAAGCGTGCCAAGTAGTTGAGGATAAAATACTAACAGACACACCTTCGTCCATAATGGTGCTGGGTACAACCAGACCAAAAGCCTGTACTGTGATCTCGAAAGGCACATAAGACGGAAGGCGGTATCCCTCAAATCGACTCCAATCGAAGGAAGCGACCAAACTACTTGGAGGGGCTACCATTGAACCGAGATGGTCTTCCCCCTATGTTACGGAAGAAGAAGAAGCATCCTCCACGACCTCCATCTCGAAGGCAGGAGGAGTATCCTCCAGAACCTCCATCACGGGAGGCAGAGGGGCAGCTTCTTGAGATATAGGGACAGGAGAATCTTTCTCCAAATCCGAGGAATCTGAAGAAACAAGAAGAACTTGAGGGATGTGAGGTCCACTATCCATGGAAAAGACCTGGTGCACCATAGACGGGGCCAGTTCAACCGATCCCGCGACCAATGGTTGGTCGGGAATGGATTCCTGAATCTTAATTTCCGGGGGAGTGGGATCGACCAAGGATGACTCTTGACCAATCATAGGATCAACTGGTGAAGGACTCAAAGAAATCCAATTATAACCGGCTGGAAGGCATGGTGTAGAAACGGTTGCGTTGTCCAAGACTCGCTCGGCTTCATCCATATACGGACAAAGGTGAATGGCATGGTGCCCTTCACACAACTTGCAGGGATTGGTAATCTTACCCTGCTTCTTAGGAGCCTTACCAATAGCAGTCGAAGAAATGCCCCCAACCTGACTCCCAGAAGCCAAAGGCAACGGCGGACGACCACTGGACCATTCTTCAAGCACCTTGGGAATGCCAGGGCAGTCTCGAAGAAGATGGTCTCCCGTGCACAACATGCAAGGGAACTTGACTTTCCGTGGAGGGTTGGAAGGTTTATCAAGAGCAGACTTCTTAGGCGCAATAGCCGCAGAGCTAGCCTCTCCTTTATCAGACTTCTTCTTCTTTGTCTTCCTCTTCTTCTTCTTAGCCACCCGGTTACTCGAATCCAGACTTTCACCAAGCGAAGTAGAAGAGGAGGACGCAGAAACAGGTGAAGAAGGGGAGAGGTCCACCTTGGAATCAACATGATGTTGTTCAGGCGAAGGAACTGATTGAACAGTAGCCGAGACATTCGAGACCACAGAGGTTGAAAACAACCAAACAGGCAACCCAACAGTTAACCTAGGAAGGGACAACGTTGCCATATAAGGAGCACCAACATTTCCAAAAGGAGGAAAAGGAACAGGATTCCCATCAGAGGGGATTCCTTGGTTGGTGAACTCCGGAAAATTTTCCATTAGAAACAATCTTCAGAACAACACCCTAAGGAAACTAACCTTAACCAGGAATATTTCGTGGGCAGTTAATTTTTAAAACATTGAAACAAAACTCTACCGTTTCATATTTTAAGAGTCAAGAAACAGGCAAAAGGTGGCTCTATCACTTTCAGATTGGAAACAAGCATGAAAGGACAAGCGCTTGATGATCCTTTCAAATTTAAAGAGTCAGAAAAGATCAAATGACCACTCAGGAATACTAGGCAAAAGGGTGTACCAAATAACCGTGAACTGCAATATACACCTTGGTTTCAATAATGAAAGAGAAATCAACCAAGGACTTTCCGTACGTGCAGGCAATCTCCCCGAATGTTGTGTTTGGTGTATCACAGGTATAGGGTGGCAGACTCGGCTTCCTATGGATAAAGGATATAAACCTAGTGGCGTCTCCCTTTATATACGCAACGGTACGGGGAGCACAAGTCCGTACTAGTGCTGTCTAAAGCCAAGAGGCAAACGACAGCTACTAGGTTTTAAGACGTCGGAACACGTCTCTAGCCTAGACCTCTAAATGTGTTTCGTTAGATTTCAATGCTTCCTTAGTGTAAATTGGATAAATTTTAATGTTTATCTTCAATTATGTCTCGGTTTCAAGGCCCTACCGTATGTCATCTGACAATCTCCTGTATGCAGCTATATGAGAAAATAAAACTTTTCAATTCGATGAATGCTATCTAGTTAAGGGAAGAAATTCAGACAATGATGCAACAAACAACAACACTGCAAACAAAATCTTTTCCAAACTAGATGACTTTCACTATCCAAAAGTAATTTCAAACATTCAACGATGCGAATAATGCAATGTAATCTATGCAAAATCCTCTTTTCCGAAAACTATGCAATTGTAATCTATGCACAATTTTCTTTTTCTTTTCAAATGATAAGAATGCACTCAATGCATTTTTCGATGAAATGAGAATCTACTTAATGCATGCTTTCAATGAAAGAGAATGCACTCAATGCGATTTCTAGTTTTCAATCATTAAACAATGTGATCTATGTTCAATGATAAATCTCAAAACTACTTTTCGATGCAATGTGATCTAATGCATTTAAATGAAAAGCACACTATGAGACGAAAACTAAAAGAATGCAAATCTCCTTAATGAAGGATGAATGCAAAAGAGATGTAAACAAACACTAAGAATGCAATCGTTGTTTCAAACACTTTGTAATGAAATCCCTCAAAAGGCGACAAGACATATGAGGTCAAACACAAAGAGGACTTCCAAAGCAAGAGATCAAAGCAAGGCATTCATTCCCTTTTACATCAAGCAATTATGGAAAGAAGACATTTAAAACAATGAGAAATGTAATCTATGTTCATACAGTGAAAATACCAGAAGAGAAAGACACACTGGTGAAGGATTTAGGGAAAAAATCTCAATTTTCACACACCCTGAAATTGGCTCGACTTGTACATTGACAACTAGCGCCAATTGGCGCGACTTGCACATTGACAACTAGCGCCAATGGCCAATTGGTGTGGGTTGCTAACTGACAAAAAGCGCCAACACCTGAAAATGAAAAACAAAGAATTTCTCCCAACCAAGACCAGACTCACCACTTCAAGCAGAATCTCCAAGACTCAAATGAACCATGTGATCTAGGCTCAAAGCGAGACAGACACAGATCAAGCTCAGAAAGCTCAAAACAGAGTAAACCCTAGTACCTTACAGGATTGGCGCGACTGTAAGGTTGAAACTTGCGCCAGAATAGAATTGGCGCGGGTAATACACTAGCAACCTGCGCCAATGGGCGCGACTGTCAAGCTAAAAAGCGCGACAGTCGAGTTTACCAGTCAAAAATAAAAAAGAGCAATCCAACAAGCAAACCAGTGATAATCAAGCTATCCAAAAGCCAAATTCACAGAAAGAGCCAGCCCAAAGAGCTGATCAAGCAAGCAGAATCAAGAATCAACTGAAAAGACAAGACAAAGCTCCAAGTGTTTAGTTTACAAACTAAACTGGAGATTGACTAAAGCAGCTTTGATCTACTCCACAATTGCAGAGCAAAAGCGTTTCGAAGGCTATCTGGCTAACTTCAGGCTCTGTCTATAGCTCATAAAAGAACGACAACAAGCTAACGATCCCCAGTGGAGTCGCCAAATTGTTGAGGAGGTAAATCCCCTCTGCGGACAGAGGCGATCCCTACTAGCCCAGATTGGTTCTAGCAACAATAAAACACACTACAGTGCAGGTTCCTAATCGTAAATAAACCGACTTGTGAGGAAGGCTTACCTGGAATCCAACGCTGTCATTTGTGGAAGAGGTGGTGCTCATGTTCCTTTGCCCTGGTAGATCACAATCCTCACGATCTCTGTGATCGGACACCCGCACATGCAAGAAACAACACAAACGCAAGCATAAAATCCAGTATATACAACTATATGTCATTCGAAGAGGACATAACTCATGAACATGATCAAGAACAAGAGTGGAACCATAACCAATAGTCGCTTAACATTAATGAGTCAAAAAGAAGAATACAACCAAAGCTTCGACGTCGAATTCTCCTTTGGCGGGTCGTCAGCAGAACATGTCTCGATAAAGCCTGTCAAGGATGGGACAAGCCTCTCTCCCCGGATACTTGGCAATAGTCTCCTTGCTTGGATTTGGCCTTAAGGGAATTAAGAAGGCTCTTGCAGCATAAGGATGTGAAAGCTCTTGGGAACTTGGAGATTAGCTTGCCATGGATCTGAGCAAGCTTTTATAGAAGGAGGAAGGGAAGTTTGGATCCCTATAATTATGGGATTGGCCCTATCATCAAGTAAGCTTCCATGAGAGGTGGCAAACCGCTTCCTCTCTATGGAAATCCGTAGCCAAACCTCCCAACTCAAGATAGATATCAGTCCAGGAATTTGTTAGGACGAAACTTCCGCCTTTTATTTTTAAAAAACACCTCTTAATATGGTTGGCGTAGGTGCGGCTCTATGACAGAGCGCCAATTGGTGCGCCCTCTTTAGAGGATTTGCCCCCTTGGCGCGAGGGCTGAACTATGGAACCGCGCCAATGGAAAAAGAGCTATTTTTAGGGTTTTTTGCAGGGAGATGTCTTCAGGGCAATGAAAGCTCATCTTTAGAGGGATGCAATGAAATTATTTTCAAGTCTTGTCTCTGCTCACAGGTCATGGAATGAGCCCTCCAATGTGCGGGATGGGGATTGCAGGGACGGTGACAAATTGATGTGTAACACCTTTCAAGAAACCCTTGCCGGGTTATCTTGGGAATGTGTAAAAGAGACCAGATCTCCATTTTTCAGCTCTTTTGAGTAATATATTAGTAGATCCATTTGTTTATATATTTCTGTAGAAGAAACCCTCATTAAATTGCGTTGTCACATGCTTCATAATTTTTGTGTTGCAGTAGTCATGGGGTTGCAGTGTTTTGGGCAGTATTGTGCTTGGGAGACCTGTTTAAGTAAGCCAGAATGATTTTTTTATGATCCCATTATATATTTGGATGCTATAATACATAAAATAATGGATCCATGGGTTGTTCTTGACTATTATAGCATAATTTTCTAAATAATGCATTGTTGGTGCCTATATTGTTGATTTTCCTAAATAGGAATTTTACATATTATTTGGGTTAGGATTAGGTTGCACAGGTAATTGGGGTCACACAGGAGGTGTAGGAACAAGATTTTGGAGAGGAGGTAGTTGTAATTGTTGTTGTATCGGGAATGCAGAAGGGGCTGGACCCTGAGCATTTCCCCTCTAGTTCTAACTCCAAGGATATGGCTGAGATGGAGGATATTGAATAGGTGGAGTGGGAGACCACTGGTTCCAAGGTGAAGGGAACTGTGATGGAGAAGAGGCGGAGTATTTCCATGGAAATTTTTGAGCATGTGCATTATTCCATGAATTAAAAGAACAAAAGTCTTGCGACATACCTCGAGGTCGTGGTTGCCATGGTTTCCTAGATCCAATGAGATAGAAGGACTGAACATCCTCATTTGACTCCCTAAGTACAAATTTTAATATGGAAAGCTCCATAAACTAGCCTGTAGAATGCTCTAATTCACAAATATTTCACAAGATGACGGTGTTCATTTCACACTCTCTCAAGGGGTGCTTCTTTCTGCATTTTGGAAAAAACACAGCTAGAGCCGCCTCAGCCTCCTTGCATGCTTTCTTGACATTGACTTGTGATGTCATTATCTGAGCAGACAAGGTGCTAAGAAGGTCGGTTTTAAAATATTCGAATAAATTCCCGATCTCTGGCCTAGTCATGCCCCCGCTCACATATTTTTGTATTCGGATCGAGGGGTCCCGTACCGAACTTCTTCCCATGGATGATCCTCTCGAACTTGTCAAACAGAGCCTTAATATTTCATAAAACGGTTCTTGAGATATGTCCCCTTTTTCCAATTAAATTTAGGTGCTCTAGGAAATCATCTCTCATGCCCATTATAAATCTGGATTTCAAGATTTCGGGAGCTAAATCACTAAATTTAGATCTTTTCATATTATAGTGAAATAGCTCCACATAATATTCCAAGCTCTCATCTTCCTTCTGTGTTATTTAGAATATTTCTTCCCTCAAATGCTTAGTACGGTAGTAATCCTGATATTTGGAAAGAAACCTCTCTCTCATGTCGCCCCATGTCTGAATAGTAGCAGCGCCCAGTCCCATAAACCATGTTAATGCTGGTCCTTTTAGAGTGGCAGGGAATAGTTTCAGCTTCTTTGCATCTGCGGTATAATCATAACTTCTGCATAGAACACCAAATTCAAATAGGAAAGTTTCTGTATCTTCCACTGTCATTCCTTGAAAATATGGAAGAGATGACAAAGGAATATTCTTTATGGGAGTGTCACCTCTTACTTCTTGTATTGGAAACTCAAAGGTAGTGATAGTGCCATCTGTCCTAGTATTTTCGTCTCCCATAATTGAATCTCTTGATTCCTGATGTGATAAATATTCTTCAAAATGCTCAGGAAATTGTCTTATAGATGAGGGACTACGATATGACAGGTTGGGCTGCTCTGGATTTGGCTTCTTCATCGGACTGCCTGAATATAGATGATGGTAGCCAAATAGTACTTTTCCAACTCAGGACCTTGATGCTCCCTTATTTTCTCCCCTTGGCCTTCAAGCTTCAAATCCTATTCAGTAGCTTCCCACTACTACTCTTGACTCAGACTCCCAATCTTAGGAGTGGCTATGTCTATTGAAGGGTGATGAGGTCTGGAGATAGAGGGACCAGATGCTCCTGGCTTAGGTCTGACATAAGCTTTTGGTGGCCATGTTTTCCTTGTATCCCCATATGAAATGGATTGTTCTTTTTCTGCTTTTGAAATCAGATGTGCAATAAATGTCTTCCTCCCCAAATCTACACTCTTATTTTCCTTCTTACGCCTTTTTTTTCCTGTAACTAATTAGAGTGGGTGTGTTTCGGATTTTACTATTATTCCAACATCTTCACACGTGGGCCCTATATGCATCAACTCACACCCTAAATGTCCTAGCTCCTATATTGGTGAGCCCACCCAAGTATGTTAGAGCGACGAGTAGGTTCTTACCTCTCGTCTTACTACCTAGTGACTATAGAACTGAGGACACACTTTAAGAAAAATTGAAATTCCACACCCTAAGTGTCTTAGTGGTCATAATGGTGAGCCCGCCTAGGTATGCTAGAGAAATGTGCATGTTCTTACCTCGCGTCTTACCACCGAGAAACTGTTCACTAGAGACACTATATCATTAAACAAACAGCTTGGCTAAATGTACCGTCAGCTGCCTTCCCCGGCAACGGTGCCAAAATGTTGTGTCGATTTAATCACATATTAATTTGACTAAACCGCAACATAAATTGTCAATCCAAGATAGGTTTGTTTATTTCAAAGGAGTATGCAATATCTGTGCCGATACACTTCATCCAAGAGTGGAGAAAATGAAAAAAGAAATAGATGTCACTAGATTCAATAGCAGAAAGTAACACTCATGCGGAAATAAGAAATTATCTTACAGAAATAAAACCACACTTCATGTTACCAAGAAAAAGGCATGCCACACGCCACACTACCGACTAGGATGGTAAACTGGACAATATACTGAATTCAATCTATAAGAAATAATAATGATCTGCTGCTACCGTAATCCCTGCTAAAGAGGAGGGCCCTTCCTCCCTAGCAGGGTGTGTTGAGATTCAACAAGATGATGAGCTTAGTGAAAATAATCGCCTTCACTAAGTGGGCCCGTAGGCTATTTTTGGCGCAAAGTCTATTTTTAGACTATGTCTATTTTTAGACATTTTGATCATATTCTATGAGTTGCAGGATGCTATTTGTGGATGGTTGGTCAAGTTGGAAAATATGGACTTCTATTTTTAGACATATTAGGCGAAGTCTATTTTTAGACTGCCAGTCTAAAAATAGATATGTCGAATATTATTAGCTCTTAATAATATTTGGACTCTAAACATCATCTTATTCTCCTGGAGCACTTCAATTAAGTGCACAGATGTGGCACAGCAGCTGACAGAAGGAATTATGCTATTCCTGAGGGTTTACTGGAGCTATTGCATGGAGGAATTCAGTTAGAACTCATGTGACAGAGTTTGGTGGAGTTGGAGAAGTAGTTGGTGGAGTTGTATTTAGTTTAACTCAGTTAGACTTAGTTGAGCTAGTTGTATCTAGTCTAACTGATTGATACACTAGTGAGAGTGGAGTGAATTAATTAGTTAATTAATTCACTAAATAATAACTCATTAATCAACTAAATAATACATTAGTTAACTACAGTGCATGGCAGTTTCAGTGGAGACCAGTGAAGAGATAGGTGAAAGAGCAAGTGTGACTATCAGTTGTGACTATAGTGATGCATTGATTGCATACAAAACTCAGTGGAGATGCCAATGAGGATTGCATGAGCAAGTCTGGAGAAATTTGAGTTCATTCAGAGCCATTATTATTAGGGATTGCACAGTAGAGGCAGGCTAGCAGGTGGCAAATATTGGTGCATGGATTTGCAAGATTGGACCTGATTAGTGTGTAGCGATTGTATTGTACTGAGAGCTTGATATGATCAGCTTTGTATGAGGATTGTTACATGATCTCTATGACATATATTATATACATATAGTTGGGGTTTTCAGCTTCAGGCTTTCCCGTTAAACACCTATGTTAATGTGTGTGAATTTTTATTGTTTCATGTGTGCATTGCAATCTTGATTTAATTTCCGCAGAAGATCAATGGTGGAATAGATTTTTTATTTTGCATGAAGTTAAAATAGTGTGAGATCAGGAGAATCTTGGACATATAACACATAAGTTATATAATTTCTACATGGTATCAGAGTAGTATTGATCATAGGAGATTGAAATTATTGAAGCGGTGGAGTTTTGTGCTGGTGGAATTCGAATTTTCTGCAGTGTTTTCTTGGTGTCGAAGTTGAGCATTCATTGAAGTGTCTTTCAATGCATTGCGATTGGAGTATGCCCTTCATGGGAGCTCAAATTAAATAGCATGGAAGGACAGGATGGAGGCGGTGCTGGATGATAATGGGTTGAAGGAGTTCATCGATAGCGATGTTCCTAAGCCGAGATCTAGCGATGCAGCCGCACTTGACGCATGGCAAAAGAAGGTAGAAAAGTGTCGAAATATTATGTTCGAAGGTGTGAAGGACCACATTGTGTCCAGCCTTCACAGTAAATCCACTCCATTATTAATGTGGAAGGCTTTTATAGACTTGTTCCAAAGCAGAAGTGACCAGAGGAAGTTGGCACTTAAAGACAATCTCAGAAAAATAAAAATGGAGAAAGGCGACAGTATACCAAAATACCTCACGAATTTTGTCCACTGCAAGGATGAGCTGGGAAGTGTGGGGGGTGTTTTTGATGAAAAAGACTTGGTGAGCTTCACTCTCCTTAGGCTTCCGAAGAGTTGGCATAGCTACAAAGACTCTGTCAATGGACAGGAGAAACTACCAGGATGGGAGTGACTTTGGTCGGATCTTGTGCAGGAGGAGATAAGGTGAGGTACCAAGGATGGATCTTCATCGAAGAATGAAGATGAATAAAATTACGCTTTGGCTGCCAAAGCTCGGAAAGGAAAAGGGAATAAATCTTCCAAATCCGAAGCGAAAGGCAAGAAGCACGATTTGTCCAAGGTGAAGTGTTTTCACTGTCACTAGCACGGGGATTTCGCCACTAATTTCCCATAGAAGAAGAAAAATAAGAGCGTTGTTGGTTCTACAGCAGGAGAGGCCTTAGCCTCACAGTTTGATCTAGATTTTTCTTTGATCGCATGTTTGGTTTAAAGTGTGATGGGATCGGTGTGGTTTCTTGACAGTGGTGTGTCTTTCCATATGACCGAAGACAAAGATTTGTTTAGTGATCTGGAGGAAAGGATCTTGGAGTGCACATCGAGATGGGCGATGATGGTAGATACAGTGCGACTGGTATCGAGACCATTTCCTTTGAGAGGGAGTCTATTAAACCTTTCATCTTGAAGGATGTCATGCATGTTCCAGGATTGAAGAAGAATCTGATCTCCATGGAGATGTTGGAAGACAAGGGTTATGATGTTGTTTTCAGTGAAGGAAAAGATTTCCTTTGGCATAAAACAACTGGTCAAACTAGGAGGATAGGGATTGAAGTTAAGAATATTTATCAATTGCAGGTAGATGGCTGCGCTGCAATGGCAGGGAAAGCAGAAGGAGT
Source organism: Pinus albicaulis (assembly GCA_034641835.2). NCBI lineage: Eukaryota > Viridiplantae > Streptophyta > Pinopsida > Pinales > Pinaceae > Pinus > Pinus albicaulis. Next base: position 1,564,086,080 of record CM076580.1, read on the forward strand.
GGCGAGCCAGGATGAGGGCGAATTGTGGCACAAGAGATTGGGCCATCTTCACCATGGCGCTTTTAAAATTTTGTAGCAGATTTCTACCAGGCTTCCCAATGGTACACTTGCGCAGTTAGATCAGTATAAGGAATGTACTTTGGGAAAATTTGTGAAGACCACTTTTCATGAGAAGGATAGTTGCGCCTCAACGATCCTTGAGAGAATTCACACAGATGTGTGTGGACCTTTCTCGATTGCTTCAACAGCAAAGAACAGGTATTATGTGATATTTGTTGATGACTTTTCTCGTAAGTGTTAGATCTTCTTCATGCAGAAGAAGAGAGAGACATACTCAAAGTTCTGTGAGTTCAAGGCACTAGTTGAGAAGGAGTTGGGGAAGCAGGTGAAAGCTCTAAGGGGCGATAATGGTGGTGAATACATCTCTGGCGAATTCAAAGACTTATGTAGAAAAGAAGGAATTCGAAGAGAACTCATAGCACCTCATAACCCACAGCAGAATGGGGTCGTGGAGAGGAAGAACAGAACAATCGTGGGTGCTGCACGGGCGATGTTGCATGATTAGGGCCTTCCCATACACTTGTGGGCTGAGGCATGCAACACTGCGGTTTATGTGCAAAACCATTGTCCTCATAGAGTACTTGGCATGAGTACACCCGAAGAGGCGTTTTCTGGTAAGAAGCCTGATATTTCTCATTTGAATATTTTTGGCTCACCTATTTACATTCATGTGACGAAGGATGCCAGGAATAAGCTGGAGCCGACCGTAGAGGTTGGGATATTTGTGGGGTACACATAAACACCCCACAATTATCGTGTGTATTTTCCAGACAGTCGGATGACTGTTATGCGACAAGATATCAAATTTTATGAGGAGAAAGCCATGAATTTTTCGCTTGAGAGGGAGCTACACTTGCATGCAGAGGAGGAGCTACTTGTTCCTAAAGATGAGCCTCAAGATGTGGATCAGCCACAAGGGGAGGTTCATGGAGTGGAAGAAACCACTCATGCAGCGCCAAACATCAGAGGGTGGAAGCGCACTACAGAAGCTGAGCGGCTGAATCTTGATGCAGTGCAGAATGTAGGAGTTCCTACATCATAGCGCAGACAGAGACAGTCACCTGACTGATTTATTGGATTCATGGCTTTGATGAGCAAGTGTGTCATGACAGAGCCATCCTATTTCAAGGAAGTTGTGGAGGATCCTGCATGGGTAGATTCCATGGTGGAAGAGTATGATTCGATTGTCAGAAACAATGCATGGGAGATTGTCCTGAGGCCGAAAGGGAAATCAGTGGTAGGTTCGAGATGGATCTGCAAAGTGAAGCAAGCTGTTGATGGGAGCGTCGAGAAGTATAAGGCAAGATTTGTTGCCCGGGGCTTCTCACAAATCGAGGGGATCGACTATGAAGAAACCTTTGCACCTGTCACAAGGTATTCTTCCATACGGACCATCCTTGCTCTCTCGGCGCAGATGGGTTGGCACATTCATCAGATGGATGTGAAGACTGCGTTCCTCAACGGATGATCCGAATGGAAAATGGCATCAACCCATGGTATTCATCTACCCATGTTATCCATCCACCCATGGAATTCACCCATGGTATTGTAAATGGCATCGACCCATGGTATTCATCCACCCATGATATTTATTTTCCCATGGTATTGTAAGTGACCCATGGTATGTATTCACCCATGGTATTCATCCACTCATGGGATTTACCCATGGTATTGTAAGTGGTAGCTATCCATGGTATTGGCCTATGATATTTACACATGGTATTATAACTCAAAAAAGGCTATAAATAACAAGCCTCAGTATGTAAACGGACAGATTGTCCACCACAATGTAGCTTCTACAGTTATTCTCTATTTTAATAAAACAAGGTCTTTGGTGGTTTTACTTGTTGTGTGTCCTCTCTTTTTTTTCTGGCATTCTAATTTTGCAGATCTTGTCAGATCCATTTCAAATTTTTAGATCTTGGGGGTCTCCCCCCAAGATCTGGATCAGTGGTATCAGATTTAGGTTACGCCTCCATGGGAATAAGGGTTTGAAACATATTTCAGTTTCAATGTTTTGCAGCAATCTTCAGCAAAATCCATGAATTTTTTTGGGCGACGAGTTTTCAGATCAGATCTGAAAATTTTGGTGCAAATTTTACAAAAACAAAGACCAGATCTGGATTCCTTGCAAAAAAATACTCAAATTCAAAAAATAAATTGGCCAAATTGGAGTTGGATGAGGGAGATATTGCTAATTCAAAATCAACAATGTTGAAGCAATTTTTCTGACGACAATTCATGGATGGTGGATCTCCTGTCATTTTTCGCAATTTTTAGTGCAAAATTTCAGAAGAATGGATATATATTTGAGCTTATCCTGAAAAATCACCCAAGTTCAAAAAACATATCGGTCGAATCGGAGTCCGAATGTGGGAGTTATCGTTGATTTAAAATCAACTATTTTTTCAGCAATTTTGTGACGGCGAGACAGTTCCAGCGTGAATCTGAGAGTATAGAGTCTCCAGATAGTGGTTTCAAACACATGAGAAGATGTAGAATGATAATTCCATTTCCAAAAGTAGGTTATAATAAATATTATGAGTTATATTGACCGAGTTATGCTCATTTTAAATCTAGAGCAGCATTCGGAGCGGGTTCCCTTTGGAGACGTGTCCTCCCACCCGGCTTTAGTAGGCACCTGCTTCACATTCATCAGTTTCTTCATAGTAGCATTCAGCTTAAGTTATTTGGAGACATGCCCTCCCGCCCCAAGCTATGTAGGCACCTGCTACTTCATCAAAAATCAGCATCACGGTTATGGGTCAATCGCACAAAATCTTTTTCATCGAAGTCCATTTGCTAGGCTGCACACTGTTAGTCACACAGTTGGTCACAAGCATTACAGGGTATCTCTATCCTCGGATCTTCGTTTTTCATGGTTTTGGTTCATCCACAAACCCACACTTCATCGAAGTCTATTTGCTAGGCCACACACTGTTAATATCACAGTTGGTCACAAGCATTATAGGGTATCTCTATCCTCGGATCTTCGTTCATCACGGTTATGGGTTAACTACACAAAACCCTTCTCTTTAGTGGCTCTTCATATTCAACAAAGGCTTATTAGGAGGGAACTTCACGCAATGGGGACCATTTCTTCTTAAGGAGGGAGGAATGATTCGAATGGAAAATGGCATCAACCCATGGTATTCATCTACCCATGTTATCCGTCCACCCATGGTATTGTAAATGGCATCGACCCATGATATTCATCCACCCATGATATTTATTTTCCCATGGTATTGTAAGTGACCCATGGTATGTATCCACCCATGGTATTCATCCACACATGGGATTTACCCATGGTATTGTAAGTGGTAGCTACCCATGGTATTGGCCTATGGTATCTACACATGGTATTGTAACTCAAAAAAGGCTATTAATAACAAGCCTTAGTTTGTAAAAGGATAGATTGTCTGCCACAATGTAGCTTCTACAGCTATTCTCTATTTTAATAAAACAAGGTCCTTTGTGGTTTTATTTGTTGTGAGTCCTCTCTTTTTTTTCTGGCATTCTAATTTTGCAGATCTTATCAGATCCATTTCAAATTTTTAGATCTTGGGGGTCTCCCCCCAAGATCTAGATCAACGGAGTCACTGAGGAGGAGGTGTACATTGAGCAGCCTGAAGGATTCGAAATCTTTAGCAGCGAGTCACATGTGTGCAGGCTCAAAAGAGCGTTGTATGGGCTGAAACAAGCACCTCGTGCTTGGTACACACGGATAGACAGTTATTTCACTAGACTTGATTTCGACAAGAGTGAGGCGGATCCAAACCTATACCAGATTGTAGTGGAGGGTAAGATTTTGATCATTGTGCTTTATGTAGATGATTTAATACTAACAGGTGATGAATTTTTGATACACTCATGCAGGAAGATCTTGCAAAGGAGTTCGAGATGAAGGACTTGGGCCTACTTCATTTTTTCTTGGGATTGGAAATTTGGCAGCGGAAAGGTGAACTGTTTGTGTCTCAAGGCAAGTACGCCCGGGAGATACTGGAGAAGTTTCACATGCAAGGCTACAAGCCTATCGACACTCCACTTCCTGGTGGTTGGAGGAAAGAGGATGCTACATCGGCAGAGGTAGTGGATGCCATTGTTTATCGACAGTTGGTTGGTTCGCTCATGTATTTAGTCAATACAAGACCGGACATATGCTATGCTGTGAAACAGCTTTCACAAGTGATGGTGAAGCCTACCAAGCTCTTTTGGAAGGTAGGCAAGCATGTCCTGAGGTATCTCAGGGGCACATCTGGGTATGGATTGTGGTACAGAAAGTCAGATGAGGTGAAGCTTCATGGTTTCATGGATGCAGATTGGGTAGGAAGCCCAACGGACAGAAAGAGCACATCTGGAGGGATTTTCAGTATCAGATCTACAGCAATTTCTTGGTACAGTAGGAAACAAAGATCCGTGGCACTCAGTTCAGCGGAGGCCGAGTACATGGCAACAAGTTTGGCTGCATGCGAGGCTATATGGATGAGGAAGATCCTGGTCAGTTTGTTCGGTTCTCATTTAGATCCCACGGTGATATATTGTGATAATCAGAGTTGCATTAAACTCTCGATTAATCTAGTATTTCACAATAGATCTAAACATATTGACATCTGGTACCATCATATCATAGATTGTGTGCAGCGGAAGATCATGTTGCTTTCTTACATTCCTACGGAGGATCAGGATGCAGATATTCTGACGAAGGCGCTCACCAGGAGCAAATTCAAATACCATAGAGACAGGATCGGGGTGGCAGATAATCCCTATCTTGTTGAGAGGGAGTGTTGAGATTCAACAAGATGATGAGTTTAGTGAAAGGAGTCGCCTTCACTAAGTGGGCCCCGTAGGCTATTTTTGGTGCAAAGTCTATTTTTAGACATGTCGATCATATTCTATGAGTTACAAGATGCTATTTGTGGATGGTTGGTCAAGTTGGAAAAATAGATGGACTTTTATTTTTAGACATATTAGGCGGAGTCTATTTTTAGACTGCCAGTCTAAAAATAGATATGTCGAATATTATTAGCTCTTAATAATATTTGGACTCTAAACATTATCTTATTCTCTTGGAGCACTTTTGTTAAGTGCACAGATGTGGCACAGCAGCTGACAGAAGGAATTACGCTATTCCTGAGGGTTTACTGGAGCTATTTCATGGAGGACTTCAGTTAGAACTCATGTGACAGAGTTTGGTGGAGTTGGAGAAGTAGTTGTTGGAGTTGTATTTAGTTTAACTCAGTTAGACTCAGTTGAGGTAGTTGTATCTAGTCTAACTGATTGATACACTAGTGAGAATGGAGTGAATTAATTAGTTAATTAATTCACTAAATAATAACTCATTAATCAACTGAATAATACATCAGTTAACTACAGTGCATGGCAGTTTCAATGGAGACCAGTGAAGAGATAGGTGAAAGAGAAAGTGTGACTATAGTGATGCATTGATTGCATCCAACACTCAGTGGAGATGCCAATGAGGATTGTGTGAGCAAGGCTGGAGAAACTTGAGTTCATTCAGAGCCATTCTTCAGCAGGGATTGTGCAGTAGAGGCAGGCTAGTAGGTGGCAAATATTGGTGCATGGATTTGCAAGATTGGGCTTGATTAGTGTGCAGCGATTGTATTGTACTGAGAGCTTGATATGATCAGCTTTGTATGAGGATTGTTACATGATATCTATGACATATATTATATATATATATAGTTGGGGTTTTCAGCTTCAGGCTTTCCCGTTAAACACCTGTATTAATGTGTGTGAATTTTTATTGTTTCATGTGTGCATTGCAATCTTGATTTAATTTCTGCAGATGGTCAATGGTGGAATAGATTCTATATTTTGCATGAACTTAAAATAGTGTGAGATTAGGAGAATCTTGGACATATAACACATAAGTTATATAATTTCTGCAAGGCATAGGGATGAAATGCAAATTTATTAAGGTCACAATGCTATATCCAAGAACATCAGCAACGTTGTCATGTATTAAGGATTATGAATTACAGAAGCCAAATAACGATACTATACTCTCTGGACGTCCCCTTTCTCATGGGACTTAGTTCTATTTATAAGTTTTACATGTCCAAAATAAGAAAATAGACCAATCACGAGAATCTCACGATTCTCATGCTGATCAAAATAGAAATAGTTACAACAGGTTCCAAATATTAGCTTATTACTATTACATCATCGATCAAAATCACAACCGTATTGATTCCATAGTTGTCTATAGATAATATGATTCATAAAATATTTATCTTCGTGGAATAGTACCCACGGTCTTGGAAAATTGTATTAGAATAAACATCCCGCGGTGTAACAAAATTCTATGATGTGTAATAGAAATGCTCAAGGTGTAACAGTGACGGCCTGCGATGTAACAGCAACGACCTGAGGTGTAACAGCAATGACTTGAGGTGTAACAATAACGCTCTGAAGAAAAAAGTGCTTAGAAATCCTTTGTAACTCATCATTCTAATGTCCATATTTTAATCAGGAACCTTGGAGTAACACCTAAAATACACAAGCTAGAGAACTTCCTCCAAAATAACCTTGATTAGTCATCAAAATACATCACCTCATTCATATTTTAAAAAAATGGAAAAATAATATGCCATGACAAAAATGGAGTCTCATCACCAGGAAAAAGGTAATTAAGGTCTAAAAAGTACACAGGTTCAGAGGTGAAATGGTCAATGATAGGGAAAAAGGTGTCTGAAATACACTCAAAACCTGCACCCAACAGGTACCCCAGAAGAAAAATTAGAAGGATTTGCTACCATATTGAAGGCCTCACGCATCGAATTCCAAATAGTTTGCGCTTAGTTCAAGCACCAAATTTCTAATCTACAAATGAAGTTGCAGCCTAAAACCCCATCTGAATTCAAATAAAAGCGGGTTGCCGAAGTGAAGTAGGCCACTGATAGTATCCTTGTCGCAGTCACGCAGTTTAATAAGCTTTAGTACAAGGCTATGGGTATCTGGACTTCGGTTCAAAATGACCCTTTGGTACAGCCACTGCGAAATTAGATGTGCATAAAGGAGAAACATTTTTCTGATATTAGGATGGTAGTGCCTACTCTTATTCTTACACAGTGCCTTGCCTACCTACAGGAGGGTCGGGTAATCCAAACTGAAATCGAGGGCCTGCACTGGAAAGAGCAGTTGTTGGAGGCCAAAATGCAGCCATGGGCCGAGGATTATCTTCATCTATCATAGACATTGGATAACACATTGAAGGGCATTCAACAAATGCAAAGAAGTATCGATCTGGCCAGTGAAGGGCCCACCACTGAGAAATTGGTTTTTCAAGGGCAAGGTGTTGCTATGTAGAGTCTGGAAATGGTTCTCCCTATTAAATCTTCTGTCACTGTGCTCCAAGCCAAGATGAAGGAGCAGACACCACAGTGACTCGAGACGAGTCACATGTTTGTATTTGGGGCCTGTTGGAGAAGGGTCCCCTGGGGTACATTTTTGGATATCTTTTTTCATAATTTTTGTACATGCGCATTGCATGGATAGTTCAAGGGCTTTGGGGCGGGTCAAATTCTCTATTTTATGTAAAATGGTTTTAAGGGTAAACTATGGGCCTCAAACCATGGTTTGAGACCATAGTATATGTGCTCTATATTGGATATAAATAGATAGATCAAGTCTAAGGAAGTAGTCAATTATTATTCATGTTTTGGATCAAAGTGTTTATATGTCTGTGATACTTTTTGTAAGGGTTTCAGTCTGGGTTGGGTAGAAAGGCTCCTGTTGGTTGTGTACGCGGAGACCTAGTCCTGGCTGTGTGCAGACTCCACTAGATGTGTGCATGGAATGGTAAATTGTAAAGGAAATTATGATGTACTGAAGTACTTTGAATCTAATATAAATACTGTTTTGGCAAAGTAACTGTGTTATGCATTATCTGTTTATTGGATCTGTTTTGAGATCTCTTTACTTATGTTATGTTTAAGTGTATATGTGCGAGTAAAACTTTTATTTATGAATGAATCTATATTTATGGTTGAATAAATGGATAATCTACTTAATTTACACTGCATTATATAGATCTAGATCTGGTTAGGTTATGATATATCTATGACGAAGAGATATGTGATTTTTTTTTTGTGATATGATAAGTATTATTATGTATTTGCGCACAACTATTTCCAATATGTATAAGTTATGCAATCAATCTATTCGAGGGCCAGTATATTATTTTCTTCCTCAGGGTGTGGAAACCTGGTTCCAGCACCCCCCCTACTGCTTCGAGTGAGACTTTGATCTGCGCAAGCAGTTCATTGCCGAAAGGGCCAGTAGTTGGAGGGTTTTTTGGTTGTGCGATAAAATCTGAACTTGGGTTAGGACCCCTCAAGCCAAATAACAGAGGTCTAGACCCCTTAAGCTAGCAAAACTCATTTTCATCTCTCAATGTTAGGTGAGCTTATCTTTTGATTCAACCACTAGTGATGGGAGGTTCGATTAACTCATCTTCCCACCTCTGTTTCTATGTCTGCTAAGAACCACTCATTAGGGGAATTTTGAGGTCTAAAATGGGCCTCCTAAGAAAAATGTACAACCAAAATAAAATTTATAAGAACCAATAGGATTTAAGGTGATGATGTCAACCATGGGGGATGATTCGCCATTTTTTAAGTAAAAGGGTAAAATGATTAAAAAATAATAAAATAATAAAACTACTTTTTCAACTCGTATTTTAAACTTATCTCCCAAAGTTTTTACTCAAATTTTGAGCGGGAGTACTCATTGGATGAAAAATTTAATTCCTCATCCAAAGATTACCCATGTTGCATACTTTTGATGGACCATGCTACATGAAAAATGAGAAATACATGAAAAAATGTGATTGCAATCATGTTTTTCTCATTTTTCATGTAGTAGGATCCATCAAAAGTATGCAACATGGGTACTCCTTGGATGAGAAATTAAATTTTGCATCTAATGAGTACTCCCGCTCAAAATTTGAGTAAAAACTTTGGGAGATAAGTTGAAAATACGAGTTGAAAAAGTATTTTTTTCTTTTTTCCCTCCAAAATTTGATGATGTAATCAAACCTTACTTTATTATTTCCACTATTATTTTACAATTTTATTAGGAGGCCCATTTTAGACGTCAAAATTCCCCTAATGTGGATCACCTGCACTCGAATATATGTTGGTACTGGTAAGTATACTAGATCCCTATGAATTTCATGGTTGTTTTCCCTAGGACTACCCCTACTGTTGGACTGAAGGAGATTCTACTGGATGATTCTGATCCCCTATAGGCATTTCGCATGATCTCTTGAAGGCTCTATCTTCCATGAACTTTATGCCTAGTCTCACTACAATATTCTTATTGTTCGAAATGTAGATCTTGTATGCCTTTAAAGTTTCACTATACCCAATGAGGAACCCCTTCTCTACGGTCTGATCCAATTTGGTATGCTTGTCATCTGGCACATGGCAGTAAGTTATGTTGCTGAAGATCCTAAACTGACTAACTTCTTGCTTCTTTCCTAAGAAGACATCTTCTGCATTATCTTCCCCAATTCCTATGAGGAACCCTATTATGAATATACATTGTTGTGTTACATGCATCTTCCCACAAGAACTTGGGAAAATCCTGGTCATATAACATCGCTTTTGTATCCCCAACTATAGATTAATTTTTCTGCTACGCTACCCCATTATGATGAGGATTGTATGGAGTTGTCCACTCTCTTCTGATACCTTCCTTGGCACAGAAATTTCTGAAGTCCTTATCTATGAACTCTCCACCATTATCTAAGCGAAGCACCTTGATATTATTCCCTGTCACATTCTCTACTAGAGCCTTAAACTCCTTGAAGTGAATGAAGACTTCATCCTTCATATTCAACAAGTAGATCCAGGTTTTCCTGGAATGGCCATCAATAAAGGTGACGAAGTACTCATCCCCACTAAGAGCTCTAGTGGACGCAAGGCCACAAATGTTTGAGTGTATAAGTTTCAGCATGCCATCTAATCTATTTTCACTTTTTGGGAATGATGCCTTAGCATATTTCCTAAGAACGCACCCTATGCACACATCATCATGTTTCATGATAAGTTTTGGAACATTTTTCACCATCTCCCTAATCATTCTGAATTCCCTATGGCGTAAATTTCCTATTCCATAGCTCATTCAAGTCCTTCCCACTGTTATTGTTTCTTCCTACCATTGCCATTATAGAATCGAGTTGCAACATGTACAACTTGTTCTTTGAACTCCAATATGTTTCACCCTCTTTCAGTTCAGGTTTTTGATGAACACCTTCTTCCCTATGAAGTGGACATCATATCCCTTATCCTATAGTTGGGATACTTAAATCAGGTTCATACCCAATCTTGACACATGCAATACATCTGTAATGATTGTACTTGATCTTGACTCCCTCTAAAGATAGATGGTACGTCTCCACACTAGATTCCACTTCGTCTTGTTTCCCATCGGTATCTATAATTCCATCTTCTTTGCATTGTAGCTAGATAATTTTTTTCTAATCCTTGTCATGTGAGATGATGCTCCATATTATATATACTAGATACCTTGTGAAGTTTTGAAAGGCAAGCAAGCTATATGAGCAACTTCGTCTTCCAATCTGGAGGACAATTTTGTAGCTCCCTGAATATTAAATATGTCTACGACCATACTAGAGAAATTTGCTAAAGACATCTCGAGTATAATTTCATGTCTTGTTCCCTTCCTCTTCCGCTTGAATCTTATCAATGATTTTGATGTGTTTCTCTTCAGAATTACCTTTTGGCTCTACCTATGCCGGTTGTAGCTCTTCTCAGAGAAATTCAAACTTTTCCTGCCACTCTGCAATTGGAAATTGAACTTATGCTCTTCTACTCACACTACTTAGCTAGGCCCTATGCAAACCCTAGAGAAATTATGTTGTTTCTTTGTAAGAGCCTTGCTAAAAAATCCATTTAATATTGTTATTAAAGACAAAATAATAACCATGTTCATGGGACACGTATTCCAAATTGAATTTTTTGCAAAACATCCTAGTGGGTATCACTTCGGTTTATTTATACTAAGGTGAACTTTTCAAAAGAAATGGTAAAGGATTTGAAAAGGAAAAGTGACATTTATTGGCATTTATTTATGAAAATAATGGAAAATAGGAGAAAAGGATGGTGAAAGGTCACAGGTTGCATTTGAGGAGGAAAATGAAGGAAAATAATGGAAAATGAAGAAATTAGAGGCCTCGTTGATAAAAAGGATTTTGAGGATCAACTAGTAACCTTTCGTCAGTTTTAGCTTGGAGCTCTCTCTCTCTTCTATTCTCTCATACTCTTAGACACTTAGAGTTTTCTTGGAGAACTCTTGGAGAAGTGTGTCATACTTGGGATTTGGAGCAAGAAGGCAAAGGAAAATCTAGAAAGCACAAGAGGACAACATGATAAGTATCTACAACTAGATTTCTTTGCAAGTATCGTGTTGCATGTATGATTTTCTTTCTAGTTTTCTCATGCATGGCACATCCATGTGGTTTTTTGGTTATGATTTTTCATTGGCATGCAAGATTGCTTGGATTGACAATGGTTTTCCTAGCTTTTCCATTTCCTGGATAGCCATTGTGTTATGGGTTACCTTTTCTTTCTGGTTGGTGCTCATGTTTCTTATGGATGTGGGTTGAGTTCTTTGTTCCCAGAGCCTTGGTTGGACAAAATCTCTCGAAGACCTGTAACATCTTGGGTTGAGTTACTAGTCCTGGAAGCCTTGGTTGGAAAAACGCTCTGCAATCCCTATAACAGATTGGGTTGAGTTACTATTCCTGGAAGCCTTGGTTGGAAAAACTCTCTATAATCTCAATGACAATTGTGGACTGAGTGACTAGTCCTGGAAGCCTTGGTTGGAATAACACTCTGGAAGCCCGGTGGTATTTTTGGGTTTAGTTACTAGTCCTGGAAGCTAGATTGGAAAAAACATTGTGGAGCCCTGTATAACTTAGATGGAGACCAATCTGGTGATGGTTAGTGATGTCCGACTGTGAGGTGGACTCATTGGTTGAGGGTTGAGGTGGTTTGGCCTTTAGAAGCCCTAGTTTGTTTTTTATTAGTTTATTCCATGAGATCCCACATTCATGATTGCAATATGGCACGAGGGTGATTGGTTGAAAGAAATATTTGGTTCAGCCCAATCTATGGTCAGGTGGTACGTGTAAGTCCCAGACCTGGTTTCATTTTGCATATATCAATAAGAGCTCTTCTCCTCATGTAATTGATGGGTAAATGTACTTGTTATTATGTGATATTGATGGTTGTTTTATCATTATTATTATGTTGGTTATATGTTCGTTATGAGCATGGTTTATGACAGAATTGATGTATGGCTCTTATCATGTTTTAGTTAGTATATGAAATTTTAATGAATGAATGACCTAATAGATAACATTCCAGCTATTGGGAGGAGATATTGGTCCTCCTTGGTGATTCTCATATAAGTATGAGATCCTTGTGCTTAGATATGTTGTTATGACCTATAGATTACATATTTGACATGTTTTATGAAATGTATGTCATAGCTAGTAGGGGTCAAATCAAGTCCTTGATCAAATTTTTTCATTAGTGACCTTGTTCCTGTGTTATTTATCATTTCTAGGAGTTTCATGAAGTTTTGGGCAGTGCCTGAGACCTAGTCCTGAAAAATTGGCTCGGAATCTGGGGTTTTTGGCACAAAAATACCACAAAAATTCCACAGTCTTTGGCATGCCTTGTTGTGGGAGCAACTGGAAGGCCTCAGTCTCATGCATGGCTTTTTATGGGAGTGGTTGAGGGTCTAGATCAATAAAATGTAAGGTTGTCTCAGGGGTTGACCACTTGGAAGGGTTGGTTGGCTCCTGAATGTTCTATAGCATGTGTGAAAGGTCAATTTGGTTTTGTTATGTTGGTTTCACTTCATTAAATGTACATGGTGATGCAGGGGCATTAGAGTCTCGAGAGGTTCAAAAAGAAAAAAAAAATTTACCAGCAAAGGTGTCTATGCCTTTATCTATCAGTTACACTTAGGATAGATAGGATTAGTCTAATAATTGAGGAAGTTAGATGGTTGATTCGTGTCAGTCTATTTAGTTTCTGCTGATATAATTAGAGCAATATTATGTAATTAGGCTTTTTAAATAAGAAGAAACCGGTCCTCAAGAAGGAACCGAACTGTCACGAAAAAAACTTATAAATGTAACCTCTGAAACAAAGGAAGGGGGAGTTGGAGGAAGAAAATTATTTGTGAGGAGTTGAATTAATAAAGATTGCAAAGTTCTGAACTACTGTTTATATTAGCAAGCCCCGGAGGATTCCACCTTCGTGATTTAATTGGTTTTGTATATTCTATGGAGAAATCGATTGAAATGTTTTCTGTGTAGAAACTCAAAAGAGGTTGAAGAGGTTGATTCTGTTATCGCAATAGTAAATCTATGTTTGTTAAAACTCTGCATAAAAGACCGTAGCATCGAATCTTGTTTCCTTTATTGAAATTGACTGAATTGATCCACATTTTATTGGGTTATAAACAGCAGAGAAGCAGTTGTGTTATATACGCTTGCCTTAGATCGAATTCATTTGAATCTACATTTTCTGTGTATGAATTAAATGCGCGTTAATCTTGTGTGAAGAGGCTCTAAACATATCAGAAATTCGTTCTGCTATTGTTATGAATTTGTGTAAGGATTGTTGGATTTGATTTACTAAATAGTCAAAGTCCCAATGCAGAAAAATCGTTGAATACTGAGTATTGAATGCGTTTAAAATCCTGTGTGAAGGGATCGATGGTAATCGATGAGGTTTGATCCTTTTTAATGAAGAATGTAAGAAATATCAACATTTGATTATTGAATACGGTTAAATCTGCATTGAACCTCTATTTGTTGGTAACCGATATCGTTGAAGTTAATCCACAGCATAAGAGTGGAGAAAGACGAGTTTGAAGAAATGAATTGAAATGCAGTGGGAATTCTGAGTGAAATACCATATTTTCCAGTAAGCGGTTTTATGAGGTAATACTACCGATTTTGCATGCTATTTGGGAGAAGAAGCAGTTTCAGAATTTAGAATGCGATCCATTGAAATTCTAACACATCATCATCGAAATATTGCCCATTTCGCAAAATATTTGCATGCTAAAGCTCTGTGATGAAAAAAATGTGATTTGCGTTCGATCATCGAGGCAAGGGATCCAAGGGCGTTCGCATGAGAAGTTGTTGTATGGTTAACACAAGGTATGGCCCAGCGTTCTTTCCTTTGATAATTGGTTATTAAACATTGGTTATGTGGGCCCAAAAGGAATAAGACGTTGATTAGAGCATTGATTAAAATGTATTATTTCTAAGAGTTCGATTAAGGCATTCGAATGATATTAAATATTTGAGGTTAAGATTGACTATTCGTTCCAAAGGCTTTGAAACGTTGGTTCAAAAAAAAATTGATGCTACATTCCAAGGGGGTTTCAAAGAAGTAGTTAAGTGTTTAAGATTAAGATATAATTATTTGAAGCACTTTATTTAAAAGTCAAGAAGTATATTGTTTGAGGTTTTATGCAAACTTGGACTATGATAAATTTCATTAATCAAATTGAGAGCATACTCCTCCGGAGTTAGAAACAATTGTAAGCAAATCTGAACGGCTCTCCTTAATGCCTGCACCCACACTGCCATCATTTGTGGTATCAAAGCAGGCTTCAGAGCATTTTTGCAGTGATTGAACTGACTTCCAAAAAGTTAGGAGAAAAAAAAATCCAGCATGGATGTCTGAATTGGTAGAGGTGATGTGCTAGAAGAAGAGGTAGGCAAGTTTCTAATGCAGAAGTATTAGAGACCATGTATCAGATCCAAGCTAGATTGGAAGAAATCGAATTAGGACACCCAAGAGATCCTGAGGATGTCAGTGAACCTGAAACTGAAGAAGAGGCAGGAGAGAATGTTGAGATCACTCCTGAGATGAGACTCCTTAAATCAGTTCTGGGGTCTACATCCAAGCCTAGACTTGAAGTGTCAAGCTTTACAAGAGGGTTGAATCCAGAAGAATTGATAGACTGGATCAATGAGATGAACAAATTCTTTGATTATGAAGAGATGGGTGAGGACAAGAGAGTCAAATTTGCAGTAACAAGGTTGAAGGGACATGCAGCACTTTGGTGGGATGGAGTGCAAGCAGAGAGAAGGGGGGCTGGTAAACAACCATTCAAGAGTTGGACCAGAATGGTGGCAAAGCTTAGAGGTAAGTTTTTTCCTAGTGATTATCAGCTTACATTATTTAGAAAAATGTAGAACCTTAGACAGATATTGATGACAGTGAAAGAGTACACAGAAGAATTCTACAGAGTGAGCATAAGAGCTGGACAGATACAGGACACAGCAGAGAATATTTCCAGTTATGTGAATGGTCTCAAGTTGGAGATCCAGGATGAGATAGGTATTTTGTCTCCTAAGACAGTAGAAGAGGCTTATAAAATGGCCTTGAAAGCTGAAGAAAAACTCCTGAGAAGACAGTCTGCCAAAGGAAGAGGTACTTTCCAAGGAAAGGGAATCCAAGGTGCTAGAGGAAGGTCTACAACACCAAGAGATGGAGCTAGTAGCAACTCACCTCAGCATGCATCCACAGAAGGTGATGCAAGGGGCAGGAGGAGTTCCTACAGAGGAAGAGGAGGCAGAAACAGAGGAAGAGAAGTGAGATGTTACAGATGTAACCAATTGGGACATAAACACTATGAATGCCCAGATAATATGGGTACAAGTCAGAGAAATGCAATTTTTGCTCAGACTGGAGAAGAAGCTACAAGGTTGTCTGAGATAGAAGAAGAAATTCTTTCAAAGAAAGGAGAATCTTTGGTGGTCAATAAGGTTTTGTTGAAGAAAACAAAGGAAGCTGCTAAACCAACACAGAGGAAGACTTTGTTCAGGAGTGTGTGCAAAGTCCAAGGGAAATGTTGTCAATTGGTCATTGATAGTGGCAGCACAGACAATTTGGTCTCTACAGAGGTGACAGAGAAACTAAAATTGAAGACAAGGGAACACCCAACACCCTACAAGGTGTCATGACACAGAAGGGACACCAACTGATTGTGAAAGAGCAATGTGAAATAGAATTGCAGATGGGAAGCTACAAGGACAGGATCATGTGTGATGTGATGCCTATGGATGTGTGTCACATACTGCTGGGTAGACCTTGGCAGTATGACAAAGCAGCAGTACATGATGGTAAGAAGAACACTTACAAGTTCTTTAAGGATGGAATACATCAAACATTGATACCTATGGAGGAAGGAGAACCATCAAGCAAAAAGTCTGATGCAAAGACTTTATTGCTGAGTGGGAAGGAGTACTTACAGCAGATTGAAGAGGAAGAGGTAAACTTTTCTTTAGTTTTCAAACCTAAATTAGTGCTTACTTCTACAAAAATTTCTGAATTGCCAATTGAAATTCAAGAAATGTTGGACAATTATTGTGATATTGTTGTGGATGATTTGCCTGATGAATTACCAACTCTAAGAAAAGTCAGCCATTAGATAGATTTGAATCCAGGATCGAATCTACCAAACAAAGCAGCCTACAGAATGACTCCCATAGAGAATGAAGAAATCAGAAAGCAAGTGCAGGAATTGGTTGACAAAGGTTTGATCAGAGAAAGCTTGAGTCTGTGTGTAGTACCTACAGTGTTGAGTCCAAAGAAATATGGAGGTTGGAGAATGTGCACTGATTCAAGAGAAATCAACAAGATAACAATCAAGTATAGATTTCCTTTGCCTAGGATTGAAGATTTAATGGACTGTTTGAGTGGAGCAAGATATTTTTCAAAATTAGATTTGAAAAGTGGATATCATCAGATTAGGATAAATGAGGGTGATGAATGGAAAACAACCTTTAAAACAAATGAAGGATTGTATGAGTGGTTGGTAATGCCTTTTGGATTATCAAATGCACCTAGTACTTTTATGAGGCTCATGAATGAAGTGTTAAGGGAATTTATTGGTAAATTTGTAATAGTATATCTGGATGACATATTAGTTTTCAGCAAAACAAAGGAAGAACATTTAAGGCATCTTTGTTATGTCTTGAAGAAGTTACATCAAGAGAATTTGTTGATAAATTTAAAGAAGTGTTCATTCATGAAAGAAGAATTGGTATATCTGGGTTTTGTTGTTTCTGCTGAAGGACTGAAGATGGATCCAGAAAAGGTCAAGGCAATTTTGGAGTGGCCTTCACCAAAAAGTGTCTTTGAGGTAAGAAGTTTCCATGGACTTGCTAGTTTTTACAGAAAATTCATAAGGAATTTTAGCAAGATTATTGCACCTATCATCGAAACTATAAAGAAGGACAAACAGCCATTCAAATGGACTGCTGAAGCTGAAAAGAATTTTCAGCTTTTGAAACAGAAAATAAATAAGAAGCATGTTTTAGTTTTGCCTGATTTTATTAAACCATTTCAAGTGAAGTGTGATGCCAGTGGAGAAGCCATAGGGGCTGTATTGAGTCAAGAAGATAGACCTGTAGCATATTTTAGTGAGAAGTTGAATGAGACAAGAAGAAATTACTCTTCTTATGAAAAAGAATTTTATGCAATTGTGCAGTCATTGAAGAAGTGGAGACATTATTTAATGTCTAAGGAATTTGTGCTATACTCGGATAATCACGCTTTACAGTATATTATGCAGCAACCTAAATTGAATCACAAACATGCCAAATGGGTTGAATATCTCTAGAGTTTTAACTTTTTTTTGAAGCATATAAGTGGCCAAGCAAATAAGGTAGCTGATGCTTTTAGTAGGAAAAGCATGCTTGTTCAAGAAACCCGATTTGAAGTGGTAGGCTTTGATTTTCTTAAAGAACTCTATAAAACAAATTTGGATTTCAAGGAAGCATTTGAAGCATGCTACAACCCTGTTTTGATAGACAGAAGTCAGTGGTTGGATTATTTCTTGCAAGAGGGTTTATTGTTCAGAAGAAATCAGTTGTGTATACCAAATTGTTCCATGAGGGAGAATTTAATCAGAGAGAAGCATAGTGGTGGACTTGTTGGAAATTTTGGTACTGATAAAACTTATGAGTAGCTGATTCATTTTTATTATTGGCCAAAGATGAGATCTGAAGTGGAAAAATTTGTGAAAAAATGTAAAATTTGTCAGTATGCAACAAGAAGAAGCCAGAATGCAGGTTTGTACATTCCATTGCCTATTCCAGACATACCTTGGGATATGGTAAGTATGGATTTCGTTTTAGTATTGCCTAAGAAACAGAGAGGAAATGATGCAATTTTTGTTGTAGTTGATAGATTTGCCAAGATTGCACATTTATTCCATGTTATAAAACCAGTGATGCTACTCATGTTGCCAACTTGTTTTTCAAAGAAGTTGTTAGATTACATGGGCTGCCTAAAAGTATTGTTTCTGATAGAGATACTAGATTTGTGGGTCATTTTTGGAGGACATTGTGGAAGAAGCTTGGTACTAAACTGAGTTTCAGCTCAGCTTATCATCCTCAGACTGATGGGCAAACTGAGCTAGTAAATAGAAGTTTGGGTAATCTTTTGAGAAGTCTTGCAGGAGAACATCCTAAGCAGTGGGATCATATCTTACCATAGGCAGAATATGCATTCAATGATTCGCCGAACAGAAGTACAGGACAGAGTCTATTCCATATTTTTTATGGAATGCACCCCAGAGGAGTATCTGAATTGAGAAGCTTGGGAAAAGCATAAATAAGGAGTGTTGATGGAGAAGAATTTGCTTCAGAGATCCAAGCAATACATGAGCAGGTAAAACAGCAACTACGAGGTAGTGGCATCAAGTACAAAGGCAGAGCAGATTTGGGCAGAAGAGAAGTTAATTTTGAAGTTGGAGATTTGGTTTTGGCACACTTGAGGAAAGAAAGATTCCCAAAGAAGCAGTATAACAAATTGAAGTTCAAGAAGATAAGACCATGCAAGATATTGAGAAAATTTTCCGCTAATGCTTATGAAATTGAATTACCTCCTGATGTTGGGATATCTCCAATATTTAATGTTTTAGATTTATACCGGTATGAATATGGTGGCACAGATAAAATACCAGCAGATAGAGAGCAGATTGAGTGGGTAAAACAATTACCTACAGCACAACCATTACATCCAAAGAAGATCTTAGACAAGAAGGTGTTTAAGAGAACCAAAGGATAGGAATATTTCTAGTATTTGATCAAGTGGAAGTACCAGCCAGATGAAGATGCTACTTGGATGACGGAAGTTATGTTGCAAAAGCTGGGCAGTTCAGTGAAAGAGCTCATGGACAGGAGCCCATGAAGAAAACTACCCTCAAGAGTATGATGCTGGGGCATTAGAGTCTAGTTAGCAATGTGAAGAGTTTTTCACATGTTGTGACTTGAAGGGCTCGAGAAGTTCAAAAAGAATAAAGAAAAAAGAAAAAAATGTTACCAGCAAAGGTGTCAATGCCTTTAGCTGTCAGTTACACTTAGGATAGATAGGATTAGTCTAATAATTGAGGAAGTTAGATGGTTGATTCGTTTCAGTCTATTTAGTTTCTGTTGATAGAATTAGAGCAATATTATGTAATTAGGATTTTTAAATAAGAAGAAACCGGTCCTCAAGAAGGAACCGCACAGTCACGAAAAAAAACTTATAAATGTAACCTCTAAAATAGAGGAAGGGGGATTTGGCCGAAGAAAATTATTTGTGAGGAGTTGAATTAATAAATATTGCAAAGTTCTGAACTATTGTGTATATTGGCAATCCCCGGAGGATTCCACCTTCGTGATTTAATTGGTTTTGTATATGCTATGGAGAAATCGATTGAAATGTTTTTTTTGTAGAAACTCAAAAGAGGTCGAAGAGGTTGATTTTGTTATCACAACAATAAATCTATGTTTGTTAAAACTCTGCATAAAAGACCGTAGCATCGAATCTTGTTTCCTTTATTGAAATTGACTGAATTGATCCACATTTTATTGGGTTATAAACAGCAGAGAAGTGGTTGTGTTATATACGCTTGCCTTAGATTGAATGCATTTGAATCTACATTTTCTGTGTATGAAAAAATGTGCGTTAATCTTGTGTGAAGAGGCTCTAAACATATCAGAAATCCATTCTGCTATTGTTATGAATTCGTGTAAGGATTGTTGGATTTGATTTACTAAATCGATATCGATTTAGTCAAAGTCCCAATACAGAAAAATTGTTGAATACTGAGTATTGAATGCATTTAAAATCCTGTGTGAAGGGATCGATGGCAATCGATGAGGTTTGATCCTTTTTAATGAAGAATGTAAGCAATATCAACATCTGATTATTGAATACGGTTAAATATGCATTGAACCTCTGTTTGTTGGTAACTGATATCATTGAAGTTAATCCAAATCATCAGAGTGGAGAAAGACGAGTTTGAAGAAATGAATTGAAATGCAGTGGGAATTCTGAGTTAAATCCCAGATTTGCCAGTAAGCGGTTTTATGAGGTAATACTATCGATTTCGCATGTTGTTTGGGCCAAGAAGCAGCTTCATAGTTTAGAATGCAATCTAATGAAATTCTAACACGTCATCATCAAAATACTGCCCATTTCGCAAAATATTTTATGTTAAAGCTCTGTGATGAAAACAATGTGATTTGCATTCAATCATTGAGGCAAGGGATCCATGGGCATTCGCATGAGAAGTTGTTGTATGGTTAACACAAGGTATGGCCCAGCGTTCTTTCCATTGATAATTGGTTATTAAACATTGGTTGTGTGGGCTCGAAAGGAATAAGACATTGATTAGAGCATTGATTAAAATGTCTTATTTCTAAGAGTTCGATTTAGGCATTCAAATGATATTAAATATCTGAGGTTAAGATTGACTATTTGTTCCAAATGCTTTGAAAAGTTGGTTCAAAAACATTTTTATGGGGGTTTCAAAGAAGTAGTTAAGTTTTTAATATTAAGATATAATTATTTGAAGCACTTTATTTAAAATTCAAGAAGTATATTGTTTGAGGTTTTATGCAAACTTGAACTATGATAAATTTCATTAATCAAATTGAGATCATACTCCTCTAGAGTTAGAAACAATTGTAAGCAAATCTGAACGGCTCTCCTTAACGCTTGCACCCACACTGCCATCACATGGGGTGTTGAATCACATCATAGTAGCCACTCATCACATGTTTACCAAAAACAAACATGTTAACTTGGGTAAATGTGGTAGGAGGTGTGCTACAAGGTGGTATCAGAGCATGGTTATGTTCTCCATGGGTGATATCTGGTTTTTGTTCTCCTTGGATGAATGTGTTTCCATATGTACATGTCGGTCGTATATATTTCCTTATGCTTTTTATGAATGTGTTGCCATATGTACATGTCAGTCGTATATATTTCCTTATGATTTTTGTCTATGTGCTCATTGTGTATGCATGGTGGTGCTCATGGTTTTCTTTTTGATTTCATGCGTAAGTTTACGGTGCTATTGTCGGAATGTGTTTTTCATGAATGCATGTCGGTTGCATATGCATTTTTTATGCATGTCAGTGTTTATATGTTGTTATTCATGCACTATTATGGGCATGGTTATCATGCATGAGGTCATTGTATGCATTTTAGGTCATCATGATTTTGTTGATATGTTATGATGTTGATGTGTTGGTTGAGATAGAGTAGGAGATGCAGACCACCAGAGTGAGTTTTCTGCACTAGACTTCAGGGTAAGAGCGGATCATCATACAGGTTTGTATGGTGGGTGTGTAGGTATGTTAGTTAATGGTTTTTATAAGAATTATGGTTATGTACATGTCTTTTAGTCTATGTTTTTGAGGTTACATGTATGATAGATGTTAGTTAATCATTGTGATCACATGTACATGTGTCAGTTAATCATAAAGGATAGTAACTTGTTGTTATATGAATTCTAGTCATATGCATGATGGTTATGGTCATTGAAACTAAGATATTGATGTTATATGTATCATGCTAATGTGGATTGGCATGTGTAGATGGTTATGGTTATGGTATTTAGGTATGAGCTGACATATTTGTGATATTGTCTTGTACTAATCTATACTAATTTTGCATACATGATTGTTATGCATGAATGAAAATTGTTTATGTGTTTATGATGTGAACAATTTATCTAGTTATTTTTATGGATGTCGTGACCTTATTTATGCTTGATTTGATATGTTGTGGAGTTATATTGTGTTAATCTAGATTGATTGTGCAGATGAGATAGCCTACCCTGAGATACATTAAGGTATGAGTTTTCTTATGTTGTCTACTTGGTGATTGAATCTTTCATTATGTTGTCTATTTGGTGTTTGAGTGTTTGGTGTCTATTATGTCATTTATTTGTTGTTTGTATGTTTGATTAATTGCATGATATGATTACGTGTCTATGAGATTGCATGAAGGAATGATCTTGTTTTAAGATATTTGTACTAACATAATATGTGTTGAGACAACTGATATGTACTTGAGTGTAAATAGGTGATAGTTGTATCATTATGTCTTATGACTATTAGGTTCATTATGATATGTTTGTTATTCTTCATAAAGGTCAATTTAAAATTAATAGATATGCTGTCTTGACCTTTGGAGCATGTGGTTGAAATGTGTGTTCAGTTACAAGGTAACGTGATTGGCACAAGAAGGTAAGGTAAATAGTATATTGTTATATTTATTTATACACTAACTTTTATGTGTTTATGGAAGTATGATGTAGGGGATTTCATGGCAAAGAGACTTCCATGAAATATTGAAGAAGGCTCGGGTTGAGTTTTCCTTTAGAAGCGTTAGGAACTGTTGTGGATCATCTACATATCCTTTTCTATTTTATTTTGAAAATCGAAAATAAAAATAAAAAAAATCTGAAATTTCAAAAAGCATATGCTATAGTATAACGTTTTTATACTGTATCATAAAAAAAAAAAAATTGAAATGAAGTGTTCTACAAGCTCGATGCAAATTAAAGTTTATCATTAAGCTTTATTTGAACGTGTGTATATTTTCATGCTTAAGTTTCAAGAAACTTTCCAAGCAGAAGAAGTGATCATTGAAGAATGTTATTAGATGAGTAAATGTGGAGGCGCAAAGAGCTCGTTAGTTATCAAATCCAATGCCCCCGCAGTTGACTAGTTTGACTGCGGGTGAACCGTGATCAACGGCTTGGATTCATTGCGGGGGGCATAAGCCGAAGTTCTCCGCCGTACTCCAGGACCCCCGCGGTGACATCATCAAGCGAGGTGGAAGACAGCTGTCATCCACTGTCAACGGCTTTTTACACGTCAGTTCGGAATTTATTACGGGTTTCCGCAGCTGTTAAATGATTCTTTTGTCCCATTCTCGTTTATTTGTGATGTTTTCCCCATTTTATTCGTGTTCTCACCACCTTTTCATTGTCCACTACCCCACGAATTGCTTCCATTGTCTGTCAGTCATGCCCAAAAGATTTTCACTACCTGGTTCAACTGGTCCCATCTCCCTCGTTGACAGTGAGCAAGACGTTCAGGATACCGTGTCATCCGTAAATAATTTCCTTTTTCATCATAAAGTGACCCTAAATGTCGAGAATTCCCCATTTTTTGCTGCCATAAAGAAATTTGGTGTCCTGTCTGCCTGTATCCCAAAGGCTCATTTATTTCCCGAATTTATATCTTGGTTAGTTTCTTCAATGTATCCTGGAAAGTGCTTCATAATGAATTCGCTAGGAGAAAATCTTCTACAGGTGTTGACGTAGCTAATCCGCCAAGCGTTTTGCTTTCCCGAACATGAGTCACCACTGCAATTCTCTGAAGACTCATTGGCGCGTTATTTTGAGAACCTTTCAGGTGAAGAATTTGATCAATGTATGTCCCATTTGAGATCAAATTCAAAATAAGTTCAACTAGAAGGAGAAGAATTCAGTTTGGAGATGTTTGATGCGGAGAATAAACCAATTCTGAGTTGTATTGCCGAAATTTTGGGCAAAGATAATGACCTTACAATTGATAAATCAGTATTGGGAATGTACGCGATGATGATGAAACCAGGGGTAGTTCTAGATATTCCATCTTTCTGGCAGGAGATTGTCAATTCTCAGTGGATGGCCTTTCCTCTCACAGGTTCCTTTAAATTCCCCTCACTGATTGTTCATTTATTCTTATATCAAAATGTTGAGGAATTTATGAGTTTGGGGTTGAATATAGTGGATGTCAATAAACAGAAGCAATCAGTTATATTTTGGACTGACATAATTAGAAGAGAGGAAAATCAAGTAGGACTGTTTGAGTTTGCCAGTCATTATATGTCCATTGCTTATAGAATATTGAATGGGGTTTCCCCTCCTTGTTTTTTACCAAAAGCCCGGGAGTTTCTACAGTTGGGACCTAGTTGCAGATTTGGGGATTGGTTTGTGTTTGAGGAATATACGGAGATAAGATTCTATGGAGCTATTATTGAGCCTTACAAGCTCCCAACTTTTGTGCCTATGAGGATTTTTGCTCTTGAATTCATCAGGCAGAGTCTAAATGTAGATCAGGTGCATTTTCTTCCCAAGAAGAAAGGTTTCATGTATAAGTTGCCCATGAGTGTGGGGCCCTTTGTGGTAAATACAAGACAAGAATTTGATGAAGTTTCTAAGTTGTTGGAAGAGACACATCTATTACTGGGTGAAAAGTGGTCATATGATCCTCATGGAGTGATTTCTAGAAGGAGAGTCGAAAATGGATACTCAGCTTTTACTCACGAGAGAAGACCTGAGCAAGAAAAGCTGGCAAACCCCAGAGAAGCAAATACATCAAAAGCAAGCATTCAAACACCTGTTATAACTGAAAGGGTAAATAAAATAAGTAGGGATTTTGTTGTTGAATTAGATGATGAAGAGCCAAGAGAGGAGAAGAGAACCAAATTGGCTGAAGATCATTCTTCAAATTCACCAGGTTTTACCTTTCATATAAATGAAGAACAAAACGCTCCCTCTTCTCCTGGAGGTCATGAGCTTTACTCAAAAAAGGCATCCTCATTCAAACAGGTATTTACACAGATTGAAGAAAGGAATCAAAGAATAAGAACTAATATGGAGGCTTAAGCAGAGCATCACATAGTTTCTAATCAGACTAGGTTGCTGACTGTGATGGATCTTGAAAAGGATCAATTCAGAATGGCTTTAACGCATCCAACAGGGATGTCCCTTGGATCTTCGAGCAGTTTTAATGCTGTAAATATATCTATGGATGTTAAGAAAATCCCACTGTTGGATAAGATGAATCTTCATGTGCAGAATGGACAATTAATTTTCAATGATCTAACCAAAACCAATGCCACAGCTGTTAAAGCTAAAAACATGCCAGCAAAGGTTATCAAGCAGTTTAAGATGGAGAAGGCCAATTCAAGGGCCTTATCAGTTAAAAATGAGGAATTAAAAAAGATTATCATGAAGATCGGTGTAGATCCAAATGACAAAGCTGCAATACAGATGCTCATGAAGAGTGCAGAAATAGAGAAATCCACCCTAAGGAAGAAACTGAAGTTACCTGCTGCAGAGCATTCACTGGCTGCAGAAGTAGCAGAAGTGGAGAAAGAGAAAGAAGAACTGCATCTGCAATTGCTGCGGAAAGAGGAAGAATTGTCTAAATTAAAGCAGACTGCTATTTCGTTACAAAACCATATTGAAAATCATACTTGTACTTATGTTTTTCCTACAGGTGATGCGGACCCTCAGGCACAGATTGCGCAGCTCAACACAGAGATGAAGATGGCAGAAAGAGATCGCAGACTAGCTCAATCAGAGTTAGAAACGGCCACCAAAGTCATACGGACGCTAGAAGATAAAGCAGAGGAGAACAAGCAGAAATTACAGAAGGTTGAAGATGAGATTAAAGATCTCAAAGAGAAGGTAAAAGGCAATATCTCCCTTATAAAGGCTAAAGATATCATTTGGGGTGAAATTATCTCAGAAATGAAGTCCAATTGGAATTTCCTGAATATAGTTGCTAAGGAGAAAAGACGTATCTCAGAACATGAAGAAGAGATGCTATCTGATAAGCAAACAGCAATTAAGAGAGAAAATTGGGCTAGGAAGTTCATATATTTTATCAATTCCAAGTCAGATGAGGAATTGGAAAATATTGAGATACAAGATAGATATTTTTATGCTCAAGAGGTGAATAAAATGATAATCAGGAATGATCTTCGGAAGGTTGCAGAGAAGAGGCTACTAGGAATTAAAGAGACAGTAAAGAAGTTTGATATATTATTTGATAAATTGACAAGAACAAGTTTACCTTCCTGTTGGACAGAGAAAGGAAATATTATGTCATGGAAGTTTTATGAAGATTCGTTAGTATTGGCAAAAAGCAGGGTGGATAACAGGCATGAAAAGACGCATATTTTAAAAGGAGAAACAGTGTTTAACTTCTTGCAGAGACATTTCAATTTGCTATGGATGGTGAAGACTCTCTTCACAGAAAGACCTACCCATAGCCAAGTTGTTGCATTCACGTTGGAGTATCATAGTTTCAAGAATGCCCCAATAACCCAAAGTGAGCTATGGAAAAAATGCAAAAAATTCTCAATGGACACAACAAAAGGGATCCCAACGTCTCAACCAAGAGTAGTTGTTGCTTCAGCAACTGTGTCAGAAGTGGATTTCCTTATAGATTAGAAGTTTTCAAATTCACATTATGTTATTTTCTTAAAATCATGCAAATTGTAATAGGACCCTTCGAGGCATGTACCTCTGTAACTACCAGTAATTTAAGGAGTTAGAATTAGTTTAAGCAGTTGGAATTAGTTTCATCAGGAGAAATTGTTTTGTGACCTTGTATTTAAAGGAAATTTCGAGAAATAAAGAGGTTCCGAGTTTTGAACCTTGAAGCTAAATTTTGTACTGGAGAATAGAAAATCAATGAAAGAAGTATGCAAGTTTCTATCATTCTGTTTATGCTAAAAAGTTATCTAGTTTACACTATGTTTCCATATCTGTGAATAAAATGGAGTAATTTGAGCTGTGGGTCTCTTTATACATGTGTATTTAAGAGTTATACAAACCTTAATGTGCGCTCCTCTGTTTTAACTTTATCTTTCCCTATTTCTTCAGGATTTTATTATGATAGATTTTGTTTTAGACAGCATATCAGATTAAAATCCTCTTCTCTTTTTCTTTCGTTCTTTCATTTTGGCATAAATGGAATATGGCATTGCAGAACATTGCATGGATTTAATATTTTAAGGTTATATAATTAATGTTTAAGGTTTTATAAGACAGATACAGATATATATTTATTTTGTGACATATCTATATAATGGCTTGAGCACGGATTCCTTTACACAGCAAGGAATTGTTTCTTAAGGTACAAAATTAATTGGCGTCGTTGCTGGGGACGAAGATTCGAATATTTTCCCTGGGTTTTGTTTGATATTTCCTCTGGTTGTTCAGAGAGGAGGAAATAATAAGCTGTGTTTGTTTTAAAATAGCTCTGGCTCCTAAGAAACCTCATACGAGGTCGGATACCTCTCAGCAAAGAGTTCATGTTTTGTCTGATCCTGAGAAGCTTGTTTCAAAGAAGGGCCAGAAACCAAAAATATTTGATACACCTGATGCTACATTGCTTGCACCAGGCAGCAGTTCACGCACTCTCTCATCCAAGAATATTTCCAAGAAACTCATTTTCTCGGAAAAAGAATCCTCACCATCACCCATTTCATTTCAAGAACCTACATTAGAAGAGCAATCTTTAGAGTTTGTGTCTTTCCCTCTTGCAGAAACTCCATCTCATACAGTTGCTAGCTCTTCTGCAATCGTTCATACACCAATCCCTATATCAGTTGTTTCACCTCATTCACCCCCATCTACAACTGGTATTCATTTTACTCCCGCTCAAGGAGCAGTTAACCCGGGCATAAACATGGCGGCCCCTGCTTTCTTGATGAATAGATATGCACCATTAAATCTACCCTAGCCACTGAATGCAATGCCTCGGGAGTATCTCAAGTTACTCCCTAGATTTACTAGTGAAGATGAAATAACTGCAGAACAACACTTGCCCCTGTTTTGCACATTTGCTGAGAATTTAAATGTTGAGCATTTAGATGTTGTAATGAGACTTTTTGTTCAATCTTTAAGTGGAGAGGCAATAAAATGGTTTAAAGGATTGCCTAATGGTTCAATAAATGACTGGGACGGATTAGAAAGACGCTTCATCGAGAGATGGGGTCAAAAAAGGGACCATGGTTATTCCTTGACAGAATTCAATGCAATAAAGAAGAAATCTGATGAAAATATGAATGATTTTGTGAAAAGGTTTAAAAAATTGTATAATAGTTTACCTTTAGAAATGAAACCCCCTCCTATTGGAGCAAGGGTCGTTTTTGTTGGTTCATTTGAACCAGAGTTTAGTTTCACATTGAGAGAAAGAAGGTCACCTACTTTGGAACAAATTCAAACTGATGCTCTGGAGATTGAGGCTAATATGTCAGCTGCTGGTAAAGGTCAAGATAAAGGAAAAGGTAAAGAATAATCCTCAGCTCAAGATCAGAGAATTGATGATATGACTAAAGTCATAAAAAACTTGTCGAATAAATTGGTGAAGTTGGAAATAGATAATAATAAGCCTGCAAGACAAAATAGAGGGGTGTTTAATCCTCAATTTAAAAAACAGCCCCTGCAGATTCTCCAACGAGAAAAGAAAGATCAAGATCAGGTGCAAGCACCATTGTATATAGAAGCAGCTTCATCCCGTTCAGCGGATGATGATGATGAAAAAGAAGATGATGCTCGAATTTCTACTGTCTACATGGAAGATGATGAAACAAAAGAAGAAACTGAGGAAGAAAATGAAGAAACTGATCTTTCGTTCGACCAAGAAGAGATGGATGATTATTGCAAGCAGTTTACGGACTTCATGCAATCAGAATTACATAAAAAATATTATTTGAGGTCAAAGAAGAGGTTAAGAACTCAAGATGACGAGGAAAAAGAACCAGAATCAGTGCCTGCTCCAATGGTGACTCCATTACAGAAAAATAGAAGGAAAAAGAAAAAGAGAAGGAAAAATAGCAATTTGAGGCTTCTCAAACAAAGATTAAGGATCCTAATATTTTGGAGAAAGTTGTTACTGTTTCGAATCAAGGTCTAGATTCCAATAAAAATCAAGAAGAACCTGAAAAGTTGACTAAACAAAATCAAACTTTCAGTTTGTCAAAAGAGTTGGAGAAAGTGAAAATTCAAATTCCTCTTCTTGAATTAATGAAAACCCATGGATATAAGAAAGATATTGTAGATTTTATCAATTTATCTCAGTCTGATGAAGTGGGTGAAATAGTAAATCTGCAGGAAGAAAAACCAGTGGTCACCTTTGGACCTCATGTTGAAGAGGTAGATTCGACTGTCCCTCCTTTTTATATATCACTTCTGTTACATGATTTTGTTGTACATAATTGTATGCTAGATTCTGGCGCATCTCACAATCTGATGCCTCTGTCTATGATCAAAGAGTTAAATTTACAAATCACTAAACCATACAGAGACCTTTATTCTTTTGATTCAAAAAGGGTGAAGTGTGTGGATCTTATTAAGGATATGGTTGTTTCATTGGCTCAAATTCCAGCCAAGAGCATTATGATGGATGTAGTAGTGGCAGATACCAGCCAGATTTGGTATGTTATTATCTAGATCCTGGGGGGCAAAGTTGGGAGGAGTTTTGAAGCTAGATTTTACATATGCTATCATTCCTGTTTTTAATTGGGAAGAAAGAAGGTTGTATAGAGAAACTAGATTTCAAAAAACTGCTACCAAGAAAGATGCAGGTAATTCACCTATTTATGGCCAGGAGAAGGAGTATCTTTCTTGTTTCATGCTACATGAAGATGCAGAATTTGCTGAAGAGTCGCAAGGGCAGATCCCTTTAGCCATTGTACAAAAGGAGCTACATTCAAACAGGCTTTGGAAGTGTTATTTTGATGGTGCGTATTCTAAAGAAGGCACTGGAGTTGGCTTCATTTTTGTATCTCCAGAAGGTAACCTTGTACCTTTCTCTTTTAAATTGGAGTTTGAATCCACCAATAATGTAGCTGAATATGAAGCATTAATCATTAGTCTGCAGACAGCTAAGCAAATGGGAATTCAATCTATGACCGTGTTTGGTGATTCTGATTTAATCATAAGACAAATTAAGAATTTGTTTCAAACTAAGCATCCCAGGTTAAGAACTTACAGGAATGAGGTATGGAATTTAATTGAAAACTACTTTGAAGCTTTCAATCTACAGTTTATCCCAAGAGAAGAGAATAGAATGGAAGATTATTTAGCCATTGCAGCTAGTACATTCAAGCCTCCAATTAGTCCAAGAATAAGGTATGAAATTGAGATGAGACACAGACCTTCGATTCCTGACAATGTCAAACATTGGCAGGTTTTTGAGGATGATGAACAGATTAAGCAATTTTTGTTGATGATTGAAGATTTTGAAGATCGTCAGATTGATTTGGAAACTGATGAAAATGACTCGGCTGAAGAGTCTAAGACTCTGAAAAAGAAGATTGGTGATCAGTAGATTATTCAGCTGAAGGACAATATTCTACCAAGAGGTTTGGTACCTCTCGAAAGGCTGTTTGATGCTAATGATGTGGTAGTAAATCAGAAGAAAGCACAGCAAGATGATAATGTGGAAGATTGTAATTTGGGAACTCAATATGAGCCTAAAATGGTAAAATTGTTCAAAGGCCTTCCGAAAGACTATAAACAAAGGTACATAGATCTGTTCAAACAATTTGAGGATGTATTTGCCTGGTCATATGATGACCCGAGGACTTATGATAAGAGTGTTATTCAGCATAAAATTCCATTGAAAGATGGAGTCAAACCACATAAACAGAAACTTCGACAAATCAATCCATTTTTGTTGGCCCCGATTGAAAAGGAGGTAAAGAAATTGTTGCAAGCTAAAATAATTGTTCCTCTCAGATATTCTGATTGGGTTTCCAATCTAGTACCAGTCAGAAAAAAGAATGGAGAGATAAGGCTGTGTGTAGATTTCAGGAACTTGAATAGGGCTTCATTGAAGGATAATTATCCTTTTCCGAAGATGGATTTTTTCTTGCAAAAATTAACTGGAGCATACAGGTTATCAATGGTAGATGGTTTTTTAGGATATAACCAGGTTGCTGTGGAGAAGGAAGATCAAAAGAAAACTGCTTTCACTACACCCTGGGGAACATTCATGTATGCCAGGATGCCATTTGGCTTAATGAATGCAGGGGCTACATTCCAAAGAGCAATGGATATTTCATTTGTAGGAGATAACTTTCTGGTTGTTTATCTGGATGATGTCACAATTTTTTCAAACTCTAATGAAGAACATCTATAGCATTTGCAAAAAGCCTTCTTGAAGTGTAGGAAATATGGTTTATCGTTGAATCCTAAAAAATCTTTGTTTTCTCTGGAGGAGGGTAAACTGCTGGGACATATTGTTTCTAAACAAGGAGTGAAGATTGATCCAGCGAGAGTCGAAGAAATACAGTCAATTTCACTGCCCAGAAGTAAGAAAGATATTTAGAGATTCCTTGGGAAAATTAATTTTCTGAGAAGATTTGTTCCTAATTACGTAGATATTGTCAAGAAAATAACAGACATGTTGAAAAAGGATGCAGAGGTGAAGTGGGACAAAGAAGCAAGAGAATATTTTCAAAGAATTAAAGAAGCTCTGAAAGAAGCGCCTGTTCTAATAAGTCCAGATTATCTGAATCCATTTCAAATTTTCTCATTTGCGTCTTCCTCAACAATTGCTGCTGTGTTATTACATAGAAATGAAGAAAAATGTGAACAACCTGTAGCGTATTTCAGTAAGGTGCTCCGAGATGCAGAGTTGAAGTATAATATATTGGAGAAACAAGTATATGCTCTGTTGAAATCATTAAAAGCATTCAGAACATATGTTCTTCATTCCCAAATTTTAGCATATGTTCTTAATTCTGCTGTAAAAGATGTTTAAGTACAGAGTGATGTGGACGGGAAAAGGGGAAAATGGATTGCTAAAATCAAAGAATATGACCTGGATGTTAAACCAACAAAGTTGATTAAAGGATTGGGGCTGGCAAAATTATTAACGGAGTCAAATTTCCAAGCACTGGGAATTAATTTATTGGCACTTGTAGAGGAAGTCAATTAAGAAACAGGCAATGTTCAGTCGAAGTCAGCAATTAAATAAAAATTTCTGTGCTAAGATTGGTACAAAGATATTGTTCATTATTTACGCTTTCTTTCTTGTCCTCCTTCAATAAATAGAGCTAAATACAGGGCTTTAAAACTCAAAGCTCAACCTTATGTTATAATTGAAGCAAAGCTATATTGGAGAGATCCTGCTGGGGTGTTATTGTTATGTTTGATAGAGGAGGAAGTTTCAGAAGTAATTAAAGAATATCATGAGTGTTTGTGCGGGGGTCACTACAGTTGGAAGGAAACTGCTCATAAAATTCTCAAATCAGGTTTTTATTGGCCCTCTATATTTGCTGATGTATATAAAACAGTCAGAAGTTGTCAAAAATGCCAGGTGTTTGCAGAAAAGAAAAGGTTAGCCCCTTTACCTCTTCTTCCTGTTTTTATTGAAGAACCTTTCAGACAATGGGGACTAGACTTCATTGGAGAAATCAATCCACCATCTAGTGGGAAATTTAAGTGGATTCTTACTGCTACAGATTATTTTACAAAATGGGTGGAGGCAATCCCTACCAGGAAGGCAAATGATTTGGTTGTTATGAAGTTTTTAGAAGAAAATATCTTTAGCAGATTTGGATGTCCAGTAAAGATTATGATAGATAATGCACAAGTTTTCAACTCAATCAAGTTTATTAATTTCTGTCAAACTTACAATGTAATATTGTCTCATTCTACAGCTTATCATCCACAAGGGAATGGATTGGCGGAATCTTCTAACAAAACATTGGTAAGAATTATAAAGAAGACAATAAATGAAAACCAAAAGAACTGGGATTCAAAGCTAGTTTTTGCGCTATGGGCAACGAGGATGACCACTAGAAGATCCACTGGTAAGTCACCTTATGAGCTAGTATATGGGACTTAGGCATTGTTTCCCACCCAGTTGGTGAAGCCTGTGATTTCTTTCCTTCAAGATGCTCAAGAGGAACCTAATGCCATGATTATAAGAATGAATAATGTAATGTAGTTAAATGAAAACAGAAATAAAGTTTGAGAGAATTTGCTTACCTACCAGCAAAAAATGAAGACAATATTTGATAGGAAAGCAAAAGAAGTCATGTTTCAGAACGGAGATCTGGTATTAAGGTGGGATACCCGGAAGGAAGACAAAGGGAAACACGGAAAATTTGATCCCTTGTGGTATGGTCCGTTCAAAATTTATGAAGTCGGGATGAATAATACATTCATGTTGGAAAATCTTGAAGGATAAGTAATAGATATGCCTGTGAATGGGCAATATCTAAAGCATTATTTCCGGCACTAAGAAGTTGTTTCACCATCATTGTATATATCCGGTTTGTTCATTGTACATTTTCCACCAAGCAATGTTTGACTCCATGTCCGAAGTGAAGGCACTGATCTGCAGGTTCTTAGTGTTTCGTGGCAAAAACACTATCCCCAGGTGGAGCCAGATGTTGTGGATCATCTACATATCCTTTTCTATTTTATTTTGAAAATCGAAAATAAAAATAAAAAATCTAAAATTTCAAAAAGCATATGCTATAGTATAACGTTTTTATACTGTATCATAAAAAAAAAATGAAATGAAGTGTTCTACAAGCTCGATGCAAATTAAAGTTTATCATTAAGCTTTATTTGAACGTGTGTGTATTTTCAAGCTTAAGTTTCAAGAAACTTTCTGAGCAGAAGTAGTGATCGTTGAAGAATGTTATCGGATGAGTAAATGAGGAGGTGCAAAGAGCTCGTTAGTTATCAAATTCAATGCCCCCGCAGTTGACTAGTTTGACTGCGGGTGAACCGTGATCAACGGCTTGGATTCATTGCGGGGGGCATAAGCCGAAGTTCTCCGCCGTACTCCAGGACCCCCGCAGTGACATCATCAAGCGAGGTGGAAGACAGCTGTCATCCACTTTCAACAGCTTTTTACATGTCATTTCGGCATTTATTACGGGTTTCCGCAATTGTTAAATGATTCTTTTGTCCCATTCTCATTTATTTGTGATTGTCTTCCCCCTTTGAGTCGTGTTCTCGCCACCTTTTCATTGTCCACTACCCCACGAATTGCTTCCGTTGTCTGTCAGTCATGGCCAAAAGATTTTCACTACCTAGTTCAACTGGTCCCATCTCCCTCGTTGACAGTGAGCAAGACGTTCAGGATACCGTGTCATCCGTAAATCATTTCCTTTTTCATCATCAAGTGACCCTAAATGCTGAGAATTCCCCAGTTTTTTCTGCCATGAAGAAATCCGGTGTCCTGTCTGCCTGTATCCCAAAGGCTCATTTCTTTCCCAAATTTATATCTTGGTTAGTTTCTTCAATGTATCCTGGAAAGTGCTTCATAATGAATTCGCTAGGAGAAAATGTTCTACAGGTGTCGACGAAGCTAATCCGCCAAGCGTTTTGCTTTCCCAAACACGAGTCACCACTGCAATTCTCTGAAGACTCATTGGCGCATTATTTTGAGAACCTTTCAGGTGAAGAATTTGATCAATGTATGTCCCATTTGAGATCAAATTCAAAAGAAGTTCAACTAGAAGGAGAATAATTCAGTTTGGAGATGTTTGATGCGGAGAATAGACCAATTCTAAGTTGTATTACCGAAACTTTGGGCAAAGATAATGACCTTACAATTGATAAATCAGTATTGGGAATGTACGCGATGATGATGAAACCAGGGGTAGTTCTGGATATTCCATCTTTCTGGCAGGAGATTGTCAATTCTCATTTGATGGCCTTTCCTCTCATAGGTTCCTTTAAATTCCCCTCATTGATTGTTCATTTATTATTATATCAAAATGTTGAGGAATTTATGAGTTTGGGGTTGAATATAGTGGATGTCAATAAACAGAAGCAATCAGTTATATTTTGGACTGACATAATTAGAAGAGAGGAAAATGAAGCAAGACTGTTTGAGTTTGCCAATCATTATATGTCCATTGCTTATAGAATATTGAATGGGGTTTCCCCTCCTTGTTTTTTACCAAAAGTCCGGGAGTTTCTACAGTTGGGACCTAGTTGCAGATTTGGGGATTGGTTTGTGTTTGAGGAATATTTGGAGATAAGATTCTATGGAGCTAGTATTGAGCCTTATAGGCTCCCAACTTTTGTGCCTATGAGGCTTTTTGCTCTTGAATTCATCAGGCAGAGTCTAAATGTAGATCAGGTGCATTTTCTTCCAAAGAAGAAAGGTTTCATGTATAAGTTTCCCATGAGTGTGGGGCCCTTTGTGGTAAATACAAGACAAGCATTTGATGAAGTGTGTAAGTTGTTGGAAGAGACACATCTATTACTGGGTGAAAAGTGGTCATATGATCCTCATGGAGTGATTTCTCGAAGGAGAGTCGAAAATGGATACTCAGCTTTTACTCACGAGAGCAGACCTGAGCAAGAAAAGTTGGCAAACCCCGGAGAAGAAAATACATCAAAAGCAAGCATTCAAACACCTGTTATAACTGAAAGGGTAAATAAAAGAAGTAGGGATTTTGTTGTTGAATTAGATGATGAAGAGCCAAGAGACGTGAAGAGAACCAAATTGGTTGAAGATCATTCTTTAAATTCACCAGGTTTTACCTTTCATATAAATGAAGAACAAAACGCTCCCTCTTCTCCTGGAGGTCATGAGCTTTACTCAGAAAAGGCATCCTCAGTCAAACAGGTATTTACACAGATTGAAGAAAGGAATCAAAGAATAAGAACTAATATGGAGGCTTAAGCAGAGCATCACATAGTTGCTAATCAGACTAGGTTGCTGACTGTGATGGATCTTGAAAAGGATCAATTCAGAATGGCTTTAACGCATCCAACAGGGATGTCCCTCGGATCTTCGAGCAGTTTTAATGCTGTAAATATAACTATGGATGTTAAGAAAATCCCACTGTTGGATAAGATGAATATTCATGTGCAGACTGGACAATTAATTGTCAATGATCTAACCAAAACCAATGCCACAGATGTTAAAGTTGAAAACATGCTAGCAAAGGTTATCAAGCAGTTTAAGATGGAGAAGGCCAATTCAAGGGCCTTATCAGTTCAAAATGAGGAATTAAAAAATATTATCATGAAGATCGGTGTAGATCCAAATGACAAAGCTGCAATACAGAAGCTCATGAAGAGTGCAGAAATAGAGATATCCACCCTAAGGAAGAAAATGAAGTTACCTGCTGCAGAGCATTCACTGGCTGCAGAAGTAGCAGAAGTGGAGAAAGAGAAAGAAGAGCTGCATCTGCAATTGCTACGAAAAGAGGAAGAATTGTCTAAAGTAAAGCAGACTGCTATTTCGTTACAAAACCATATTGAAAATCATACTTGTACTTATGTTTTTCCTACAGGTGATGCGGACCCTCAAGCACAGATTGCGCAGCTCAACACAGAGATGAAGATGGCAGAAAGAGATCGCAGGCTAGCTCAATCAGAGTTAGAAACAGCCACCAAAGTCATACAGATGCTAGAAGATAAAGCATAGGAGAAAAATTAGAAATTACAGAAGGCTGAAGATGAGATTAAAGATCTCAAAGAGAAGTTAAAAGGTAATATCTCCCTTATAAAGGCTAAAGATATCATTTGGGGTGAAATTATCTCAGAAATGAAGTCCAATTGGAATTTCCTGAATATAGTTGCTAAGGAGAAAAGCCTTATCTTAGAACATGAAGAAGAGATGTTATCTGATAAGCAAACAACAATTAAGAGAACAAATTGGGCTAGGAAGTTCATAGATTTTATCAATTCCAAGTCAGATGAGGAATTGGAAAATATTGAGATACAAGATAGATATTTTTATGCTCAAGAGGTGAATAAAATGATAATCAGGAATGATCTTCGGAAGGTTGCAGAGAAGAGGCTACTAGGAATTAAAGAGACAGTAAATAAGTTTGATATATCATTTGATAAATTGACAAGAACAGGTTTACCTTCCTGTTGGACAGAGAAAGGAAATATTATGTCATGGAAGTTTTATGAAGCTTCGTTAGTATTGGCAAAAAGCAGGGTGGATAACAGGCATGAAAAGTCGCAGATTTTAAAAGGAGAAACAATGTTTAACTTCTTGCAGAGACATTTCAATTTACTATGGATGGTGAAGACTCTCTTCACAGAAAGACCTACCCATAGCCAAGCTGTTACATTCACGTTGGAGTATCATAGTTTCAAGAATGCCCCAATAACCCAAAGTGAGCTATGGAAAAAATGCAAAACATTCTCAATGGACAGAGCGAAAGGGATCCCAACGTCTCAACCAAGAGTAGCCGTTGATTCAGCAACTGCGTCAGAAGCGGCTTTCCTTATAGATTAGAAGTTTTCAAATTCACATTATGTTATTTTCTTAAAATCATGCAAATTGTAATAGGACCCTTCGAGGCATGTACCTCTGTAACTACCAGTAATTTAAGCAGTTAGAATTAGTTTAAGCAGTTGGAATTAGTTTCATCAGGAGAAATTGTTTTGTGACCTTGTATTTAAAGGAAATTTCAAAAAATAAAGACGTTCTGAGTTTTGAACCTTGAAGCTAAATTTTGTACTGGAG
Organism: Pinus albicaulis; assembly: GCA_034641835.2. Taxonomy (NCBI): domain Eukaryota; kingdom Viridiplantae; phylum Streptophyta; class Pinopsida; order Pinales; family Pinaceae; genus Pinus; species Pinus albicaulis. The sequence continues at coordinate 1,564,123,773 of CM076580.1, forward strand.
AATAGAAAATCAATGAAAGAAGTATGCAAGTTTCTATCATTCTGTTTATGCTGAAAAGTTATCTAGTTTACACTATGTTTCCATATCTGTGAATAAGATGGAGTAATTTGAGCTGCGGGTCTCTTTATACATGTGTATTTAAGAGTTATACAAACCTTAATGTGCACTCCTCTGTCTTAACTTTATCTTTCCCTATTTCTTCAGGGTTTTATTATGATAGATTATGTTTTAGACAGCATATCAGATTGAAATCCTCTTCTCTTTTTCTTTTGTTCTTTCATTTTGGCATAAATGGAATATGGCATTGCAGAACATTGCATGGATTTAATATTTGAAGGTTATATAATTAATGTTTAAGGGTTTATAAGACAGAGACAAATATATATTTATTTTGTGACATATCCATATAATGTCTTGAGCACGGATTCCTTTACACAGCAAGGAATTGTTTCTTAAGCTACAACAGGAACCATGGGGATTGAGTCATGGTGTTTATTGCTAGTCTTGCACTTTTGGTCTTTTGTGATTTGTTGTGCTTGATTTCAGCTTTGTTTATGTTTGGTGCAAGGACTTGTCACTTGTTTGTGGTGTCGTATTGTTATTGGTTTTCCATGGTTTTTATTTTTTTTGCTTTTGGCTCTTTCCTTTTATGTTTTGAGGGTATTTGGAATTGGTTGGTAAAGAGGAAAGTTGATGGAGCTCGAGGAGAGTTGAATGGTATCCAAAAATTAATATAAGACTCAAATGAAACCCGGTGCATGTATAAGGGCAACTGAAGGCAATAATATGACAGTCGGTTGAGTTGGTTGGGTCAATTGGGATGAATGGATGTTGGCAAGACAGTCATGATAAATGTAGTAGGAAAGGTAAATTAAATGGGCTTGAGTTAGCATATGTCTTGGCTAAGTTTGGAATGGTTTTTCTCAATGTTGTGCATGTTGTGCATAGATAAAGGGAGTTCTCTTAACCTATACCTTATTATATATGTAATTATGTTGTGATCATGATTATGATGATGTTTATATATATGTATATATGTATGTATGTATGTTGTTTTTTGGCAAGGTCGTCAGGGATCATGATAGTTTTATGTTGATGTTTATATATATGTATGTACGTATGTATGTCATTATATGACAATCTTGTCAGGAATCATTCTTGTGGAAGAATGATTTCGTATGCAAGTGAATGGCATGAAAAGGTTCCTAGTCTTATGGGGAATCAAGTGGGAAGAGTATCATGGGGATATGAATTGATATTATAAGCTTGTACTATTCATATGTTTATGTTATGGACATGTAATTTTGAGGGATACATCATCGGAATGGAAGCAATGTGATCGACGGCATGTTCGAACATGCATGAATAGTGGAAATACGCTTGAAGCAGGGTTGCCTAGTAGAGTCAATGTGTGGTCGATGGATGTGCAGTACTATTGTTATGTATATGTTGTACATCTTGCACCTGTGATGTTGTGTGCATGCAATGTTGTGTACATGTTGTTTATGCAGTGCTATATACATATGGTGTTGTGTACATTTTTCTTATGTAGTGCTGTGTACAGATGGTGTTGTGTGCATGTTGGATATGTTGTGCTATGTACATATGGTGTTGTGCACATGTCAGATATGTAGTGTTGTGTACATATGGTGTTGTGTGCATGTTGTATATGTGGTGTTGTGTACATATGGTGCTTTGTGCATGTTGCATGTGTGGTGTTGTGTACATATGGCATGGTGTGTATGTTCTACATATGGTGATATGCACATGTGGTGTGGTGTGTATGACTGTACATGTGGTGTTGTGTACATGTTGTACATGGGGTGTTGTGTGCGTGTGGCACTGTGTACATGTGGTGTTGTGCACATGTCGTGTATGTGGTGTTTTCTGCATGAAGTATTGTGTACACATTGTGCGGGTCGTGTTGTGTACACGTTGTACAGGTGGTGTTGTGTACATGTGATGTTGTGTACACATTGTGCAAGTGGTATTGTGCACATTTTGTACATGTGGTACTGTTATACATATGGAATTGTGTGAATGTCATACATGTTGAGTTGTGTACACGGGGTACTTTGTTATGTGCATTGTGCAGTCATGGTATCATGACGTGTGTTTGTTGTGTTGTACTATGTGTATGTATATGTATTGTGTTGTACACTGAGCATAGGTGTGTGTATTGTGTTTTGTTGTACACTAGATGTAGGTGTATGTGTTGTATGTTAGGTGTAGGTGCATGTATTGTATGGTGTTGTGTGTCATGTGTGGTTGTATGTGTGTGATGCACACTATGTGTATGTGTACGTTGTTGAAGAGAAGGCACTGGGTGTTTTCCGGGTGTGGAAAATGATCTGGCGTGTGTACGGAAAGGATAAAGGTAGAAGCTAAGGATCAATTAAAGGATAAGTATTAGTATTTTATTTTAGTTTTAATTATACATATGATCTCTGTGATTCTAGTTTTTGAAGATTACATGTGCTCTATGATTCTGGTTTATGATGGTTACATATGATATATGATTTTGATTATGATGGTTTCATTTTGAGCTAACTAGATGTGCTATTCTTATACACGATGAATTGATAAAACAACAAGTTGACTTGTTGTGACAGGAACTGAACAAAATTGCAAGTGTACCTTATTAACAGGCTACCAATGGGGTATGATTTGAGTTTATTTCAATTTATTTTGAATCTAATGGAAATTATGTGCTTGGTACAGGAGAGCATGAAAATTCCTGGTTGGATGGTTGAAACTGACTGCAAAAATTAGCAGCAGTAGTGAAAGGATTGAAACAGCCATCAGTATGATGGTAAAGAACTTCAGGAGTAGTGCCATTGTGGGACACTGGTACCCAATAGTGTCTATTGATTTTCATGAGCATGTTATGACTGGTGTGATGATTTTGAGGCAAGGATGTGCCTTGGTTTCTTTACCTTTTGATGCGAGGAAACCTTGCCAAGGGAGGGGTTGCTCGAGGGATTTTGTAGGAGAGAAGGGGATGCTTGTGGAACTTGGAAGGTATGCGACTACACGAAAGGGGGTGACCAGATTTTCGAAGGGATTGTGTAACAGAGAAGGGAAGGTCGAGGATGGATTTTTTTTGGTCATTATCATTTCCAGATGGAATCATATGCACATTGGGAGTGTGCCCTGGAACAATGAGTCAGAAGCTATTCACTGAGAGGAAAAAAACACAGGATTGTATAGTTGGACATTGGATGCAAACTTTGACTTTGGCAATGGATTTTGGGCTTCCTGGGAAGGAAGTGAATCTTGGTACTACTTTTGAGGGTGGAGGCGTGAGATTTTAGAGTCCCTTGTTGTGGATGTAGGCATCATATCCTTTTATTTGTTGATTGAGAAAATTTTCACATATGTATATTATTATAAATATTGTATCTAGTTGGATTTATAAAGCTCCATAAACAATATGGTTATTTGTTGGTTGAGAAAATGTCGTTTTTATTGTAAATATCGTAATGAGTTAGGTTATAAAGCTCAAGTGAACGATATGAGTTTCATTTTTTCAGTAGGATGTCATTGTAAATACTGCAACAAGCTGTGTTATAAATCTCCATATGCAATATGTTTTGTTTCAGTGGTTTTCTGGTCATATGTGTCATTAAACACTAAGGACAATGTTCCCCCAAGGGGGGGTTCTATAACAGCCCTAGTCAAAAATCCATGTATTAAAGTTAATAAAGGAAAAATAATAACCATGGTCATGGGACATGTATTCCAAGCTAAATGTTGGGAAAACATCCTAGTGGTTGTCACTTTGGTTTATTTATGGCTAAGGAGAAATTTGAAAAGGAAATGGTGAAATATTTGAAAAGGCAAAGTGGTATTTCCTAGAATTTATTTATGAAAATAATGAAAAATAGGAGAAAATTAAGGTCAAATGTCAAAGGATGCATGTGAGAAGGAAAATAATGGAAATGAAGAAATTAGAGGCCTCATTGATAAAAATGATTTTGAGGATCAATTGGTAACCTTTTGTCAGTTTTAGCTTGGAGCTCTGAGTCTCTCTTCTACTCTCTCATACTCAAGTTTTCTTGGAGAACTCTTGGAGGAGTGTGGCATACTTGGGATTTGGAGCAACAACATAAAGGAAAAGCAAGAAAGCACAAGAGGGTAGTGAGATCAACAGCTACAACTAAATTTCTTTGTAGGTATCGAGTTGCATGTATGTGTTTGTGTTTTTCGATTACCTTTGTTTTCTGGTTGGTGCTCAAGTTTCTTATGGTTGTGTGTTGAGTTATTAATTCCTAGATTATTGGTTGGAAAAATGCTATGGAAGCCCTATAAAGACTTGGTTTGAGTTACTATTCATGGAATCCTTGGTTGGAAAAACTATCTAGAAGAACTATAATAGCTTGGGTTGAGTTACTAGTCTTGGGAGCCTTGGTTAGAAAAATGTTCTAGAAGCCCAATGATGGTTGTGGGATGAGTTACTAGTCCTGGAAGCATTGGTTGGACAAACACTCTAGAAGCCGAGTGAAAACTACGGGTTGAGTTACTAGTCCTGGTAGCCAGGGTGGAACAAATTATCTAGAGCCCTGGATAGCTTGGATGGAGACCAATCTAGTGATTGTTAGTGATTTCTGACCGTGAGGTGGAATCACTGGTTGAGGGTTGAGGTAGTTTGGCCTCTGGAAGTCCTGGTTTGGTTTTTCTTGGTTTATTCCATGATATCATACTTCCATGCTTGGAATATGGCATGAGGGTGACTAGCTAAAAGAAATATTTGTTTCGACCCAATCTATGGTCGAGTGGTACGTGGAAGTCCCATACCTGGTTTCATTTTGCATATATCAATAATAGTTTTTCTCCTCTTGTAATTGATGGGTAAATGTACTCGATGTGATCTTGATGGTTGTTTTATCATTATTATTCTGTTGGTTATATGTTGGTTATGTGAATGGTTTATGACAAACTTAATATATCTATCTTATCATGTTTTGGTTAGTATATGAAATGTTAATGAATGAATGACCTAATAGATAAAATTGCAGCTATTGGGAGTAGATGTTGGTCCTCCTTGATGATTCTTATATAATTATGATATCCCTATGCTCATATATGTTGTAATGACCTGTACATTACATATTTGTGACATGTTTCATGAAATGTATGGCATGGATAGTAGGGGTCATAACAATTCCTTGATCAAATGTTTGCATTAGTAATTTTGTTTCAGTGTTATTTATCATTTCTGGTATTTTCATGAAGTTCTGGGCACTAACCTGAGACCTAGCCCTGAAAAAGTGGCTCAGAATCTGGGGTCGTTGGCACAAAACTACCTAAAAAGGTCCATGTTTGTTGGCATGCCTTGTTGCAGGATCAACTGAAAGGCCTCAGTTACCTGAATGTGTTGTTATGGGAGTGTTTGAGGGTCTATATCATTAACATGTAAGGTTTTCTCGGGGGTTGGCCACCTGGAAGGGTTGGTTGGCCCCTAGAGGTTTTGTAGCATGTGTGGAAGGTCATTTTGGTCTAGTTATGTTAGTTCCACTTCCTTAGCTATACATGGGAATTTGAATCACATCATAGCAGTTGCTCCTCACATGTTTACCCTAGTGGACCGGTTAACTTGCGTAAATGTGGGAGGAGGTGTGTTACATGCTCCATCTTAACAGAGAATTTCTCTCTCTTCATCTTTGAGCTACTGATCCAATCAACATCGCTCTATTACCATGTGAAAATTCTTTGAAATACATAAACTGGAAATTATTATTCTAACTCGCTAATTATTAAGCAATTTATTTTCTATGGAAAAAACGAATAATTCACACTGCAATTCTTCACAAATAAAAATTACGCTACAGAAATAAAATATGTGGAAATGAGAAATTTTGAGAAATCACACACAAAAATTGACACCATTATTTTTGGACAATTGTCCCCAAAAAAACCCAGTTTTGGAAAACCATTGCAGTAGATAATGGTTTTATTATTATGCAATTGCATAAATTATGAATGTAATAAAATGGACACCAAACTGATGATCCTCTTTGAGAAAAATACTAGAAAAAATCTTGTGAGGATTTTTCCTCACCCCAAAGTTGATCTTAGCTCCCAAAAATGGTTCTCAACAATTCACACTTCCTTCTATGTCATCCTCTATGTAGTTCTTGTGCAGGCTTTTCTTCTATTTCCTTCGAAAACTCCTTAAATATTCTCTCTAACTTTGGAACAATGAATTTCCTTATCAAAATCTCAACCACCATCTACTAAATCAACTACCCCTCCAGCAAGATCAAATTTCTTTTTTATTTTTTCCTATGTAGTCCCTTTCGTAAAACTTGCACTTCCTCAATCTAACTCTTCCAACACTGGAACCCTGCACCAGAATATTTCCGTACTCCTCTACCACCTGCTACTCAATATTTGGCTTGAATCCTCACTGCGTATATACACTGGTGTATTCTCCATCTACCCCATCGAACTCCTCTTATAATCTCTCGTTGGGGAACCAACAACCATGATTAAATCCCCATAAATTACTTAGATCATCTCTGACTTGATCCATGTGAGTTTCTAGAGAATTCTCACATTTCTCATTAATTCCTATTAATTAATTGATTTTCCTAAGTTAGACTTAGGAAATAATTAATTATCGACTAATTAATTTAATTGAACTATCTCTAGTATGAATTTCCATAAACAATTTTTGGGTTCTGAAGAATTCATGTATTTTAGCCTCTCCACAAAGTTTGATACTAAAACACCATCTGATGCTACAAAAACTAACAAAATTTTCATCCCCTAAATGTTGTTTATGGGTTATCTATATCCCCCCTCCATCAACATGTGCCCCTCCCACTCTCATGAATAGAAGTTATTTTTTTTCATTCGTTCTCCCAAAATTCCTCCCTTTCACCTCATTCTTTAATCAATAGGAAAAATTGTGAATTGGTGACATCTGCAATGATGTTAAGGCATGTCTTGTACCAAGTGATCGTGGTAGCTCTTGAGTCTTGAAAACATGCAAACGTGCTTCATTTATTGGCATTATCGCCACCTCACTCCACCCTTCATTTTGTTACTTTGGCATATCTTTTAATTATTCCCTCGAGTGTGACACAACCATGGTAACTGAGGAATATTAGATGGGAGTTTGAAGTTGAATCTGGCATACGACGAAGACATCCATTCTGTGTGTGGGGATTTGATGATCTAGTCTTGAGACACTAACTCAAGTGATGTGAGCCTGCAACTTTGCATGGGGTTTTCCTATAGCATTGAGATTAGATTGCAACAAAGAGGCATTGTTTTCTCAATTTCTAATGTGCAGATACATGTATGGTTCATCCATACATGGCTTGGGAAAAGGGAAGAATTTTTATTTAGGTTGGTGTGAAATTGGGAAATGATCTAGGTGGATATCGGTGGCCACCCACCTATTCAATTTGGACTCGCAACATCAATTCTTTCAGTTTTTCAGCTTCAACACAACTTACTATTTTTAGCAGGTTTTCAGGTCCTGCACTCCCGAAGCCGTTTTGGGGACTTAATGATCCAGGTGGATATTGGTGGCCACCCACCGAGTCCATTTGAACCCCCACCATCAGTTATTTCAGTTTGTAAGTTTTAGCACAACTTACTATTTATAGCAGTTTTTCGGGTCCTAAACTTCCAGAGCTATTTTGAGGCCCTAAACAATGATTTTTGGGAAAAAAGAGAGTAACATGGGTTATAAACCAATTTTTCTTGCTCAAAAGTTGTATTCCTCGGATAGATCTTTCTAACGAGGTATTGAGCACGTCAAACGGAGATCAGATGCCAAAGTCACATCCCTGGGAAGTTACAATGAGGCCATCATATCCAGCCCCTAAACTGTGTTACGATGAAGCTCGAAGACCTATTTATTGTTGAGAAACAATGTAAAACCAAAAACGTCCAAAAACCTAACCCTAGGAGATGAAGCGCCAAAATTATGGGCCTCGTTTGGGTAAGTTGGTGTTTTAATTTCCCAGGGATGTAACTTTGGCCTTCGATCTCTGTTTGATGCACTCAATAGCTCATTAGAAAGATCTATCCTAGGACTACAACTTTTGAGTGAGAAACATGGGTCAATGACCCATGTTGCTCCTGTTTTCCCAAAAAGCGTCATTTAGGGCCACAAAACAGCTCCAGAAGTTCAGGACCCGAAAAACTGCTATAAATAGTAAGTTGTGCTGAAACTTACAAACTGAAATAACTAATGGTGCGGTTCAAATGGACTCAGTGGGTGGACACCAATATCCACCTGGATGATTAAGTCCCTAAAACGGCTTCGGGAGTGTAGGACCTGAAAACCTGCTAAAAATAGTAAGTTGTGTTGAAGCTGAAAAATTGAAAGAATTGATGTTGCGAGTCCAAATGGAATAGGTGGGTGGCCACCGATATCCACCTGGATCAGGAAAATTGGAAGCTTGTTATTGAGATTCTGGAAGCTTCCTGGGTTCTCAAGCAATAGTATCTTGGGTTGAGAATAAAGCTCCATTGTATCACGGAAGGGTTGCGATATGTTCCTTCTGATTCAGAGGTAGATATTCCCATTTCCTACCCAATTACTTCAATGCATCATAGGGAGTTTTCTGTTTATTTAGAAGTCTTGAGACATGGTCCAAAACAAATCAGAATTTTGTATTTTGGATCGGGCAGTGTGGTTCTCCAGTTTTATCCCCATTCAGTTGGGTCTCCAGTTCCAACACATAAAATTAGGCTATATTGTTGTCAATTGTGTTGTGTAGGAAAGAAAGTTAATGTCTTTTCAGTCAGCTCAATTTTATCCTTTTTCCTCTTCATTTGGTTTGGGTCTCGAAAACCTTTGTTCATGGATTCCAGCTTAGATTCAGACTCCTTAGCTTCAACTATATACGATCACTACTAAAAGGAACGTGCATAAATGAATGCAAAAAATTATGATTTGCGAGTTTTAATGTACCAGCAACATGATTCAGACGGAGCCACAATAAAAATAGTAAGGGATCAACAAAAGAGAATTGGTCGTTTGTAGGATGAGGTGGAAGCCCCACATCGTATTACCATGGATTTGCATCTCTAGATAAACCGCTCATTGATACCAACAAGAGATCCTCCTTGAGGAATTAACCTCAATCGCCTTATTGAGGGCTCTGATCAAATAATATTGTAATGATTGGAGTTAAATGTGTATGGACGGTTGTTTCAATTTTGTCGTATGTATATTTCTAGGACAATAAGGGTATTGAAAAGGTTTGGGGTTTTTTTTGTGATCTAGGATGGGGTGGATAGATGCAATTTGATCATCCAAATTCCCATGAGAAAAATAGTACCGTAACTCTCCTGAGTATTTTCCACGATCGGGCGCAAACTTAATGAAAAAGTACTCATTTTTGTATATCTATATATATATATATATATATATATATATATATATATATATATATATATAATAAATTTAAATATCATTAATATAAATATGTTTTAATAATGTGTAAGAAATTTCAAACTTAAATTTCTTATGGAACATAAAAACATAGGAAACATAGTTTTCATTTGTATAAAAGTCCTCGTTTTTAAAAATGCCTTTTTTCCTCAAAAAAAAAAACAAGTAATTTTATTTAATATATAAAATCGCATTATGCACATTCATGACAAGCATATATTCAAATATGAGGGTCCACTGGGAACTATCCAAAAAGGGACGCCATTTAGTCATACAAACAACGATACAAATAGTGTCCCCCAAAATAACTACAACAAGACTGAGTGCAAACATCATCATTGTCTTTGTACATAAAATCGCCATTGGAGATAAGTATGTATGCATGGAGATATAATGAAAAGTCCCACAAAATGTTACTAAAGCATGTGAATCAAAAGAAAACTGTCATATTTGACCAACTATATCAATGAAAGGTCTATGATAAAATTCACAAATTTGATCATTTTGTTGTTATTTGATCAACCAGGCACAAAATTCCAATTGCAAGCCTTTCTTATAAATACCACCCACTTAGCTATTTACTTCCATATAAACATGAAGCACTAAAATATGAGTACAGGTATCTTTTAGTCTTGATATTTCTTCTAAGGAAGGCAATAGTCTCAAATTGTGACATTTTTAAAACCCTTTGACCCAATTTATAACCAACATAGAGTCTCCAAATACCTATAAATGTACAACTCCTTTCACAATTACAAACATAAGAAACAATTTTAAAGATAAGAGATTCATATAATTGTTGGAAACTGCTTCCAAGCCCATTTCTAAAGAGAATAAATGGGCCTTTGAAAGATGTATTACAACTCCACCACCACATCCCAGAGGGCCTCCTTACGAAGCCCCGTCAAAGAATTACCAAGGATGAGATCTATCCAAGATGATGATGTCAACCATGGGGGGTGAATCACCATTTTTGGGGTAAAAAAAGTAAAAAGATAAAAAAATAATAAAATAATAAAACTACTTTTTAAACTTATATTTTCAACTTATCTCCCTGAGGGTCTTCTCAAATTTCGAGTGGGAGTACTCGTTGGATGAACATTTTAATTCCTCATCCAAGGAGTACCCATGTTATATACTTTTGATGTACCATGCTACATGAATAATGAGAAATACATGAAAAATTTTATTGATGTTGCATACTTTCGATAGACCTTGCTACACGAAAAATGAGAAATACCTGAAAAAACGTGATTGCAATCACTTTTTTCATGTATTTCTCATTTTGTGTAGTAGCATCCATCAAAAGTATGCAACATGGGAACTCCTTGGATGATAAATCATATTTTGCATCCAACGAGTGTTTCTACTAGAAATTTGAGTAAACCTATAGGGAGATAAGCTGAAATTACGAGTTGAAAAAATAGTTTTTTCTTTTAAATAGTTTTTTATTTTATTATTCCACTATTAGTTTATAATTTCCTTAGGATTCCTATTTTAGTCCTCAAAATTCCCCTAATCAATGACTACTAGATTGAAGATTTTAATATTATTATTCCTTTGGTCCTTCAGGTGAAGGTTGTGTAGAGCCTCAAGACTGCCTCAATTTTGATAGTCCTTTCACTCATTTTCCTTCTTTTTTTCACCATCATTAGCTCAAAAAAGTGTTAGACTGCAAATTTTGAATTGGTAAATTATTTTGATGACCTATTTTTTATATTTTCAATTGTTCCTTATTATTAGAGTAAAATCTGCATTAGCTACGGAATTAATGCAATTCTGCAGCTGATTGATGTTTCTGTAGCCACTTCCATGGTTTGATAGATTCTGAGGTATTAATGGAGCAGCGAAATATATGGGTAGATGAAAAATAATCTTATCATAGATCATATCCTATCCATTTGGCCCAAATCATGCAGGAAATCACCTAGATATGGGGTCAAAGGAGCGGTCAACCAGGTGCTAAATCAGGCGAGCGAGGAGTATGAAGCCATCACACTTCACGATTTGCTCTGCCATGTATAAAATCATGAAGCAACAAAATTCTACTTTATTTTTAGAATTCGAGATAAAAATTTCTAGTTGATATAGTTGTAAAAGCCTCAAGACAGTTAATGATAAGCTTTTATAAATATCGTGCTAGTAATTATATTTCCAGTGAAAATTATTGTGTGACTGTAATCTCATTTAAACTCTGTGTTATTTCCAAATTGAATGAAGAAGCATTATGTAGTTTTAATGCGCAGTTAGTAACGTTTAGACTTGAAGCCATCTGTTGTGGAGGGCCCCTAGAATAGAAGAGTTTATGTTTTATTTCTGTTTGTTTTTTTTAATTAGATGTTATTCATCACTTTGTCTTTATTTCTCAATTTCTGTTTTCACTGCATTTCATAGCATAGATATATTTCTTGCTTTTGATTTCCTTTTTCATGTTAGAAATTGAAATTATTTTCATACTTCTATAGTATAGATGTTTTGTTTATCATTTTCATTACGTTAGTTGCTATCATCATTTCCAGAATTTCGTAATATGGGTGCTTGGTTTAATTTTGTCATTATGTTAGATGCTATAATCATTTCAAGAATTTCATCTTGTTAGAATAGATACTCAAGTAATTTGTTTTTAACATTTGAGGTAGTTCCATTTTCTCAGTAGTTATAACACAGAGATAATTTTTGGGCACCGGATTTTTATACTTTCTTATCTCATTTTTACCCTACCTTTATATCTCTTTGTGCCATTATTCATCTTAAAAGCATGAGGTAAAACCCTTTCTCCTATCTTTTATGGGATATTTGATTAATGATGTACTTTTCATGGAGGTTTTAAATTTTTATGTATTAACTCCTATATTTCTTCAGATTTGGCTACAACAGACGCGTTACGGTCGCAAGACAGGGCACAGCCCATCATTTTCTAGCACTTCCCTTATTTGCTGCTACAGCGTAACAGCCATGGATGTATCAGCATTATCTTTGAGTTTCTTACGGTTTCTTGCTAGGCAATCCCGTTGTCGTTGTAACAATGTATATTTTTGTAACAATGGAGTTGTTGGGAGAAATTGGGGGATCTTAGGGTTATGGTATAAAGAAGCCTACGGGCTGCGAATTGGGGGACCCCTGACACAGATACAGATCTTGTAATTAATATTCTTTTTATTAATCGATACACAATAGCTCGTTGTTTCTGTAACACTTGAGTTTTCGCCGCCCTGATCCAAGATTTGGGCCCACTCTTGTGATCAGGTGCTGCGTTCTTCTTGATTTTCTTTCAGTACTGTGTTTTGTGTGACTCTTTAATTGTTGTTACAGTTATGTTAATTGTTGTGGATGCTTTTTATTTCTGCAGTTGATTTATTGTTATTACAATCATATTTGCGTTATAGATTAAATCTGTGATTCACAGCAGACCACAGTTCTTGTATCTGCATATACTTTTCCGTTAGTCTTGAAATAACTAATTCCCTCGGGTTGATAATATATGTGGAAAAAGGGTTGAATCTTGTTCATATCCAGACACCAACATTTTCGCACAATTGCCGGGGAAGGCTAATAGGTGCAAGAACAGGATATGCAGTAGATCTCAGAGCCGATCTCTCATCTTGAGGTGGGAATCTATTGCCCAGCCTCAAGTCCTGAGCGTAAGTGCTTTGTATTTTATTTTTTCTTTCTTTCTTTTCTGTTTCTTGTATCATTTTGTTTTCTGCAAAAAAAAATTAAACCCTCGTCTTGGGGAAGGTGTTTTATAAAACCTTGCCCTAAGTCCTAGGCGTAGTTCATTTTTTCTTTCCTATTGTTTTTATTTTTCCTGTTTTTCTTTTTAGGGGCCAATTTCTCGTCCTAGGGAGGGTATGTTATTACTCTACTCCAGGTCCTGAACTCTGATTTCTTTTCTTTTTTTATTTTGTTTTATTTCCTATGAATCTCTTCTCTCGTCCTGGGGAGGAAGTTATATTTCCTACTTCAGGTCCTGAGCTATTGATTGATTTTTTTTAATGAACCCTTTCCATAGTTTGTATGAACAAAGATCCGAACATGAGGGGTAGAGGAAGACCCCCAAAGAAAGGGAAGGATTTGGGGAGGAAGACATATATTCAGGAAATTATTGAAAAATCTAGATCTGAGACATCATCTCGTGTTGCCGCTAGGGTTAGGGTTCAGACGAAGTCCGAAGGGCAGTCTGTGGAAAAACCAGTGCCATCCATGGTACCAGAAGATGTTCGTTCTACAGTAGAAGATTTAATAAACAGGGTACCATTGGAAGATAAATCCTTATCAACAATAGAAGGGGAAGAAGTGACAAGTAAGGGATCATAATAAATGAGCAACTCTAACTGGGAAGAATAATCCCAAAAAGGGTTTTCATCTCCAAGAGACCAAGGCAACGCTGTGAAAATTCCTGCTGCTGAGTTAGGAGACTCTGATCTGGTAAAGGAATTTTTGAAGGACTGTGAGTCACCAAGGGACCAAGGGAGTGCAGTGAGACCACCTTCGGTTGAATCACTCCAGATACCGGTTGCGAAACCAACTAAAATTCCAAGTGAGTATTGGAAGATCTTTATGGCACCTGTAAGTTCATCCATTGATTTTCCTATAGGAAATGTTACAGGCGATACACCAATGAGACCCATACCTTTGACCGCCTTGCCTAGTTTTCATGGGCTCTCTTCGGAGGACCCTGACATGTTCCTTTTGAATTTGATATTTTTTGTCAAGGATACGACTATATGACTGATGCTCAGAAATTGAAAATATTCCCTGCTACCCTAAAAGGGACAGCCCTAAGATGGTTTATGGGTTTAGGGGGAAGAACGATTACTTCATGGGACGAAATGAAGAAAGCTTTCTTGGAAAAATATCAAGATTATTGCAAGTCTCGTGACATCAAGGAGGAAATATTTAAATTTTCACAGAAGGAAGATGAAAATATGGAGGACTGTGTAGAACGATTTAAATACATACTGCAGAGGTCTGGACATAGTGACTTGGATAAGGACATTTTAAAAATCATTCTTCTCAGAGCACTCATAGAAGACTCTCTACAACTCCTAAATATAGTGGGTAAAGGAGATATTTCAAAAGATAATTTCGAAACTATCTGTGATTATTGTATCAAATGTTCAAGGGGGGATGCAAGAAGTGGACAAGGTATTTGGTCGTTAAAGACCTCCGGTGGAGGGGTCACAAAAGTAGAGATTGGGAATCTGTTAGATAATCTGAGGACCGATATCCTGAGTATGCTATCAGCCCAAATGGACACTCTACAGGAAAAACAGAAGAAGATGGAGCTAGAGAAAACCATGGCCATATTTTTCCCTCATTGCAGAAAGAAACGCCCTTTGAAGGAATGCCTGCTGAACACGGTGGAAGCCTGCACAATCTGCAAACAGACTCACGCAACCAGTGCATGTCCCTCCTTGCCCAGGCTGAAAGTAGTTTTCCAAGGAGAAAGTGAGGAAATCCCAGTGGACCAACTATATTTCATGGGGCAGAAGAAACCATGGCAACCTCGACCACCGACGGTGAATCCAGGTATGTTCCAGGACCCATCCCAATATTTTCATAGTTTTAGTATGGGTCCCCAATCTGCACCATTTTCAGCCATGTGGCCTCAATACCATTATCCCCCTTGGCAGCAATGGGTTCCTCTAGCCAGTCCAAATCCTTCATGGAATCAGAATTGGCATGGAGCCCCTCCCATTGGACAGTTTCCTCAGCTTATGCCTTAGCAACAACTTCATTTGCCTTCCAATGTGCCCCCAGGAAACCCAGCCATTAGACCTTAGCTTCCTCTCCAGCCCAACCCAAATCTAAATAACAAAGGGGTTCAACAAACAGAAACTTTGAACCTTCCATCCTACAACATTTCTACCACAAGGCTCAATGAGATAAATCTACGGTCTAGCCGGGTATTAAATGCACCTACTTCACCCATTATCACAGAACAATTTGACGGTGAAGATACAGAACCAGAACAAAGAATAGTGAAAGAGAATGTAGATCAAAACATAATAAATCAGACACCTCCCCAAGTTATTCCTAATCAAGGTCATTTGACATTTCCTCCATATCCTGAAATATTAACCTTGAGCAAACCAAACCCTCAAGTAGAATTTGATTTTCTAGGGTAACTACATAATCTTTTTGTTAAAATACCTCTTTTACAAGCTATGAGGAACGTACCTATTTATGCAAAGACTTTAAAAGAATACTGCTCAAAGAAACTAGGTAGAAAACCTAAGGATCCATCAATTGTGCATGTAATCGGCAGACTATCTGATATCATGTTAGGAAAGATCATGCATGTAAAATATGGAGATCCTGGGAACCCGATCCTAATAGTAAAAATTAATGGGATTGAAATCCCAAATGTATTGGTGGATTTGGGAGTAGCCATTAACATTATCACTGCTGAAACAATGAACACATTAGGATTTGGAAACATTAAATCAACCCCTACTATCCTGGAACTTGTAGACAGGTCCACAATTAAACCAGTAGGGAAATTACAAGATGTAATAATTTTAGTAGACTCATGGCATTACCATGTGGACCTCCTTATGTTGCAGACTCGATCTTCAGTGGGTGGTCACCCATTGATCCTAGGAAGACCCTGGTTGGCAACTGCAGATGCCTATATAGGATGTCGGTCTGGACATATGATTATATCCAATGGGACAGTTACGAAGGACCTTAAGCTTTATTCTCCTATGAAGCCAAGCCCATATGAAAAATCATCAACCATTCAAAAACCTCTACCTGTAGAAGAGCCCGAACCTGAAAATGAAGATGTTAGACCAATTCTCACTATTAGCCAGGCCCTTCGATTTAAAACAGAGACTAAAGATGATGCCATTAACGCCTTCATTAATGATTCCAGTTTTGTTCGCGATCAAACTCAATATATTCTAGAATCTGATATGATTTGTGAGGCACAGGAAAACATGGAACCAAAATATGACATAGCAGATATTCCTGTGACCTCATTCCATGATAGTACTCCAATCGAAATTGAACCAGGGAAAGCACTTAATATCAATCTGAACCTGTCTAAATCCCAGACCAAACAGCTTTTGAAATTCCTTCAAGAACATCAGGAAGCTTTTGCCTAGGATTATACCGACATGAAGGGTATCCCTCCTAGCCTATGCACTCATCATATTTACATTAAGGAATATTGTCACCTTGTAAGACAACCTCAACGGAGCATGAATCCTACTCTCAAAAATATTGTTAAAGAAGAATTACAAAAAAATTTGGATGTAGGATTCATTTATCCCATCTCAGATAGCCAATGGGTATCCCCGCTAGTTATCATTCCCAAAAATAATGGTAAATGGAGGATCTGTGTAGATTACAGGGAATTAAATAAGGCAACACAAAAAGACCATTTTCCTTTGCCATTTATTGACCAAGTCCTGAACACCTTGGCTGGAAAGAAATTATTTTCCTTCCTAGATGGATTCAGCAAATATAACCAGATCCAGATAGCCCCGAAAGACCAGGATAAGACTACCTTCACATGCCCATGGGGAACCTTTGCATATAGGGTCCTTCCATTTGGCCTGTGTAATGCTCCTGCTACCTTCTAGAGGGCAATCTTGGAAATTTTTTCTGATTTGGTCGATGATTGTGTTGAAATCTATATGGATGATTTTACTCCATACAGGAATTCATTTGAGGAGGGATTGGAAAATTTGGAGAAGGTACTCAAAATATGTAAACAGACCCATGTATCACTGAGTACAGTCAAATGTCATATGATGAGGGAAGAAGGATTAGTACTGGGACATTTTCTCTCAGCCGCTGGAATTCAAGTTGATCTGGCTAAAGTAGAGGTAATATTACATTTTCCAGTACCCAAAACACCCACACAGGTACGTAGCTTTCTTGGTTGTGCTGGTTATTATAGGCACTTTATAGAAAATTTTGCTAAAATAACACATCCATTATTTCAATTGCTAACAAAAGATGCATAATTTTTATGCACCAAATATTGCGAGACAACTTTCATGAAAATTAAAGGGCTGGTGTGCACAGCCCCAATCCTTCGAGGACCTGATTGGGCATTACCATTTCACATACATATTGATGCTTCTCAGATAGTAGTAGGGGATGTTTTAGGACTGAATGTAGACAAAACACCGTATGCAATTTATTATGACAGCAAGAATCTTATTCCTGCTAAACTAAATTATACAGTAACATAAAAAGAATTCTTAGCTATCATTTATGCCATCAATAAGTTCTGACACTACATCACTGGGTATTCTACTATTTTCCATACCGATCACATAGCAATCAGGTATTTGATGAATAAACCCATTACTCCTGACCATGTTACGAGATGGTTACTATTGCTTCAAGAATTTGATATTACGATAATAGATAAGCCAGGAAAAGATAATGTAGTAGCTGATTTCCTATCTAGAATGGATAAAAATGATGAATGCATACCAATAGAATACAGTTTCCCTAATGAACATTTTTTTGCAGTCTCTACTAAACCTCCATGGTATGCAGATATTGCTAACTATCTCGCTATAGGGAAAGTGCCTCCTCATTTTTCATATAAGGAACAACAAAATATTATTCATCATGGTGCCCGATATTCTTGGATGGCAAGGTACCTTTTTCATACAAGAGCAGATAAGAAGATCTGGCGCTGTGTGTCTGAAGATGATATCTATGAAATATTGAAAGTTTCCCATGATGGCCCTTGTGGAGGGAATTTCGTAGAAAAAATAACAAGCCATAAGGTGCTACAAATGGGATATTACTGGCCTTCCATTTTTTTTTATGCTCATAATTATGTCAGGAGATGTGATAGTTGCCAACGTATGGGGTAGCCCAATAAAACAAATGAAATGCTTTTGCAGGCACAGCTAGTTCTCGAACCTTTCGAGAAATGGGCTATTGACTTTTTTGGACCTTTTAACCCACCCTCCCAGCATAAAGTCCACATCTTGGTCTGTACTGATTATGTTACTAAGTGGGTGGAAGCCAAAGCAGTTGCGAAAGCAACATAGCAGGTAGTCTCAGATTTTCTGTTTGAAGAAATTTTTGCTCGGTACGGTACTCCAAGAGAGGTTGTTTCATGTGGAGGAGCACAATTCACATAACACAAGATAGCAAAGCTTATGAAAAAATACGGGGTCAAGCACAGAGTGACATCTCCATACCATCCCTAGGCGAATGGACAAGTGGAAAGCACAAATAAGACATTAGAAAATATTATGACAAAAATTGTGGCATACCATAGTCAAGATTGGGCTCAGAAACTTCCAGAGGCTCTATGGGCATACAGAACAACATGGCGGAATACAACAGGGTTTTCACCATTCGAGTTGGTTTATGGGAAATCTCTATTTTTTCCAATCGAATTTGAAATAAGCACACTCAGAACAACCCTGGAAGTTCGATTAGATCTATCAGATGCCCAAAAGTACCGACTGGATCAGCTTAATGAACTTGATGAAATACGTTCAATGGATGTCCAGCGAACTACTGCTATTCAGCAGCAGAGAACGAAATGGCATGATAAGTTTATCAGAAACAAGGTATTTCAAAGTGGAGATTGGGCACTACTTTATGACTCTTGTTTCAAGGATTTTAAGGGAAATCTTTGCACTCGTGGATGGGACCTTATGAGGTGAATGTTGTATTTGATAATGGAACAGTCAGGCTAATCACAATTAATGATACACGTACCTCCCTTATAGTCAATGGACATCGCTTGAGATTATACCACCGGCCAGCCTCTAAGGATGCTTTTATTAAACAACTCTCTGAGAAATCTGGTTTGAAGGTTATCAGTGTAGAGAATATTTCCTCTGCACCCTTGTAAAAAATAAAAAAATAAAAATAAAAATAAAATAAAAAATATAATGAAAAAAAAAATTAATAATAATAAAGAATTTTGTTTTATTTTCTTGTCTTTTTTCAAGAGCTACGACTAAGGAGTAAAAATAAAATCAAGGAATACTCATGTTGTTGTTACTTGGTTGCTGCTACTCCGATGCTGCTACACTGGATGTTGTTACTCGGTTGCTGCTACTCATGTTGTTGTTACTTGGTTGTTGTTACTCCGATGTTGCTACAACGGATGCTGTTACTCGATTGCTACTACTCATGTTGTTGTTACTTAGTTGTTGCTACTCCGATGATGCTACACCGGATGTTGTTACTCGGTTGCTGCTACTCATGTTGTTGTTACTTGGTTGTCGTTACTCCGATGCTGCTACACGGGATGCTGTTACTCGGTTGCTGCTACTCCTGTTTTTGTCACTTGGTTGTTGTTGCTCCAATGCTCCTACATCGGATGCTGTTACACCGATGTTGTCACTCCGTTGCTGTTACACCAGATGTTGTTACACCGATGTTGTTACACCAATGCTATTACTCTGATTTTGTTACATCGATGTTGTTACACCGGATGCTGTTACACCGCTGTTGTTACTTCAATGTTGTTACACCAATGTTGTTACACCGGATGTTGTTACACCGATGTTGTCACTCTGATGCTGTTACACCGATGTTGTTACACCATCCCATCATCCAGGTACGCCTCCACGTGACTTGTACTTATTTAATTAAATATCCCATGTGAAGATTTTAATGTCGTGGACGTCAAAAATTTAAGTTGGGGGGGTGTCGTCATGCCAAGGATAATGTAATAATTAGCCCATAAGTTAAGAATGACATCTCACTCATGGTACACCTTACGGATCACATCAATATGAGGTACCATCATTTAAACCTATTTGGATTCGCAAAATGTCACATCTATCCTATACGAGTAATTATTATTCCTATTCTACCACACTTACCATATTTATTTATGATTTTTCTCGGTTTTCGAGAATTACCAATCGTATTTACCGTTACCACCTATCCATTTTCACTATGTTGTTCCTCCAAATCTGGTACCCACCAGCTTGCCCAATGGTCTGCTGCTACAGGAAGTGTTGCTACAAGTCTCCATAGTATGGGTGGGCTTGTTGTCCAGAATGAGCCTGAAAACACTGTTTCAGTTCGCAGCAATCCATAGGTTTGGAAAAATTTTGTCGACGCGGGTTGGGATGTCTACTTTGACATATTGCAGGGATTCGATGGAGGTATCACAATGAAATTCGCACTCAATTTAGAGGAGAATCATTCATGGGTTAGTGGTCTGGAAATTCATGTTACAGAGGAATTAATTCCAGAGGTTAGCGAGCTCAGACAGCAGGGGAAGCAATGGTTTGCTCGAAATTTTTCTCTCCCGGATTTTCCTGAATTGTTTTTGTAGGAAGGAGAAAGTGTAGTTCAATGTAGGAATTTACAGGGTAAGTTCCGTAGATCAAGAACCAAAGGTCACTGCTCACAAAAAGATCACAAATCATTACACCAGTATAATCACGTGATTAAAACGCTCAAAAAGGGAAACAGTCCATGCCCTGAGCCAACGCAGCTACTTCAAAGAATTTATTAATATAAAAGAAAAGTTACATATGTTTCTCTCATAAATGGTTACCAGAAAAATGACCCTCCATGTTCTTTAAATAGATATCATGGACCAATCGGGTGTTAAGCCACGGATCAAGTGTTGTTAATACCGAGGTGAGAGATAACCATCGGATCACTACAAATCGTGACCGTCGGATTATAAGTTACAAATGTACATTGTAAAGAAACACGCTTTACCTAACTCTACACTATACTAAGTTATTCTTAACTATTTCCTATGTGTTGGAATATCCTAACATCCCCCCTTAAGAACAACTTGGGATAGGATTGAAGGATTTACAAAGGTGACACAAAAGGAGCCTGTTTCCTATGTGTCGAAATATCCTAACATCCCCCCTTAAGAACAAATTGGGATAGGATTGAAGGATTTAAAAAAGTGACACAATAGGAGAAGGAAGAAGGCATTAGAGCCTATCCCCCCTTAATGACAACTTTCCTGAACTCCAAGCATGGATCAAAGTTTGGTAAACTTCGCTTCTGTGAGAGCCTTCATAAAGATATTAGCTACTTGATCATTGGTCGGACAATATTGCACTTCAAGAACACGATCATGAATGAGATTTCTGATGAAGTGTATGTCAATTTCAATGTGTTTCATATGCTGATGCTGAACTGGATCTTTACATAGTTGAATGGCACTATGATTATTACACCAAAATGTAGTTGGATGCTGCTAATGAAGACCAAATTCAGATAGGATCTGACGAATCCACATGGCTTCCTTGTTGGCTTCAACTACACCACGATACTCTACTTCTGCTGAAGAAAGAGAGATGGCACTTTGTTTCTTACAATACCAAGTAATAGGTCCTGAACCAAGAGTGAATACATATCCTGTAGTGGACTTCCGATCATCAGGGTCACCAGCCCAATCAGAATCAGTGAAACCAATCAACAAGGGAGATGCTCCTGCACTGTAATGAATCCTGAATTGAATTGTACCTCGAATATATCGAAGTATTCTTTTAGCTGATTTCTAGTGACTTTCATGAGGTTGGTGCATAAACTGAGTGACAAGACCAACGGCAATGGAAAGGTCAGGACGGGTATGGGTTAGATACAAAATTTTACCAACAAGTTGACGGTATAAGGTAGCATTAACTTCAGGGGTAGTACAGTTGACTAAAAGCTTGACTCCAGACTGAAAGGGAGAAGGGGCAGGCTTACAATCTTCCATGTGAAAGTGGTGTAGAAGATCACAGACATACTTGGACTGAGAGAGGGTAATGCCTTCCTTGGTTTGCAAGACTTGAAGACCAAGGAAATAATGCAAGTGTCCTAAGTCTGTCATTTCAAACTTCTTTTTGAGGCTATACTTCACATGGTTTATATGGTTTGGATCACTACTAGTAAGGATAATATCATCAACATAAAGAACAAGGATGGTGAAGGAATTACCCACTTTCTTGGTGTAGATAGTGTTGTCAGAATGACACCTAGAAAAGCCATTATCTAAGAGAAATCTATCCATTTTGGCATACCAAGCCTGAGGAGCTTGTCTGAGACCATAGAGAGACTTCCTAAGGCAAAAAACAAGGCCGGAATCTTTTTGGATAAATCCAGGGGGTTGTTCCATGTAGATTTCTTCATGCAAATATCCATGTAAGAAGGCGGATTTAACATCCATCTGATGGACTTCCCATTTAAAGGAGGCAGCAAGGGAAAGAACAAGGCAGATAGAATTCATTTTGGCAACAGGGGAGAAGGTTTCAATATAGTCAATGCCTTCAACTTGTGAAAAACCTTTAGCGACAAGACGAGCTTTATGTCTATCCACTTTTCCATCTGGTCCAAACTTTGTTTTGTAAACCCATCTACATCTGACAAGTTTTCTTCCTTTTGGAAGAGGAACAAGATCCCAAGTATTGTTTGCCAATAAGGAACGATACTCTTCATTCATACCTTCATCCCAATCTGGATGACCGGAGGCTTCTTCAAAGGTTTATGGGTCAAGTTTTTTTGGAACTTGAGCCAATAAGGAAGAAGCTCTTTCGAACTAAGAACGTGTACGTCGTCAATCAGCAGGGTCACCTGCAAGAGACCCTGCTGCATCCTGAGTAGAGCGGACCCATCTTGGAAGCGGCGGAGTATAAGGAACAATTTCACGAGCTGGAGGAGGATTTTCATCCTCGCTGTCATCATTTGAACTAGAAGGAATGCTATTAAAAATAGACGAGAGAGAGAGAGGTGGCACATATGCCAAATCAGGCTCGCGGGCCAAACGTGGCACACTCGCCGAACTAGGATCGCAGGCCGATATATTTTCATCAAACTTTACATCTCTTCTAATGATTATATTTTTGGATTTTGGTTGAAGAAGTCTATATCCTTTGACATCTTCAGAATATCCAACAAAAATACATTTTTCACTCTTAGGTTCTAAGGCTTTATGTTTCGCATCTGGTATATGGGCCCAAGCATCACTTCCAAAAACACAAAAGTGACTGACATCTGGTTTGATTGAGCTCCAAGCTTCTTCTGGAGTTATATTCTTTAAAACCTTAGTAGGAGTGCAATTTACTATGTAATTTGCACAGTTAATGGCTTCTGCCCAAAAATTGAGACCAAGTCCTTTAGATTAAAGCATACAATTAGCCATTTCTTTTAAGGTGCGATTCTTCCTTTCAACTACACCATTTTGTTGTGGAGTATATGGAACAGTATGTTGCAATTGAATGGCATGCTCAGTGCAGAAGTTGATAAATTTGTTGTTAACATATTCTCTGCCATTGTCTGATCTTAACTTAAGAATTCGATGTCCAGATTGTTTCTCAACAAAGGCCTTGAAGGCCAAGAACATGTTAAAAACTTCAATCTTGAGTTTTAAGAAATATACCCAAGTGCGTCTCAAAAAATCATCAATGAAAGTTAAGAAGTACTTGCAATGAGAGAAAGAAACAACAGGAAGAGGACCACATAAATCATTGTGCACAAGCTGCAAAGGGGCTTAAGCGTGCCAAGAGGCACGTTTGTCAAAACTGTCCCGATGATGTTTTCCGAGTACACATCCGGAGAAAACACCATCTCAGCAAGATACCATAGGAAGGCCCCTCACCATATTTTCCTTAAATAGAGTTTTAAGAGAGCGATAGTTTAAGTGACCAAATCGCTCATGCAAAAGTTTGCTCCCATCATCATTATGAGCAACAAAACCCGAGGGAATAGATGATGACCCAAAGTTGTCAAACTTATACAACCTTGTGGAATTATCAGCAATGCCAGTAGCTAAAATATGTTTAGGATCTTTGAGGTCCTTGATTACAACATCATGAGGTGAGAATTCTACTATTTTC
Organism: Pinus albicaulis; assembly: GCA_034641835.2. Taxonomy (NCBI): domain Eukaryota; kingdom Viridiplantae; phylum Streptophyta; class Pinopsida; order Pinales; family Pinaceae; genus Pinus; species Pinus albicaulis. Next base: position 1,564,147,992 of record CM076580.1, read on the forward strand.
CCTTCACTTGAATGATTTATCTAATAAACAGATAGAAGGTTGCATGACAAGGTAGGAACACATAGTACATCATTAACCTGATCATTATCTAGATGAATGGTTCCAAATCCTACAACACTAAGAGATCTATCATCACCAACATAAATATGTTTGGTGTTAAAATCATTTAAAGAAGAAAACATGGATTTATTTTTAGCCATGTGGTAAGAAGCTCCAGAATCAATGAACCACTCATGAGAAGGAGAAGAAAAAGATACATTTAATGCATAACCAGATCTTGATGCTTGACAACCACAAGAAGAAAGTGCCATGCCTAAAGATGAAGGTGAAGAGTGCTCCAAATTGATGTTATGCTTCTTCATTTTTGCTTCTAAGGCTTCCATCTTCTTAAAACATTTGGACTCTATATGGCCATCCCGATTGCAAAAGTTGCAATGTCTATCTGTCTTCTTCCCTTTGTTTTGATTTTCCTTATTATTTCAGTGATTTGATTTTTCAGTTTGCGCCTGAAATTGCTTAGGGCCCTTGTTTAGTTTAGGACCATATTTTTTAGGATATTGCTTCTTGGGATTATTTTGATATGGTTGTTGTTGGGCTGCTAAGGCTTTCTTAGAAGCGTTTCCAGCAGTGATAAGACCAAGGTGTAAAAAATTTTCTTGTTCTCTTATCAAAGAATCACAAAAGGCATCAAAAGAGGGATTCTTGTAGGCGGTTCTTGAAGAAATGATGGCTTCTCTAGTGGAATGGAAGGCGGAAACAAATATAGAGTATGCAGGACCAATCTTAGCAAGAATGCAATATATGAGGCTACCATCTTCCTTTTTGACCTTACACCCTTCTAAAAGAAGTCTAAGGGTATTGAATTTGGACAAAATGTCTTCAATAGAGGAGAAATTATTAGGGTCCAAAGTAAGCAACTCATTTTCAAGCAGGTGGGCCCTGATTTTATTTTGAATGCCAAAAACATTATTAGCTTTTCTAGGGCTTTATCAGGAGTGTCAATGTCAAGGATGTGAAATCGAAGATCTTGAGCAATGGACATTCCTATCAACCCTCATGCTTGATCTTGTCTTTTTTCCCATTTCGGAACTTTATCATCATCAGAAGGTTTATTTTCTTGTCCTGTGGCTATTCTATAAAGCCCTTTACTTCTAAGTATATATACCATTTGAGGTAGCCATTGGAAATAATTGGTGCTGTTAAGAATAACCGGGCATGCACTTTCCATTTTTTTTTTAAACGAAGCTAAGAAAAGCTAAAACTAACTGCTCCAATGGAAAGATCTCGAAAAAATTAAACGGCTCGAAAAAAGGCTTCCGGATGAAGAAGTTATGCCTTTTGAAAAATCTGAGTTGTAGATGCTGAATAGTTGCGGGAACGGGATGAAGTGCGGCTTTTTAAAAAAAAATCCGCCCCTTTGAACAAATTTTTTTTACAAAAGAAGCTTGAGAAGGAGACTTGAACCCAAGACCTCTATTCTCATAAACTAACCCCTCACCAAGTGAGATAGTAAAAGGATCATGTTATTTTAGAAAGGAGGAAGGGGGGATTATTATTATTATTATTATTATTATTATTATTATTATTATTATTATTATTATTATTATTATTATTATTATTATTATTATTATTATTATTATTATTATTATTATTATTATTATTATTATTATTATTATTATTATTATTATTATTCGTTGTGCCTGAAATGTAAAGCCTTATGGAAAAATGTTAGATTCTCGGTTAACCTTACCAGCAACTATCACTTTTTTCATTATTTCTGATTTCCCGAGATTGCACAAAGACGCAGGGAAAGAGCATACGTAGCAAAAAAATCTCTTTTTCATGTTTCTGATTTGCTGAGATCGCATCGAGAGCACAACAAATAGCATACACAAAGAAGAGGGTATAGATCCAGCAAATAAATAAAACCTTAATACAAAAAAAAAACGGAAATAAGTATAACTATTAACAAATATAACTGCAAAATAGATGCTTTATACCTCCAGATCTAAACTGATATAACTTGGGCAGCTGGAAACCTTTTCGCATGAAACGAAAGGCATTCCTCACTATAACAGATGCTCCGAACACAACCGAGTAGTTCTCCAAGCCCAAAAATGTTCAGAAATAGTATATCTACAAAACAGCATTTGCATGCAGTCAAATTGGCTTTGGATTTTGATCAACAATGGACGCGGCCCTCAAAATAGCTTTGATACTGTTGTAAAAATAAGCCCCTCCATTCACATTTCGGCCAAAGTCCCCTTTTTCCTCTTTATCGTTGCCCTTTCCCAAGCCGAAAATATATTGAAAAAGGCTAAAAATCCGCTCTTTAAAGTCATATAAGGCCTAGCTCCTTTCTCCACTAGCTTCGCGCCTCCTTTCATCCATGTAATCGAATGCTGCACCTAAAGGCGCTTATCGCAGCTCGCATTTTCGTTGGTTAGGCCCATTTGACCTGTCGCAATTGTTTGCAACGCGATCGATCGTGCCATCGCACTTTCCATTTTTGCGATTTTTGCACCCATCGCAGATTCGCCCCATCGCAAAAGCACAGTTTCCCGTTCATGCCATTCTCCGCCATCGCATTTTTCGTTTTTGCGATCTGCGCTCGACCGGTCACGCCCATCGCATAGCGCATATCGCAGATTCTGGTTATTCCATCACTCCCTCCATCGCACTTTCTCCATTTGCGAATTTGCGATGTGCGCTCCAAGTCCCACTTCCAAAGCTCTCACTCCATTGTTTTGTCATGTTTTCCTTTGTAATATCTCCAAAAGTTAACCTTTGGGTCTTTAAATTGTTAGCGTTTTTCCGCCACTCTTCGTCATCTGCCCACGTGTTATCCTCTTCTCCCTCCACCATCCACATATTCCACTTAGGTGTCACATTTCAGTGTGTTTATCTTATATCTGCGCTTTCGTCTACTCATCCATGCCTTCATCTTCACCATTTCCATCGACTCCACCATGTTCGTCGTCTCTGTGTTGGGTTTTATTTAACAGGCTTCGGTTTTTGCAGGTTTATTATGCCCAATAATTACCATGATTCATCATTTCCATTACAAAGGCCGAGGATGCATTGCAGGACTATGTTCCAGGAGGAAAATTGGTGAGGAAAGATCCGGAAGCAGCTATGATATGACCACCATTAAAGAAGGCAAGGATTTGGATCTATATAGAACTCTCCAGAGAAAATCAAAAAGGCACATTTGGGCGGATGAAAACATTAATGCAGCAGCAGATTATTAATGAAGGAGCAATGAATTCAGTGTCCGGCATGAAAAAGGTTTCAAATTTAAATTCAAAACCTGAAGAATGAAAGTACCACGTACAGAAGCAGGCGCCTCAAGGTTTTATTGCCGCAGATCTTCCTCCTCCAGAAAAGAGCTGTATGTTTACATATTTTATTATTTATGTCTTGTTTATAAGCAGATTTTCATTTCCAGCATTCATTTCCGGAAATAAATTGTAAAGTACAGTCATTTATGTTCAGTCATTCATAGTGTGGGCGCGAATGTTTTCCGCCATCTGATTCAAAATAAGTTATTAAATGTTTTCCATCTACCTCCTTCTCTAGAGTTTTCTATCCCCTCTATAAAAACCTAGAAATAAGACATTGTAAAGGTTCCAGATTTCTTTCAGCAAACTGTGCAGTGAAAAGGCTCTTGTATACATTCTGTAATATTTCTGCATGAAGGTTTAGAGCCCGTAGGGTCTTAGTGAGGAGGAGTTATAACTGTAATGAGGATTTTGGTCTTTGGTATCTCACAGTATGTAATTTCTCTTATGTGTTAATACAATATCTCATTTCATGCTATTTCTCTTCTTGTATCATGTTCTAGAATGCGAGTGGCTCACTAGTTTGTAGTAAGGATTCATCCTTGTTGATGCCCTTTCTGGAATTAGTCAAGTGCTTTAAATAGTCCTAGTCATGATATACTGTTCCATGTTCATCTCTTCCATATTTTCTGCTATATTAGTTACTTGAGGAGGGTGCTTTTAAAACACCATTGTCATATAAGGATTCATAAATTAATATGCCCTTATGTGGTTCTGTTGTGTATCTGGGTATCAGTCTCATGTTAACTAGTATCTTCTCTATGTTTCCTCACTGCACTCACTTCCTGATATTTGATTTCTATGATATATTATTTGAACTGGCCCCCTTTACAGTAAGCTATCTCTTAACTGTCTGATGCCTTTGTATTGGAGTTTTACATGATGTCCCTACACTATTCTTATCTTTGTGTCAGTTTCTGAGAGAGTTTGGTCCCATTCAAAACTAATTTCCTTGTTCAAACAAGAGATAGTAAGTGAGCTCTTGGACTGACAATCCAAACTATATGAAGAGCCCCTTGCTATAATAAGATGTCCTAGGCACTGGTCTATGGAAACTCTAGACTGTCTCTAGGAGGTGACAAAATTGTCCACAACATCTTTCTGGCGCCGTTGTTGGGGAACGAATTTAAGAATATCAGTTTCCCTGGGCCTCGACAAATTGTTTTCACTCTCTAATCAGGTGAGCACAGAGAGTTGAAGAGTTGCATATCCCTCACCTTGGCGACTCCACTGTTCTTTATCTGATAAATTTTATTGGTAGTCCTGGCTTCTCAAAAGCCACATTTGAGGTCAGATACATCTCAGTCGAAAACACCTTACGTGTCTGACCCAGAGAAGATCATTCATAAAAGAGTTTGGAAGGAGAGGAAGTCAGTTCGTGCTGAAAACCCTGAATATTCCATTGAAGATTATCCGCCCTCTTCTTCTCAAGAGATCAGAACAGAAAGTCCCGAGTTTTACTCAGAAACTCCACATAGAGGAAGTGTCTGGATTGAAGAAAACTCTCATCCTACTCCCGAGGCTGAGGAAATTAAAGAAGTCACAGAAGTAGCCACTGTTAGTCGTGAATTATTCCCAGCTACGCCTCAGTCCTCCATATCATATTTTCCCATTATTATTCATACTCCGCTTCCTCCTACTCCTCTCCCTTCATTTGTATCTCAGACTGTTGTACAACCCCTACCTCCCCCAATGGCTAATGTTCCTGCTTTTCTATTGAACAAATACGCTCCACTGGCCTTGCCCCAAGTATTAAATGATATGCCGCAGGATTATCTAAAGATTCTGCCAAGATTTAATGGTGAAAATGAAGTTGATGCTTAGAAACATCTTGAGACCTTCTGCTCTTTTGCAGAGAACTTAAATGTTGAACATTTGGATGTGGTCTTGAGACTATTTGTGCAGTCTTTGGAGGGTGAAGCCAGAAAATGGTTTAAGACATTGGGGAACCGTTCAATAACCACCTAGGATATCATGGAGAATACTTTTCTCAGAAAGTGGGGAGAAAATAAAGATCATGGTCAGTGTCTTACTGAGTTCAATACTATGAAGAAGAAACAGAATGAAGGGGTATCAGAATTTATCAAAAGATTCAACAATTTATATCTGAGCCTGCCTCCTGAAATGAAGCCCCATGAAGCTGCTGCCAAGATAATCTTTATAGCAGCCTTTGATTTTGACTTTGGATTCTCCTTGAGAGAAAGAAAACCTGCCACTTTAGATGATGCACAGTCAGATGCTCTGGAATTAGAAGCAAACTTTGCCTCCACTGGGAAACTGAAGGGAAAAATTGAACAAGATACTAGGAGGAGAGGCAAAGAAGAAGTTTCCACCTCTAATCAGAAAAAAGATTCAGATAAAATGGATGAAATAAGAAAAATGATAAAGAAGATGGTCAAGCTTGAACTGGAAGCTAAAAATGAAGCTCCCAAGAACTATTACAATGCTCGAAACAGAGGATACAATCCTCAGTACAGAAGACCCCCATTGCAGATATTGCCTAGAGAAGCAAAAGAACAACAAGACCAGGTGCCCCATCCCTTGTACCTGGAAGGACCAGAAGATGACTCCACTGGAGATGCAGCTTATGGATTGGAAGATTCAAATCTGGCTTTTCAAATAATGATGATATGGATTGCCCGTTGCAAGATGAAGACGAAGAAGCAGAGATTGATCATTATTGTAAGCAATTTGTTGATTTTATGCAAGCACAATTCAATGTCAAATATGATCTTAGATCTTCAAGGAAGAGGACCAGGACTCAAGATCAAGAAGAGAAGCCACCTCAAAAAGAAGCATCTACTCAGAAGGAATCAGCAACAAAGAGAAACATAGAAAAAGGTAAGAATCTTCTAAATACTCCCTTGCAGCCTAATGATCACATTCCTTCTTCTTCAAAAATAGTCAGTCCTCCTAATGTTGAGCCAGTGTCAAAAGAAGTCGAATCTTCAGTTGAAAATAAAGAGTCAAAAGAAGTAGTGATAGAAAAACCCCCATCTGCTTTCAATTTGCAAAAATAACTTGAGAAGATTAAGATTCTTGTCCCCCCGACTGAACTATTAAAACAGCCTGTATACCAATCTCAAGTTACTTCCTTTATTCTTCCCCCTGAAATACCAATCGCGCCTGATAGTTTAAACCTTCAAGAAGAAATACCCATGGTAGTCTTTGGCCCACATGTTGAGGAGATAGACCCCTCTACTCCTCCCTTTTACGTGTCCCTAGTCATTCATGACCCGCTGTTACACAATTGTATGTTAGATTCTGGGGCTTCCCATAATCTTATGCCTTTGTCTGTCATGGAGAAACTAGGGCTGCAAATTACAAGACCATACAAAGACCTATATTCATTTGATTCTAAAAGGGTTAAATGCTTGGGAATGATTAAGGATTTAGTGGTCAATTTGGCCCAAATTCCAGCAAAAAGTGTGGTCATGGACATTGTGGTTGCCGATATCCCAGCCCGCTTTGGCATGTTGTTGTCAAGATCCTGGGGTACAAAAATTGGGGGGTCAATTAAATTGGATTTAACATATGCTACTGTCCCAGTATTTGGGGGTCAGGAAAGGAGGTTGTACCGGGAGACTAGATTTGTTAAAATGGTAACTAAGGCTGACTGCTCAGAGAATTCTCCAGTTTATAACAAAGAGGGAGACTTCTCATGTTTTATGTTAGAAGAAAATCAAAATTATGCTCATGAGCCCATTTTTGGTCAAATTCAAGCTGAGCAGCCTAAAGAAGATCAGGAATCAGGAATTTGGACTTTGCATTTTGATGGAGCAAATTCAAGAGAAGGCAATGGAGCTGGGGTGCTACTAATCTCCCCTACAGGAAGATGGGTGCCACTATCCTTTAGATTGGAGTATGAGGCAACAAACAATGTAGCCGAATATGAGGCACTATTATTGGGACTGCAGACAGCCAGAAACATGGGCATCCAAAGTTTAAAAGTCTTGGGAGACTCTGAGCTGGTGGTAAGACAGATCAAAAATCAATGCCAAACTAAGCATCCGCGTCTGAGAGCTTATAGAAACGAAGTATGCGACATGATAGAAAATTTCTTCTCAGCATTTAACATACAGTTCATGCCCAGGGAGCAGAACAAGATAGCAGATTCTCTTGTTGTAGCTGCCAGTACATTCTGTCCTCCTCAGAATCCACTTTTAAGATATGAAGTGGAGGTACGTTACAGACCATCCATTCCAGATAATATAAAGCACTGGCAAGTTTTCGAAGATGATGAACAGATGAAGAGATTCATGGAGACAGTCGGATAATTCTCCAATATGGAGGTTGATGATGATGAGGAGGAAGAAGTTGAAAATATTGCAGAAAATAAATGGGAAGAGAGAATAGCAGAAAATAAAGTGTTGCAGCTGAAAGGAAATGTTATACCTAGAGGGCTGGTGCCTCTAGAAATATTATTTAACAAAGACGATATTCCATTGCAGCCAAACAAGATGACACAAGAAGATCAAGTGGGATATTTAAATCTGGGTACTTATGCTGATCCCAAAATTGTAAAATTATCTAAAAGAGTCCCGGAAGAATATAAAGAAAAGTATTTGAAGTTGTTTCAATCCTATAAAGATGTATTTTCTTGGTCCTATCAGGACCTAAAAACTTTTGATGTTAACATAATACAGCATAAAATTCCTTTGAGGGAAGATGCAAAGCCTTATAAGCAGAAGCTCAAACAGATAAATCCTCTGCTGCTTCCCTCTATTGAAAAAGAAATCAAGAAGTTATTGAAAGCTAAAATAATTGTGCCTTTGAGATACTCAAAATGGATAGCGAACCTTGTTCCTGTTCGAAAGAAGAATGGAGAAATAAGGCTGTGTGTGGATTTCAGGAATTTAAATAGAGCATCATTGAAAGATAATTATCCACTGCCGAAGATGGACCACATCCTGCAGGAAGTGGTAGGAGCATCCAGAATGTCAATGATGGATGGTTTTTCTGGTTATAATCAGGTGGCCGTGTTCCCAGAAGACCAGAAGAAAACTGCATTTACAACACCATGGGGAACCTTTATGTATGCCAGAATTCCATTCGGATTAATTAATGCAGGAGCTACTTTTCAGAGAGCAATGGACATAGCCTTTGTGGGAGAGCAGGACAAGTTTTTGGTAGTTTATCTTGATGATATCACAGTGTTTTCAAAGAATTATGATGAACATATTGAGCATTTAAGAAGAACTTTTGAAAAATGCAGAAGGTATGGCCTATCCCTCAATCCTCAAAAATCTTTATTTGCATTAGATGAGGGAAAAATCTTAGGGCACATTGTAACAAAATATGGTGTGAAAATAGACCCTAAGAGAGTTGAAGTAATAAACAGCATTCCTTTACCCAGGAATAAGAAAGAAGTACAAGTGTTTTTAGGCCGGATTAATTTTCTAAGAAGGTTTATTCCTAACTATGCTGAGATAGTTAGGCATATTACTAATATGTTGAAAAAGGATAGCGAAGTAAAATGGTCCTAGGAGTCTAGAGATGCATTCACAAGGATAAAGCAGGCATTTGCTGAAGCCCCTGTGCTAGCTGGACCAGATTACAATAAGCCATTTATGATCTTTTCATTTGCTTCTCCTCATACAATAGCTGGAGTATTATTGCAGAAAAATGATGAGGGATATGAACAGCCTATAGCTTTCTTCAGTCAAGTGCTTTATGATGCTGAATTGAAATATAATATACTGGAGAAGCAGGCATATGCCCTGGTAAAGTCCCTTAAAGCTTTTAGAGTATATGTTTTGCAATCTCACATTACTGCATATGTTCCCACAGCAGTTGTCAAAGACATTCTTGTTCAGGGGGATAGTGAAGGTAAAAGAGGAAGATGGATTGCAAAAATACAAGAATATGATTTGGACATAAGGCCTACCAAGCTGATTAAAGGACAGGGACTTGCTAAAATGTTATCTGAATCAAATCATCAAGCCTTGGGCATTAATCTATCCATGGTAGCAAATGAAGAATCAGATAAAGGAGAAGAGCAGCAAGGACTAGAGATGGCCACTCAAAAGGTACACATGAAATACCTAACTAGTCCTTGGTATAAAGAAATAGTTGAATATCTGTTAACACTTAGCTGTCCTCCAAGTTGTGATAAGATAAAATACAGAGCTGTAAGAATGAAATCACAGAAATATGTAATTGCCAATGAACAGCTCTATTGGAGGGACCCTCTAGGTATATTACTGTTGTGCCTCACAGAAAATGAAATAGAAAGTATACTGACAGAATTTCATGAGGGAATCTGTGGAGGTCATTACAGCTGGAGGGCTACAACTCATAAAATCTTGAGAGCTGGTTTTTACTAGCCAAAACTGTACTCAGATACTTTTGCTTGGGTCAGAGCATGTGACAAGTGCCAAATATTTGCAGAAAGACAGAAATTAGCAGCTTTGCCCTTGATTCCTATTCATGTGAACGAACCATTCCAGAAATGGGGATTAGATTTTATAGTAGAAATACATCCCCCATCAAGTGGCCAATATAAATGGATACTAACAGCCACAGATTACTTCACGAAATGGGTGGAAGCCATACCTACAAGAAATGCTACAGATGCTATGATAATGAAGTTTATGGAGGAAAATATCATATCTAGGTTTGGTTGTCCTGCTAGGATTGTAACTGACAATGCACAAGCTTTCAAATCTACCAGGTTTGTAAATTTTTGCCAACGATATAATATCATATTGACTCATTCTACTGCTTACTACCCACAGGGAAATGGCTTAGCAGAATATTCTAATAAAACCCTGGTGAGGGCCCTGAAGAAAACAATAAGTGAGAATCAGAAGAATTGGGATTCTCAATTAAAGTTTGCTCTATGGGCGAATAGAATAACGAGCAAGAGAGCAACAGGGAAGTCACCCTATGAATTGGTTTATGGCCGAGCTGTTGTGTTTCCTGTGCAATTGGCGTTGCCAGTAGCACGTTTTATGCAGGAAAGTTAGGAAGAACCAGATGATATGATCAGAAGAATAAATCAATTGGTAGAATTGGAGGAGACACGGAACCAGGTGAATCAGAGATTGATAGAGTGTCAGGAAAAAATGAAAGATATCTTTGATCAACACGCTAAGGATAGAAAGTTTCATATTGGGGACCTAGTGCTCAGATGGGATGTCAGAAGAGCTGAGAAAGGAAAACACGGGAAATTTGACCCCCTTTGGTTTGGCCCATTCAAAATTGTGCAACAGGGAGGCAACAACACATTTATATTGGAAAATTTACAAGGTGGCTGGTTAGATGCCCCCGTGAATGGACAATTCATTAAACACTACTTTCAGTACTGATTCAAGCAGACCAGGCTTGATGTATTATAATGTATATGATGTATATAAGTGTGATTTCAATTTTAAATGTAAATAGTATGGATAAGCTGATAATTTTTGAAGAAAAAGCAAAGGGATCGTAGAATAAAATTCACAGACACACAAGAGGGTCTGAGGTCTGCGCGTTCTCGACATGTCCGAGGACGAACATGCCGTCCCCAGTTGGAGCCGATGTTGTACAAATCAGCCCCTCCATTCACATTTCGGCCAAAGTCCCTTTTTTCCTCTCTATCGTTGCCCTTTCCCGAGCCGAAAATATATTGAAAAAGGCTAAAAATCCGCTCTTTAAAGTCATATAAGGCCTAGCTCCTTTCTCCACTAGCTCCGCGCCTCCTTTCATCCATGTAATCGAACGCTGCACCTAAAGGTGCTTATCGCAGCTCGCATTTTCGTTGGTTAGGCCCATTTGACCCGTCGCAATTGTTTGCAACGCGATCGATCGCGCCATCGCACTTTCCATTTTTGCGATTTGCGCACCCATCGCAGATCCGCCCCATCGCAAAAGTGCAGTTTCCTGTTCATGCCATTCTCCGCCATCGCATTTTTCGTTTTTGCGATCTGCGCTCGACCGGTCACGCTCATCGCATAGCGCATATCGCAGATTCTGGTTATTCCATCGCTCCCTCCATCTCACTTTCTCCATTTGCGAATTTGCGATGTGCGCTCCGGGTCCCACTTCCAAAACTCTCACTCCATTGTTGTTGGGTATATGACCAAAGTCCCACATTGACTAGAAGTGGGGAGGATCATGGGTATATAAGGATGGACAAATATCTCCATTGGTATGAGGCCTTTTGGGGTAAAACCCATAAGCAAAGCCATGAGGGCTTAGGCCCAAAGTGGACAATATCATACCATTGTGGAGATATGTGGTGTCCAGAATCCTTACAAGTGGTATCAGAGCCATGTCCCGAAGTTAGCGAAGTGGATGAATCCTCGAATGCCGAACGAAGGTGGTGGGCCCTGGTAATATCACGATGGGATCCACGGATGAGCTCGGTTAGCCAGGCGGTATGCTCCGGATTCTTCATGGACGTGTCCTGGTCCCAACACGGTGAAGAGGAGTTGACCTGGGATAGAGCAAGCCCGAAGTTAGCGAAGTGGATGAATCCTCGAATGCCAAACGAAGGTGGTGGGCCCCGGTAATATCACGATGGGATCCACAGATGAGCTCGGTTAGACAGGCGGTATGCTTCGGATTCTTCATGGATGTGTCCTGGTCCCAACACGGTGAAGAGGAGTTGACCTGGGATACAGCAAGCTCTCGAGGCAGGTGGTGCTCCATGTAAGGCGTGTGCTTCCAACGCCTTGGAGCGGAGAATGGATAATCGTTTGAGGGGAGGCTCGATGGTCCTTTGTTCGAGGGGAGGATTGTTGGGTATACGACCAAAGTCCCACATTGACTAGAAGTGGGGAGGATCATGGGTATATAAGGATGGACAAATATCTCCATTGGTATGAGGCCTTTTGGGGTAAAGCCCATAAGCAAAGCCATGAGGGCTTAGGCCCAAAGTGGACAATAACATACCATTGTGGAGATATGTGGTGTCCAGAATCCTTACAATTTTTTTGTCATGTTTTCCTTTGTAATATCTCCAAAAGTTAACCTTTGGGTCTTTAAATTGTTAGCGTTTTTCCGCCACTCTTCGTCATCTGCCCACGTGTTATCCGCTTCTCCCTCCACCATCCATATATTCCGCTTAGGTGTCACATTTCAGTGTGTTTGTCTTATATCTGCGCTTTCGTCTACTCATCCATGCCTTCATCTTCACCATTTCCATCGGCTCCACCATGTTCGCCATCTCTGTGCTGGGTTTTATTTAACAGGCTTCAGTTTTTGCAGGTTTATTACACCCAATAATTACCACGATTCATCATTTCCATTACAAAGGCCGAGGATGCATTGCAGGACTATGTTCCAGGAGGAAAATTGGTGAGGAAAGATCCGGAAGCAGCTATGATATGACCACCATTAAAGAAGGAGAGGATTTGGATCTATATAGAACTCTCCAGAGAAAATAAAAAAGGCACATTTGGGCGGATGAAAACATTAATGCAGCAGCAGATTATTAATGAAGGAGCAATGAATTCAGTGTCCGGCATGAAAAAGGTTTCAAATTTAAATTCAAAACCTGAAGAATGAAAGTACCACGTACAGAAGCAGGCGCCTCAAGGTTTTATTGCTGCAGATCTTCCTCCTCCAGAAAAGAGCCGAATGTTTACATATTTTATTATTTATGTCTTGTTTATAAGCAGATTTTCATTTCCAGCATTCATTTCCAGAAATAAATTGTAAAGTACAGTCATTTATGTTCAGTCATTCATAGTGTGGGCGCGAATTTTTTCCACCATCTGATTCAAAATAAGTTATTAAATGTTTTCCATCTACCTCCTTCTCTAGAGTTTTCTATCCCCTCTATAAAAACCCAAAAATAAGACATTATAAAGGTTCCAGATTTCTTTCAGCAAACTGTGCAGTGAAAAGGCTCTTGTATACATTGTGTAATATTTATGCATGAAGGTTCAGAGCCTGTAGGGTCTTAGTGAGGAGGAGTTATAACTGTAATGAGGATTCTGGTCTTTGGTATCTCACAGTATGTAATTTCTCTTATGTGTTAATACAATATCTCATTTCATGCTATTTCTCTTCTTGTATCATGTTCTAGAATGCGAGTAGCTCACTAGTTTGCAGTAAGGATTCATCCTTGTTGATGCCCTTTCTGGAATTAGTCAAGCGCTTTAAATAGGCCTAGTCATGATATACTGTTCCATGTTCATCTCTTCCATATTTTCTGCTATATTAGTTACTTGAGGAGGGTGCTTTTAAAACGCCATTGTCATATAAGGATTCATAAATTAATATGCCCTTATGTGGTTTTGTTGTGTATCTGGGTATCAGTCTCATGTTAACTAGTATCTTCTCTATGTTTCCTCACTGCACTCACTTCTTGATATTTGATTTCTGTGATATATTATTTGAACTGGCCCCCCTTACAGTAAGCTGTCTCTTAACTGTCTGATGCCTTTGTATTGGAGTTTTACATGATGTCCCTACACTATTCTTATCTTTGTGTCAGTTTCTGAGAGAGTTTGGTCCCATTCAAAACTAATTTCCTTGTTCAAACAAGAGATAGTAAGTGAGCTCTTGGACTGACAATCCAAAATATATGAAGAGCCCCTTGCTATAATAAGATGTCCTAGGCACTGATCTATGGCAACTCTAGACTGTCTCTAGGAGGTGAAAAAATTGTCCACAACAGATACCATGTAGGAATTTACAGGGTAAGTTCCGCAGATCAAGAACCAAAGTTCACTGCTCACAAATAGCTCACAAATCATTACACCAGTATAATCACATGGTTAAAACCCTCAAAGAGGGAAACATTCCACGCCCTGAGCCAACGTGACCACTTCAGGGAATTTATTAATATAAAAGAAAAGTTACATATGTTTCTCTCATAAACGGTTACCGGACAAATGACCCTCCATGCTCTTTAAATAGAGATCATGGACCAATCGGGTGTTAAGCCACGGATCATGTTCCGTTAATACCGAGGTGAGAGATAACCGTCGGATCATAAGTTACAAATGTACATGGTAAATAAAGTTGCAGGCTTCGTGATTAAATACATTACATGCGAGGGTCAAGCCTCAGCTCTGTTCAACTATCATTTTAAAATTCTAACGCACCTCTGATTTCCACAGAATCAAGAGCATGCCCTAAACATGTCATTCTTTCTATTAAAACAACTACAGCATATGGCACAGGCTACTCCGCGCTCCCGCCAGATGATGACAGTACTCTCTAACCATGGACTGGTGCGATTATTGGTCATGCATGAAATGAGAAGGTTGCGGGTTTCTTGGGAAGAACTCTGTGGATCCTTAGAAGAAGAGGTAACAGTTATGGTCGTTGCTAGAGAAGAAGGTACAACCTCTCCAGCTGGTCAAGTGGAAGAGGAACCTTCAGAGGAAATCAATCAAGAGGAACCCGAGGAAATGGAAACAGAGATTGATTACGAAGAACCTGAGGAAGAGGAGATGATGATTGATCAGGAGGAACCTGAAGAAATGAGTATGGAGGAAGAAATCGGCAACGAGGATGAAGTTGTCACACAAGAACCAGCCTCATTGAAAAAAGCCACAGAAAAGGAAATCAGAATGGAAGAGCTAATTAGCGGCATAGACAAAGCTGTCACACAAGAACCAGCTTTGCTCGAGGAACCCACAGAGGAAGGGATTATGGACATTATGCAAGAAATTTATATTGTGATACAGTCGGCAACCTTTGCCAATGAAGAACAAAGGGATGGAATTGTAGACAGAGAAATGGCAAGTGAGGATTTTTTGCAATAAAAAACATCACTTGCCCCAATAAAAATGGATGTTGATACAATTAGGGGTGCCACACAAGAACCACCCCCAATTCGACCGAAACAGGAGGAGTCGAACCGCGGAAGCGATATTGGACCTCAAGAATTGGTACCAACCGTGAAAACAAAGGTGATTCCTGGGGAAAAAGAAGCTAGAGAAGGAATGAGTCGGGTGGTCGATACTGTTCCACAAGAACCAGTATCAACCCGTGAAGAAGTGATAAGAGAAGGGCAGGAGGAAAGAAGGGAATTGAGCCAGGGAATCAATTCTGCTCCACAAGAACTAGCATTGACTCCAGTTGAGGTAGTAATGCATGAAGTCCTGGTCCAACCAGGGAATGATGATGAGGGATCAGTTCCTTGTTCCAGTCCGTGATGCCCAGAGGGGCAAGGGGATTTATCTCGCCTAAACGGTTGGTGGAAGAAGTTGATGTTCCCCTGATATTAAAATTTGTTGACACGGCCAAGGTTTGCCTAAACACTACTGAACCAGAACAATTGGAGGTTCACCAGGAAACAATAGTTCCTGTAGAAATATCAAAACACAGAGGGGTCGATGAATTTGCCGGCCAAACAGCAGAAGTTTCCAGGAGAAATGTAGAATAAGGAGGACCTGTGGGTCGGGGGCTCGGCCAAGAGGGTTTGACAAAAGAATCGGGAGAAGATGCCGATAGCATTCCGCCGCCTTCTGAGCCTATCATAGGTCCAGAACCCAAATTCGTTGTTAAACAAGAATGGGTCGAACAATGCGAGAAAAGAAGGTTGCCTCTTAAAAAGAGGTACCAGCTACAATTCAGTGAAACCATAAGACTCAAAAGAGAAGTTCGGTGTTTGAAGAAGCAAGTGTCATGTTTAAAAAGGAAGGTAAAGGTCTACAAATGGAGGTCAATAAATCTAAAGGTTGATGTCTCCACTCCGGCTACCCAGACCAGCCGATCGAAGAATTGTTTGAAGGTCGGGAATTCGTATTGGCTGCCAAAATTCAGAAATGGCAGTTTGCAGCAAGCGACCACAAGAAAGAAACAGCTAGGGTTCAGGAACAGGCTACTGGAGTCGTTACAGGGTACATAGATCAATTATACAAGGCTCAGCTGAAGCGGGCCAAACAGAAGGCTAGGATAGAAGAGTTGGAAGAACAAATTCAGTTGCTAAACACTGATAAGGAGAAGATGTTCTCCCTAGCACAGCAGGTAATGGCCTGCAAACCTCCTGCACATAGCTATGCCTTATTCCTTCATGAGTAGTTTCTTTACTTTTGCCTTGAAAGTATATATAAGGAGATTTGGTACGAAGTTGAGGACCCCATTCAATTTCTCCGTATTTTAAAAATTCATGATGTTATAAGACAACAGTTAATGTGTGAGCTTTACATGCATGGGTATTATTTAAAGCATGATCAGTCCTTTAACCCCATTCCATTCGTGGGGGACATCCATTAAGGGCTTTCACCTCCTATACCATCAATCAGATTAAATGGAGAAAAGCCTGGGATACATTTGAAGAAAATCAAGCCGGAAAACCATTAATGGTAAGAAGAGAGCATAGTCAGTCCGCAAATATTTACAATAAACATTATACCTTTCTATATATTGAGGGCCCAAAGGAACACATGACGGCAACTCAGAAGTGGTGTGTTGACCTGTGTGTCGGCCAGATTACGACATTTCACCAGGAAACCCTGGATAGTTGTCAGAAAATATGGATGGTGTCTTCTTCAGCCATCAGGGGAAGAGAACCATTTGGGGCTCCTAACTTTGCACATGCCTTGGAAAGAATGTCGCGTTATGTGGCATGTATTCATAATTGTGGGGTTAGATGGATGGGATTGAGATTTTGGTTTCCCCTTTTATGGCTGCCAGCTGAACAGTATACTCCTGCTTATAACGTTGAATCGAACTGGTGGAAAGACAATATTTTGATAGAAGGATATAAGCCACCAGGAACAGAGATGGTTGTAGAATATGACCTTGTAGAGCTTCATGCCAATCACAGTCAGTCCAACCCGGACCGGAGGAGATGACGAGCTGCATGAGGACATGTAGATAGATCAGTCGGGGGGAGATGTTGGGCACCGGATTTGTATACTTTCTTCTCTCATTTTTGCCCTACCTTTCCATCTCTTTGTGCCATTATTCATCTTAAAAGCGTGAGGTAAAACCCTTTCTCCTATATTTTATGGGATATTTTATTAATGATGTACTTGTCATGGAGGTTTTACCTTTTTATGTATTAACTCCTATATTTCTTTAGAGTTGGCTACAACAAGCATGTTATGGCTGCAAGACAGGGCATAGCCCATCATTTTCCAGCACCTCCCTTATTTGCTACTATAGCGTAACAGCCATGGATGTATCAGCGTTATCTTTTGGTTTCTTATGGTTTCTTGCTGGGCAATCCAGTTGTCGTTGTAAAAATGTATATTTTTGTAACAATGGAGTTGTTGGGAGAAATTAGGGGATCTCAGAGTTATGGTATAAAGAAGCCTACAGGCTGTGAATCGAGGGACCCCTGACACACATACAGATCTTGTAATTAATCTTCTTTTTATTAATCGATACACAGCAACTTGTTGTTTCTCCTGTAACACTTGAGTTTCTGCAGCCCTGATCCAAGAGTTGGGCCCACTCTTGTGATCAGGTGTTGCGTTCTTCTTGCTTTTCTTTCATTATTGTGTTTTGTGTGACTCTTTAATTGTTGTTACAGTTACGTTAATTGTTGTGGATGATTTTTATTTCTGTAATTTATTTATTTATGTTACAATGATATTTGCATTATAGATTAAATTTTTGATTCACAGCAGAGCACAGTTCTTGTATCTGCATATACTTTGTCATTAGTCTTGAAATAACTAACACCCTCGGGTTGATAATTTATGTGGAAAAAGGGTTGAATATTGTTCATATCCGGACACCAAAAATAATCATATTTTCTTTTATGCATGATTTGTTGTAGATTATTTCTTCTTTTGAGAGACATATTTTAGAATTTCCTTTCCAATCTTCAATTAAATTATTTTTGTTTCCTAATAGTGATTTAGAAATTTACTTTCTAAGCATAATAGTGTAAATATTTTCCAAGTGATTCCTTGCTTCAAGTTTCATTCACATAAAATTTCCAAAAAGACACAAAAATATTAATGTTGCCTTTTTTTCCACAGTTTTAAAGTTTTCTCAACTTCATCATTGGTTACTAACAGATAAATTGTTTAAGATTCTTTTAAAAGTTTTTAGGGGCATAGTTACACTTAGATTTAGTTTTCTCTCATGAATTATAGTTCAATTTATTAAATTCATATAGAACATCTTCAAAAATGATCTTCACATATTAAATCATCATAATAAAATAAGTAAGAAAGGTTTCTAGCATATATAGTGCACTTGCACTTCACATGATTACCAACTCTGGTTGATAATTTATGTAATCAATTTAAGACAATTAAATTGACTAAACATTTTGGCGTCATTTTCGGGGAAGTGTAAATAGAGGCCTTTTCTCTCTTACAAAAAAAATAAAAATAAAAATGACACGTGTAGAAAAAGAGATTCTAGGGGTAGTTTGTAGCTAGAGGAAGAAGCTTAATTCCAAGAACACCACTCACCCCATCAAGACCTCATAGTGCCAAACCATCCACCCAAACTTGCATACAATTTTTAGCAGGTAGCCATAGACTTACTGAGGTATTATGATCATAAATTCAACCTAGGGATTCAACAACTTCATCAATTGAAGCAGTTGTAGAAGAACAAGACCCTACATCCCTAATAGAAGGAATAATTTTCCTAACCTCTACTAGAGAAGAACTTTTAGCTCAAGAACTAGAAATCCCTAGTGAGGAAGAGGAAGAAGAAATCTTATTTAACATACCATTGATAGAAGAACCGGAAGAATTATAAGAAGAACAGACAACCCCAAACTTGGAATCTTATATCAGTTCAGAAGAATCTACAATGGCTAGGGAAGGGCAAGGAGAAGTACACAACAATCATGAACATTTAAGAATTGGAGGAGGTGGACCTAGGAATGGAGGTGGAGGTTGAGGTAGAGGAAGATATGGAGGAAGAGGAAGAGGTGAAGGTAGAGGAGATAGAGGAGAAGACATAATAGATCCAGATTATGTTGGATTTCATACACTTGATGAAGATAGTACTGCAATGATGAAAAATATCTCACCCTCTATCATTCCTAACTTATATGGATTAATAAGTGAGGATCCTGAAACATTTCTTTTTTAATTTGAAGTTTTATGTAGATCATATGACTACCTACTAGATTCTATAAAATTGAAATTGTTTCCAGCTACCCTTAAGGATGCAACATTGAAATGGTTTATGGGCTTAATAACACACTCTACTAGAACATGGGAAGAGATGAAAAATTCATTCTTATTAAAATACAAGGATTAATGCATGCCTCATAAATGAAAAGATGAAGTCTTTAATATGATGCAAAGAGAAGATGAGAATCTGGAGGATTTAATTGAAATATTAGTTATAGTTTAAAAAGAGATAAAATTGAAAATATGGATCAAGATACTTTGAAAGCTCTCCTACTAAAATCCATTAGATATGAATGGATATATATCCTTTACATGATGGGGAAAGGAGACATTTCCCAGCTATCATTACTAGAAATTTATGAATTATGCATACTTCTTTCAAGAGGTAAATCAAGTTTTGGAAAGAATTCAATAGATCTTGTACTCTCTAGAATCAATAAATATGCAGCTGGAACAGTAAGTAGGGCCGAAATACGAAATTTTCTTGATGAATTTAAAATATATATTTTAGGGAGTCTTAGTGAACAAATAGACACCTTGAAATTACAAAACAACAAAGAGTTGAAAGTGATACCTTATCTATATTTTTTCCTAAGTGCAGAAAGAAACATGCCTTAAGAGAATGCCCTCTTGATTTAAAAAGTGTAGAAAATTGTGTTATATGTACAGAAAATCATGAAACAAAGAAGTGACCTTCCATCCCAGGTCTAAAAGTTGTCTACCAATAGGAAATGATTCCAAACTAGGTAGATCATCTTTTCTTTGTTGCTAGAATACCATGGAAAGCATCATAGACTCAAGGTTTCAACACTCAAATGTATACTCAACCCCCACAAAATAAATGGACTGAACCAATTCCATGGAAACAGTCTTTGTCTCAATCCCAACCTTGGACACAAGGATGGAAAAATGCTTATGGTAGATACTCTCAATATCACCAGTATCCACAACCTTATCCAAACTTCTCCCCACAACATTTTCTTCAATCTAGTCAACAATCACAACCTCAGTTTCAAAATCATAACCCTCAACTTTCATTACCATTCCCAAAAAGACCAAATCAATTGTTTGCTCAACCATTTCCAAACCCAAACAATAATAATGCACGACCTGTTTACAACATGGAGGGTCAAAATTTTCAAACCTATATGATAACTCCACTAGACCTTAATAATTCCCAACTAAGATATGGTAGAATATTAGAAAAGAAATTACCATCTGTTGTTATTCAGGAAAAATAAAAAGATGATCATTACGATGAAGATACATCTCTTCATCAAAATGAAAACATTAAAAAACAAACACATGAAACACCAATAAACTCAACTCCCATTATAGAGAAACCTTCAGTATTTGTCTCAAAACCACCTTACCCTGAAAGATTACAAATTGATAAAGGGGTAGAAAAACAAATCATGATGCGTGATTATGATATGTTAGATGACTTGAAGAATGTTTGTATAAAGATTCCTTTGTTACAAGCTATCAAAGAAATTCCAATCCTTACAAAGACAATAAGAGAGTTGAGTATAAAGAAACTTGAAAGAAAAAGGAAAGAAGCCAAAAGAATACAATTAGTTGGGAAAATTGCAGACATTATGATGGTAAAAACTACAATACAAAAATATTTGGATCTGGGAAGTCCCATTGTTAAGACACACATTAATGGTATCGAATTCCCAAACACATTGATCGATTTAGTAGCATCCATAAACATCATGAGTAAACAAACTATGGATCAACTAAGAATTCCAAATCTTCAATAAACAACAACATTATTACAATTAGCAGATAGATCTGTAATTAAACCTGATGTTGTGGTAAAAGACATTTATGTATCCTTAGATTCTTGGGAATATCCAGTTGATTTTATGATTTTAACACCCAAGAATAACTTAGGAGGACATCCATTAATCTTGGGATGACCTTGTTTAGCTACAACTGATGCTTTTATCAGTTTTAGATATGGTGATATGTTTATCTCTGATGGTATTTCAATGAATAAATTCACATTATACCCACCAGAAAAAAACAATGATAGAGGCAGAAAATGTAGAATGGATGGATGATGACAATGACGTAAAACCTATTTTTACTAACTCTCAAATTAGTGAAGAAAATCATATTTTAAATTCAATAGAAAATAATGAATTATCTTCACCATGTGAGAGCAATCAAAATTTTCAAGAACAATGCAATATTGAGTATTTATCATCCAGACAAATGTCTCTATATTTTGTATAAGAATTTGGCAATTTTTCAATAGAAAGTTTTCCAAGTAAAACTTTAAATTTGAAAAAAAATCTGGGAGAATTCCAAAAGAATAAATTAATAGAAACATTACAAAAACACTCCTCTTCATATGCATGGGAATACACTGACATGAAAGGAATTAATCCTGAAACTTGCATGCATCACATATATATTGAAGAGAATGCCAGACCAGTCTGACAACCTCAGAGAATAATGAATCCAAACTTAAGGGAAATTGTAAAGGAGGAACTACAAAACTTGTTGAATGTAAACTTTATTTATCCAATATCAGGTTGTCAGTGGGTTTCACCTTTAGTAATTTTTCTTAAAAATAATAGAAAATGGAGTATGTATTGTTTATAGGGAACTGAATAAGTCTACCTTAAAAGATCATTTACCATTAACTTTCATAGATCAAGTTTTAGATACATTAGCAGGGAAGAAATATTTTTCATTCTTGGAGGGTTTTAGTGGATATAATGAAATTCAGGTAGCACCAGAAGATCAAGACAAAACCACTTTTACCTACCCATGGGGAACTTATGCTTACTTAATACTTCCTTTTGGATTATGCAATGCACCAGCAACATTCCAAAGAGCAGTATTGGGTATTTTCTCAGATTTACTCCATGATTGTGTGGAGTTTTATATGGATGATTTTAAAGTCTATGGAAATTATTTTGAAGAAGCCCTTGAAAATTTGGACAAAGTTCTCATAAGATGTAAGGAAGCAAATCTCTCATTAAGTCATGAAAAATTCTTTATGATGTTTATTGAGGGAAATGCTTTAGGAGATCATATTTCAGGTAATGGAATAAAATTGGACCCATATAAAGTTGAAGTAACTTCCAAATTAGTAGTTCCAACATGTCAAATAGATGTTAGTGTTGGGTGTGGAGCCTGATTATCTTGTTTATTTTGTATCACAGCGTTGGACCCCTGTACCTTAATGGGGGCGGCAATGCCGCCCATAATTAAACATTCCCTAGGGGTTCTAGGGGGGGGGGGGGCTGCTACTTCATGGAGCCGCCCCCCCCCCCGACGGGGTGTTTCGGGCGCAGCGCCCCCGAAGCTAAAAACAGATGTAAAATTGCCTTGTAAAAGTATAGTAATTTCTAGTCAATCTGGGTCATTCATTAGGCAGATGATCTGACGGTAGCAGTTATGTTTAGTTTAGGGTTTTTTTCCCTAGAAGGCACCCCCTCGCTTATATGAGGGTATTTGTATTGCGGCTGTGTATGGTATGTGTATTCTCGGAGCGAGAAACAGAGAGTGAGACTGTGAGAGAGAACAGAGGATATTACAGCGGATCTGTTGTAGGTTGTGTCTCTTCATTTTGTTGGATAATAGAAAGGAAGGATTGGCTATTCGAGGTGGACATAGCCCAAACTGGGTGAACCACGTATATCTGTGTCTCTCTCGTTTTATGTGTTTTGTGTGCTTCTGTTTTCGGCATATTTTATGTGTTGCATTGCTCTGTTATATATCATTTTCTAACACTTTGAATTTTTCTCGGTTTCACTGGATATTATAGAATATTTATAAAAAACTTACAAAGATTGCATCTCCACCCTTCAAATTTCTTACAAAAGATTTTGAATTCATTTGGAATCATCATTTTCAAAAGGCCTTTGAGACTTTGAAATAAAATATTTCTAAAGCACCCATCTTAGGAGGACCAAACTAGAAATTTCCTTTTCATATCTCAACCGATGCTTCAGAAAAAATTCTGGGAATTGTATTGGGACAAAAAGACTTGAATCCTTATGCTATTTACTATATAAGTAAAAATTTGACTCCTACAGAGTTAAATTATATTGTTACTAAAAAGGAGTTTTTTGTTGTTTTCCATGCCATTAAAAAATTTATACATTACATCACTGGCTATGAAACTTTCATTCACATAGATCATTTTGCAATTAGATATCTAATGAATAAATCAATCACTAATGGCAGAGTCACAAGATGGTCATTATTATTACAAGAATTCAATATCACCATTTTAGATCGACCTAGAAAAAAAAACATAGTTGCTGACTTTTTGTCTAGAATTCAAAATGATAACAAGGATACACCAGTAGAAGATAGTTTTCCTAATGAATATATTTTTGCAATATCTATTAAATATCCATGGTTTGTAGATATTGCTAACTGTTTAGCCACATGGAAGCTACCATCATATTTGTTTCCTAGATAAAAAAGAAATATAATTCAAATCAGATCATCTTATTCATGGATAAAAGAAGAATTGTACAAGATAGGTCCAGATCGCATTATCCGAAGGTGTGTAAGAGAAGACGAAATACCTAAGATACTAAAAGCATGTCATGATGAACCATGTGGAGGACACTTTGTGGAAAAAAGGATTGCTTACAAATTTCTTATCTTAGGATATTATTGGCCTTCCCTTTTTAAGGATGCCAATGAATATGTTAAGAGATGTGATAGTTGTCAAAGAATGGGGAAACTTGTTCCTTCAGATGAAATGCATTTACAACCCCAGATACTTATCGAACCTTTTTAAAAATGGGCTCTAAATTTTTTCGAACCAATCAATCCACCATCAAGACAAAAGAAGTGTATTCTTGTGTGCACTGATTATGTCACTAAATGTGTAGAAATTTATTAATACTAATGTATTATCGGATCCTCCTGATCTCACAATATTTATCTTCTTGAAAAATATAGAATCCTTCCACTATTAAACTTGCGGAAATTTAAAACTCAACTGCAAACACATGTGAATAAATTCAATCGCACATAACACAGTTGTTTAACAGGAAAGCTTAAAGCTAAAAACCCCAACTATCATATATTTTGTATATCCATGGAATCATGTAATAATCTCATACAAAGCTTAGTACATCAAGCTCTCAGTACAACATAGATTAATTACACACTGTCATGCATAAATTTTCATCTCCATGCACCAATTTCTTGCCTCTTGACAGCCTACCTCCACTGTGCAATCCCTGTTGAAGAAGACCCCTGAATGAATTCAAATTGGCCTTGCCTTGATTGTGAAATCCTCATTTGCAACTCCAATGTGTTTCAGATGCATTGAATGCATCACTATAGTCATAACGGATAGTCCATCTTACCATTTCACCTATCTCTCCATTGGGTCTCCACTGGAACTGACATGCACTGTAGTTAACTATTGTTTCTGTTCAGTTGTAGTGAGTTATTAGTTATGAATTAATTAACTAATTAATTCACTTAACTCTCACTGGTGTATCTTTCAGTTAGACAAGATACAACTAGCTCAACTAAGTTAAACTAAATAACAACTCCATAAACTACTCTTCCAACTCTATCATAACTTTGCCACTTCATTTCTAACTGAGTCCTCCATGCATGAGCCACCAATAAACCCTAGGAATTGTGTAATTCCTTCAGCCCACTGATTTTCCAAATCTATTCACTAAAATAAAGTGCTCCAAGAGAATAAGTTGATGTTTATTGTCAGACTATTATTAAGGGTTAATAATAATCGACATGCACCTATTTTTAGATTGACGATCTATAAATAGACTTTGCCCAATATTCTAAAAATATAATTTCATCTATTTTCCACATTTGACCAACCATCTACAAATAGCATCCTGCAACTTATAGAATATGCTCACCATGTCTAAAAATAGACATACACCTAAAAATAGCTTGCAGGCCCCACTTAGTGAAAGTGCTTAACTTTCACTAAGCTCATCATCTTGTTGAATCTCAACACTCCCTCTCAACAAGATAGGGATTATCCTTCACCCAGATCCTGCGTATATGGTATTCGAATTTTCTCTTGCCGAGCGCCTTCGTAAAAATGTTTGCATCATGATCTTCTATAGGAATGTACTGAAGCAACATGATCTTCCATTGCACACAATCTCTGATATGATGATACCGGATATCAGTATGTTTAGATCTATCATGAAACATAGGATTAATCGAGATTTTAATGCAACTCTGATTATCACAATGTATCATTGTAGGATCTAAATGTGAAACGAACAAACCAACCAAGATCTTCCTCATCCCGATATCCTCACATGCAGCTTGACTTGCTGCCATGTATTCTGCTCTTGCTGAACTGAGTGCCACGGATCTTTGTTTCTTGATGTACTAAGAAACTATTGTAGATCTGATACTGAAAACCCCTCCTGATGTGCTCTTTCTGTCCGTTGGGCTGCCTGCCCAATCTGCATCCGTGAAGCCATGCAACTTCACCTCATCCATTTGTTTGTACCATAAGCCATACTCATATGTGCCCCTGAGATACCTCAAGACATGCTTGCCTGCCTTCCAAAAGAGCTTGGTAGGCTTAACCATCGCTTGTGAAATTTGGTTCACCGCATGGCATATGTACAGTCATGTATTAACTAAATACATGAGCGAACCCACCAACTATCAATAAACAATGGCATCTACTACCTCTGCCGATGTAACATCCTCCTTCCTCCAATTTCCTGGAAGAGGAGTGTCCATGGGCTTATAGTCCTCCATGTGAAACTTATGAAGTATCTCCCGAGCATACTTTCCTTGAGACACAAACAATTCACCTTCTCGCTGCCATATTTGCAATCCAAGGAAATAAGTAAGGAGGCCCAAATCCTTCATCTCAAAATCCTTTACAAGATCTGCCTTGCATGAGTGTATCAACTGCTCATCACCCATTAGTATCAAATCATCAACATAAAGAACAATGTTTAAAAGCTTGCCCTCCACCACAATTTGGTACAGGTTTGCATCCGCCTCACTCTTGGTGAAGCCAAGTCCAGTGAAATAGTTGTCGATCCGTGTGTACCAAGCACATGGTGCTTGCTTCAGCCCATACATTGCTCTTTTGAGTCTACACACATGTGACTCATTGTTGAAGATCTAAAATCCTTCAGGTTGTTCAATGTACACCTCTTCCTCAATGATCCCATTAAGGAACATAGTATTCACATCCATCTGATGAATGTGCCAACCCATCTGTGCTGAGAGAGCAAGGATGGTCCTTATGGAAGAATATCGTGCGACAGGTGCAAAGGTTTCTTCATAATCAATCCCCTCGATCTGTGAGAAGCCTCGAGCAACAAATCTTGCCTTATACTTCTCAACGCTCCCATCAGCAGCTTGCTTTACCTTGTAGATCCATTTTGAATCTACCATTGATTTACCCACCGGCCTTGGAATAATCTCCCAAGCATTGTTTCTGACAATGGAGTCATACTCTTCCACCATGGCATCTACCCATGTGCGCTCCTGCGCTGCTTCTTCAAAAGAAGATGGCTTTGTCACGATACACTTGCTCATAAGAGCCATGTATCCAGTAAATCGATCAGGTGACTGTCTCTGTCTACACTGTGATGTAGGGACTCCTACATTATGTGTTGCATCAAGCTTCAGTCTCTTAACTTCTATGGTACGCTTTCTGATAGTTCTGATGTTTGGTTCTACATGAGTGGACTCCTCCACTCCATGAATCTCCTCCTGTGGATGATCCACATCTAGAGGCTCATCTTTGGGAATAATAATTTCCTCCTCTGCATGCAAGTGTAGCTCCCTCTCAAGCGACAACTTCATGGCTTTCACCTCATTGAATTTTATATCCCGTCGCACCACAGTCATTCGACTGTTTGGAAAATACACACGATAATTATGGGGTGTTTTTGTGTACCCCACAAATATCCCAACTTTTGTAGTCGGCTCCAGCTTCTTCCTGGCGTCCTTTTTCACATGAATGTAACAGATGATCAAAAAATCTTCAAATAAGAAATATCAGGCTTATTACCAGTAAAAGCTTCTTCAGGTGTACTCATGCCAAGTACTCTATGAGGACAATGGTTTTGCACATAAACCGCAGTGTTGCATGCTTCTACCCACAAGTGCATCGGTAGGCCCTAGTCATGTAGCATAGCTCGTGCAGCACCCATGATCATTCTGTTCTTCCTCTCTGTGACCCCATTCTGCTGTGAGTTATGAGGCACTATTAGTTCTCTTCGAATTCCTTCTTTTCTACAGAATTATTTGAATTCGTTCAAGATATATTCACCACCATTATCGCTCCGTAGAGCCTTCACTTGCTTCCTCGACTCCTTCTCCACCAATGCTTTAAACTCATAGAACTTTGAGAATGTTTCACTCTTCTTCTGCATGAAGAAGATCCAGCATCTACGAGAATAGTCATCAACAAATATAACATAATACCTGTGTTTTGTTGTTGAAGCAACCGATAAAGGTCCACACACGTCTGTTTGAATTCTCTCCAGGATCATCGAAGCACGGTTCTCCTTCTCATGAAAGGTGGTCTTCACAAACTTACCCATAGTACATCCCTTGCACTGATTTGACTGGGTAAGAGTACCCTTGGTAAGTCCAGTAGAAATCTGCTACAAAACCTTCAAGGCGCCATGGTGAAGATGGCCCAATCTCCTGTGCCATAATTCACCCTCATCCTGGCTCACCACTTCTTCTGCTTTGCCCATCATTTCAGTGTAGCCATCTACCTCCATCTTGTAGAGATTCTTAACTCAAATCCCTATCCTCTTGGTTTGACCCGTTGTTTTATGTCGCAGGAAATATTTTCCCTCGCTGAAAACAATGTCATAACCTCTGTCTTCCAACATTGCGATCGAGACCAAGTTCTTCTTCAGACCTGGAACATGCATAACATCTTTCAACAGAAATTGTTTACCTGACTTCCTCTAAAAGGTAATGGTTCCAATGCTAGTCGCACTGTATCTTCCATCGTTTCCCATCTCTATTTGCATTTAGAGATCCTTCTCCTCCAAGTCACTAAACAACTCCTTGTCTCCCGTCATATGGAAATACGCACCACTATCAAGATACCACACCAATCCCATTGAGCTTGAAACAAAGCATGAGATAAAAGAGAAATCAAGTTCAAATTGCAAGGCTAAGGCCTCTCCAGCTATAGCTCTAGCAGCCTTCTTGTTCTTCTTTTTCTGTGGGCAGTTAGTGGCGAGATGCCCATGTTCGTGACAGTGAAAACACTTCACTTTGGAAAAATCCAGCTTCTTGCCTTTAGCTTCGGATTTTGGATGGGATTTCTTCCCCTTTCCTTTCCTTGATTTGGCAACCAAAGTGAAATTTTCTTCATCATCATTATTTGATGAAGAGCCATCCTTGGTACTTCGCCTTATCTCCTCCTGCACAAGATCTGACCAAATTCGCTCCCAACCCGACAGTTTCTCCTGTCCATTGACAAAGCCTTCATAGCTATGCCAACTCTTTGGAAGCCCAAGGAGAGCCAAGCTCACCAAGTCATCATCATCAACAGTAATCCCCACACTTCCCAGTTCATCCCTACAGTGGACAAACTTCGTGAGATATTTTGGAATATTGTCGCCCTTCTCCATTTTTATTTTTCTAAGCTTATCTTTCAGCACCAACTTCCTCTGGTCGTTGTTGCTTTGGAAAAGATCTGTCAAAGCCTTCCACATTGCAAATGGAGTGGCTTTCCCGTGAAGGCTTGACACAATATGGTCCTTCACACCTTCCAACAGAATTCTTCTTGTCTTTGCTACCTTCTTTTTCCATGCATCAAGTCCTGCAGCATCACTAGAAGCAGGCTTAGGAACATCGCTATTGATGAACTCCTTCAACCCATTATCTTCAAGCACCACCTCCTTCCTATCCTTCCAAGCTATGTAATTCGAGCTACCATCAAGGGCATACTCCAATCGTAACCCATTGAAATACATTTCAATGAATACTCAATTGTCGCACCAAGAAATTTCTACAGCAAATTCGAATTGTCCACCAGCACAAAACTCAGCAATTATTCACAATTGTAATATCCAATAATCAATACTGCTCTTATACCATGTATAAATTTAGAATACTGATGTATTACCGGATCCTCCTGATCTCACAATATTTATCTTCTTGCAAAATACAGAATCCTTCCACTATTAAACTTGCGGAAATTTAAAACTCAATTGCAAACGCATGTGAATAAATTCAATCGCACATAACACAGTTGTTTAACGGGAAAGCTTAAAGCTAAAAACCCCAACTATCATATATTATTTATATCAATGGAATCATGTAATAATCTCATACAAATCTTAGTACATCAAGTTCTCAGTACAATGTAGATTCATTACACATTGTCACGTAGAAATTTTCATCTCCATGCACCAATTTCTTGCCTCTTGACAGCCTACCTCCACTGCGCAATCCCTGTTGAAGAAGACCCCTGAATGAATTCGAATTGGCCTTTCCTTGACTGCGAAATCCTCATTGGCAACTCCAATGTGTGTCAGATGCAGTGAATGCATCACTATAGTCACAACGGATAGTCCATCTTACCCTTTCACCTATCTCTCCACTGGGTCTCCACTGGAACTGACATGCACTATAGTTAACTGTTGTTTCTATTCAATTGTTAGTGAGTTATTAGTTATGAATTAATTAACTAATTAATTCACTTAACTCTCCCTAGTGTATCTTATTGTTAGACTAGATACAACTAGCTCAACTAAGTTAAACTAAATAACAACTCCATAAACTACTCTTCCAACTCTGTCATAACTTCGCCACTTCAGTTCTAACTGAGTCCTCCAAGCATGAGCCACCAGTAAACCCTAGGAATTGCGTAATTCCTTCAACCCACTGATTTTCCAAATCTGTTCACTGAAATAAAGTGCTCCAATAGAATAATTTGATTTTTATTGTCGTATTATTATTAAGGGTTAATAATAATCGACATGCACCTATTTTTAGATTGATGATCTATAAATAGACTTTGCCCAATATTCTAAAAATAGAATTTCATCTATTTTCCACATTTGACCAACCATCTACAAATAGCATCCTGCAACTTATAGAATATGCTCACCATGTCTAAAAATAGACATACACCTAAAAATAGCCTACAGGCCCCACTTAGTGAAGGTACTTAATTTTCACTAAGCTCATCATCTTGTTGAATCTCAAAAAAATGGGTAGAAGCTAAAGCACTTTCTTTTGGTACTGAAAATTTTGTAGTTTCATTTCATTTTTAGGATATTTTTTACTTGTTTTGGTGTCCCTAGGGAAATTGTGACAGATCAAGGAACTCAATTTATATCCAGAATGGTGCAGAAGATAGTAGAAGAATACAAAATCAAGCATAGTAAGTCTACTCCATATCATCCACAGGAAAATGGACAAGTAGAATCCACTAATAAATTGATTGAAGCAATCCTTACAAAGACTGTACATTTTCATAGAAGGGATTGGGCATAACAGCTTCCAAAAGCTTTATGGGCCTACCGCACCACATGGAGAATCATAACAAGACATACTCCCTATGAAATAGTTTATGGGAAGATAGTCTTATTTCCAATTGAATTCCAAATAAAAACTCTCAAGACAGTTGTTCAGTTGGGACTTGACCTGTCAAAAGCACAAAGGCATAGAATCGAACAACTCAATGAGCTTGATGAAATGAGGCAAGATGCAATTCAAAGAACAAATCTAGTTCAGCAACAGAGATTCAGATGGCATGATAAATATATCAAAGAAAGAAAATTTCAAGCAGTAGATTGGGCACTACTTTTTGATTCAAAGTTCAAAGATTTTCATGAAAAATTTCAAACTCGCTGGCTTGGGCCTTATGAGATTGAGAGAGTATCTGATAATGGAGCAGTTAGGATCAAAACCATTGATGAAGAAATATTTCCTCTCCTTGTAAATGGACATCGATTAAGGATCTATCACAAGCCATTGACAAAGGAGGAATTTGTTCAGGTTTTTCAAGATAATGTTGATATAAAGTTGGTGAAGACGACTTCTTCTTCTTCCCCAACTTAAAAGTCTTCTTTCATTTTATCATTTAAAAAAAATCAATAATATATATATATTTAAAGGAAAAAAAAAACATCTTGTATAAGTATGAAAACCAATCATTGATTGACATAATATGCAGAAAATCTAAGGTGAAAACCAAAATTATTTTGGCACCTTACATTTTCTTTATTCTATTCTAAATACTAGTTTCTTTGCATCCTTTTTCTCTTTAAAAAGAACAAAAATATATAGCTACAAAATTGTTGAAGTTTTGTAGCTCTAATGGATTTCTGTAGCTTATATATATATATATATATATATATATATATATATATATATATATATATATATATATATATATATATATATATATATATATATAACAGCACCTTTTTTACTGAAGCAATTGAATAATACCCTGAAGAACACCTGAAGGCAAGACAAAGAGAAACAATTGAAGGTTAGCAACATCAAATTCAAGGTATGAAAATCCAAAATTTTATTTAATAATAAGGATGTAAACATTGGCATATGAATTATATAGTCATTTTATACACCAATTCAAAAACATTATTAACAAGAGCTGATCATGTCAAATCAAAATCAAATCTCAAACATGACCACTTAACCCTCATCATTACACAATCGCTCCAACATCAAATGTTGATTTTTTTGGTGAAATTATCCAACTCATAACGGTTATTTCTTATTAACTTTACTCATACTCTCGATAATTCTGAAGCCTCATTCATTCATTCACACCCTCGTTCATTATGAACAATAATTCACTCACGCTCTCATTCACACTGAAACCTTCATCTTACCCTGTCAAGACGCAGTCTTAAGGTAAAATTTCTTGAGCCATGGGAGTGATAGTGAGGACAAAACCGGAACGAAGGAAATTCATGGAAGTTTACCCACATGTAAAATAAGTACTACAAAAATCACGGTGGTTCAGTATTGTGGGAAAAATCAAAGTATTTCACAAGGAGATAACTAAATCATTTTCCTGAGCATTCTATGGGATGGAGGTCGAAATTAGAGATGTTAAGTTTGCAATACAAAGGCTTTCATAGCCGAAGCCATTGGATTGCCAAGAACTAGAGAGAGTTAGTTCAAAAACAAATGAATTGAAGGGGAAGAACAGAAAATCTTTTTGAAAAAACCCAGTATGGATACCACCATATTTAAAAAGGGAATACCTAGCACAACACTTAAAGGAAAATGGAGGAATTTTATATTAACAATCAAAAAATTAATTAACTATGAGGGAATATTTGGATGCATGTAGGCTTTTATCATGTTAGATAATTGATTAATTTTCTTGAAGGCAATGAAATAAATCTTCCCTACTTTTTGTTACACAGCTTGAGAAAAATATCGGGAATTGTTCAAAAGAGAATTTAGTTTATAGACAACACAATGTATCATCATGGGTTCATAAAAATTCTTATCGAATTCCACCTTAAAATTTCAAGGGATACTTGGGAAAATTTCCTAATTCGAAATCATTTCAAAGAGGGAAACCAAGAAGAACCTAGTTGTGGCAAAGGAAAAAGGGGAAGGAAAAGAAAATTTGAAGGCCTTGTTGAAAGTGAAAAACAACCTCAGGAACAGTCAGAGGATGAAGTTCCCATTACATAAATTTTTGGGAAACTTAAGAAGCAAACTAGTAAAAAGAAGGAAGAAGGCGAAAAAGGAAAAGATACATCCACAAAAATGGAAAAGTCCAAAATAAATAAAATTCCTCCACCTTCAATAAGGAGAAGTGCTATACTTAGCAAGATAGTGAAAATTTTGTCTCCAAAAGAAACAGAATTTGTGGATTTAGAGGAGGAACTCAGGGTTCCATCACCCACTGCTATGTCACTTGCCCAGAGTCCAGGATGAAAGACCCCAGAGATTGACCCAATACAGCAACAAATTTATGACTATATTGAGTCCTTGGAGAAGACTGACACAGAGAAGACATCAATTTTAGAATAGAGGGAATAATCTGAGTCTCGTAGTCCACAAGATCCTCCAATGGTGAATATTCTAAGGCGGGAAATTTTTGAACTGGAGACACTAAACAGGCATATTAAATAAGAGCATGAAGCCTTGAAGTTGAAGAACCATATTGAGAAAACCATAAATGATAATACTCTTTTGCATTTGGGTTTATGTTTTAAGAAAAATAAAAATCTCAACAAGAAAATAATAAACCTGAAATATAAACTCCTGGTGAGAAAGCCAAGGATGGATGTGACTAAAAGGAAGGCAAAGAAATTGAATTTGGATGTTTTAGCAAAAGTCCCAAGGTAGATGCACTAGCATGATAAGGATCAACAGTTTTGTGTTTTTCATGAGGACATGCAATGGTCTCCTCGTGGGGGAATGTAGAGCCTCAAGACTGCCTCGATTTTAATAGTCCTTTCACTCATTGTCCTTCTTTTTGTCACGATAATTAGCTCAAACAAGTGTTATATTGCAAATTTTGACTTGGTAAAGTATTATGATGACATGTTTTTCATATTTTCAATTGTTCCTTATTATTATATTAAAATCTGCATTGGCTATAGAATTAATGCAATTCTACAGCTGATTGATGTTTCGATAGCCACTGCCACAGTTCGATAGATTCTGTGTAAATGGAGTAGCGAAATATATGTGCAATTGAAAAATAATCTTATCATGGATCCTATCCTATCCATCTGGCCCGAATCAAGCATGAAATTGCCTAGATATGTGGTCAAAGGAGCAGTCAACCAGGGGCTGAATCAAGCGAGCGAGGAGTCTAAAGCCATCACACTTCACGATTTTCTTTGCCACGTAGCAAATCATGAAGCAACGAAATTATACTTTCATCATTAGAGTTTGAGATAAAATTTTCTAGTTTAGATAGGCATAAAAGCCTCAGGACTGTTAATGATAAGATTTTATAAATATTGTGCTAGTAATTATATTTCCAGTGCAAATTATTACGTGATTGTAATCTCATTTAAACTCTGTTTTATTTCCAAATTGGATGAAGAGGAGTTTTGGAGTTTCAATATGCAGTTAGTAACGTTTAGACTTGAAGCCATTTGTTGTGGAGGGCCCCTGCAACATAAGAGGTTATGTTTTTTTCTGTTTTTTTTTTTAATTGGATGTTATTAATTGCTTTGTCTTTATTTCTCAGAGTACGTTTTCACTGCATTTCATAGCCTAGATATGTTTCTTGATTTTTATTTCGTTTTTCATTTTTCTATTAGAAATATGCCCCTTTTATATGAATGTCTATGTCATGGACGCAATTTGCTTTTCTTCTAGTTTTCCTACCATGGGATGGAAATGGATGACCCAAGACCCTACCTCAATCCACATTTACCACAGAGCCCTTTGGGATTCAGACTTCCATTTGCATTTTTACAAAATTTTCCATAGAGTCATGTTACCTATGCACCAATAGATATTCAATGAGAAAGCCCCTAGGGTTTCTAAAGAGGCTAGTACATATAATATTTTTGTTGCCAGATGGTTTGAAGAAGAGATTTTTACACATGTCGGAGTATTTAGGAGTTATTCTTCTCCCCACATCCTACCATATTATGTTCCTGATAAGTTACTTGCAAGAGAGATAGCCTACCATCTTTTTAATGGTATTTCTAAACAGCTGAAAGATGCTAAGAAGGTCATTTGGCCTAATTTTCTTTTACAGTGCGGTACTTTTTCACTTTTTGATATTGTTCATGCCTACAAGGAAGTTTCAAAGATTAATCTACTGAATTTAGCATTAATTCCAAAATGGCCATATGATCCAAGTGATGTAATTAAAAACTACATCACTGAGCTCAAAAATGGAGCATTTTGTGAAATAAATAGACAGATTTGATGATTTCTTTCAAGGTATGCAAATGTTTTCGGATATACTTAAGTTTGCAACCAATCAACTCAACCAAGATGATTTGAAAGTCTTCCAAACATACAGAAATACGAGACTGGAGAGAATTCATCTAAATTTTTTAACTATTGAAGATTTCAACAGACCTACTCCAATTATTAGCTTGGATAATGAAGAAAAAGACATGTCTGAGGATGAGTCGGGGCAATCAGAACATCAATCTCACAATTCAGATCATTCTGGAAATGAATCCGAAAACAGAAAGTAAAGCCCAAAAAAGATAATTGATCAAGTAACCCAAGAGATTGAGATGCAAGAGAAAAAAATGAAGTAATGGAATAGAGTCAACT
Source organism: Pinus albicaulis (assembly GCA_034641835.2). Taxonomy (NCBI): domain Eukaryota; kingdom Viridiplantae; phylum Streptophyta; class Pinopsida; order Pinales; family Pinaceae; genus Pinus; species Pinus albicaulis. The sequence goes on from CM076580.1 coordinate 1,564,183,570, forward strand.
TCTCAAGAGTTCGGCACAATCATGATACACTTGATCAGTCATGAAAGTCCCAACCAAATAATTTGAATAGTGAATGGGATGAGTTTTCTGAAGCAATAAAAACTCTTAAAACCAATCCCAATATTGATCAAGCTACTGCTTTTCAGACACCTAAACATTCCTAGAACTTAGTGGAAAATGTTACTCCACTACAACAAGTTCCAGAAACTCATGATCGAGAGATCATTCCGGCTTACCCCATAGAACAAATAATGTTACAAGTTGAGGAAATCCCTTAGCTGGATATCTTCTATAGTCCTAGTCATAAGGATGTAGTCAAGAGAAGCAAAAAGAGAAATATTGATAATACAGTATCAAATCCTACAAATGAATCTGTTGAAGTTTTATAGAAGGATCCCCTAGCTAATCCTACTAAACATTTAACCAAACTATCACAGTTTGCAGGGGCATATGCTACTGCCACTGTTGATAAATCTACTGAGGTTAAAATCTTATTAAAGCAGAAGGAAGACAAAATACAAGACTCTAGAAAGGTTGTTACACTAAGAAAAATCTAACTCCAGCGAGAAAATGAAATCAAATATGGCCCAATTTCAAAAATATTTTGAGAGTCTTAATTTGTAGCATCAAGTACAACTCACTGAGAAGCAAACACAACTGGAAGCAGCAATGACCAGATTACAAAGCCAGCCACAGTTAGAGCAATTCATAAAGGAAGCATTGGATGTAAATTCTAAGTTAAAGCAACAACAAGAAGTATTTTGCTAACAAGCTTCTATTACTTGCTCTTATTGTGACTCAAGTGAAATATTAATCCAGAAAATATCCAGAAACTTGAATGTGAGAAGATCGAGAATAAAATCAATGAACACATTCAATGGAAAGCATTAGACTCAGGGAAGGAAGCTGATCTACCCCATGTAGATAAGTTCCACAAGGAAATCTTATTCAAATATTGGGAAGCACAGATAAAGCAAGCAAATAAAGCAGCAGCAAAAGCATTCAAGTTGGCAAAACAAATTATTGAATATGTGTGTGAATAGCTTGTGAAATCAGAACTTATCAAAGAGTGCACGCCTGAAGTGCTCTCAGAAGTCAAACAGCTGGAAACATAATGGAAACAAAAGGCAGAAACGTTAGATGAAACAATTAAAAATGTAAATAAGTTTGATCAAGAAAATTATTGGAATTTTCTTATCAAACCTTATCATCAATACCAGATCCTGCAGTCTTTGACAGATTCAACAAGAAGATCACAGCCAACACTCTAAAATGTGATATTCAAAGGACAAGTCAGATCACAGATTTCGCAACCAGCTCAGTTCAAGCCCGTGCTATATATTTGTCAACTTCGAGAGGAAATCCACAAGAAAGATCGGAACTCTTAAGTCATATTGTTACTTTATTTTCCTAGATTATAGTTAAAGTTGGTCTTACGAGAATGGTTGTTTGAAACCTCCTCTATTTTTATGTAATAATCTATTTTAGAACATAGTTAGTTTAGTATTTAAACCCCTCTCATGCATTTAGAGAAGGGTCCAGAAATTTTTCAAAAACATTTGGAAAGAATCAACTGTTGTAAGTTTGTGAATGCTTTGATGAATTACTGGAACACAGTCTGTTGTCTTTTGACAATTAAAGTTGTTTAACTGATGTTGCACTACTGTACTCTTTAAATTAAAGTGAAGAGAAGTAGATCAATTACTGTCAGTTTACATGAGTAGAACTTTGTACATATGGTACTTCTATTCACTTGTATTAAGTCTTGCTTTCTATATTGACAATCATATTTTTATTACATTATATATTTGAAACGTTATTATAGATTATTGTTACATCACTTTTGTTCTAATATTTGTCTTGATTTCTTATTGAATATATAATCACACATATGAATATGATATATTTTTCACAATTCTTCTAATCAAACTATTTTTTTAAAAGAATCATCTTACATAATTTTCATCTCTTTCAACTATTAAATGATCTATATTACTAATTGTTGAAGGATATCTTTTTAGATCACATAAAGGAAGAAACACCCCAAGTATATAATAGAATAGATAGTTTAGATAGATGCATGTGATATATTAGAATAAATTTCCATTGCATGTTGTATAATAAAAAAACACACCCCAAAATCATCCTTATTGTGAAATTGTTCCCACTATCCCTAGTCGGAGCCACTACACCAAACGGAAGAGTTGCTTTAAGGTCTGGACCGGGTAGTTTTCCCCATGTTTTGGCAGCTGAATTCTGAGGTCTCAACAAGTCCCCGATGGGGGTGTCAACTCAGTGAGTCAAGTGGGAGGAGGGCATTTGTGACTGAACCGTCCCGAAGCCACGGGCGAATGGCCACATTTACCTCCCACGCTTGAGAGGTAATGAGCCTCAAGACCAGCGGACTCATGACAAGTGACGTTGAAGTTATGAGCAGAGTAGGCGAGCGGGTGAGCATTTGGAAATTGTGGGCGATGGTGAAAATTGGCGAGACAATCCTCCTCGATGTGGACAAGCCCTGGCTTGAGCTACGCCTGTAGGAGATGAGGTGGGTGAATCTACTAACGGGAAGTTGTGGATGGCAATTGAATGAGTGGTGGACTCCTGGCAATGGCAATAGAGCACTGAAGCAAGAGTAGGGGGAAGGTGGTGAGTGTGAAACTCTAGCGGAGGAAGCGTCCTCACAAGGGTGGCTCTGGTGTTCCTGTAGGACAGTGGCAGATGGTAAATGGGATGTGCAGGGAAGGCAGACCCCCGGCCAGGCCTCGGGGTGGTATTTCTTTGGGCTCACCAGCCTTTTCGGTTCTCCTATGACCAGGATTTGCAGAGGGTGGCATATTACTGTGAAAATCGAAGGTTGCGGCGCAATTGATGTTGGATTAGTGATTATTTTCTGTGGTGCATGGGAGTCGTATAGCCGGAAAAATAGAAGCAGTTTCAGGAATGGCATTGTGGCATTAGGGGATTTTGGCCCCTTGTTAATTGGATTTGCAGCACAGAGAAAGGTTGGTAGGTGGTCAGCAAGCACATGCCTCGAGAGGGGGGGCGTGCATGGCGAGGAGGCTTTGGACGCGAGATGGCGACTCAATGGCTGCCCGAGGACTCTAGTTCACACTCGGAATCCACCAAGAGCCAACACTCAGTGGCGGCCATGGCAGGCTCTCTGGCTCAATCACCGAGACAGGTAGAGGCTTCGGTCACCCTTGAAACGATTTTAGCACAACTCCAGCGTATCCATCTTAACCTGGACACTCTGCGTGAACAAAGGTATGAGGATCGCAATGAACTTGTGGCCTATATCAATTACATTCAACACCTGCAAAACCAGACCCTTGAAGCTCTAGAAAGTTTGTGTTGGCTTTTGAGGCGCTCACACGACCACCTCCGAGCTTTATAAGCCCGGGTGGACCACATCGACTACCATGTGCATAACCAAGGACACATATTTGTGGGTCCTTTGGCATGTCCTTTGAACCCACCCCCATGATGTTATGTTTGATCTAGATGTTTTGTAATTTTGTGTGTATAATAACCAAGAGTACTGTGTGCCTTGGCAATCACCCAAATCAGTCTTGGCACTTCTTGCCTCCTAGGTTACCTAGACGTAATATAGAAATGTTGTTTTCTGATGTAATTTTTGCTATGATAATATAAAATAGACTTTGACTGACAAAAAAAATTGACTTCCAATCCAGGGAAGGACGCCAACCTTTAAATGCTATCCATCACCCACTTTCCAAGCTAGGTATAATATATATATATATATATATATATATATATATATATATATATATATATATATATATATATATATATATATATATATATATATATATATATATATATATATATATATATATATATATATATATATTATAATTATTGATGGCACACTATATTTTTTTTTTTTTAAGTAAAAAACAATTGACTTTCAATTATTTCTAAAAATTTTAAATAGATTTTATAAAGAATATTAGAATTTTGAAAAAAAAAATATGCTAAACTTAATATTTTGAAAAATTAGAAATAGATTTTGAAATTTTTTAAATTTATATTTATATTTTTTCATTGATTTATATAGATGAAGTCACTAATTTTATGTGGTTATAAATAGTATTTGTCAAAAAAGAAAATCATATACCACCAAGTGTCATCATAGTACACATATCAATGCCAATATTATGACCAAATTTCAATCAAATCTCATGACTTGTGAATATTTGATTTGACATGTTATCATTAAAATATTTTATAAATAAAATTTCATTAACAAATTTTATTGATTTGACATGCTATCCTTAAACTATTTTATAATTAAAATGAATTAGTTTTTTTTTTTATCAAAAGGTATTTTTTACAAGTCAACATGAAAAATATGAAAGAGATGTGTAACTCTTTTGTTTACATAGAGTTTACATATAATATTAAAATAAACTAATAATAAAATAATATTTCAATATTTAGTAAAAGTAAATTATTTAATATCTATCTTAAATAAAATATTCTAAAATCAACTAATCAGAACTAGATCAAAGACCTAAGCATTAGCTCAAAATTAAAAATTACAGGATTGGGTTGTAACCAATATGGTTGCATAGGTCTCGTCTTCCTAATTCTGGCGTCATAAGCGGTTCGAAAAACGGACACCGTATGAAGAAGTTATTGCACTTTGAATGCCGAGTGGGTCCGGCGGAGCACGGAGGGGCTAGCCCTCCTCCCATGGAACCTCATCACATGACCAGTCTGGGAGTTTAATGTTAAGAGCGCTTAAGGAGCCTAATCTTAGGTTTAATATTTAATTAAGCTTCAGTTAAGTGGAGTTTCATATGGCAGAGATTCTGGAGGCGCTCCCAAATTTAGGTGGACTTCCACTTTTAATGGAGTTAACTGGCAGTTGCCCCACATTTAGTGGAGGAAATTGAGGCAAAGTTGTTTTGGTCATAACTCTCTCATTATTGAACGAAATTGGATGAAATTTTAGTCAATTTTGGGTCTCTTTGACCTTATTAACACATTGGGACATGTTTCAAGTTGAATGGAGGTGATCTTCAGCAGCTTTTTCTTCTGGAAAAATGAAGGAGCCATTAGGGCCACCATGAGACAAATTCAGTTTGAGGCCTAACCAGGGGAGTTAGATTCCTTTCCCAAAGTTCCAATAGTATAATTTAGATAATTCATATGTTCTAAATCTTATGAGATGGTTTGCAGAGCCTTTAGATAATGTTTGAAGGCCGAAAAGATTTAGTAAAGTTCCAAGAGTCATTAGTGCCAGCTTTTGCCAGCAGCAGTGCAGGGCTTAGAAAGAGTTGTTTGAGACCATTTGCAGTGAAACAGTGGTCATTATTGACTGAAAACATCATTCTGAATCTATCTACAGAGGTCTTAGCAAGTTTTAAAGACTTTTAGAGGTCTAAAACTCAACAAAAACATTTTCATTAACCCTAGTGCTAGGGGGTGCCGATAGGAGATTAAGGTGAAACCGGAGCAGCCGAAGGCTATTTTTGATGAACCAAAACTCTATATTGACTATTTCAGTCATTTTGGAACCAATTTTTCAGAATATTTTGAGAACTTCTAGAGCTCGAAAAGCTTATGTGAAGTTCTGGGCATCCCTAGGCAAACCGTGGAGGATTGCCTATTTGGGGAATGCAGTGCTCAATTTGAGAAATTTATCAATTGGTATTTGATGTATGATGTGTGTTGGATACATTAGGATTGGTTTCAGTGACAGAAATAGAATTCTGAGGGAGTTTGTGCCATTTAGAAGCTTAGAGTATCTTAGTGCACCGACAGAAGGAATCGTGTCAACAAGAGCCTAAAGTTGTTTGCAGAATTTGGACAACCATTAGAGGGATTTAAATGGTATTTTCAGTCCTTTGGATAATTTTTGTATTCATTGTGAATTAAGTATTTACTTTGGAAAAAAAAACTTACCATAATCCGAAAGAGCTAAGTCATGATGACAAAGCTCAAAGGAGACGTAGCCCACGAGATTTCGGGTGAACTCCTAGATAAAAATTGTTGTTGTGTTTGAATGATTATTTGTTGCATTATGTTGTTGTCATACATGTTAAATTACAACAAAAAAAATGAAGTTAAGACACATAAACGGTAAAAATTCATACACCACTTTCAAGTAAATAATTATGCAAATTTGTCAAGTAAAATCTAGATCATTTTAATTAAAACTGAGTGGTAGGTTCTTGAAATACATACAAGTTATCCAGACCATTTTCAGATCAGGTTGGTATCAGAGCATAGTTGCTTGCTTGAAAGAGCACTTGGTTGCTTGATTGTATAGCTTGAAAGGTGTTTAAACAGTGTAAAAGATTGACTGTTTTACTGTTTGCAAACTGATTGTTGTTTGGGTTTGCTTGAGATTTTGGGATAGCTACTGATTAGCTAAGTCCTGGAGAGGACAAAAAAAGGAAGAAAATGCATGAAGGCATCTTCCTTACCCCAAGGGACCTCAAGGTCACTTTTGGAACAAACCCTATTGACGTTTGTTTGTTAAGAAGATCTTGGAGTTTGTTTGTTGTTTGGCTGCTTAAATAAGAGTTATTCTCTACAGCCATTTGGTTTTTAAAAGCTTGTCATTTTTTTGAAAATCTTTGAGAACTTTTTTGAAGTTAATTTTTTCGTTGACATCATAATGACAACTTCTACAAGTGAAGTTTCCTCCTTCACAAGATTCTTCGATGATGATATGAAGTGTGACTTTATTATATTGAAGGACATGGTGCAGATTTTGTTTAAGGATAAACGAGAAAGCACTGAACATTGTGAACAGTTGTTTTCCATGAAGGAAGAGAAGGAAGAAATTCTTCAAATATTGCATGATATGGAGAGGCAACTCCATCAAGCCCAAGAGGCTTTGACCAAGAAAATGCATGAGGAAGAGGTAATCCATTCTAACTTGTCTTCAGTTTCCTCTTTAAAAAGATGTGTTGGTTCTTTCAAAAAACATACGAGAGTTATAGGGTCCAAATTAATGATTAAAATGGGTTATGAAGGTAAAGGATTAGGCAAGCATGCACAAGGCATGGTTGATCCCATATCGGTTGAGGAACGACCTAGGAATCTTGGTCTTGCTTATCTGCAGTTTAATGGCGAATACTCCAAATCCTTGAAGGCATGTGATGCTACTTTAAAGAGAACCTTTATTCCAAGTTCTAAGATGAAAATATGTCAAATTTGTTTCAAAGATGATTTCCATTGCTTTAAGCCTTTGTTGCAGCAAGAAGATGGAAGACATGCAGCTTATGGCGAGCATGCAAGTTCATACAGTTTTCAAGACAAGAATGATGATGTTAGTCTGCAAATGAAAGAAGCAGTCTCTACTATTTCATCTTCCCATGAAGACAGAAATGATGAACATTCAAAGAAGCACAAGAGGTATAAATCTTCTCGTGATCAATTTGATTGTGTTTCTGCAAAGCATGATAATTTTGCATGCTTAAATGGAAGAAAGATTCGATGTACATATTGTGGTCGATTTAACCATCATGTTTCGAGATGCCGGATGAAGAAGAAAGCATACAGGAAGCAGATGAAGCAAAGACAACTTTCAAAGAAGGTGCATGATTTTTGCACATATTGCCAAAAGAGGGGACATGTTGTCTCTCATTGTTTGACTTTGCATCCAACTAGTCGTCCAAAGCACGTGCAGTAAGAGGACAGAAATATTGGCACAAGTGGAACTATAGATTCCATTATCGATGTGAAAATGGAAGATTCACATGAAGAAGTGTTGCAACAGCAAAAGTCACCATGGAGGTGGCTTGGAAAGAAGTGGATGGACTTCTTAACACAGTAAGAAATACTCCTTTGTACATATGCACATTTTGGTTGTATGCATGTATTCCTGCTGAAAAGTTTGATGCAAGATTGCATATAAATGCAGTTCAGTTGAAGGAATTTCTTTGTTGTTGCAAAGTTTCATTGTGGACGTGTAAACGGTGAGTATGATACTCACTTATATTGAACCAATATATTTTAGTTCAGCTCTTTAGCCACCCACATGTTTTTGGGATTATGTACTTGTTGGTACTTGAAAGGAAGAGTTGAAGGTGTACATGTGCATGGAAGTTGTATGTGTAAATAGTGAACTGTAAATAGGTTCATTGTACATTGATACATGCACATGCATTTGTCAAGATGTATCATGTTGTTTATCGACTTGTTTCGATTGTGTCGCACATGTTTGTCGACTTGTGTCGATTGTGTTGCACACTTTTTACATCGATTTTGTGTTAAATGTATAGCACATTTTATGACGACTAGTTGTTAATGTCGCGTGTTTCATGACTTATGTTTGAGCCACATTGGATAATTGATCAAGGCAGTGATATTCATATTCCTTCTGAAAATTTCTCACAATAAATTTTCTGAGTGATTGCAAGAAAGGCCACTCTTGATAGGAGGATAAGCGCATTGAGGAAGGGAAGTGTCAATTGCTTTCTAGTTGTGGTTAAAAGTCACTAGCCATGCAAGGCAAGTGTTTTGAGGCTGAAGAGAAGAGGGTGCAATACTCTCATTTGCTGTACAGATCAGTTTCAGTAGTCCAAGGGAGCTTTGGGGTCCAAAAGCTTCTCATTTGGGAGGTGTGATCAGAACTGAATCAAGGACCTAAGGATTAGCTCAAAATTAAAAGTTACAGGATTGGTTTGAAACCAAGATGGTTGCATAGGTCTCGTATTCCAAATTCCAGTGCCGCAAACGGTTTGAAAAATGGACACCGTATGAAGAAGTTATTGCACTTTGAATGTCGAGTGGGTCCCGCGAAGCACAGAGGGGCTAGCCCTCCTCCCATGGAACCTCATCATATGACCAGAGTGGGAGCTTAATGTTAAGAGTGATTAAGGAGCCTAATCTTAGGTTTAATATTTAATTAAGCTTCAGTTAAGTGGAGTTTAATATGGCAGAGATTCTGGAGGCACTCCCAAATTTAGGTGGACTTCCACTTTTAGTGGAGTTAACTGGCAGTTGCCCCACATTTAGTGGAGGAAATTGAGGCAAAGTTGTTTTGGTCATAACTCTCTCATTATTGAACAAAATTGGATAAAATTTTAGTCAATTTTGGGTCTCTTCGATATTTTGAACACTTTAGGACATGTTTCAGGTCGAATGGAGGTGATCTTTAACAGATTTTTCTTTAGGGAAGATGAAGGAGCCATAAGGGCCACCATGAGACAAATTTAGTTTGAGGCCTAACCAGGGGATTTAGAGTCCTTTCCCAGACTTCCAATACTCTAAATTGGATAATTTAGATGTTATGAATCTGATGAGATGGTTTTCAGAGCCTATAGAGAACATTTGAAGGCCTAAAAGCTTTAGTAAAGTTCCAGGGGTCATTAGTGCCAGCTTTTGCCAGCAGCAGTGCAGGGCTTAGAAAGAGTTGTTTGAGACCATTTTCCATGAACCAGTGGTCATTATTGACTGAAAACATCATTTTTAATCTATATACAAAGGTTTCATCAAGTTTTAAATACTTTTAGAGATCAAAAACTCAGCAGAGACATTTTCATTAACCCTAGTGCTAGGGGGTGCCGATAGGCGATTGAGGCAAAACCGGAGCAACCGGAGGCTATTTTTGATGAACCAAAACTCTATCTTGACTATTTAAATCATTTTGGAACTAATGGAAGTATTTTCAAAACATTTTTAGAACTTATAGAGCTCTAAAAGCTGATTTTAAGTTCTGGGCAGCCTTGGGAAAACCATGGAGGATAGCCTATTTGGGGAATGCAGTGCTCAATTTGAGAAATTTATCAGTTGGTATTTGATGTCTGATGTGTGTTGAATACATCAGGAGTGGTTTCAGTGACATTAATTGTATTTTTGAGTGAGTTTTTTCCATTTAGAAGCTTAGAGTAGCTTAGTGCACCGACAGAATGAATCATGTCAACAAGAGCCTAAAGTTGTTTGAAGAATTTGGACAACCATTAGAGGGATTTAAATGGTATTTTCAGTCGTTTGGATCACTGTTGTATTCATTGGAAAGTATTTACTTTGAAAAAAAAACTTACCATAATCCCAAAGAGCTAAGTCATGATGACAAAGCTCAAACGAGACGTAGCCCACGAGATTTTGGGTGAACTCCTAGATTAAAATTGTTGTTGTGTTTGTATGATTATTTGCTGCATTATTTTGTTTTCATACATGTTAAATTACAACAAAAAAAAATTAAGTTAAGACACATAAACAGTAAAAATTCATACACCACTTTCAAGTAAATAATTCCGCAAATTTGTCAAGTGAAAGCTAGATCATTTTAATTAAAACTGAGTGGTAGGTTCTTGAAATACATACAAGTTATCCAGACCATTTTCAGATCATCAAATTTATCTAAATAATATAAAGAAAGTAATTGAAAACAATTCTTTTTTATTTAAAAATCATTCAAAATTGTTTTTATATATTAATACTATGGAGATATATCATTTTTTAAATGTTTAATATAGAATTGGAACATGAAATTTAATTTTTTTTTCAATGTGAATCATAATTTATATATATATATATATATATATATGTGTGTGTGTGTGTGTGTGTGTGTGTGTGTGTGTGTGTGTGTGTTGTTTAATATGGGTGAGGTGTAATTTTTATCATGTTCAACAAGGAGTTGCCATGTGTGCACATGCACTTGCACATGAATAGACTCATATACTAAGAATTAGTGTAAATACATTTTCATTTTGATCCATCATGCATTGATTTATAAACATGAGACTAGTGTGACATGCTTCAACCTCCCAATGAAAAAACTTTAAAAAAAATTACATATATTTATATATGTGTGACTTACCACATCCATTCGCTTAGGCATTTAATAATTTGAAATAATAGTATAACAACTATATAGATATAGGACATTATATTCTATTGTAATCACATATTTTATTCACATGGTACTTATCCTTTTTGACCGCTTGGCAATATAATTGTTAACACTTGATCTAATACATACCCTTATATTGGTCATCCCTAGCAACTAAACTTTGGTAACCTCGTTAAGGTTTATATTTGGCCTCATCCTTGATATTATTGAACCTATTTGTAATTACCTATTTAGTTATATAAAAAATTTGATGCTTCTTGAATCTTTGAGTTAGTGGATGTACTCATTTTATGGTTGTTGGTACATCTGGCTTACCTTTCGCCATAGATCTACCACCATTTGGTCCAATAGTGCAAGTTATGGGAGGGCAATTAAGGTAAACAATTGCCCTCTGCTCCTAGGGTTTGTTTGTCATTCCATTGCCTCGTCGTTGTCTCTCTGGTCTGCATCACTACAAGAATACCAGGGTTTGAATTTTTTTGCGTCGACATGTATGTTCTTTCTTTAAACATTTAAATATCTTATTCATTACTTGGGTCATTTGTATGCTTATGTCTCGGTGTACTCACATTCTTTTTGTGTTTGAACAGGTGTGTCAGTTATCATGGCTTCTCTCTTTCCAACTAACGATTACAACCATGAACACCTAATAATTACCCTGATGTCATTTCCTCTTAAGCATTTATTCTCTTATCATGCAATGATTATCAAGGGTTGCTAAATTCAGGTTCAGGAGTTGCTTCCAAAGTATCAATCAATTTCATCAGGTAATAAGCCCATCTTTTGCAAATTCGTTATGGTATCATAAATTAAGTTTTAGGGTTCTCATTAAATCTCTTACTAACCCTCCTCTTCACTTTTGCAAGTAAAATACCAGTGGGAAGTTGTGTTGAGAGCATATTTTGTATAAATTCCTTGTAGAGTCAAACTGTTAATTGTAATTTTATAAAAAAATTGACTTGAATCTACTCTACCAATTGCAGAAACCAATTTAAATGATCATGAAATCACGAAGCATACAAGAGAAAGAATTCAATAAGCACATTACACAATGATTTCCTGGGGAAATCCACAACTAAAAACCCTGATATCTATATATTGCATTAGTCAAAAAATTTGAGAAGATTACAATAGGTTTCTCCAACCTGAGAAACCTTTGCACTATCTCTATCTGTCACATTGTTTCCTAGACAAGCCTAGGCTAATACTTAACAAAAAAATTTCTTGCCCAAGTCCCTATTTCCTTGCACTGTTTCCTTGGGTAACTAACCCCTATTAATTAGGGAAATCCCCATCCAATATTGTACAATCCACCTAAGGCTTTTCTCTGACTACACGCACCACCTGTACAATTTGGATGATTATACAATTGATAGTACATTTCCCTTGAACTCCAATCTCAGCTAGGTAACTCTCAGTTCACACATGCATGAGTTATTTATGGTTGATTTATATGTTAACTGATTGATCATAGAGTAGAAAACTCACTACTAGACCTCTCACTAGTTCCTCCAACAGTTGGAACTAGTTAAACTAACCTTAACTCAAATAAACTGAATTAATTAATTACAACTCAAAATAAACTCAACCAAGGCTCCTAAAAAGTATAAATCATTCTACATGACTCAAGTTAGACCCTCAAATATAATTAACTAAACCAAGTCAAACTAACTTAGTTAACTCGTATAAGTTGTCATGTGATGTGGAATTACAATTTTCTTCTAATTTAATTCAACAGAAAATTAAATTAGAATCTTTCTTTCTGCCATTTTCAACACTCCCTCTCAGAAAGAAAGGGATTATCAGATACCTCGATCATGCCTCTATGGAACTCAAATTTACCTCTTGACAGTACCTTCGTCAGTATGTTCGTATATTGTTCCTTTGTAGGAATGTACTCTAGCATCATGATCTGACTCTGCACACAATATCTGATATGGCGGTACCAGATGTCGATATTGTTGGACCTATCATGAAAAATTGGATTCACCGAGAGTTTGATGAAACTCTAGTTTTCACAGTAAACTACTGTAGGATCCATCTATTGACCAAACAACCCAACAATGATCTTCCTCATCCATATAGCCTCATAATATGCTTGAGTAACAACCATGTACGTTGCTTCTATTGAACTGAGTGCAATTGATCTCTGCTTCCTGTTGTACTAAGAAAATGTTGCTGACCCAATACTGGAGATTATTCCTAATGTGTTCTTCCTGTCTAATGGCCTCCCTACCCAATCTACATCTATGAAGCCTTGAACCCTCACTCCCTCTAGGGAAAATTTTAAGGATGGAAGTTTATCTTAAATTTTAGAAACCTTGGCGAATCTTACTAGTCTTTAATAGAAAAATTAGAAAATGTTTGACGATATTTTTGTTAAAATATCAATCTTTTTTATTACATTATATTAGTCTATATAAGATCTTGGAGATTTTTAAGGTAAAATAATTTTATACTATAAAACTTTGGAAAATTAGTTTTAGAAAAAATGGAAATTTGTGAATCTTTTTTTTTGGAAGAATTATAGAAAATTAGCCCACTTGCGAATATTAGCCCCTAAAATTTTCACTGAATCCCTCTGTTCGTTTATACCAAAGACCATGTTGGAAATACTGAAAGGGGGGGTGAATGATTATTTCTTATCAATTAGCACTTTTAAATCTTTTCAAAGCATTAGTTAATCTTCAATTATTCTTGATGTTTATCGAGTAACAACAATAAACAATAGAACACAATAGGTAAACAAATTTTAGGTGCAAAACCCCCTCTGGGTCAAAATGGCATCGAACTCTTTTCTAATAAATTCTTTAATCTTCAACACCAAATTAAATGAAAGGTATAAATTCCGAGAATTCTAGAAAATCATTCTTCTCCATATCCCACTAGAAGGACACCCCAACGCCCTGGTTTCTCTAGTAGTCAACTGAATGGATGCCCCTACATCCTAGACCAACCTACCACCGTAAAGTGTTCACAGGCTTCAACCTGTAGGTGACTTCATGCACCAACCTAGCGCCTCCCTGCCACCCTATAATGATTATAAATAAGAGAAGAGTGTGGAATCTCGTACCAAGGACAATTATCCACGATATAATATGTTTCACAATGATTTTCTTAAACTATACCAATCACCCAATCACACTATGACCTGCAACCCAACAATGACACTTATACCTCCCAACAATGCCTCTCCAACTCTAGGAAAATTGACTCTTTTACAATTTTACAATGATGATTTTTACAATACTGACTTTTGAAACGACCTGATACTTGACTTGAAACTGCTTCTTTGAATACTAGCAGTTGTTGAGGTATTTTCGTGCTTGCTTCAAGTAATGGTACTTTGGCGTTGCATTTTCCTTCTAGTATGTGTTTGATTTGTCCTATTATGTCCTCCTTCCTGCACATGCATTAATGAACAAGACCTAGACCAATATACAAAAAAAATACTTACACTATCCTGCAAACCATATGTCAGAGAAATATTCAAAATTTAAATGTAAATACGTTCAACATTTATGAACAAAACCCAGTCAAACATACATACAAAATACTTACATTGTCCTGCAAAAAAACTTGTCAGAGATGATATTCAAATTAAAATTCAAACACTAATAATACATACCATGTTGTAGTAGACTTACCCTTGACTGTTGATGTGTTTACACCTTGACTGTTGATGTGTTTCCCTTACTACAGTGATCCTTGAATGCATATTTTTCTTGCCTTCTAGAACCTCGATATTGAATCTATTTTATCTATCTAATTGTGGATATCCAAGGTCTGAAATTGCGCCTTGTGGTAGCCCTCTAAGTCCTCCTTCCAACCTCATAGGTATGATCAATATTAGATTCTTCAAGAAATATTTATGCCCAATCTCCTACGATGACATGATTATAGACTCGTTCAGTAGAGCGAACTTGTACGAAGTGTCACGTGTCACTGTTTCAACCTTCAATCCTCAAAATGATATCCAACAAACTAAATTCCATCCTTGTTTTGTCCCTTTTTATGAAATTTGAATCCAATGCTTAGAGATAAATTTATGATGATTTTCCCAAGGTCTCCTGTTTGAAATGAAATATGGGAGCCTGCAAAACCATAACTTCCTCATATCATATCTATGAAAATGTAGCGAACAAATATTTGAAATACAGTCACACGCTTCATTAGGATTTCGGCTCAAATGGGTTTTTTCTTTCAGCATCTAAAGCTTCGAAGAAAAAAAAATTATAGCGATAATTCCACGATGCCCTGTTTTAAGTAGCGAAATCCTTGCTTCAGCAGGATATGAGGGTCACAATTTACATAAATGCTTAGGTTGAGAGGGTCTTCAATAAGTGAACATTGGAGAGATTTTAGGAGTTTAAAATATTATTAATTATTTACTATTCAATAACCACAACTAATGATTATTGTCATGCCACAACCTAATGGGGTTTTAGCCCACTAACTAGGGTTACTAACTTCAAACACAAATATCTATCAAACCGTGAATAATTACGTGGTGTTCCATATATCAACGGAAACGTCTTGATAATTAAAACCATCCAAAATATCCTTGACTTGCAATAGAGTAAGTTGTCTAGTCCAAATTCCCATGCAAGATCGGGGTAGCCCCTGGTGCTTCTTGGGTTGACATCAATGAAAACCACTGACCAATAGACCAAACTGAGTAGTGCCTATGAGGTATCCCAATACATGTTTGGTTGCCTTCCAATGGATTTTTTTTAGCTTAACTATTGCTTGAATAAGCTAGTTAACCGCATAACACATGTTTGGTCATGTGTTCGTGAAGTACATAAGTGAACCCATTGTAGAAATTATATAAATTATGTATTATATGTCCAAGATTCTCTTGATCTCACACTATTTTAACTTCATGCAAAATACAGAATCTATTCCACCATTGATCATTTGCGGAAATTAAATCAAGATTGCAATGCACACATGAAACAATAAAAATTCACACACATTAACACAGTTGTTTAACGGGAAAGCCTAAAGTTGAAAACCCCAACTATATGTATATAATATATGTCATAGAGATCATGTAACAATCCTTATACAAAGATGATCATATCAAGCTCTCAGTACAATACAATCTCTACACACTAATCAAGAACAATCAGCAAAAATCTGCACTGATTTTTTCCCTCCTGATAGCCTGCCTCTACTACACAATCCTTGTTGAAGAATGGCTCTGGATGAGTTTGAATTTCTCCAACCTAGCTCACGCAATCCTCATTGGCATCTCCAACGAATGTGTGGTGCATACAATGCAACACTATAGTCACAGCTGATAGTCACACTTTCTCTTTCACTAATCTCTCCACTGAGTCTCCACTGATCTGTTCTGCACTGTAGTTAACTGTTGTCTATGTCTAGTTAAATAATGAGTTATTATTTATTGAATTAATTTAACTAATTAATTAACTCAACTCCACTGAAAGTATCAATCAGTTATAAATAGACACAATCAGTTCAACTGAGTTTAACTCCACAAGTGTAGTTAATCTAGAAAACAACTCCACCAACTACTTCTCCAACTCCACCAAACTCTGCCACTTGAGTTCTAATTGAATTCCTCCATGCATGAACCACCAGTAGCTCTAGGAATTGCGTAATTCCTTCAGCTAGCTGATCTGAACAATCTTTTAACTGAATGTTAGTGCTCCAAGAGAATAAGATAATGTTTAGAGTCCAAATATTATTAAGAGCTAATAATATCTGACATGTCTATTTTTAGACTGGCAGTCTAAAAATAGACTTCGCCCAAAATGTCTAAAAATATAAGTCCATCTATTTTTCCAACTTGACCAACCATCCACAAATAGAATCCTGCAACTCATAGAATATTATCAACATGTCTAAAAATATACATAGTCTAAAAATAGACTTTGCGCTAAAAATAGCATGCGGGGCCCACTTAGTGAAGGCAACTCTTTTCACTAAGCTCATCATCTTGTTGAATCTCAACACTCCCTCTCAACAAGATAGGGATTATCTGCCACCTTGATCCTATCTCTATGGTATTCGAATTTGCTCCTGGTGAGCGCCTTCGTCAGAATATCTGCATCGTGATCTTCCGTAGGAATGTAAGAAAGCAACATGATCCTCCACTGCACACAATCTCTGATATGATGGTACCGGATGTCAATATGTTTAGATCTTTCATGAAATACTAGATTAACCGAGAGTTTAATTCAACTCTAATTGTCAAAATATATCACAGTAGGATCTAAATGAGAACCGAACAAACCGACCAGGATCTTCCTCATCCATATAGCCTCGCATGCAGCCAAACTTGCTTCCATGTACTCAGCCTCCACTGAACTGAATGCCACGGATCTTTGTTTCCTGCTGTACCAAGAAAATACCTTAGATCTGATACTGAAAATCCCTCCAGATGTGCTCTTTCTGTCCGTTGGGCTTCCTGCCCAATCTACATCCGTGAAGCCATGCAGCTTCACCTCATCTGACTTTCTGTACCACAATCCATACTCAGATGTGCCCCTGAGATACCTTAGGACATGCTTGCTTGCCTTCCAAAAGAGCTTGGTAGGCTTCACCATCACTTGTGAAAGTTGGTTCACAACATAGCATATGTCCGGTTGTGTATTGACTAAATACATGAGCGAACCAACCCACTGTCGATAAATAGTGACATCCAATACCTCTGCCGATGTAGCATCCTCCTTCCTCGAACCACCAGGAAGAGGAGTGTCGATAGGCATGCATCCTTGCATGTGAAACTTCTCCAGTATCTCCCGGGCGTACTTGCCTTGAGACACAAACAATTCACCTTTCCACTGCCAAATTTCCAATCCCAGGAAATAATGTAGGAGGCCCAAGTCCTTCATATTGAACTCCTTTACAAGATCTACCTTGCATGAGTGTATCAACAGTTCATCACCTGTTAGTATTAAATCATCTACATAAATCACAATGATCAAAATCTTACCCTCCACCACAATCTGGTATAGGTTTGGATCCGCCTCACTCTTGGCGAAACCAAGTCTGGTGAAATAACTGTCTATCTGTGTGTACCAAGCACGAGGTGCTTGTTTCAGCCCATACAGCACTCTTTTGAGCCTGCACACATGCAACTCACTGCTGAAGATTTCGAATCCTTCAGGCTGCTCAATGTACACCTCCTCCTCAATTATTCCATTGAGGAACACAGTCTTCACATCCATCTGATGAATGTGCCAACCCATCTGCGCTGAGAGAGCAAGGATGGTCCGTATGGAAGAATACCTTGCGACAAGTGAAAAGGTTTCATCATAGTCGATCCCCTCGATCTGTGAGAAGCCCTGAGCAACAAATCTTGCCTTATACTTCTCAACGCTTCCATCAGCAGCTTGCTTCACTTTGTAGATCCATCTCGAACCTACCACTAATTTCCCTTTCGGCCTTGGGACAATCTCCCATGCATTGTTTCTGACAATCGAATCATGCTCTTCCACCATGGCATCTACCCATGCAGGATCCTCCACATCTTCCTTGAAAGATGACGGCTCTGTCACGATACACTTTCTCATTAGAGCCATGTATCTAGTAAATCAGTTAGGTAATTTTCTCTATCTGCACTGTGATGTAGGAACTCCTAAATTCTGCACTGCATCAAGATTCAGTCGCTCAGCTTCTGTAGTGCACTTCCGCCCTCTGATGTTTGGCGCTGCATGAGTGGTTTCTTCCACTCCATGAACCTCCTCTTGTGGCTGATCCACATCTTGAGGCTCATCTTTAGGAACAAGTAGCTCCTCCTCTACATGCAAGTGTAGGAACCTCTCAAGCGACAACTTCATGGCTTTCTCCTCATGAAATTTGATATCCCGACGCATGATAGTCATCCGACTATCTGGCAAATACACACGATAATTGTGGGGTGTTTATGTGTACCCCAGAAATATCCCAACCTCTGCAGTCGGCTCCAGCTTCTTCCCGGCATCCTTCATCACATGAATGTAAACAGGTGAGCTAAAAATCTTCAAATGAGAAATATCAAGCTTCTTACCAGAAAACGCCTCTTCGGGTGTACTCATGCCAAGTGCTTTATGA
The DNA here is from genome assembly GCA_034641835.2 of Pinus albicaulis. NCBI lineage: Eukaryota > Viridiplantae > Streptophyta > Pinopsida > Pinales > Pinaceae > Pinus > Pinus albicaulis. The sequence continues at coordinate 1,564,202,477 of CM076580.1, forward strand.
GGACAACGGTTTTGCACATAAACCGCAGTGTTGCATGCCTCAACCAACAAGTGTATGGGAAGGCCCTGATCATGTAACATCGCCCATGCAGCACCCACGATCGTTTTGTTCTTCTTCTCAATGACCCTATTTTGTTGTGGGTTATGAGGCGCTATGAGTTCTCTTCGAATTCCTTCTTTGCTACAGAAGTCTTTGAATTCACTAGAGATGTATTCACCACCATTATCGCTCCTTAGAGCTTTCACCTACTTTCCCTACTCTTTCTAAACCAACGCCTTGAACTCATAGAACTTTGAGTATGTATCGCTCTTTTTCTGCATGAAGAAGATCCAACACTTACGAGAAAAGTCATCAACAAATATCACACAATACCTGTGCTTTGCTGTTGAAGCAACAGAGAAAGGTCCACACACGTCGATGTGAATTCTCTCAAGGATTGTCAAAGCACGACTATCCTTCTCATGAAAAGTGGTCTTCACAAATTTTCCCAAAGTATATCCCTTGCACTGATTTGACTGCGCAAGTGTACCTTTGGGAAGCTCAGTAGAAATCTGCTGCAAAATTTTCAAATCGCCATGGTGAAGATGGCCCAATCTCCTGTGCCACAATTCGCCCTCATCTTGGCTCACCAATACTTCTGCTTTGTCTACAATTGCAGCGCAACCATCTACCTGTAATTGATAAAGATTTTTAACTTGAATCCCTATCCTCCTGGTTTGACTAGTTGTTTTATGGCATCGGAAAGATTTTCCCTCGCTAAAAACAACATCATAACCCTTGTCTTCCAGCATCGCTACGAAGATCAGATTATTCTTCAATCCTGGAACATGCATGGCATCCTTCAAGATGAAAGGTTTACGGACTCTCTCTCAAAGGAAATGGTCCCAATACTAGTCGCACTATATCTACCATCATCACCCATCTCGATGTGCACTCCAAGATCCTTTTCCTCCAGATCACTAAACAAATCTTGTCTCCGGTCATATGGAAAGATGCATCACTGTCAAGAAACCACACCGATCCCATCACACTTGAAACCAAGCATGCGATCAAAGAAAAATCCAGCTCAAACTGCGAGGCTAAGGCCTCTCCTGCTACAGAACCAACAACGCTCTTATTTTTCTTCTTCTGTGGGCAATTAGTGGCAAAATGCCCGTGATGGTGACAGTGAAAACACTTCACCTTGGACAAATCCTGCTTCTTTCCTTTAGCTTCAGATTTGGAAGATTTCTTCCCTTTCCTTTTCAAGCTTTGGCAGCCAAAGTGCAATTTTCTTCATCTTCATTCTTCGATGAAGATCCATCCCTGGTACCCTGCCTTATCTCCTCCTGCACAAGATCCGACCAAAGTCGCTCCCATCCCGGCGCCCGTCCATTGACAGAGTCTTCGTAGCTATGCCAACTCTTCGGAAGCCCAAGGAGATCCAAGCTCACCAAGTCTTCTTCATCAACAGTAACCCCCACACTTCCCAGCTCATCCTTGCAGTGGACAAACTTTGTGAGGTATTTTGGAATACTGTCGCCTTTCTCTATTTTTATTTTTCTGAGCTTGTCTTTAAGCGCCAACTTCCTCTAGTCACTTCTACTTTGGAACAATTTTGTCAAAGCCTTCCACATTAAGAATGGAGTGGCTTTCCCATGAAGGCTGGACATAATGTGGTCCTTCACACCTTCCAACAGAATCCTTCGACACTTTTCTACCTACTTTTTCCATGCGTCAAGTGTGGCTGCATCGCTAGAAGCAGCCTTCAGAATATCAACATCTATGAACTCATTCAACCCATTATCATCTAGCACCGCCTCCATCTTGTCCTTCCATGCTATGTAATTTGAGTTGCCCTCAAGGGCATACTCCAATCACAATCCGTTGAAAGACATTTCAATGAATGCTCAACTTCGACACCAAGAAAACACTGCAGCAAATTCGAATTCCACCAGCACAAAACTCAACCGCTTCAATAATTGCAATCTCCTCCAATGATCAACACAGCTCCGATACCATGTAGAAAATTATATAACTTATGTGTTATATGTCCAAGATTCTCCTGATCTCACACTATTTTAACTTCATGCAAAATACAGAATCTATTTCACCATTGATCATTTGCAGAAATTAAATCAAGATTGCAATGCACACATGAAACAATAAAAATTCACACACATTAACATAGTTTTTTAACGGGAAAGCCTGAAGCTGAAAACCTCAACTATCTATATATAATATATGTCATAGAGATCATGTAACAATCCTCATACAAAGCTGATCATATCAAGCTCTCAGTACAATACAATCGCTACACACTAATTAAGAACAATCATCAAAAATCTGCACTGATTTTTGCCCTCCTGATAGCCTGCCTCTACTGCGCAATCCCTACTGAAGAATGGCTCTGGATGAGTTCAAATTTCTCTAGCCTTGCTCACGCAATCCTCATTGGCATCTCCAATGAATGTGTGGTGCATACAATGCAACACTATAGTCACAACTGATAGTCACACTTTCTCTTTCACCAATCTCTCCACTAAGTCTCCACTGATCTGTTCTGCACTGTAGTTAATTTTTGTCTCTATCCAGTTAAATAATGAGTTATTATTTAGTGAATTAATTCACTAAACTCCACTGAAAGTATTAATCAGTTATAAATAGACACAATCAGTTCAACTGAGTTTAACTCCACAAGTGTAGTTAAACTAGAAACCAACTCCACCAACTACTTCTCCAACTCCACCAAACTCTGCCACTTGAGTTCTAACTGAAGTCCTCCATGCATGAACCACTAGTAGCTCTAGGAATTGCGTAATTCCTTCAGCTAGCTAATCTGAACAATCTGTTAACTGAATGTTAGTGCTCCAAGAGAATAAGATAATGTTTAGAGTCCAAATATTATTAAGAGCTAATAATATCCGACATGTCTATTTTTAGACTGGAAGTCTAAAAATAGACTTCGCCCAAAATGTCTAAAAATAGAAGTCCATCTATTTTTCCAACTTGACCAACCATCCACAAATAGCATCCTGCAACTCATAGAATATGATTGACATGTCTAAAAATAGACATAGTCTAAAAATAGACTTTGCGCCAAAAATAGCCTGTGGGGCCCACTTAGTGAAGGTGACTCTTTTCACTAAGCTCATCATCTTGTTGAATCTCAACACCCATAAGCTGCCTGTAAATGGTAGCTTCTACCACTTCGCCTGAAGTAGCATCTTCCCTCCTCTAATCCCCTGCTAGAGGATTCTGGGCCTCTAAATTAGAAATAAATTAAGGCCCATATAAACTTTCTTAGACTCATCTACCTTCCTTATGTAGATGAAAATATATATTAAATATCTCCTTCTGCACTTAATAATGTTTTCTTATGCTTTAATATTTTCTTAGGAAGGTTTAAAGGTAATTGCATATTTGTGCATAATATTGGTTATTTATGTAGAATATTGTGAGAATATTTGGCAAATTATGTAGATTTGCATAAGGAGATAATTTAGGGACTTGCTCCCTGCCACTAGAAGATCAAGAGTGAATAATATGAGGAAAATAGGGAGAAATATTGGATAGATTCAAGGGGGTTGTCCACCCTCAAAGGCAGCCAAACAATCCTCATGAGCTCCCCTCCAGCAATTCGAATTCCAGAGACAGCCAAGCAACTCAAGACCAAGTGCACTCAAGCCATACTTCACTTGGAGTCTCTAGCAATTCGAGTTCTAGAGGTAGCCAAGCAACTCAAAGAGGAGGGAACTCAATCTCTGTTTACTTGGATTCAAGTGGACTTAATCACCCCAAAGATTCTCTCTAGCAGTTCGAGTTCCAGAGGCAGCCAAGCAACTCAAAGAGGAGAGCACTCAATCTTTGTTTACTGGGAGTAAAGTGGACTCAATCACTATTTTCTAGGGAGTTGTTGGTAGCTACCCTGTAGAATAAATAGAGCAGAGCTAGAGCTAGGAAAGGGAGAGTCAATTCCAGTCGATTCTAGTTGAAACTTTGCTGCAAGCTATTGAGATTTTTATTATTTTAATTAGTGATCAAACTTTTAGAGTTGTATGAGGTTATTATTTTATGAAATGAGAAGACTAATTTAAGTTTCAGAGAGATAGGCTCGTGGGTTAGGGCCAATCCATGTGCCTCAGCTTCTCTATTGTTACTATCTTTTCCTTTCTACCATTAAGCTAGTTTTCTTTCTGCCATTAAGCTAGTTCAGCTTCTCATAGTCTCATCGCTACTTAGTTTTTGCTTTCAGTGTGCTGTTGTATTTTTTCATTTGCTTGTGAGTAATATAATAGAGGATAAAACTCTAAAAACTATGGATCAAGACCCCCTTCTCATCTCTGTCAATAGAGCTCGAGCAGGGTAGACCGTGCCACAGACCAAAAATTGCTTTCTATTCATTGTTTTGTCATGTGTTTCCTCTATTTTTCATACATGAATCCACAGCTTTTTTTGTAGGAATAAGCATCAAAATCCCCAGGAAGATCATCAAGCCATCTCGCTTCATTTCCCAGCTCTGTTTTCACGCCTGAGCACTGTTGTTGTGCCTCCATTTCCCTCCTTTTTCTCTTATTTTCATCCATCGCCCCTTTTCATTCCCAAAACACTTGAAAATCCTTAGAATTATACCTCCACCCTTTCTCCTCAAAACCCTCGCTCGTCGTACCTCACTCCATCGCAAATCGCAAATCGCTTGTGATCTTTGTTAACGCTCTCTCATTCCAAGCTCGATTGCGATATTCTATTTTCCCTGCTTTCTCCTTCGCTCCTCATTTCTATGTCAAAAACCTTTGAAAGAACCTTACTCCGCCTTTTTCTGAAAATCCCATCACTTTATCGCAAATTGCACTTTTTATTTGGTTCCTTTAACACTTACCACTCCTACCTATCGATTTTGATATTGCGATCATGCTCCGCCACCGGTCCCACCACCACGTCACCCATCACAATCGCACCTCACATGGTTTAGTTTGTTTTTCCTTTAAACACTTACCGCTCGTTTTCACCGATGCGATATTACCGCCGCATCACAAATCACAAACCGAAATTCTTTCTATTTTCTTTTAAACACTTACCACTCGCTTTCACCAATTGCGATATTGTGAAATCGCAACGTCACAGCTTTTAACTCATCACATTTCGCACTTCACTCCTGCACCCGAACAACACTTCCGCTATCCCTTTAATTTTTCGATATTGCAATTACAATATCGCATATCGCAACTTTTGCCTCCATCGCATCTCTGCAATCGCATATTTCAAATTATTCCTCTCCAAAGCATCTTTCCACCATATTATAAGGTTTTATAAGGTTTAAACCCCCGCTTTCCACTTCTAAGCCCTGTTTCATGTGTTAAGCCCTCCATTAGCCTATTTAGCCCTTTTCTTTCCTCCAAGCTGCAAAATAAACACTTTTTCAATTAGGATTAAGTCATGGATATCTTAGTTGCATGTGTAGAAGCATGGTAGATAGACCATAGGATAAATAGAGTGCATTTAGTTGTTTGGCCAAGTTAAGTGTGGTTTAGAATTAGTTTCTTTTCTACCATTTCTTTTCAGCAATTTAATTTAGTTTCTTTCTGTCATTTCCTATCTGCACATTAAATTAGTTTCATTTCCGTAATTTCCTTTGTGCAAATTAAGTTAGTTTCCTTTCTGTCATTTCCTTCCAGCAATTTACTTTTCAATTTTTATCATAGTTTAAGAAATAACACCCTTTCGTAAAGCAGAAGAGGATGACATGAACAGAATTCATATACTGTGTATATAGCACTGTCACCTCCAAGTTTGTACGAACCCTGGGTTGATCAAGTAAAGTAGGACAGCCCCTCGAGTTGCAGCACTCTTGGTGCAATACCAGGGCTCGCCACTTTTTGGCGTCGTTTCCGGGGAGGTGTCTAGTAGATGCTTTGATTTTGTTTTAAACATTATTTTCTTCTTTCCTTTCTTTTCATTCCATTTCATAAATATTTAAAAAAATACAAAAAGATCTTATTTTCATGCCTCATAGGAGTAAGGATACTCAGAATTTTTTGTTTTTTTTAAATACATCTCCAATACCAAACCCCCCCCCCCCCCCACCCACTTGACCACGTGGTGCAGTAAGAACCACATCACCATACACTTTTGAAGGTAGAAGAGATTGATGGATATTATGACAATGAAGAAGATCTTATTGGGTTTCCCATTCAATATTTGGACATCAGTGTACATATGAAGAACATCCCTCCATATTTCCTTCCCAACTTCCATGGTATGAGGACAGAGGATCCGAAAACATTTCACTTTGAATTTGAGATACTTTATAGGTCTTATGGCTACTTATCACGCACTCAAAAACTAAGATTGTTTCCTTCAACATTGAAGGATAGAGCTCTTAAATGGTTCATGAGTCTAGGTACTAATTCAATAAGATCATGGAATGATATGCAAAAGATATTTCTAGAAAAATACAAAGATCGTGATATTAGAGAAGACATTTTTAGAATGAACCAAGAAGAAGATGAGAGCTTTGAGGATCTAATAGAGAGGTTAATGTATAATGTTAAGAGGGCAAAATTGCATCATTTAGGATTTGACACACTAAAAACCCTCTTACTTAAAAAAAAATAGGGATGAGTGGATTGACCTCCTTAATCTCATGAGTAAAGGAGATGTATATCAATTGTCATTTGAAGAAATTTGTGAAACATGCAAGCACATATCAAGAGGAAGGGAAATATTAAGTAAGTCAACGTCAACATTGGTAAGGCAAGATGAACTTGGAAATTTGCTTGACAACTTTAAAACAAAAATTCTTAGCAATCTAAGTGAAAAATTAGAAATGTTAAGAATGAAAAATGAGCAAAAAGAAGATGCTGATATTTTTTTTATCCATGTAGAATCATATGCTACTAAATGTTTTTCATGATTCCCTAGGTTTAAAGAAGTTTACCAGGAAGACAATGGAGCAAGGAAATCACCAAAGAAGCTATGTTATGTAGCTCCAAGTAGACCCTGGAAGCCTAGTCAACTTGATATGATGCAAGGACCCACTTCACAATTTCAAGCTTATTCACATCCATCTCAAACTAATTTGGACACACTCCCTCCTTGGCAACCTTGGCCATCTCAACCCCAAAAAAAATCTTGGCAAGGTCCTTATTGGGAAAATCCTCAACATCCTCAATATTTCCCTAAATATTCTCCATACTCGACTCCATGTTATCCCTACCATTCACCTCCACCACAACCACAACCTCAACCACATCCATCTCATATATCCACCCCCACTCAACTACCTATACCACAATTTCCAAACCCATACAATGAAGTATCTCAGCTTACTTACAATGTTGAGGTACAAAACTACCAAACACATCCTCTTAATCTAAATGATCTGCATCTTAGTTCAAGAAAGGTATTGCAAAGAATATATTTTCTTAATGTCATTGAAGGACAACATCAAGAAGAAGAAAATCAAAATGAGGAGATCAAAATATTGAGGGTTGCACTTGATGAAGAGAAGAAATCAGAATCAAATGTTGAGAAAGTTCACTCATGTTTACCAGCATTTCCTCCATGTGTTCAAGAGAACAATCAGCAAAAAGAGGAAGATTTGACTTCCATAATATAAGAGGACATCCAAGGTGATCCAACACAGATAATGAACCAGGGACATCACAACTATATTGACATTTGGTTCCAGACAGTAATTAAGTTCCAGCAACACACTCTTCTCCAATAGTACTTGATACAATCCCAGTCAAAGCAATTCATCTCTCATATTCAGGTACATTTCAGAGCATGTATTCCAAGTGTGCACATGATTTCATATGTCATCTTGATGTGTAAATGGCTCCATTAGAAGTATTCCTATACTTGAAAAAAAAATTGTTTTTTCAAGTAGAGTAGGAAAGTGAAAAAGAAAAAAAAAAAGGGAAAGAATAAAATCTCAGGTGAAAACCTCTTTGAGGCGTCTGAGATTGGCCCACTGATTGAAAACCTCCATGAGGCGGTCATTGGGTTGGGAAAAAAAGAGAAAAATAAAATATCCTAGGTGAACACCTTCTTTGAGGCGCCTAGGCAAACCTACTAGTGGAATGTTGAAGTTTGCAACAAGAAACAATGAAATTGGCATCCAGAAACAACATCCATGATCCTAGTGAAAATTAAGCACCTACACTAGGTGGGGCCCACACAGGCTATTTTTAGGTGGATGTATATTTATAGATGCATGAGAAAATTCTATTTATAGATGAGGTCTATTTATAAATGCATGTGCAAGTTCTATTTATAGATTACATGTCTATTTATAGATGCATGTCGTCTATTATTATCCCTTAATATTAGTTGGACAATAAACAATAATCTATTCTCAATGAGCACTTGGAAATAGTTAACTGAAGTGGAAAACCAGTTAGCTAAGTGAATTTCGAGTTAAGAGGTTGGTTGGTGGGACATGTAGGTTGACTTTAGTTGTAACAGAGTGATTCTAGTTGTAACAGAGTTGGAAGTGCAGTGGTGCATGAGTTGTGCAAGTTGTAAATCAGTTTAACTCAATTAAGTGAGTTAAAGTCAGTTGTGCTAGTTTTAACTACAGATACACTAGTGATAGATCAAGTGAATTAAATATTAATTAATTCACATGTAATGATCTCACATGAAACTGATGTTTTTACTATTATTAATTGCATGCATGTCAGATCCAGTGGAGACCCAGTTGAGTACTAAATGAAAGGGAAGTGTAACTATCAGTTGTGATATTAGCGGGATACCCAGGTGCAGTTATAACACCACAGGATTCCCATGATACTCAGTGAAATTTAGGAAGACTGAAATTCTTTGTGATTAAGTATTTCATTCATTAGGAACTGCGTGAGCAAGGCAGGTTGTCTAGAGACAGTAAATTGGCTAAGGGATTTGCCAATTTTTGTATGACAGTGTGAGACAATTAGCTGATGTACTGAGAGCTCTTGTGAGAAGAATGTATGAAATTGTTTCATGATTCCTTGTGGAATATACAATATATGATAGAGGGGTTTTGAGCAGTAAGATTTCCCCGGGAATATCTGGTGTTGTGGTTTTGATCTATTCTTCTTTGCTTCATGTGATTCGCAATTGTGTTGTTTTTTAGTTCCACAAAATATTTGTAGAAGCGATTCAGTATTTAACTTTATTACATTGTTAGATCGGGTTAATCCAAGATATACATGCATGTTGTATAATTTCTACATGGTATTGGAGCTGTGTTATAAATTTTCTACATGGTATGAGAGCAGGAATTATTTGGGTGCATGAGTTTGCAGAGAATTTATGAAAATTTAGATGCATAGTTTTTAGAAAAAATAGAATATTTGGATTCCTTGTGAAAAAATACCCAAATTGAAAGAAAAAAAACGATCGAATTGGAGCTCAGATGAGGGAGATATCGTCAATTTAAAATAAACTCTTTTGTTAGAAAATTTAGCGATGGTGGGACAATTACAATTTGCGCGAGCCAAGAACCTATATGCACTGAGGTACAAGATGCATGCAAATATTTGAGGAGAAAAGCAGAGGTTAGTGACTTGGTGGTTGAGAGGGAGCCTCTTAACATGCAACCTAAGAAGCAGTCTCAAAAGGTTATGGAGTAGCCACAACTAGAGATGCAGAAGAATCTATATAGATTTGATGTAGATGTGATTTCTACAGAGCTTCCTACCATTGGGAAGTGTGAGAAAGCCATGCAATTGACCCTTGAGAGGGAGTTGGATTTGCATGCAGGTAAGAGTGAACCTCAAGATGTGGAGCATCCAGATGGGCAGAGGGAGTGCATGCAGCTATACCACCAGGTGAGAGGTGGGGCAACATGCATGAATAATCCTAAGAAGAAATTTATGGGCAAGATTCATTGGGATGGTGTGGATCTCATGAATCGAACCTGGATACGAGGAGCCCACAAATGAACAATAGCAGTATCAGTTGGATTGATGCAGTCAGATGTCATGAGGACATGAAATCAAAGTGACAATGTCGATTATTAGAGCACAGATCAGAGTTGGCAGCAAGTGTAGAGTGCATGGATGCAGGTGTTAGCAGCGCAGTGGTTCCTGAAGACATGTGCAGTAGCTAAGCAGAAGTCAGAAGACTTTGATGACAAATGTATTATATTGATTCACTTGTTTGGAGGCTATTCAGTTTCAGAAATGTTGCATGCAAAGGGTGCATGGTGCATGCATGGAGTTTCATGGTGCATGCAAGGGTTGTAGGGGTGCATGCATGGAGTTGCATGGCATATAAATGATTTTGCATGGTGCATGCAACGGTTGCAGGGCGCATGCATGGAGTTTCATGGCACATGCATGAGGTTTCATGGCGCATGAAACGGCTGCAGGGCGAATGCATGGAGTTGCATGTCACATGCAAAGAAATTCCTTTCTTGTTGAGAGGGAGTGTTGAAGTTTGCAACAAGAAACAGTGAAATTGGCATCCAGAAACAACATCCATGATCCTAGTGAAAATTAAGCACCTACACTAGGTGGGGCCCACACAAGCTATTTTTAGGTGGATGTCTATTTATAGATGCATGAGAAAATTCTATTTATAGATGAGGTCTATTTATAGATGTATGTGCAAGTTCTATTTATAGATTGCATGTCTATTTATAGATGCATGTCGTCTATTATTATCCCTTAATATTAGTTGGACAATAAACAATAATCTATTCTCAATGAGCACTTGGAAATAGTTAATTGAAGTGGAAAATCAGTTAGCTAAGTGAATTTAGAGTTAAGAGGTTGGTTGGTGGGACATGCAGGTTGACTTTAGCTATAACAGAGTGATTCTAGTTGTAACAAAGTTGGAAGTGCAGTGGTGCATGAGTTGTGCAAGTTGTAAATCATTTTAACTCAATTAAGTGAGTTAAAGTCAGTTGTGCTAGTTGTAACTACATATAAACTAGTGAGAGATCAATTGAATTAAATATTAATTAATTCACATGTAGTGATCTCACATGAAACTTCTATTTTTACTATTATTAAATACATGCATCTCATATCCAATGGAGACCCAGTTGATTACTAGGTGAAAGGGAAGTGTAACTATCAGTTGTGATATTAGCAGGATACCAAGGTGTAGTTATAACACCACAGGATGCCCATGATACTCAGCGCAATTGAGGAAGGCTGAAATTATTTGTGATTAAGGATTGCATTCATCAGGAACTGCATGAGCAAGGCAGACTGTCTAGAGACAGTAAATTGGCTAAGGGATTTTCCAATTTTTGTATGACAGTGTGAGACAATTAGTTGATGTACTAAGAGCTCTTGCGAGAAGAGTTTTATGTGAAATTGTTTCATGATTCCTTGTGGAATATACAATATATGATAGAGGGGTTTTGAGTAGTAAGTTTTCCCCGGGAATATCTGGTGTTGTGGTTTTGATCTATTCTTCTTTGCTTCATGTGATTGGCAATTGTGTTGTTTTTTAATTCCACAAAATATTTGTAGAAGCGATTTAGTATTTAAATTTATTACATTATTAGAACGGGTGAATCCAAGATATACATGCATGTTGTATAATTTCTACATGCAAAACCTCAAAGAGGCAACTAGTAGGCCTTAAAAAAAAAATCATTTCTCCATGTATCTCTCTCTAATGATGCAAGTGCTATCCAACCTTTGCAAGCCGGAAAACAACAAGTTGGCACAAAAAGAAAATTTGGTCAACACCCTGGTTAAAGGTAGTCAAACTTGGAATTTCTCCTCTTGTGCTCAGAAGCTCCAAAAAGACCTCAAGCAGATTATCACATGCAGCGTCAGAACCACATAAGACATCTTGAACAGCCATTTCAGCAGCTTCAATATCACCTGCAAAAAAAAATCCAATGGTAAGGCTCAGGTATGCAATCACCTAACCCTTTCTTCAAATATATTTTAGCTTAATAAAACATTAAAAAGTGTGAGAAGGAAAGCTTTTTAATATAGCCAAAATCAGTAGCATAGCAACCTCAGCCTTATATAGCAACTAGCCTCACTTTTTCCACCAAGAAAAGGAACAAGACAAAAGTAAAAAGGACTTGAGAAAGTGGGCAGTAAGCAGTTCATTGTAGTAGAAGACAAGGAATGCCAAGGATAGCCAAGGGTGAACTTAGTTCATAGAAAAAAGGAAATGTGAGTTTCCTTTGCATGCAATAGAAAGAGAGAGAGAGAGAGAGAGAGAGAACAAAAAAGAAAAAAATCAAATAAAAGGTGGATCCACCACCTCTTGGCATGAAAAACAAATTTTATTAAGGCATCTGAGGACCTCCATGAAGCACCTATGTGAAGAAATGAAAGAAGAATAGCAAGAATATTAGCAGGAAGAGCAGTGCATGGGCGAATAAACAGAAAATGAAATAAGCCAGCATGCAGGAAGAACCAGAAGGCACGGAGGATGAATAGGTTACTGAGAGGATGAGCAATAGTTTCAGTAGGGGGGGTGAGGATGGGCCTCTAAATTAGACATAAATTAAGGCCCATATAACCTTTCTTAGACTCATCTACCTTCCTTAGGCACATGAAAATATATATTAAAGCTCTCCTTCTACGCTTAATAATTTTTTATTACGCTTTAATATTTTCTTAGGAAGGTTTAAAGGTAATTTCATATTTGTGCCTAATATTGGTTATTTTTGTAGAATTGGCATATTATGCAGATTTGGAGAAGGATATAATTTAGGGACTTGCTCCCTGCCACTGGAAGATCAAGAGTGAAGAATATCAGAAAATTAGGGATAAATCTTGGAGAGATTCAATGGGGTTGTCCACCCTCAAAGGCATCCAAACAATCATCATGAAATCCCCTCCAGCAATTCGAATTCCAGAGGCAGCAAAGCAACTCAAGACCAAGTGCACTCAATCCATACTTCACTTGCATTCTCCCGCAATTCGAGTTCCTGAGACAACTAAGAAACTCAAAGAGGAGGGCACTCAATCTCTGTTTACTTGGAATCAAATGGACTCAATCACCCCAAATATTATATCCAGTAGTTCGAGTTCCAGAGGCAACCAAGCAACTCAAAGAGGAGATCACTCAATAATTTTTTACTGGGAGTCAAGTGGACTCAATCACTATTTTATAGGGAGTTGTTGGTAGCTTCCCTGTAGAATAAATAAAGCAAAGCTAGAGCTAGGAAAGGGAGAGTCAATTCTAGTTGAAACTTTGTTGCAAGCTATTGACCTTTTTATTATTTTACTGAGTGATCAAAATTTCAGAGATGTATGAGGTTATTCTTCTATGAAATGAGCAGACTGATTTGATTCCATTGATTTAAGTTTCAGAGAGCTAGGCTCGTGGGTTAGGGCCCAATCCATGTGCCTCAGCGTCTCTGTTGTTACTATGTTTTCCTTTCTGCTATTAAGCTAGTTTTCTTTCTATCATTTAATTAGTTCTGCTTCTCATAGTTTCATCGCTGCTTAGTTTTTGCTTTCACTGTGCTATTGTAGTTTTTCATTTTCTTGTGAGTAATAGAATAGAGGATAAAGCTCTAAAAGTTGTGGATCAAGACCCCCTTCTCATCTCTGTCAATAGAGTTCGAGGAGGGTAGACTGTCCCACAGACCAAAAACTACATTCTATTCACTATTTTGTCATGTGTTTCCTCGATTTTTCATACATGAATCCGCAGCTTTGTTTGCAGGAATAAGAATCAAAATCCCCAAGAAGATCGTCAAGCCATCCTGCTTCATTTCCCAACTCTGTTTTCACGCCTTAGCACTGCTGGTGTGCCTCCATTTCCCTCCTTTTTCTCTTATTGCATCCATCGCCCCTTTTCATTCCCAAAACACTTGAAAATCCTTAGAATTAGACCTCTGCCCTTTCTCCTCGAAACTCCCGCTCTCCGTACCTCACTCCATTGAAAATCACAAATCATTTGTGATCTTTTTTAACGCTCTCTCATTCCAAGCCTGAATGCAATATCCCTTTCTACTTCCCTTTGCTGCTCTTTTATTAAAAACAATCAAAAACATTAGAAACCCATTTTTTCCCTTTGGACTTACCATCGCTCCTTTTCACAATCGCATTTCCCATTTGGTCCTTCTTAACAGCTCCCGCTTCCAGACCCCGATTGTGATATTCCTTTTTCCCTCCTTTCTCCTTCGCTCCTCATTTCTATGTCAAAAACCTTTGAAAGAACCTTACTCCGCCTTTTTCTGAAAAGCCCATCATTTTATCGCAAATGGCACTTTTTATTTGATTCCTTTAACACTTACCGCTCCTACCTGCCGATTGCGATATTGCAATCATGCTCTACCACCGATCCCACCACCACGTCACCCATCTCAATCGCACTTCGCATGGTTTAGTTTGTTTTTCCTTTAAACACTTACCACTTGTTTTCGCCAATGTGATATTACCACTGCATCGCAAATCGCAAACCACAATTCTTTCCCTTTTCTTTTAAACACTTATCACTCGCTTTCGCCGATTGCGATATTGTGAAATCGCAACGTGGTAGCTTTTACCTCATCGCATTCCACACTTCGCTCCTGCTCCTGAACAACACTTCCGCTATCCCTTTAATTTTTTGATATTGTGATTGCGATATCGCAACTTTTGCCTCCATCGCATCTCCGCCATCGCATATTTCAAATTATTCCTCTCCAAAGTATCTTTGCACCATATTATAAGGTTTTATAAGGTTTAAACCCCCAATTTCCACTTCTAAGCCATGTCTCATGTGTTAAGCCCTCCATTAGCCTCTTTAGCCCTTTTCTTTCCTCCAAGCTGCAAAATAAACACTTTTCCAATTAGGATTAAGTCATGGATAGCTTAGTTTCATGGATAAAGGCATGGTAGATAGACCATAGGATAAATAAAGTGCATTTAGCCGTTTGGCCAAGTTAAGCGTGGTTTAGAATTAGTTTCCTTTCTGCCATATATTTTCAGCAATTTAATTTAGTTTCTTTCTGTCATTTCCTTCCTGCAGATTAAATTAGTTTAATTTTCGTCATTTCCTTTCTGAAAATTAAGTTACTTTCCTTTCTGTCATTTCCTTCTAGTAATTTAATTTTCAGTTTTTATCATAGTTGAAGAAATAGCACCCTTTCGTAAAGTAGAATAGGATGACATGAACAGAATTCATCTGCTTTGTATATAGCATTTTCACCTCCAAGTTTGTATGAACCCCGAGTTGATAAAGTAAAATAGGGAAACCCCTAGAGTTGCAGCACTCTTGGTGCAATACCAAGCCTCACCAGAGGAGTCTCCATGGGTTTGCTTCTCTCCATGTGAAACTTCTTTTGTATCTAATTTGCATGCTTTCCCTGAGAGAAAAATAATTCCCCATCTCTTTTCCAAATTTCCAAACCAAGGAAATAATGTAAGAGCCCCATTCCTTTCATCTTGAATTCTCTTATTTAATATTCTTTGCAAGATTTTATCATCTTCTCATCACTTGTTAGAATTAAATCATCGAAATATAATACTATAATCAATCATTTACTTTCACCCACAATATGGTAAAGGTTTGCATCTACTTCACTTTTAGTGAAGCCCAACCCGGTGAAATAGTTATCGATCTTGGTGTACCAAGCACGGGGTGCTTGTTTCAATCCATACAATGCTTGCTTGAGTCTTCACGCATGCGAATCTTTGTTGAAGGTCTCAAATTCTTCTGGTTGCTCTATGTACACCTCTTCCTCAATCACTCCAATGAGGAAAGTTTTCTTCCCATCCATTTTATGTATCTTCCATCCCATATGCGTTGAAAGTGATAGAATATATCTAATTGAAGATTACATTACTACTGGAGAAAATTTCTCCTCATAATCTATTCCCTCCATCTAAGAGAGCCCCTTGGCCACAAATCTGGCCTTGTGTTTCTCCACACTCCCATCTGCTGCTTGCTTCACCTTGTAGATCCACCTGGATCCTATAACTGAATTTTCCTTAGGTCTTGGGTTAAATTTCCATGCATTGTTCTTGATAATGGAGTCATGCTCCTCTACCATGGCATTAAACCATACTGGTTGTTGCACTACTTCTTGGAATCAGGATGGCTCAAAATCTACACTCTTGCTCATAAGATCCATGTAGCCAGTGTACCGTTATAGTGACCTCCTCTACCTGCATTGTGATGTGGGTGGTCCCACATTTTCTCTAGCATCATTCATCGACCTATAAACCTCTCTAGTGTGCTTCCTTCCATCTCTAGATATCTCTGCATGAGTGCGTGCTTCCACTCTTTCCTCCTATGTATGTGGTTTCTCCACAACACATTGAGGTTCTTCCTTTGGAGCTAAAATCTCCTAATATGCATGCAACTAAAGCTCCCTCTCAAGGGAAATTTGCATGGCCTTCTCTTCATCAAATTTAAAATCTCTACAAACAAATTTCATCCTATGAGATGACAAGCACACCCAATAGTTTTTAGGTGTATCAAAGTACCCCAAAAATATTCCCAACTCAATTGTTGGTTCTATATTTTTCCGTGCATACTTGGAAACATGACAGTAAACTTATGAACCAAATATTATGAAGTGCACAACATCTAGTTTCTTACCTGAAAAATCTTCCTCTAGTGTACTGATCCCAAGAATTTGATGAGGACTCCTGTTTTGCACATATATCATTATGTTGCATACTTTAGCCCACAAGTGCAACAGTAGAACCTGATCATGCAACAACATTCGTACAACTCCCACAATGTGTTTGTTCATCCTTTCTACAACCCCATTCTATTGTGGGTTATGGGGTGCTATTAACTCTCATTGAATGCCTTCTGATGAATATAAGTTCTTGAACTCATTCAACACATATTATCCATTGTTTTTGCTCCTAAGAGCCTTCACTTTCATTCTTGTGTCTTTCTCAACAAGTGCTTTGAACTCACAAAATTTTGAGAACGCCTAGTCTTTCTTCTGCATGAATAATATTCAACACTTACGTGAGAAATAATTAACAAATATCATATAATACATGTTCTTTGTCGTGGAGGTTGTTGATAATTTTCCACACACATCTGAGTGAACTCTTTCAAGGATCACTTTCAATCGACTATCCTTATCATGAAATTTAGCTTTGGTGTACTCCCTAATGTACACCCTTTGCATGTATCATGTTTCTCAAGTGCACCCTTGGGAAGTCCTGTAGAAATATATTGCATGATATTCAAAGCTCTATGGTGTAGAAGGCCCAATATTCTATGACATAACTCACTGATGTCTCATATATGCACCTTCTCTGCTTTCATGCTCAAAGCAGCACAATCTTCTACATTCAATTTGTAGAGGTTCTTCACCTGAACCCCGGTCTTCTTCACCTGTCTCGTGGCTATGTGACGAACGAACACATTTCCCTTGAAATCATATCATAGCCACATTATTCCAACATAGCAACTAAAACTAAATTCTTCTTCAAACATGAAACATACATGACATCTTTCAATGTGAGAGGAGAACCAGAATCCCTCTGAAAGGTAACAAAATCAATGTCGTTTGCACTATACCTTCCATCGTCTCCCATCTCGATGTGTATATGGAGGTCCTTCTCCTCCAAGTCGTTGAATAATTTTTATTGTCGGTCATATGGAATGAGGCTCCACTATCCATGTACCATAAAATACCCATCACCGATGACACCATGCGTGTGATTAGGGTGAAATATAACTCGAATTTTGAAGCAAGAGCTTCAACTACCACTCCTCCTGATGGCTTCTTATCAGCCTTCTTGTGCGGACAAGTCCTCCTTACCTTCCTCACTAGAATTTGATTTGGAATGGGATGACTTCCCTTTCCCTTTATTTTCCTTTCCAGCAAAGGAAAAATTCTCCTCATCATCATGCTTGGATGAAGATCCATCTTTGGTGTTCCACTGAGTCTCTTCTTGCACCAAGTCGAACCACAAATGATCCCACACTAGTAGCTGCTCCCTACCATTTAGTGAATCTTGGTAGTTGTGTCAGCTATTGGGAAGGCCTAGAAGTGATAGGATGACCAGATCATCTTCAACGACTATAACACCAACACTCCCAAGCTCATCCATGAATTTGGTGAACTTGGTCATGCATTGTGTATCCCTTATCCATCTTGATTTTCCTAAGCTTGTCCTTCAATGCCAGCTTCTTATGATTACTTTTGTTCTGAAAAAAAAAAAAAAATTCAAGGCATTCCACATTGCAATTGGATTTTCCTTCCCATGGAGGTTCAAGACAATGTGATCTTGAACACCTTCTAGTGGAATCCTTCTTGCCTTTGCTACATTCTTCTTCCAGGTCACTAGATTTTGAGCATCATTTGATGGAGGCTTAGGAATATGACTGACTATGAACTCCTTTAGCCTGTTATCTTCCAAAATTGCTTCCATCATGTCTTTCCACGCTATGTAATTCGAGTTTCCCTCAAGGGCATACTAAAGTCACAATCCATAAAATGACATCATGATCCTACTACTAGTCCTAGAGAATAGACTGCAAATTCGATTCAATAGCATAGAAAAAACTCGTATTATTCTCTTCTATAGTGATTTAAGCTCTAGTACCATGTATAAATTCCTTGTATATTCAAATTGTTAATTGTAATGTGCTAAAAAAATAGACTTGAATCTACTCTGCCAATTGCGAAAGCCAATTTAAACGATCATGAAATCACGAAGAATACAAGAGAAATAATTCAATCAACACATTACATAATGATTTCCTATGGAAATCCACAGCTAAAAACCCTATTATCTATATATTACGTTAGTCAGAAAATATGAGAAGATTACAATGGTTTTCTTCAACCTGAGAAACCTCTACACTCTCTTTATCTGTCTCATCGCTTCCTAGACAAGCCTAGGCCAATACTTAACCAAATTTTGGATTGCCCAAGTCCCTATTTCCTTGCTCCATTTTCTTGGGTAATTATCCCCTATTAATTAGGGAAATCCCCATTCAATACTACACAATCCATCTAGGGCCTTCCTCTAACTGCATGAACCACCTCTACAATTTGGAGAATTATGTGACTGATAGCACACTGCCCTTGAAATCCAATCTCAACTAGGTAACTCTTAGTTCAAACATGCATGAGTTACTTATGGCTGATTTATTAGTTAACTAATTGATCATAGAGTAGACAACTCACTACTAGACCTCTCACTAGTTCCTCCAACAATTGGAACTAGTTAAACTAACTTTAACTCAAATAAACTGAATTAATTAATTACAAATAAAATAAACTCAAACAGGGCTCCTAAAAAGTAGGAACCACTCTACATGACTCAAGTTAGACCCTCAACTCGAATTAATTGAACCAACTATGTCAAAATAACTTGGTTAACTCATACAATGTCATGCGATGTGGAATTACATTTTTCCTCTAATTTAATTCATGGGAAAATTAAATTAGAAACTTTATTGGTGTCATTTTCAACAAATTTTCCCTTCCATCTCATATCAGGTGTTACTCCAATCCATAGTCTTCGTGACTATTGCAGGCCTCACGGTTCCAGTCAAACCCTCTCAAGATTTCCTCTAAATTTCCTATGTGAATTTCTAGTCTTTCCAAGAACTGGGTTGGGGTTACGACCATTAAATTTTTTTGTAATTACTATCCATATTCTTTACATGCAAAATTACCTTATTCGGTTCCAAGGGTTTTGGCTTGTGGACGCTACAATTAAATTAATCATGATTTTTTTAACTATTAAAATATATTAAAACCATTAGGATTACCTTGAAGATGTGTGTGTCAACATGGATTTATCAATACATTTTATGATATGGGTCCTGTAACTACACCCAATGCTGGTTTTGAACAAAAAAAAATTGTTTGATATATAAATGTGTTGGTATTGAACCTTCTACTGTATACATTGCATATATTTTGCTAACAATCACTTTGTAGCTATTTATTAATTAGTCATATTTATTCAGATTTATAAACTTGTTAACATTTAGTGGTTATGCATAAACTCCAGCTTGGGTTTACTATATAAGTTTCGAAGAGGTTTCTTTCAAGTTACAGTTACATTTTTGCGGTGAATATGAATTGCAAATTTTTCCTTTGGTTCGATGGATTTCTTTTGGAAATTAAATGTGGAAATATATGACCTTGTCAGCTCTCGTTTTCCTTAGTCATTTACTTTCAGAATATTATTCACTCATTTTTTCAGTGAAGGGGTATTATGGGTTCCTTTCTTGGACTTGTCCTTCATTATAGGAAGTGCTCCTCGTTTTCCTTAGTCATTTACTTTCATAATATTATTCACTTATTTTTTCAGTGAAGGGGTGTTATGGGTTCCTTTATTGTACATGTCCTTCATTATAGGAAGTGCTCCCTAACAATTATATATATATATATATATATATATATATATATATATATATATATATATATATATATATATATATATATATATATATATATATATATATATATATATATATATATATATATATATATATATATATATATATATATAATTATTTCTCCCTGTTACTCCCGATGGTTTCCATTTAGTTGACTGTCAGACTAAACTAATCATTATATTTCTCAAATTCCTTCAACAAGGTCTTTACAACATTCTTTATTTGTTGAAGAGTTTGCCAAGTTTTGAAATTAGTATTTATAACACATTTTACAGTTTAATGAAGGAACTACCTATAACTATTTATCTTCCCTTTAGCAATGTCTTCTTATCTATTGTTTACCACTTAACTATTATATTCAAATGTTTGATAATTAAGTGGAACTTTCTCCTTCTACAGGGCCTGCTTCAGACTTTCATAAAGCACCTAGATTTAGGTACATAATTAACAGGAATTCAGATTGTTCCACCAAGGGTTTTCTTTTACCTTTACATACTAGCCTAATTGATTCCAAAATATCAAGTTTTTTTTATTCCTTATACAAATCTCTAGCAACATTCTTATTTCATATTCTTGCCAAAACTTCAAGAAATTGTCATAATAGGTTACTACTATCATTTAGAGTTTTCTATATACTTTTACTATTTTATAATAATATTTATATTCTGAAACATATCAATATAGACCCACAGTTCCGTACTAGAAACTTAGCAATAAGAGTACTTATCTATTAGACCGAACTGTTGGGAAAATTCTCCAGTTCCATATAATCATCTATACTAATTATCTAAATAATATTAAATATCCGTTTCCTGCATATGCTGACAAAAAAATATTCGTTTACATAACCATATATAGGAAAACTATACCATTTCCTTTCAACTAATGAATGTTTTTTGTTGAAAACAAATCATACCTCTGCAACTACATAAATTACTTTGATATTTCAGAAGACAAGAATTGAAATACTTATCTGTTCCATTTAAGGCTTGCCATGGAATACAATAGGAATGAATTTCACTCCACCCGACCAACGAGAATGGTTATATTTACCAGTTCTCCTCTCATTCCAGTTTCATTCCCAGAACAGTCATTGACAGTGACCAAACCTGGTCTGTTACAAGGAATCAAGACTATACAGTCCAGCCCAGGTACTCACATACTCATATGTCTGGCTTCAGGATTCCATTGGCTCCAACCAGCTCAAGAATTCCCTACTAGAAGCATCATGCCTTCCCTTGACAACGTCCTATACAAGGAAATAATTTCTCTCTCTCCCACAATTGCTTCAAGCTTTCTGTCATGCTCTCCTTGGATTTTGCTTCCCCAACTGATATGATTTATCTCTAGGTGTGGGCGTAATTTTCCCCTAACTCTCTGGTAAATGAAACTTTTACTTAGTGACTTTTCCCGTAAATTCCCTGGTTGGCAATAACTAATTTTTAAATAAAATCAAAATAACTTTAAATATTAAATTTTTAATCAGGCTTCCACATAGCCCAAATTTTACTGAGTTACTATAGATAAAGTAAATTAATTATTTACTTTTCACTGAGGGATGTTACATCTTCCCCCCCTTGAGCGAAATATCGTCCTTGGTGTTTGCTTCTAGCCCTTCAACCCAGGTCAAAATTTTCTTCCCACCTGAAATTTCATCTACTCAAATTGCCTTACCTGGCTAAATTTCCTTATCTGCACTTTACTTTGGTGATAGCTTGCTTTCATAGCATTTTTTGTTGTTGTTGTTGTTGTTGTTTTTTTTTTTTTTTTTTTTTCTTCGATTGTAGAGGTTCAGTCAGGAGTCTTATGCCCAGTCTGGCCTACATTCACAATTATCAAGGCTATCATTAGTATCGTTCAATCATTATGTAAGAAAATTGCATATTCATATAATCATCTCAATCATGTTATAGGTACCATCTATCATTATTGGTGTGCTAACTAAGGGTCGTTACCAGGCTGCAAAACCTCATAAAATTTAACATCATGCATTCAAGATTAGAAGCATTATTGCAATATCAGTAATACTATCAGTAAATCCTTTTCAGAAACCATTCGTTGTTCTTATCTTTGTGATAAATTGCAATTAGTGTATTGTCATGTTGGGTAGCATTATTACGCCTTTTAGATTAATTATAGTCATCACATATGCATTAACCATATATAAGTAGAACTTAATATAAATTTCTTTCCCTGTCATTTTTAAGGAAATTATATTGTTTTCCACCTAGTCGAAGTAATGTAGCGATGCCTGACTTGGGATACTTTGATTTCCTCTCTCTAAGGGAAAACCAGGGATCCATTTGTAGTATTGCTTCCACTTTTGGTCATTTTCCATCCCATGTCACAGGGTATTGATGCAATTTTTTTTACGTGTGTGGTCGCAGGGTTTTTATTCATTTATTATGTGTGTGTGTGTGTACACATGAAAACAAAAGTTAAGAATATAAATATAAAAGTTCTAGTTTTTTTATTATCGCGCGCTTGACCTAGGCCGCCGCTCTGCAACTGTTGCCCTCCATTGCTGGTGGCTTCTAGCCCTGCCATGGCCCCTTCGGATGCTTCTTCGGAGGGGGCCGATGCACAATCTACTTTCTCTGCTTTGATAAAATCGTTTCCTCCCCAACGCCCACGACCTGCTCTATCGAATTTTGTGAAAAAATTAGATGGACTGCAAGAAGTTGAGCTGCCTCCTGCTCTACCTCGAATGGTTGCGCTATCTCTAGCTAAATGGGGCCTCATCGGACAATTTACTGGCTTATGGCCATCCCCGAAAACAGTGCAAAGATGGATAGAACGAAACTGGGTGGATAAAGTAAGTGGAAAAATCTCCATACGTTTCTGTGGGAAAGGATATTATACTTTTCATTTTGAATCAAGAGCAGAAAAGGATTTAATCTTTAGAAATGGACCATATTTTATAGATTCCAGAGGACTGTGTCTGAATAAATGGACTCCAGATTTCGATCCCGAACTGGATGTCCCTGGTGCTGTTCCGGTATGGGTTCGGCTTCCACATCTCCCGCTGCACTGTTGGGGTGACAATTCAGTTCGTGCCATCGGCAATGCTGTTGGAAAATACATAGATCGGAGCAAACCCAAGGACAATATGCAAGCTTGTGTGTGTATCTGTGTTGAAGTCGATCTTAGCAAGGGTCTTCTAGAGGCAATCAAGCTCAAAGTGGATGACTGGACGCATGTTCAGCAGCTGGACTACGAAAATATCCCATTTAAATGCAAGGTATGCCACGAGTATGGCCATTTTTCTAATCGATGTTCTAAATTAGTTAATGTTGAAAATGCTCAGCCAGATGAGCAATGGGAAACTGTAAAAAAAAAAAAAAGACCACCCCAAAGGCAAACTCTGAAGCCGCCCCTCCCAAAAATACCCCCTCTTCCCCTCCCCCCTCCTCCTCCCTGGGCCCTCCCATCCCTCCTGCCTCTGGTCCTTCTTCTGAAACCCCCTTGGAATCATCTAACCCCTTTGGCGCCCTCTCCATCCCTGATTCTGACCCCCCGATCTCCTCTGAAAATGAACCTTCCATCCCCATCATTCCTTCTCAAACCTCCCCTTCCCATTCTCATGATCCCCCTCTCTCCCGATCAACAAGGAGCTCCTCGAAAGAGCATGGTGCCAATATGGAAGCGCAAAAAAAAAGGGCCTGGCAGGAAAACTATAAAGCAGCATAGAGATGAAAATGCTCAAAAAGATATAGCCATGGGAACTCAAAACCCCATAGAAACTTATATTCTAGGTCAAAGTAGCAAAGAGATAGCACACAAGGAGTATGGAGGGCGAGCATCTCTCCGTATTACCCATGCTCAATGATGAAAGTAATATCTTGGAACAGCAGGGGATTAGGGCACCCCTCTAAATTTGCTGCCCTAAAAGACCTGATAGAACATGAGAAGCCTGGAATCCTAATGATTCAAGAAACTAAGCAAGGATTTAAAGAGATGAAGGGAATCATTGATCAGCTCAGACAGTATGATGGACACATATGTGAATCAAGAGGAGCCTCCGGTTGAATCACTACTATTTGGAATAAAAACATTTGGACATGCATATCCAATACAATTAGCCAGTATTGGATCAAAGTTACTTTAGATAATCAGGCAGATCACAAACAAATTTTCATCTACAATATATATGCACCGAACCATTTCGGAGATAAAGAGCAATGCTGGGCCACTCTACAAACATACATAGATGCTGAAGATAAAAAAATGTCATCCTTGGTGGGGATCTCAATCTTATACTGCACTCAAATGAGAAAAGAGGAGGTGTCTTTTCCCATGACCCCTACAGATCAAAGCTAGAAGAAATCATGCAGGAGTATGATCTAGTCGATGTCATCCCAAAAAACCGGAGATACACTTGGAATAATCGCATGCTGGGCAAAGATAACATAATGGAGCGGCTTGATAGAATAATGATAAACACAACTCTCCTTTCTGTCTTTTCCACAGCTTATGCTGTAATAATTTCATATATGGCATCTGATCACTATCCCACAAGTCTAGTTCTTAAGGCCCATTGCACACTAGGGTCGATTCCCTTTAAATACAGCTCCTTATGGCGCAGTAATCCGAACGTGGATCAGATTGTAAAGTTAACGTGGTAGCAGCACATAGAAGGGTCGTCGGGCTACATTTGGGAATGTAAATTGAAAAAGAAAAAACGTGCCTTGAAAGACTGGGCCTAGCAATATTATAAAGAACCAAAAAAAGCCAAAACAGAAATAAAAATAAGCTGGAAATGGTCCACAGAAAGATAGAGGAACATGGCCTATCACAAGAGGATAAAGCGCTAGAAGGTGATTTATATTATCATCTTTATCCTGTCAATAGAGATGAAGAGCAGAAGTGGAGAATAAAGTCAAGACAGCTATGGTTTCAAGGAGGAGATAAAAACTCTGCCTTCTTCCATAAGCAGGTTGTTGTTAGGAAAGTCAGGAATAATGTCACTATGATCAATGATGAGGAAGGCCGCCTTCAAAAAACCCAAGATGCCATCAAGCAAACGGCCTCAGACTATTACAGCTCTCTCTTAACAGAGACAAAAGAAGCAGAAGACTACTCAGACCTCCTTCAGCACTTGCCCAAAGGAGTTAGTGAGGATATCAATGCAAACTTGACCAAAGAAATTGATGAAGAAGAAATTCAAAATGTCATCTGGACATAGAAAATTTTAGGGGCTAATATTCGTAGGTGGGCTAATTTTCCATATTTTTTCTAAAAAAAAGATTCGGCAATTTCCATTTTTTCTAAAAATAATTCGCCCAAATTTTACAATATAAATTATTTTACCTTAAAAATCGCCAACATTATATAGATACTATATATTAAATAATTATAAATTTGAATAAATTTACAAATATATCAATAAACATTTTATAGTTTGCATATTAGGGACTAGTGAGATTCGCTAATGTTTTAAACTTCAAGATAATTTTCCATCGTTAAAATTTTCCCTGCATCTGGACGCTTCAACCAGACAAAGCTCCTGGTCCAGATGGCTTCCCCATCTGCTTCTACAGAACATATTGGGAAATAATTAAAAGAGATCTTGTCAAGATGCTGAGATGGGCTCAGTGCAAATGCAAAGTAGGAGGCTTCACTAATGCAACCCATCTAGCACTTATTCCTAAGGAAAATCGACCTCTATCCTTCTCACGTTTTCGACCCACCTCATTGTGCAACTCCTCTTACAAAATCTTGACCAAAATTTTGGCATCGCACCTTAAACGTCTCCTCCACTCTCTCATATTAGAAAATCAAGGGGGTTGTTTGGCCAATAGACAAATCTCAGACTCTATCCTTCTTGTCCAAGAGGCCATTCATTCCAGCCAAGTGAGAAATGAGAAAGGCTTTATCCTAAAATTAGACTTAGCCAATGCTTTTGACCGTGTCAGGCACTCCTTTTTATTTGCTGTCTTGGAAAAAATGGGATTTGCCGCAACCTTTATTGACCTTATCAAAGCATGCATCTCTGGTCCTTGGATTTCACCACTCATCAATGGTAGACTCAGACCATCCTTCCAATCTTCCAATGGATTAAGACAAGGTTGTTCGCTCTCACCTTATCTTTTCATATTGATGGCTAAATCCTTCAGCAGAGCCCTGGACTACAATCGATGTATGGGTCTCATTACTGGGATTAAATTTGAAAATGGAGTCAAGAATATCAATCACTCCCAGTTTGCTGACGATACTCTGTTATTGGGGGGAGCATCAAAAATAATAGCCTGCTGATTCAAAACTTTCCTAGAAAAATACACGAGCTATTTTAGAGGCTTGATAAACTACCACAAGAGTTGTATCTATGGTTGGAACGCTTATGCCCAAACTCTTCACAGCATTGCCAATATCTTTGGAGTCTCCTGTAAGTTGGACTGGGAGCATTTTTCTTATCTGGGCATGCCAGTGAGTGCCGACAATATGAAAGCTTCAGTGTGGGATATCATTATGGACAAGATGAAAAGGAAGGTGCAGCAATGGGGCACCTCTTGGCTCAATCCAGCAGGGCGCCTAATACTCCTGAAAGCAAGTCTCTCCTCTCTACCCTTGCACTATTTTACACTATTGCAAGCACCAGCCATCTTCCATAATAAAGTGGACGCACTCCTTCGACACTTTCTATGGAAAGGGGGGGGAAATGAAAAAAAGAAATACAATCTAGTTGGTTGGAAGCAAGTTATACAACCATATGAAAAAGGTGGGCTTGGAATTAGATCCTCAAAGCTTCTAAACCTTGCCTTTGCCAGTAAGCTTGTTTGGAGGCTCATAGATGGCAAGAATGAGTGGTGGAAGAAAGTCTTAGAACATAAATACCTTAACTTCCCAAGGCAACAGCTGCTGGACCATGAGACTCTTAACAGAGTGTGCTCAAAATTTTGGAGGATGTGTAAGAGAGCAATTCCTCTTCTTGCACAAAATATCTTCAAAGTTCCCAATGGTGGCAGTCACATTAGAATTTGGGCTGATATGATAATGGGGAAACAACCCATCAATAGTTGGCCAGGTACACATCAGATCTTATCTTTTCTTAATGGTATAGGAATTCAAACTTTGGATCAGATTTCACAGTGGGATGGCCTCACTCAAACTTGGACAGGCTGGGTCTTCCCACGCATCCCTGATGATATGTAAATTAGTCTCACTAATCTGCAAGCTCAGCTCCATGGCATAGCATCTTCCAATCGCTACAGCGATGATGGATTTCGATGGGACCCTTCAGGAACCATCTAC
Organism: Pinus albicaulis; assembly: GCA_034641835.2. Classification (NCBI taxonomy): domain Eukaryota; kingdom Viridiplantae; phylum Streptophyta; class Pinopsida; order Pinales; family Pinaceae; genus Pinus; species Pinus albicaulis. The sequence continues at coordinate 1,564,230,002 of CM076580.1, forward strand.
ACTGTAAAGTTGCCTACCTTATGATATGCAACATCGAATTTCCTATGTCTATTTGGGTGCAGCGGAGACTTGTTTGGAAAGCAGAGACCCTCCCAAAAATTAAATTTTTCCTTTGGGTTCTACTAAGAGGGAAAGTTTTAACTTCTGAAAATCTTTAAAAACGAGGAATTTCTGGCCCATCTCACTGTCCAAATTGTCAATCAGATGAAGAAACCAGCCAACATCTATTCATATACTGCCCCTTTGCCATAGCTTGTTGTAAGGAAGCTTCCCGGAGCATCAATCTACCATGGGCACCCAACACCAGCATCTCAGGAGTTCTGCAAATATGGAGGAAAAGCTATCCCTGGCAGAGGAAAAAAATAATATTGCTCGAAGGGTATGGAATGCTCTGCCCTGTTCTCTTCTATGGAACATTTGGTTAGCAAGAAATCGAATGATCTTTAAAGATAAAGAAACCAGAGTTAGACAGCTCTACAACAAGGCGTGGAGCCTCACCTTGGAAGCTTTGTCAACAAAATCCCAAGGAAAGCTAAACACAGTGGATCTTTATGTGGAGGAAAGAAATTACATAGGATATTTACTGGACAAAAGCAACTTGGTTCAAAGTAGTAGCAATGCCAATACCAATAGCAAGAACTCAAGGTACAGTTGGAAAATTAGAATGAAGGAAGAGGAATTCTCAATATGGCTTAGAGGCTGCAATACACATTATTTATTTTTTGATGGCACCTCATACTTGCTTATGAATAGGGACTGGGAAATCTTTCCAACAACAGAGCAGAAGCATTAGGCCTTTATCAAGATCTGCTCCAACTTCAAAAACTTGGCATAAACACAGCAGTGATTATTGGAGACTCAGCTATTGTCATAAGCCTGATGGTTCACAATAGGGAAGCTACCAACTTGATCTTACAGCAAACTATAAGGCGTTGTCAAGCTCTTGATCTGCAGATGAAAGGAAACTCTTTTTATCATGTTCTTCGCTCCCTCAATAAGGAAGCGGATGAACGAGCAAACAAGGCTTGTCTTCTTCAAATGGGAACACTGCGGTGTAATGCTTTTGAATACCATTGTTATTTTCCATGAATAGATTTAAAAATCCACACAGACTCAAAGGGAAAAAGACCATTGCCATTGGACTCCTAAAATTCATGCCTTTCTTCGTAGAACTGTCTCATGATCTACCTTTTGAATGCCTTGAAAAGGCTCCTCCTATTAACAGCTCTGAAGTGTCTCTTTACAAGCTCTGCAGAATCCCTTTAATGCTCGTGCCAAATCATCCTCCTTCTTGTGAGCTAGCTACTATTTTTTGTGTGATCAAAGCCCTATCCTTGGAGACTGTTCAAGCACCGTGACCCTTAATAACTACTGCAGTCATACAGTCATACAATCTCTGGTATCTTGTCACCATCACTGACCATTTTCTCCTTCATCCTTAAGCTACCATGATGTATCTAGAAGCAGCCTGGCAAAGGCTCGAAATGCAACAGCGGAAGGAAATCCTGAAGACCTCATTGGGAGATCAATCTTACACACAAACATCAACTGAACATGAATTGCAAATATTGTTTAATACTTTTCCAATTTGTAAGAATTTACACTAGCTCAGTTTAGCTCATTGTGAAGAACACTGGTTGAAAAAGGGAATTTGACATCAAATTTGTCCTCAATTGCTCCGCTTCTCGCATGCTCTTCCATGTAACACTAGAGCTCAGACTCCTTTTTCTTTTTTGAATACAAACTAGCATCCGACTTTGTAAATATATATACACACACACACACACACACACATATATATATGTGTGTCTGTGTGTGTGTAATCATTTGTCCATCATATACTATTCATTTCATTCGTTAGCAAGTTATTTTTATTACATTTGTCCTATGACTATTGGTGGAATGGTTAATAAACCCTAATTTTGCTTCAACAAAATTAGAATTATCTTATTTCAATACTCATTTGTTATCATTAATATTTTTTTTAATGACATCCCCATCAACATGTCCTAACTCAGTTACTATTGTGTTATTCTTAGTAGTCATTTCCTCTGCATTGATTCATGTTTTAAGAGATTTAACTTGTATTAATTGTGTATCCGCTCAAGTATGACCAATCTAACCTTCACAGTTTGACTCCAAGTAAACACCTCCCCTCCTACAATTGCAACTATTAAATGGTTATCTTTTGCCCAACTATTGCAACATGCCATTGTCCAAGTCCACTGAATACTTGAAAAGGGATAATAACACAACTTGACCAATGTGAATATCAAAATCAAAGTGGCCTATTCTACTTCCCTTCCAAAATCCCTAAGTGTACGATTCACCTAAGGAAGTCACAACCACACCATTGAACTTTGTGGCAACAATATCCTTTGTGGGGAAAACCTTGAGGTGCCTCCGCCTTGTATGGTAATTTATGCACGTCATTATTGGAAGACTGTAATTCCAAGTTAATAGTTGGAAACAGTTTTCCAACTAAAGGAAGATGCATAGTTTTTTTTTTAGTTAGAAACATATCAGTTGGTATTCGAGCTTAGAATATTTTAGTATGAGAGAGGCACCAGCTTTACTGAGAACTCCCGCCACTTCTAGATGCAAAAAATGTAGAGCCCTATGCAGACTACTCCATCTTGATTCTTTGTTCCTCATGTTCCAATCAGTCCCAAAAACAAGCAAATTTTCTTACTATTGGCACACAATTTCTCATACTACAATGTGAAGGAAAATTGACCCAAATGTGTTCTTTGTGTCAGTGTTTCCACCTTTTTTATTTAATGTGACCAATACAACATCTATGCCAGAGATTGGTCCTTCTTGAGTAGCACGAAATGCTTAATGGTGATCGGAAATTTGTGTTTTGCTTCAAATTCCCTCCTAGTTGCAAATGTGAGCTCTCCATACAATGTTAAAACATGTTAAATACATAAAATATATCCAATAAACTCCCTCTTTATCACATTTCCAGAGGTACTCTGTTGTGGAATATCGCTCTGTATAAGAGTAAATCTTAGGAGTTAAAAATTATGGCACTCCATGAGATCAAATTTCATTCAAACATTGTGTCAAACACGTGGTGTGCATTTCCAATCTGCCATAGTTGGAATACATGGTAAGCAACTTCACAATACTCCTTGTGGCGTCTACTTCAAAAAAAATGAATTGTTAGGTCTATCATAGCTATAAATGCCAAGTTATTTATGCAAACAAAAGAGCCTAAGACATGCCTAAGATGATATTGTTTCCATCTTAAGACCATATGGTTGCACTACTTGTGAGCAAGTGCCATATAATCCCCAAATTAAATCGAATGTGGTAACTTTTTGTATAAATTTGAATGAAATTATATATATTTGTAATAGGGAAATATGATGCTCTAAGAACAAAATATTCCATAACCGTAACCTTTACAGATTCAAAACAAATGTTGATGTGTTGAGTAATGTTACAGAAAATATAATCAGTCATTCATTGACTATTGCTTGAAGTGATTCAATCATTTACTTCGCATTTGTGATTTTGACTTGAAACATTTTCCAAGAATGATTAAACTAGCAAGGACCAAGTTAAGGAAAGCTATGGTTGTATCATATGGCCCTTATGTGTGTTGTGTGTGTGTGTGTGTGTGTGTGTGTGTATTGGGTGATTCTGCTAACTAGTCCATAGTATCTAGATGGCCACAACTCTTGCAACTATTCTTCTTTCAACCAATCAAATTTCTCTAGTAAAATTGACCTTTTCACTCATGAGGCAGTTATAATATAGATCAATTAGCAAACCGTTCCATGATTTTCTTTTCTAAATGTGTAACTTACACCATCATGATCCCTTCACGTCCATCAAGCGCAAGGAATTCAAGAACAAACTAGATTCATTTTCGAATATGTTTACCATATATTTGGTATTGGATTTAACCTTACTAAATTAGAAAACTCTTGCAACTAATTTTCTTTCAAACCAATCAAATTTCTCTAGTAAACTTGACCTTTTAATCATGAGGTAGTTATAATATAGATCAATTAGCAAACCATTCCATTAGTTGATTTTCTAAATGTGTAAGTTACACCATTGTGATCCCTTCGCGTCCATCAAGCGTAAGGAATTCAAGAACTATCTAGATTCATTTTCTAATATTTTTACCATATCTTTGGTATTGGATTTAGCCTTACTAAATTCAACCTAAAGTTGATATTTTCTTAGGAATTAGCACATTGTTCTCTGAACTGCTTCCATGTTTATTTGGCATCTTGTTATGTTACTTCCAACTCAAAAGCCTCAACTATGTTGCTTACTCCATTATTTATGAGGCTATATTTTCCTTCATAATTGTTATAAATGTTTACTACAATTTTTCTCCATGTGACTAATTCTTAATTAGAAATTATGCGTGACAATTTCATGATAGTCCTTAATTACCTGATTTCTCTTTTGTATTTTTTTTTTAATTGTTTAAGAAAAAGAGAACCAATGGATTATGGTTTGTGCTTATAGGCTCATGCGTAATGTATTTAGGAAAAATCCCTTTTTATATTTTACCTAAAGAATCCTTCCAAAAGGAAGCTTAACACACCTTCCTTTAAACATATCTATGGTACGAAGAGTGTCACTTTGCCGGCGTACTCTTGTACACATCTTTTGCCTTGGTTGTGCCTATGATTCTTTATCGCTCCAAGTCATGAAATACTATAAAAAATGATAGAATATACTTTCTTAATGAGTAATGAGTCTTTCATGCAGCTATTTGTGCCCCTAGGCACCCAATCAATCCTTGTATGCAAGGGTGACCTTATCAATAAGTTAATTATTATTTTGATTCCTTAACAGATGTAATGAAATTTCTTAAATCTACTCTTGACAAATTTCTTCACTTATTTTTCCCTTAAACAGGCCACAGTGTTGAACCCTTTAGCTCTGATACCACTTGTAGCATGCTCCAACCTCCCAAGGACACAACTTAAGAAAATAAAAATTTACCTCTCTTTATCTATGTATGACTTACCATATCCCTTCGCCTAGGAATTTAATGATTTGAAATAAAAGTATAACAAATATTTAAATATAGGTGCATTATAGTCTATTGCAATCACATATTTTATTCACATGGTACTTTTCCTTGTTGACTGCTTGGCAATATAATTGTCAACATTTGGGCTAATACGTACCCTGATATTGGCCATACCTAGCAACTAAGCTTTGGTAACCTCGTTAAGTTTTATATTTTTCCTCATCCTTGATATTACAGATCTTTTCTGTAATTACCATTTTAGCTATATAAAAATTGTGATGCATCTCTAATCTTTGAGTTAGTCGTTATATTGACTTTATGGTTCTTTGGAAATCTGGCTCACCTTCCGCCATTGATCTGCCACCGTCACAGTAACCAACTTCCCTCTGCTCTCGGGGTTTGTTCGTCATTTTTTTGCCTCACCATTGTCTTTTCGGTCTGCACTGCTCCAAGAATACCAGGGTTTGAAATCTTCCGCGTCAATAGGTATGTTCTTTCTTTGAACAATTTCAGAGTTCATTTATTACTTGGGTTATTTGTATGCTTCTGTGTCGGCGTACTCACATTCCTTTTGTGTTTGAATAGATGTGCCCGACATCATGGCTTCTTTCTTTCCAACTAATGATTACAGTCACAAACACCCAAATAATTACCCTGATGTTGTTTCCTTTTAAGCAATTATTCTCTTATCGTGAGCTGATTATCAAGGGTTGCTAGATTCACATTCAGGATTCGGCTCCAGAGTCTCAGTCAATTCCATTAGGTAATAACCCCATCTTTTGCAAATTCGTTATGGTATCATGAATTAAACTTTAGGATTCTAGTTAAATCTCTTGCTAACCCTCATCTTCACTTTTGCAAGTACAATATCGGCGGGAAGTTATGTTGAGAGAAAATTTTCCCTTCCATCTCTATATAGATGTTGCTCTCAGACTACTCCTGATAGTCGACTCCATTTGACCCGTTGGGACTAGCCTTCATGCCTCAAATACCTTCAACAAGGTCCCTACTACGTTCTTTATTTGTTAAAGAGTTTGTGAGGTTCTGAAATTAGTATTTATAACACATTTTACAGTTTCATGAAGGAACTACCTATAAGTTTTTATCTTCCCTTTAGCAGTGCCTTCTTATTTATTATTTACCATTGTAACTAATATATTCAAATGTTCGAGAATTAAGAAGAACTTGTTCCTTCTACAAGCCCTGCTTTAGACTTTCATAAAGCACCTAGATTTAAGTCCATAATTAACATGAATTCAGACTATTCCACCAAGGGTTTTATTTTATCTTTACATAATGGAACTAACCAATTCCAAAATATTAACCCTTTTTTTAATTCCTTATACAAGTCTTTAGCAACATTTTTTATTTCATATTCTTGCCAAAACTTCAAGAAATTTTCATAATAGGTTACTACTATCATTCAAATTTTTCTATACACTTTTACTGTTTTAAAATAATAGTTCTATTATGAAACACATCAATATAGACCCACAGTTCCTTCCTAGAAACTTAGCAATAAGAGTACTATTGGGAAAATTATCTGGTTCCATATAATCATCAGTACTAATTATCTAAATAATATTAAATATCTATTTCCCACATAGGCTCACACAAACATATTCTTTTACATAGTCATGTACATGAAAACTATACCATTTCCTCTCAACCAATGAATGTTTGTTGTTCAAAACATATCATACCTCTGCAACTACAAAATTACTTTCATATTTTAGAAGACAATAATTAAAACACTTGTGTGTTCTATTTAAGGCTTGCCATATAATACATTAGGAATGGAGTTCACTCCACTCGACCAATGAGAATGGTCCTTTGTACCAATTCTCCCCCTATGCTAGTTTCATTACTAGAACAATCGTTGACAGTGACCTAACTAGGTCTATTATAGGGTATCAAATATAGTCTAGCCCAGGTACTCACAGACTCATATGTCTGCCTTTCGGATTCCACTAGCTCCAAACAATTCAATAATTCCCTACTCACAGCATCCTGCCTTCCCCTGACAATGTCCTGTGCAAGGAAATAATTTATTTCTCTCTCCCACAGTTTCCTCAAACTTTCTCTCATCCTCTCCTTGGCTTCTGCTTCCACAATTGAAATGATTTATCTCTAGGGGTGTGAGTAACTGTCCCCTAACTATTTGGTAAATGAAACTTTTACTTAGTGACTTTCCCCATAAATTCCTCAACTGGCCATAACCAATTTTTAAATAAAATCAAAATAACTTTAAATATTAAATTTTCAATCAGGGTTCCACATGAGCCAAAGTTATTCCTTAGTTGGCCATAACCAATTTTTAAATAAAATCAAAATAACTTTAAATATTAAATTTTCAATCAAGATTCCACATGAGCCAAAGTTTACTAATTTTACTGTACATAAAGTAAATTAATTATTTACTTCTTACTCGGGTGTTAAAACTAGTTTCACTAACACAATTGTGGAATTAACTTTTGATATTTGTGAAAGAGAAATTCTACATAATCTTAAATTTATACAAAACTACTAGACTTAAATGCCCATTGAAATGGTTGAATTCCCAAATAATATTTTAATTTTACACATGTTTCATCCCAAGCATCATGTGGAAGCAAGATAGACCGCCTTATCACTCAACTTCCACAAGAGGAACGTCTTATCACTCAACACAAAAAACCCATATAATGTCTGCATATATTTCTTAGTATATATATTTTATTAATGTTATGCATGGTGGTGTAATATATTTTATTTTATTTGTATAATACGCGAGCACACACTTTTGAAGCTAAATATATTTATAAGGTTGTCAAAAGATTTTAATTTCTAAGGTACACTTTGATTGTTGAATATATAAAAGTTATCATTTCAATTATCAAATTTATTTTATTTTAATTTCCAAGATACTCAATATTAATTTTTTCATTTTACCTTTTTCCTTAAACTTATGCATTTGGGTAAACTTATATGTATTTATTTATAAAAAAAAAAAAAATTAAGTATATGAATAGGTTTTTCTTTTTTCTAATTAATTAAGTAATTAAAGGTTAATTATTTTTATTTTAAATTTGATATACAATTATGTTTTAATTTTATAATTAATTATTTTTTATATTAATATCAAAAAATAGTTTCGTAAAATAATTAATTATTTTTTATATTAATATCAAAATATAGTTTAATAAAAAATAATTATTTAAAATAACATTAAAATTTAAAATTTTCATATATATATATATATATAATTTAAAAATAACAATATTTCTAAAATATTTTTATCATCAAAATAAATGAAATTATGTGAATTATATTATTAGTAATCATATAAAAAGTTGTTATTACAAATAAATAGTTTTTTTGTTTGATATTTTTTAAGTACTCAATCACATATTAAGTAGGTTGATCAAATTCACTTGTTTATATTTGCAATGGAATAAGAAAACATCCAATAATTCAAATAAACTTTGTTTATCTATATATTATTATAGATATCTCATATACGCCTATATTAAATCATAATTAAAAAAATATTTGTTACAATACCAACTTCTAAACCTTTAAGCTCATAAAAAATTAGAATGATTTATTATTGGATTAAATAAATAAATAAAATCAAATATATAAATAAAATTTTAAAGAAAATCAAAGAATTATTTATCTTTTTAAAACAACTAAGACAATCTTTAAACTACAAATAATCAACAAAATACAAACAATTTTAATGTTTCCTATTTATAACCTAAATCTTTTTAAAATATCATGTTATTGTTTTATCTTAATTATAATAACTTCTTACTTTTTCTTTTTCTTTTTCACAAGAGGTGCGTACTAAACAACGCTGCTTTTGTTAAGTAATTAAAGATGTTATGTTCAAATTTCAACACTTGTTAATGTGACGCAGTAATATTTCCATTTTTTTAAATGTCTCAAACGTTAAAAATAAAAATAGTAATGCATTATTTTTCAAATGTTATTTTCTTAAAAGTTATAAACACGTTTTAATTTTAGATTATTTATTTTAAGGTTATCTCAAATTTATTTCAATTTTAGATTATTATTTTTTTAATCTCTTTTCTTTTTTTGGTAGTTTAGATTTATTTTGGGTAGATTGATTTGTAGTATGTTTTAAGGAAAATATAAAGATATTATTTGGTTATTTTCAATTTATATTTATTTATATATATATATATATATATATATATATATATATATATATATATATTTTTGTTTGTTTGATTTAGGGAGATTTGAATGTTGAATTTCATAGTTTACATTATACTTTATAACACAATAATCACTAATTGATCTTTCTGTGGGTTTATATCGATTTTGCACGGGTATTGCTCTTAGTCGTTGGAGGGAAAGTACCCCAAGTTCTGGTGTTGATCAGAGGCTCAGTATTTAGCTCAAAAATAAAAGTGCTCAGAAATGTTCAAAACCATAACGATTGGATAGAGCTCGTCACCAGGATTCCAACGTAACTCGTTTCATCAAAATCCGAGTTCGTATGAGTAAGTTATGATTTGTTGTCCGTTTTCTCAAATAAGTAAAAAATGTATAGAACAGTGACAGACTGATGACTTGACAGTCCAGTCAGCACCTTAGGAATATCCAGGGAATATTCTCCAATTTTCAGCGAATGACAATGTGACAAGTGTCACAGTCAGATTTGCTAATGTTGCTTGGGAAATTGAAATTTTCTTCCTATTCTAAGGTTGAAATTTTAATTATATGGGTGCATTATTATTTTGATATCATGGTGAAATTTGAGCCAATGGAGAAGGGCCATGTGGAGCAGCCAAAGGCTGCCACGTGCCCTCCCCATGGCATCGTATGGTGCACATATCTTCGAACTGCAATGGTTAGGTATTAACCTTTGGTGGAGGCCTTTACATTTGGTGGAAATGGCTTTTATATCTAGCAGAGGAGATAATTATATGGTGGACTAGCTCTAAACCTGGTGGAGGCGATAACCATATGGAGGAGCAGCTCTAACTTTGGCAGAATGGACAACATGGTGGTGGAGGTACTAATATAGCAAAGGCGCATACATTATTTATATGCAAGGTTCAAATCAAAGGTTCCATTCAATAAAAAAATATATGACCAAGGAGGGGTGGAGGTTGGGGTCGACCCCGCAACCTCCCCTAGACTAGCACTCGTACCAACCAATAAACCACACACAGTTTCTTAACTCTTATGGGATGATGCTTATACTTAAACTATGTTTGCACTGAAGTTGGGGGCCTAGAGAGCCCATATGCTCAAGAGCGAAGAACCACGGCTTAGCATTGTTCACCACGTGGAGTTTTAAATCCATTAAACCATGTTTAATATGCCACTAATCCGAGATTAGCCACCATAACCCGCGGTCAAGCATTAAACGCGCTTAGCACTAATTACACCTTAATCACACTTTAAAACACGTTTATCATTAAGGTAATGCGTAGTTAACTTAGCGGCGGACTTGGCGGAGCTCGCCAAATGTGGAGAAGCTCCAGTTTTAGTGGAGTTGTTTGGCTGGATTCCAGATTTAGTGGAGAATTTGTAGGAAAATTTGGTTTTTCCATAACTAAGACAATTTTCGACCAATTTTGGCTCAGGAAGAATCATTCTTGGTAGATTTTTATGTTTTGGATCCATTGGAGCAGGTTACAGAGGCAACAGGAGACTATAAACAAAAATTTTGCACAATTGAAGCTAATACAAAGGCCCATGCCATGGAAGTTGGACCAAGGAGATGTAGCCCAGGAGGGGTGAACTCCTTCATCAAAACCATGTGTATTTGACTCGGTTGTTTGTGTTTGTTGTGTGTTTATATGTTGTTGTTCAACATTTAGTTTTCACGCTTTTATGTTCATGAATTACACTTAATCTCATCAAGTTTGTTGATTTATCAATCATAATCACATGTATAAACCCTGTATTCAAGAAGAAAAACTAAGCATTTTCATATTAAATCTAAAACTTATATTGGCACATCATTAAATAATAATCAATTTTGTATCAGAGCAAAAGGTTATTTGATTGCTTTGCTTGAGATTGTGCAAGAAGGGTTTAATAGTTGCAATTTTGTGATGCTTACAAGGTTGAAGTTGCAGAGAGGAGAAGGGAAGATATTGGTTGTTAGTCCTGAGATTAGGACAAGAAGAAAGAGAGCTGAGAGAGTATCATCTTCACCCAAATTTCCATTCATATCTGCACTTGAAGCACCTCAATTTCTATCTCCAGCAGTTGAGATTGAAGAGGTACAAATTGCACAATAATCTGAGGTGATTGAAAAGGTACAAGCATCAAAAGTTGAGCTTGAATCATTATCCATTATGTCAAGTGTTGGAGAGACTCAAGGACATTTAGAAGAGGAATATTTCAAGGGAGACTTCAAGGACATTCAGAGAATGGTTAAAATCATGTTTGATGCATTTACTGTAGAAAGAGCAGGAGAAGGTTCTAAGCCTCCACATGGAGAAGGAACTTCAGATGACAAGAAGGATGAAGAGAAGAGTTCTAAAGGCAGTGGAGGAAATCCACCTCCATCTCCACCATCCTCATCCTCTTAATCTTCATTAGCATCTTCATCTTCCACTTCCACCACAAAAACCACCCACACTCATTCAAAAACCCCTAAAGGAAAAACTCCATTACTCAAGTTGGACATCAAGTTTGAACTTCCTGTGTACAATGATGAGGTAAATGCAGAGAAGTTGGACAATTGGATCCATCAATTGGAAGTATATTGCAGAATTCAGAATCTACAAGAGGACTACATAAAGATCTAGTTGGCTTCATTAAGGCTAGAAGGAGCAGCACTATTTTGGTGGGAGGCAAAGACTCAAGAGGAAATGTGAATCCATGGTAAGATAGCCATTTCTTGGGTTGAATTAATTTCTTCCATTAAAATACAGTTTTATCCATTAGCCTATATGAGAAAATAAATTATGAGTTGGAAAAAATTTAGGCAACTCAAGGGCCAAACAGTTCAAGAGTACACCCAGGAGTTTAGAAAGAGGGCTTTGTTGTTAGGAGTAAACTTGAATTCCCAAGATACACTCTTGAAATACATTGGGGGTTTACATTCCTACTTGAAACATACTATCCTTTTGTTTAACCCAAAAAACTTAGATGGAGTATGTGTGAAAGCCACACATCTTGAAGCAAGGGGAAAGAACATTCAGGAAGAGAGTAGTAAGAAGAAGCCATTCAAGGGTAAGGGAAAAGAGAAGGGAGGAAAATGGAAGGGAAAGAAGAATGCAAACATAAAGAAAGAAGGGGAGAAAACTACATGCAAACTCTGTTCCAAAGAGGGGCATGATGAAGCCCTCTGTTGGAAACTACATCCCGAACTATGGCCTAAGAAACCAAATAACAAGGGGAAACAAAAGATGACTGCCACCACACAACAAGACCTTGGATCCGATTCAGGAGATGAGACCAAGATCGTAGCCATGGTTAACAAGGGAAAGGAACCCATAGCAAGTTATTAGTTCCTAAAATAGTCACAACAACACTCCAAATGAAGACAGAAGGATAGAATTGTTCCATGTGAGAGTGATTTCAAATCATACAAAGATTGATGCATTGTTTGATAGTGGGTCACAAGCAAACCTGATTTCAGAAGACTTGGACTTAGAGTAAGCGGTTGTGTTCAAGCACTCCTATTGTTCAACGTTCGTCGTTGAGGTATTAACTTTATAAGTTTATACTGTTAATTAGTTGCAGTTGTCTCCTTTCATCCGGTAATAAAATAGCAAATTTTTTGGCTAAAACAATGTTGAGTTAATTAGTTGTAGCCGGTTGTTGTATCCTTTCTCGTTTTAAATGGTAATAGAATAGTAAATACAAACCTTGTTGGGCTACACACTTGTATTTGTCGATTTTTCTTATGTTTCCAGGTGAACATTCTCAAGTTGACATGTCAACCAAGAGATATATCATATGAGTCTATAGTAATAGTTAAAGGAAGTGTCAATTGAAATTATATGTTTGTTGCTTTCTTGTAATCGCTTCACCAGAATTGTTAGTTAGGAATGTATTTTTAATTTTCCAAAACTCGTGCATATGTCTCCTCTGCATACCCTATTAGATAGACACATTTAAAATGTCAAAATTAACCTTATGCGCAAAGATCTGTAACCAATTTTCAAAAGGAAAAATAGCATATCGACTAAATTCCTCCTCTCATTGTGCGACATTCAGAAATATGTCTTTATATCCCTCTTCCTAGAAATCTCTAGCATGCAACATGAGCAAATTAGCCTACTACCTACGTTTGAAATGATCTTGAGTCAAATGTGACCAAGACCAAATGCCTTATGATGAACTTTGTATCTGGCATGTGGCTTATAAATTTTTTGGTGTTACTTTCTGTATGATTCCCTTATTGATTTTACAAAACATTTCCTAATACCATATGGTATGGTTGGTGGTGTTTCCAAGCCATTTTCGAGAAAGCAGACCTCATTTCAACTATTTTTCTATGTTTTTGACTTTTTATCAATTTATAAAATCATTCACTCTTTCATAAATCAAACAGGGTACAAAACTATTTGCTGCTTTAAGTTGTAACCTTCCATAAATATTATTGTGGGCAGATTGAGTATCAGGCATGTTAACTGATTTGCATCGGATTTTTGATGCACTGAATGGATTTCAATATTTGGTAGTGTCAAAATATTGTCCTTTTTGTATGTTTCACTTAATTTGTATGTTAATATCTCTCATGTATGTGTTTGTTATTTGATACCAAATCAGAGAATTCCCATTATCCTTACTACATGAACATAAAAAAGTTTATGAAACAATTTTTTGTCAATAAGGTACTTGATATCACAAGGTGGGATCCCAAAAAACTTTGACATTGGAGGTCTTCACTGTCCACAAGATAATGTGTTTATATAATAGTATAAGTTATAAGTTATGTTCTCACTTACAAAAGAGTGGGCCATGGTAAGGAAGTTGTAGAATTAAAATTTAAAACATAACATGTGCAAGTGGATCGAACGTTTTTCTTCTTTGGGGTAAAGAGTATAATTTTATAAGTCTATAATCCATAATAATTTCTTTCAATTTTATTGTGTGAGACACACTGATCTTTGACTAGTTTATTAGTTTATGATAATATGCAAACTAAATACTAGTATTTTGAGTTTTACTTTTTGTCATTTATGTACATTGTAAAATCTTTTTTTTTGTTCCATTTCTAATGTTTTTTTGTATTTTAATGTAAATTTTCAATATTGATACCATGTATAGATGGTTGGGAAATGAATGTGGTAACAACAACAACAGAATGAGACCCCAATACCTCGACAAGCTCCACAAGTTCAACAACAAAATGCAGAGGCAACAATAGGTACCCACAAGCAATCAAGCAACATTTCCAAGAAGCCCTTAATGAAGTTCATGAAGAAAATAACACAAAACAAGGAAAAAAAATAGTGGGGGATATGAGGAATGGAAATGCACTTTCTGTGACCATGTTTTTAAGTGTAGCTATACAAGAGTATGACATCAACTTTTGCGCATACCTGGGTTAGGAGTGAAGGGTTGCACATGTAACCTTGAACAAAGAATGGATATGATTAAGCTTCACATTAAAGAAAATGGAAACAATGAATGTGATAGCAGTATTGTATCTCCTAATAATAAGAGAGGTAGACATAAAGATTCATCCCAATGTATGAATGAAAAAATTCACATCCAAATTGAGACTAATCAAGGGAGTTGTAGCACTAAGAGGACTAGTGTAAGTGAATCCATTCAAAATATGTACACTATATTGCATACATATGAAGCAGGTGATGGCATGCCATATTTTTTTATGGCGAATGGAAATTCATTTAATGCCACTCGTTCACCATACTATAAAGAAATTGTGAGAAAATCATAGTTACAGGGACATGATATGAACCCCCAGGGTACAACAAAATGAGGACTTCATTATTAGATAGAGAGGTGATAAGAATGCATCGACTTATGGAGGATCTCAAACAATCTTGGGTTCATTCAGGTTGTTCAATTGTCATGATGGTTGGACAAATATTCAACAAAGACCTTTGTTGAATTTTATTGTCACATTACCATAATGGCCTTATTTTTTAATAGCAATTGATTGTAGTGGGAAAAATGAGGATGTTACTTTCATGTTTGAAATGTTAAAGGATGAAATTGATGAGGTTGGTCATTCAAATGTGGTACATTTCATCACAGATGCAACATTTTTTTGTAGAACAGCGAGATTGATGATCCAATGTCGATATATGCATATATTTTGGACTCCTTGTTGTGTACACTCCCTTAAAAATCTCTTAAAAGAAAATCATTTCATATGTGAGGGAGGCAAAAAATTTCATCTGCAACCACCATTCTTCCTTGGAAATTTATAGGATGTATTCAAAGAAGCATTTTTTAAAACCTACAGAAACAAGATATGCCACATAATTTTTTTTTCTTGACCTCATGGTTAAGGTTTATGCATCTTTAAAGCCACTATTGTTTCCTCAGAGTGGAATGCATGGACTGATTCTAAGTCACCTCAAGTGAAGAAGATAAGAGAAATGCTTCTTAATGAGGATTGGTGGGCTGATTGTAGATATGATGTCTCTTTCACAACTCTAATTGTGGAGTTGACCAGGTATGTTGATTCATATTCTCCTTCTCTTGGAGAAATATATGAATGTTTTGATACCATGGTGGGAAAGGTAAATCACATCATTCGCCAAAGAAACCCTTCTTTGAAGTCTTCCTATTTATTATGAAGAGGTAAAACAAAGGTTTCTTGATGCTATAACTAAGATGTATATTGTTAATGAAGCAAGTATGATACAGGTGCAATTTACTGCTTTTGGTACATTAAGCCCTTTTGCATTCAGCCAAAATGAAAAAAGGGACATCAAGCATTATGCTCAAAATAAATCCCTTGGATGGAGGAGAATGTATGGGGGCCAGGTTCCAAAGCTCTGAAATCTTACTTCACATTTTCTATCTTAGGTTGTTAGTTCCTCGGCTACTGAAAGGAATTGGTCCACTTATAGTTTCAACACTATGTTAAGAGGAATATATTTATCTCTAATATAGCAAAGAAACTTGTTTATGTGCATATTAGTCTTTGGCTTTGTTCAAGGAAGATACCTGAATATTTAGAAGGACTTGTTGCACCATGGGATGTGAATGTTGAAGATACTGCCCAAATTGACGATGATGATGACAATCCTTTACCAAATGCAGGATTGGTTGGCATACCTTTAGATGACATTGTTGCATCTGATGATTATGGTGATGACATTGATCCAGTACCCAGTGAAGCTCAAGTTTATATGGATCTCCTTGATGCTGAAGATCGTATTATTTGATCATAAGCTTTGTATTTTTGTTGTTATATTTTGGAGGATTTTTCCTTTTTAAGTTTTTTTTTTCAGTATGAACATCAATATGATTTTGGTGGCTTTTAGTTTTGGTTTTAACTTTTTATGGTTGTCTCTTGACTGATGAATCATTTAAAAATTCAATCTGGTATGTACATTTAATCTTTACACTATTTAAAAAAAAATCATATATATTAAATTTTATTTTTTAATATATTATATTATTGTGGCTCCCAACTTGATGTTTCCTGTAAATTTGGGCATAGCTTCTAGCCATACCAGATACTTGTTCCCACATACCCAAAGTACCCACGTACCTGAAACTCATGCAACATAGGTTTATATAAATATTAAATTTATTTTAAATATTAAATTTAATAAATTTTAAAGGTTAAAATTTAAATATTAAACATATTTTATTAACTTAAGGTGATGTGGAAATCAATTTTAAATTTCAGGTTATTCTTTTTTTTGGCTTGATCTCTTATTTTAGGTAGATTAAATATACCTTGGGTAGGTTAAATGTTCGCTAATCACAGTTTATTTTAAGGGAAATGTGAAAGGGTTATTAGGTTAGTTTAAGATTGTGTATATGTTTTTGTTGTTAATTTTTTTAAATGTTATTTTATTAAATAACTTTTTGTTGGTTTATACAACCTAATAATTATTGTAATTGAAAATTTCATTTAATCTAGAAAAAAAAGATAAATGTGTTTTTAAAAATGTGCATCATATTAACTTGTTTACATTATATGATAGGTGCTTAGTATGTGTTAACCTTCACGTCTAGATTCCAAACTAGGTCCCTATGGTGGAGATATAAATGACCCATTTGATATCAATGTGAGACTATTACAATCATGCACTATGAACTATGAATAAGGAGCCCTTTGTACTTAACCCTTTTACATGTTTGACCTATTTCCATTACTCTAAGGGATTCCCATACCATCAGATTAATTGAGCAATCCATGTTTGTTGGGAATGACAAAATTGTAATTTCCCCAACATTCATGAGAATGATAAATATCCACACTTTGTACTTGAAATTTACAAGGAAAAATACTTCCTAAAGTTGTATTATAGATAATGATGGATATGAACATATTATGATGGACCATGAACTTCATGTTGAATGTTGGGGCTAACCCTAAGGATAAATATGAACCCTCTCCTTGAACTAGATTGTTTCCTATTACCTAATGTGTTGTTTTATGTCGTCCATGTAGTTGTTTTATTGTGATGTTGTCACTTATTTATGTCTCCTAGAGGCAAAACTTTGTTATTCTTTTTGTAGCCTATATAAAAAACTTTTGTACTTGAGTAACAATCTATCGTGCATTTTATCTCTTTTGCTTGTACTCATTGTGGCAATTTTAAGAAACTAAGTTTTTTCAGAAGAACTACTTTATAAATACATATTTTGTACATTTTGTGAAAGAACATATATATATAATTTCATTTAATCCAAAAACAAAATTACATTTTTCATATGTTTTGAATCATGTTTTGATTCCTTTTACAAAATCTCTGTATTATATCAAAAAAAACTTAGTAAAGTTAAAACAAAATTTTAGTGAATATATGATATAAAAATGCTTTATTAAGGCCTTCTCTAAATAATTCATATCAAGCTTATATACTAAATAGTAAAAAGTCCTAATAATTACAACTTTGGTTGTAAAAATTAAGATATAGTGCTTAACAGTGATTAAAAATAATGTTACAAACATCTTCAACATCTACATATACATTCCATACATTGTTTTGAATACCTAAATATTAAGAAAAAACAAAATTTCACCCAATAGAAAACAATAAAAGGATGGATGAACATATTCAGAGGACTATCCATCCTATTCTTCCAAAATGTGCAATGATTTATATCCAACAATAATGCAGCCTTTGACAATCCATCCACCAATGCATCATTTCCATGTAAATGTGGTGAAAATAATCTAATAAATGTAGAAGTGATGAGTTGGATCTCCTTGAATATGGGCCTTAACAATAAATTTCCATAGAACATAACCCTTGCATCTAATGTATCACCACAAGTGAATCACCAAATATTCATATTCTCCTAACAATCACAAAAGATTCAAGTGAATAAGCTTTAGATCCATAAGTTTTACAAAGTTATTGTATCCCCTTCGAAGAATTGCTTTGGACTTAAAAACATGTGCCTCCCTCAGGAATAAAACGCCACCAACCCCCCTTAATCACAAGGTCTCCTTGAGAATATCCATCATAATATTCCCATGCTCCTGACCTATCCATCTCTTCCACCACAAATTTCCTTTGGGGTTTCTCATTCTTTGTTTGTCTAAAGCTACTAATCCTTTTCAAACCTTGAGAAACACACTAACTAATTATAATGAGGTTATCCTCAAATACATTGGCATTTCGTGCCAGCCAAATACCCAATGTAATAATAATTGGTAAATCTTTATAATTTTGTGAATTTATATTCTCACATCAATACCTCAAGCAACCATCCAAAAATTTCCCCTCCAAACATATTTCAATCCAATACTTAACTACACTCCTTTCCATACTTGAAGAAAAAAATGATAAAACATATGTAAATGTAAAACATTGTCCTCAACATCATTACAAAGATAGCATATACTAGGACCATGTCTATTCCACTTTTGTTGATTGTCCCAAGTCATAAGCTTGTCTCTGAGTGCTAATCACATAGAGATATTTGAGTTAGTGGGGCATTTAAATTCCCACACATACTTGAACCATCACTCTATATCCCCATTAAACATCTTCATAGAATACTCTATACCATAGTTTAGGAGTCTAACATATTCTCATTGAATTCTTCAAACAAATCAATTCATCCCCATAATCCTTGAAATGAACATTATTGGTACTTAAAAGACGCATTGTATTTGTCTTAGGCAACACCACCCTCACAAAATAATTGTATCACTTATGTTGATTTCCTCTCTTGCCATCAAATTATTGTGAGATTAAACTTTGCCACCTAATTGAGAATAAAGTATCCCTTATCATGCAAAGTATTCACGAAATTCCATAAAACTACATAATTTTTCTCACATATAATTGATGGATCCTCTCCCAATCTGATTTTAATTCCTCACCTTATGAGCCACCTAGAAACCAAAGTAAAAGCCATTATCATTTCTTTCCAAACTATGGGAGCATCATGAAAATATTTTGCAACCTTCTTAATCTAGGTTCATACTTTTGAATAACAACCTAAACCCATAGCCCCTTCCCTACAATCAATCTCCACTTAAATTGGTAGTAAGATATTTTGAGAAAAAGATGAATGTTTTTAATGCACCATCCACCATATTCCTTGCGAATTGCCATTTTTTTTCCATTTAACTGATGTTATATCACATTGTTCCTTAACCCCATGGTAGAAAATCCACGTAAATTCAACTGATCTTGTAATATGCTAAACAAATTACTTGAATCTACTTTACAAATTGTGGAAACCAATTACAATCGCAAAATCACATGAACAAGAAAGAAAAAGAATTTCAATCGCACAACACAAAGATTTATATGGGGAAAGTCTCAGCTAAAAACCTCACTATTTGTATATTAATTCAAAGAATATGAAAATAATACTATGCCTCTCTCAGGATTGAGAGTTCTCTGACCTATCTTTGTCTATCTCACTGCTTCCTAGGCTGACTCTGACCAATACTTAGCCAATTTCCTAACCTTCCAAGCTCCTACTTCCCTGCGTAGTTCAATGAGGAATTAGGCCCCTATTTAATGAGAAATTCCATAATAATAATTGTGTAGTACATCAAAGCTCTTCCTCTGACTCCATGCACCACTTGTACAATTTTCTGATTATACAACTAATAGTACACTTCTCTTTAACTCCAATCTCAAGTGGGTCTTCCTCAGAACTGACATGCATGAGTTATTTATGAGTGAATTATCATTTATCTTATTGATCACTGCATCTGAATTAAATCTAATTTAATTCACTTGACCTTTCACTAGTTCCTCCATCAGTTAGAACTAGTTACACTGATTTTAACTCTAATAATTTAAGTTAATTAATTACAACTCAAAATAAACTCAACCAGGTCTCCTAAAAATTAGGAGATACTCTACATGCCTCTAGTTTGATTCTCAAATCGAACTAACTAAGTCTTCCTGACTTAGTTAACTCGTATAAGTTGTCATGTGATGTGTAATTACAATTTCCTTCTAATTTAATTAAGGGAAAATTAAATTAGAAGCCCCTTCTTGTTGCCATTTTCAATATTTCTTGTTGCAAATTTTAACACTCCGTCTCAACAAGAAAGGAATTCAACTCTATCCCGATCTGGTACCTTTGGAATGTTCTGCATGCAACACTTCTCTCTAATGTTGTTTCCAATGTAACTTATGCAATTGAAAAACATCCAAACTGAATCAATTGTGATTAGTATGATGCATCTGTCCCCAAAGTCTTTGATTGCTACTACTACTGTACTGTCTACTAAAAACTCTGCGTTATTGTTGACTCTGCACTATGCCATTTTCATTGCTGCCAACTCTGCTATGTACTGCCCAGTATCTGACTGTTGCTAGTGTCTTCATCTGTCACTCTGACATTTGATTATGTCAACCACCACTTATCCATCCCACTACTGTGTACTGTGGGCTCTCGTAGCAAGCTAATGATCCATGAGATAGAACATCTCAATGGACCCTGCCCAAATTTCTGCACTCCTGGTACTATTACTTCACATCACCCCACCTCTCTCATGCAGGTATGGATGCATGTACTGCTTTTGTCCACTTGGCTCGAACTCTCCTCCTGGATCTTGCTACACACTACTTCCACTCTGATGGGTCTTTAGCATCAGATGTTGGAGGCTTCGAGATATCATGATCTATGAATCCCTTTAGCTGATTATATTCCAACACTTCCTCCATCATGTCCTTCCAAGAAATATAATCTGAACTACCCTCAAGGGCATATTCGAGTCTCAATCCGTAGAAAGACATCCTGCTAGCTATGAAGAATGATACTGCAAATTTGATTCACCTGCAAGGACAACTTTCAATTCTTCTCTTTTATTGTGATTTATGCTCTAATACCATGTAGAAAATCCACGTAGATTCAAATGATCTTGTAATATGCTAAAAATAAATACTTGAATCTACTCTACAAATTGCATAAACCAATTACGATACAAAAATCACATGAACAAGAAAGAGAAAGAATTTCATTTGCACAACACAAATATTTATCTGGGGAAAGCCTCAGCTAAAAACCCCTCTATCTATATATTGCAAAGTCAAAGAATATGAGAACAATACAATGCTTCTCTCAGGCTTGAGAGCTGTCTACACTATCTTTGTCTGTCTCACTGCTTCCTAGGCTGACTCTGGTCAATACTTAGGCAATTTCCTAGCCTTCCAAGCCCCTACTTCCTTGTGTAGTTCAATGAGGAATTAGACCCCTATTTAATGAGGAAATTCCCTAATAATAGTTGTGCAATACATCAAGGCCCTTCCTCTGACTCCATGCACCACCTATACACTTTTTTTATTATACAACTGATCGTACACTTCCCTTTAACTCCAATTTCAATTAGGTCTTCCTCAAAACTGACATGCATGAGTTATTTATGAGTGAATTATCAATTATCCGATTGATCACTGCATGTGAATCAAATCTAATTAAATTCACTTGACCTCTCACTAGTTCCTCCATCAGTTAGAACTAGTTAAACTAATTTTAACTCAAATAAATTAAGTTAATTAATTACAACTCAAAATAAACTCAACCAAGGCTCCTAAAAAGTAGGAGACACTCTACATGCCTCTACTTTGACCCTAAACTAAAATTAACTGAACTAACTAAGTCAAAGTCTTCATGGCTTAGTTAACTCGTACAAGCTATCATGTGACGTGGAATTATAATTTCCTTCTAATTTAATTAAGGGAAAAATAAATTAGAAGCCTCTTCTTGCTGCCATTTTCAATATTTCATGTTGCAAATTTCAACACCCATAAAAGGAATACCAAGCTAATCCCTTATATTCTTAAGAACACCCATTAAGTTGAAAGTAAAAGACAACCAATGCATTGGAAAAGCCTCTGTAATTGACTTAGCCATTGCAAACATTTTTTTAACCTTTGCGAGGAGCCAATTCAATTGTCTTTAAACATAATCAGTTGGACTTACACACGCCGACATGCACACACATCGCCCTTTGGAAATAGAGATAAGTCTTGGTCAACCAAAAGGCTCATTAAACAATAATGATATTGCCCACAATTATGTAGAGTGAGTTAAAAAATAGAAAAACTCAAACCATTTTAATGAGTCTATTTTTTTTACAACGATGCAAAGCTCCACTTTAATCCACTCTTTTTTTTTGAAATATCTACAATTCAAGTCTTTTAAAATGAGTTAAAACCCATAAATTAAAGTTCTATGATAAGTTTCACATCACTTACATAAGCTACAACTCTCAACCAAATTTCTACTAAATTTAGAAGAAAAAAAATAGATTGAAAAATATTTGAATTTATTAATTTCTTAACTTATTTACACTTATATCAAAAATATAACAACTAAACCTATACAATAAACAAATTAAAACAAAATTCATATTTAGATCATACTTAAAAAAAAACAAACATTTAAAATAAATAACAATCCTATCAAAATTTTAAAACTAAATTATTTTTATAAACAATAATTCCAAATTACCATTAAACAACAACCCAACCAACTAATCTCACACTGCATATCATTTAAATTCATAGCTAAACACCTAGATCAACCATTCAAAACACAAACTAATCTCACAGTGCATATCATTTAAATTCATACTAAACACCTGGATCAACCATTTAAAACACAGAAATAGCAACCCTATCAAAACAAACAATAATTCCAAATACAACCTAACAAACTAATCTCACAGTGCATATTTAAATTCACAACTACACACCTAGATTTATTTCTACACCACATATGAAAGATATATGCTATGTTTTTCTTGAGAGAAATGAAAGCAACCCACCACCCCAACTTCTTTAGGTTTCTTGGACACTAGGATTTGGGGTGTCGGTGCTCCCTTTCCTTTTCATCTTCATTTTCCAATCCTACCAATCGAATTTAATATTAAATTGAAGCATGGCAACCATACTTCCGAATTTTTAAATAGGGATGGGTGACATCGAGAGAAGGTTTGTCGGTTATTTGGCAAAGGTACGATTATGGACATTAAATTTTATTATATTATGCAATTTATTAGCGGTGACTACCAACAACGTCCTTTAATGCAATATTTTAATTTTATATCACGTCATAACTGCTATTGCTATTGTGATATTTTAATTTTATATTATTTAAGTAAATTGAATATATTCTATATGTTTTGGATATTTTTTTTAATTTTTTAATTTTTTTTATATTGTTTAATCAAATTGAATATATTTTATGTTTGGAAATATTTTTATGATATATGTTTTTATTTGTGGCAATGGGAAATTTTAAAATTAAAAATTAAAAATATAATAAATTAATTTATTATTAATTTGAAATTGTTCTTAAAGTGTAGTTCAATTATTTTGTATTTTGTTTTTAATTATTTTTAAATTAATTTTATTAAAAATTATAAAGATTTATTAAAAATATAAATTTAAATGATGTACTCTAATCATTTAAATATTTTATATTTTTAATTAAAAAATTATAAAGGTTTATTAAAATTATAAATTTAAAACGTGTATTTTAATAATTTAAATATTGTAAACTTTTATATGCTTAAAAATATTTATATAAAAAAATACAATTTTCAAAAATTTCTAATAAATAAAACTGTCGTAATCTTAGGGACACAGTGTTTTATTATGATTAGATTTTTGTTCATTTTAATATTAAGATCAAAATTAAATACATAAATTAAAATAAATATAATAAAATATAATTTCTTTTGCTTAGGATTATAAAAAATAATGTAAAAACAACTATATCAATATATGTAATTAAGCTTGTTATCGTCCTTTTGTGTTAATTCAAAGGTTTTGGGTTTCAAAATGACTAGGGGGTGGTTAGTTAATGAATAAGGGGGAAGGGTAGTTTTGAAGTGTTTTATATGAAGTTAAAAAAAATAATTTATTTAATATTTAATAATAATATTATTTTTAATTTTAATTTAAATATTTTATAAATTTTATGAAACTAATTTTTGATGAGATAGAATTATATATATATATATATATGGTATAAAAGAAATATATTTTGAGACGTTCTCATTTAAAGTGCAGTACTAGTTAGTTTTGGTAGGGAAAGTGTTCAAAAAAGCAAAATTGGGACTGTTCTTGTTGGGGAAACCGGTCTCGAAATTATACCAGTTTTAAGTAGAAGTGTTGCCCCATATGGGGAAACCATCACGAAACATAGTCAACCAAAATTTAAACAAACTATGCAAGAAAAACTAAAGCAAAAAAATTGCATTGGAATTGTTACTAGCAGAGGTGAGAGACCACGTGGTGCTATTCCTTCCGTGGTGTGTCATGCTTCATGTCTTCAGGAGGTGGCTCTTCCACAATGAAGCAGCCATAATCTTATGAGGAGTCATCGTCCTGCTTCGACAACTGGGTAGTCAGCTCTGGCGCGAAGGCAGAGCGTGCACCTGGAGCTGCAACATTATCATCCTTAGCTAAGATATTGCCACAATCACTACCCGAGGAGTACACAACTAATTTTGTGGGCAGAGCCACCTATTTTCTAGGTTGCTGGAAATAGGAAGGCGTCATTGTGGATTTCCTCATTCGTTTCCGAGAGCCCGAGCCAACAGAGCTGGAAGGGACATCTGGGAGGCGCAGCGAAATGAGGGCAGAAACATGTTGCTGGTCCAGAGCCTTTGTTGAATTCACATTTAATGTGAGCTCAACAAGGCAGTCATTGCAAAGGGGGACAGAGCAGTCATCGCGGAGGGGGATAGGAGGGCGGGAGGGTTGGCTGCGTCCACGGCCTCAACGACACCTCATTCTGTGGCGACGCAACATGGAGGCATTAGACTGCTCAAGGAAGGAGGGATGGAAGGCAGGCTTGCGAATGGAGAGAAAGCAGGAGGCCTCAAGATGAAAAGAGGGCAAGGGATGAAGGGTCGAACTCACAGAACAGAGGCCGAGCACCTGAACAGAAAGGCGACAGGAAGAAGCAGAGGGATGGGCATCGCCAGAGGCCATGAAATAGCGAAATTGGACGCTGCAAGGACAATTGGAAAATCTAGGAGCAAGTGGAAGAGTAATGGCGTCGGGGTGATGGCTGCAGGCCTTAATAACTCCCTCGTGTGAGCCATGCGTGGCCATGTGGTCGTGCCAGCTACCGCACGTAGGAGTGGCCAAGTTATGCATTTGAAATGACACCCGCATCCAGGAAAATTACAAATATTAATTATAATAAAAATAAGAATAATAATAATAAAATTATTTTTATATATATTAAATTTAATAAAAATAATTTTAAATTGATAAAATTACAAATAGAAAAAAATTATAATTATAATCATATAATTATCTTTATTTTCTCATAAATTTTTTAATTCATGTTATGATTATGTCATTTATAAAGATTTTAATCTTAATTTTCACTATCTTACTCTACTTTGTTGCATTAGAATGTATTAAAAACTAGAGTATAATGTTGTTACTTTTAAACATAGGTTATGTTGTTACTTTTAAACATATGTGGGGATTCTCACGGCCAGATAAACCAGGAGAATGTGCGAAGTATCTTTTTCACAAACACCCAAAAAACAAAATTAGACATTTTGGTTAGACAATACAAAACATAAGAAGCTACCATATATATTAGTTGGTATAACATCCATTGAGATTCATAAGAAGAAATAAGCGTTAAATTCTTTGCACTCAAACTAGCAAGAGCAACAATATCAGAGTGGCATTGGAGATGTCCTTCAATATGGACCAACCATATGGGTAGACCCCCTTGTTTTTGGGAAAAATGTGTGTATAAAGTTATGAAACTCATAAAACCTTTTTACAACAATTTATTAAATATATGGATAAAATATTACTTTCACTAATTCAATCTTATAATAATGACAATCTAATTTTTACGGTTACAACCAAGCTAAACATTAGAATGGTAAATGACATCCTCTTATTTATGAGACAAAAAACATTGCTTAACTCCATAAAAATTTGATTACTAAAATTTATAAAAATGTAACTACTCTACTCTTTTATATTGAAAACATATAACCTCTTACAACATAAAGTGAATTCTTACTTATTAAACATATTCAAAACATAAAGTGAATTCTTCCCTATTAAACATATTCAAACTTCACACCAGCACAATACATTTTTTTTTAATTATATATGTGTGTGATTTTGATAAAAATAATTTTGAATTTGATAAAATTACATATAGAAAAACTCAAAATTATAATCATTTAACTATCTTCATTTGCTCAAAATTTTAATTCATGTTATGATTAGGCCATTTATAAAGATTTTAATCTCAATATTCTACCCTATTCTACTTTGTTGCATTAGAATGTCTTCAAAAACTAGAGTATAATGTTGTTATTCTAAACATATGTGGGGATTCTCACCAATATACTAGTTGGTATAACATCCATTGAGTGAGAAGAAGAAATAAGAGTTGGATCCTTTGCACTAAAACCAGGAGGAGCAACAATATCATAATGGCATTGGAGATGTCCATCAATATAGACCAACCATATGGGTAGACCCCCTTGTTTTTGGGATAAAGGTGTGTATAAACTTATGAATCTCATAAAACATTTATACAACAATTTATCTATGGATAAAATTTTACTTTCACTAATTCAATTTTATAACAATAATAATGACAATCTAATTTTTGAGTGGAGAGGCTCATTTTACACCCCAATATGAGAGAATGTGTAAGTTTTTCTATTCTTCTGTGCCCCTTAAAAATAAAAATAAAAATAAAAATAATGTTCTAAATAGAAAAATAATGTCGACTATAATTAAAAAAAATTAATATGGTGTAAAGTAATTAGAAGTAAAAAAATGTGTGAATTAGACATAATACTTTCCAAAAATATTTCAATAAAAATTTTAAATAAATTATTTGAAAATTTATGTTAACATATTTATGTTGATATCAACATCATGTATATTTAATTATAGAAAAAACAAATAAGTTAAGATGGTTAAAATTTTTATTTGGTCTTATATATACACTATTTAGCATTCAAAAATACAATTCAAACAATGAAAAATAACACATTGTATTTCATACTCTAAAAAAACCTGCACGTAAAAAAAATTCATCCATATTAAAATGGATCTAACCAAACTAAATATCACATTAATAAATAAAAACCTCTTATTTATAAAACAAAACATACTACTTCTTCTATAAAAAAAAAAAAATTAATTACTAAAATTTATAAAAATATAACTACTTTGCACTTTAGCACTTTTACTCATAAAATAAATTCTTACCTTTTAAACATATTCAAACTTTACACCACCACAATACATTATACTTAACTACAAACACCACCTCATATCTAACAAATATACATGGCCACATAAAATTGCTAGAAACGAAATTCCAACCTAGGGCCCATACACACCATGCCATCCTCTTAAGTACAGCAGAATACCCCAACCATTATTTCTGGTATAACTTCAAATTAAAATGACGTGTGCATGGCATCCACCACCTTTTTCCTTTTCTTTTTATTCATAAAGTTTGAACACTTTAATAAAATATCATTTTGTTGTGAAAGCAAAAGTTGTTGATTCTTTCTGCTACATCGTCAAAACTAAAGTTTCGAATTGAGGTTGACATGGAAAACATGCCGCCTCGCTTTTCAATAGACGGGAATGAAGAGATTAAACATTTTCACAAATAAAATATAATTTAAATTCAATTATAGAAAATTCTAAGATGAAAAGAATACTAATATATTTATAATTATAATTTAATTATGAAATAATTTTTATATAAATTTTGAAATAAATATGTTTATATTTTATTTTTGTATTTTATAAGAATTAATAATTTGTCTGATACGTAGTTATTAGTAAATTTTTGGGTTATTATATATCTTTTTTTTTTGTAGTTCTAATTATAATAGGAAAATTTGAATTTAGGTTTTTCGAGTTTCAACAATTTCACATTTCTAAAATTAACCAATTAAACTACTTTTTTTTTTG
Source organism: Pinus albicaulis (assembly GCA_034641835.2). Taxonomy (NCBI): domain Eukaryota; kingdom Viridiplantae; phylum Streptophyta; class Pinopsida; order Pinales; family Pinaceae; genus Pinus; species Pinus albicaulis. The sequence continues at coordinate 1,564,258,577 of CM076580.1, forward strand.
GTAAATTTAGTAACACTACATCTTCGTCAACATGTCCAAATACATCATCTAGATCGAAGAAAAAAATTGAACCTGTAAAGAATGCCTTAATAACCTATTTCATCAGTGGCCTCATCACACTTTAAACAATACTCTACCAACAACTACTTCAAAATTTTTAATAAATATAATTCAATATTTCCTTTTTAGTAAATTATAAATATAAAAATATTATTTTTCTACACACTTATAATCATAAATACAACTCACTCGTATGAGAATCACCAAAATATAATACTTTAACTTAATCATTTTTATTTTTCTACACACTTATAATCATAAATACAACTCACTCTTTTATGAGAATCACCAAAATATAATACTTTAACTTAATCATTTATTCATATCTTTATTTAGAACCCTTTTAACTTATCATAAAAAGCTCCTTTAACTTACCATAAAAGGCTTATAAAGACTTCTCCCTACCTTGAATTCAGAATGGGAGTGGTATGGGTGGCCTCTTTTTCATTTAGGTTAAAAAGGGCAAATTACAATTTCTATATTGTAGATTCCAATCTATCTCAACCACATTGGGTGGTCACAGGTCGTCCTCGTTTATTTGGACAAAGATGTGATAGTGAATGCATTATGGCTAAGATGCTCCTTTTAAGTGCATTTGTTGGGTATCTATTTTAAGAAAGATATCATGCTACATTACTTATCACATTTTATGTGATTTGATTGGATTTGTTGTAAATATTTTAATATATAAATTAAATGTTTTTTATTAATTAAATAATAATATAATATAATTATTAGATTTTTAATATTTTGGTTAGTTTTATTTAATTATATATATGAATGAATGAGTGATGTAATTTGTAAAATTCAAGTATTTTAAAGTATTTTAGGATATTAAATTTATTTTTACATTAAAAAATATATTTTAAATAATAAGAAATCATGATCCTAAACAATATAAATAAATATATATATATATATATATATATATATATATATATATATATAATTTCTAACCAAATTATATCATTCAATTTCAATTAAAATGATATAAATTTTTAATATTTGGATTGTCCCTTAGTTTTATTTTTATGTTATAATTCTATTAAAATTTAAAATTTATATTTTTCTAAATATTATATAGTTGTTCGTTGTTTTTTTTAGGAAAATCAGGATCATATGGCACTGGCCAAACTACCCCATGAACTCTCAATAGTTAGGTGCTTTAGCAACTCCTTGAGGCTAAGTGTTTTTAGTTAAAATAATAAGAAAAAATATTTGTATTTTTTATTTAAAAAAGGGTAAGAATTATTTTGAATTTGATATAATGGTAAAGGTGTAACTGTTTTATGTTTTTCCTTTTTTCATTAGAATCCTATGATACAATGTTTGGGAATATTGTAATTTTTGGTTGTTCAAAGTGTGTTTTCAATATATAAATAGATCCATCATTTTGAAAAATTAAGGGCATTATGATTATGTAGATTACACCACTCAAACTTGAAATTCCAACAAAAGCTTGTTTTTTTAGGAAGATACAATTTTTAGTGAGATTGTGTTTTTTAGTTGTTTAACATATACTTTTTAAAATTCAACACCTTGAAATAAATCTATAACACTCTTATTATTTAATTTACATCCCTCAAACTTATGATTCCAACCTTACTAAATTTTAAATAAAACGAACCTTAAAACATGTATCAAAAAAACCAAAAAATAAATAAATAAATTAACATGTAATAATAAATATTAATTATTAATATTGAATAATTTAATTATAATAAAAATATATTATTTTCCAATATAATAAATATATTATTTTCTATTATAATAAATATCTTTAAGAATATTAAATATATTTTATATTTAAATAATAATTCATTTATTTAAACTTATAATTTTAATAAAATTTTTATAATAAGATATAAAATGAATTATATATATATATATAAGTTTTGAAACAAATCCTCAAATTATAACATATAAATTCAATAAAACATGCTAATTATAAAAAGGCCAAACCCCTCGAGAACATGGAAAATTGTTTTAGAAAATTAAAAACTCTTAACCAGTGAAACCAACTCTTTCTAATAGACAATGAGAAAATTAAGAACTCCTAACAAGTTACACCAACGCTTTCTTGTAGACAATCCCTCCTCCATTATAATTGAAAATCAAGAATCATACTTGATAATTGGAAAATGACCATTATGAAAGTTTTTCGTAAGTTTTAATATTCACATTTCTATATCATAATAGCGAGTAGAATTTGTTATAGGTTTTCAATTTTAGTTTTATTGAAAAGTTGAATTTCATTATATTTTATTTAAGTATTATTCGTTATTGATTGAGCTATATATATATTTTTAAAAAATATTTAATATTATAAATTTTCATCGCTTAATGTAATATTATAAAATGAGATGTAACATTATAAAATTTTAAATGTTAAATATAATTTTCTTTATGCATAAAGTAACAGTTAAATTTAAAATTTTACACTATATAAGTTAATGGAGGCTTAATGCATTAGTAAAGTTAATGTATTACTAGAGTGAGGGTGAAGAATTAGTAAAAGTGATTAGAGAATTTTGACGTTTTTTATTTATTTTAAAGTTATAAATTTTGGTTTATGGGGTTTTGGATAAATGGTGATCAAGTGCTCTGTTAAGGCACTCATTGATGTAAAGTTACTGTTTCAATTCTCTACTTGTAATATGGTGATATATTGAACATGAGGATGATGTAGTCCCACCCAAACTTACAAAAAAACAGTTATAATTTTGAGAAATTTTAGTACCCTTTTATAGTTACAATTATAAAATATTTAATTATGTTTAGATAAAAAATTCAAATTATTGAGGAATTTATATAATTTTTAGAAAATTCTGATGTTTGTTAAAGTAAAATGATTTTATTTTATAGATTTTGGGTAAATAATTTTTATAAAAATTAAAATTGATTATTTTTTTTGAAAAGTATGGATATCAATTTATAATTAAAATCTAATTCTTAATTTTTTTTATCCTATTATCTACATTAAAATTTGATAATCCATGTAACCAAGATGATATACTACATGGAAAATAGCTTTGAAATTTTGAAACACATTATCTAAATTTATATTAATTATAGTTCATATATAATGATAAATAATTAAAATAAAAATCTTTAAAATTACATGAAAATATAATTAGATTATTATTGGTAATTTTTTGCAATAAAATTGTGAAATTTACATAAAATATTATTAATAATTATAAATTAATTTACTTTTATAAGGTAACAAATTAATAAAAACTCTGATAAATGTGATAAATTTAAAAATAGAATGAATTATAGTTTATTTTCTCAATATATAAAGTTAAATAATTAAAAATAAAAAACTTTAAAATTACATGAAAGCATAATTAGATCATTATTGGTAATTTTTTTAAATAAAATTGTAAAATTTACATGAAATATTATTAATAATTTAAATTAATTTACCTTTATATTCTAGGAAAGTAATAAAAATGGTGATAAATTTAAAAAATAGAATGATTCATATTAGGTTATTATTTTACATGTTTTGGGTTTTTTATTACGATCATTTCCTTTGTGAATAAGGAGGCCATTTGTTTACCAAAAGTTGCAATATTTATTGATTAAGTTGAGAAATCACATATCTAATATCATCTCATTTATATGAATATTCACATATCTAATATATTATTTTATTTTTTAATAAATAATGATTATTTAAATGATTTAATATTTAAAATAATTAACAAAACTATTAATTAATAAAGTATAGTGATTAAAAAACTGTAAATAACTAATATTAATATTTAAAATTAAATAAAAACACATATTTCTAATAAAATATTTATAAAAAATGATATATGATGAATTATGATGATAAAAAAAATTTGTAAATAATGAGATTTCAACAAAAGAGTGATTGAGTGTTAAAATGAACTATATTTCATCATAAGAATATGTTATGGTGATAATAGAAGCACTTAATAACTTTATCATCTATTATAAAAATTATAGACAAAATTATAAATATATAAATTATGGAAAAATAAAAATATGCAATTAGTTTACTATCTTTTCAAAGATTATAATGAATAAACATTAATGCAAAAGAAAATTTCATTAAAGAAATCCCAGATAACTCTCAAATACAAGTATCTAATAATTATTGCATTATTTGTCTAACATTAATATTATCTATGATTTAGATTTTATGTTTTGTGGGCCATTTTTTGACTTAAGGTTATTATTATTTAGATGATGTTACATCATATCTTTTTATATTGGCATATCTTTTTATTGGAATTTGATTTTACACATTGATATTCCATCTTTATGGAGTTACCAGTGGATGAATATTATAATGAAAGTATGAAAGATGCTTCTAGATTTTTTTATTGAACAACAAACATCCACAATTTAAGTTATCAAAAAACTAGACGTCATTTATGTTGTAAGATGTCTATCCTTGACTTAAGTTACAATTATAACAATTTAATTATACCACAATGTCCCACTTGCAGGGGTGCATCAACCCTTATGAGAAAATACCCACATGAAATAAGAGGAAAAAGAATTGGACCTTCAAGGATGCTTTAACACAACATTGCTTTGACTAACCCATCTTATAGTTTTAATGGTTAAAATTTGTAAATAAATTGCATAATATTAAATAAATGAACCACAATAACAAGAATTTTAAGAAAATAAGAAATGAATAGTCTCCATAGTCAATCATTTGGTTTGCTGATTTTTATTGTATATTAATATTTTTTTAATCATAATTTAACTAATTTTGATTATATATAAATCTAAATCATAAAATCTTTAAGCAATACTATTAGTCTAAATCATAAAATCTTTAAGCAATACTATAGAAATATATATATATATATATATATATATATATATATATATATATATATATATATATATATATATATATATATATATATTTTGAGATTTTATTACAAATTAATATTTATATAAAATTACAAGTAAATAAACATCATAAAAAAATATAAAAAAAAACATTTCTAAGAAAAATAAAATTTATTTATTTATATTATAAAATACATAAATACTTAATTAAACTTAATAATTATTTGAACTGCCTATAAAATGTATTAACTTTATTTTTAAGAAAAAAACACCTATTTATCATCTATCATATCAAAACTATATATTAGTCATTTATATTATAACATATATAACTACTCAATTTGAATTATATAACAATACTCTATTTATAAAAATGTGCTATTCTTATTAAAAAGAATCAAAATTAATAAACTCTATAATAATAACTTACTTTCACCAATTTGATTTGGAAAAATTATAAATATACCAGAGTAAATCTATCGTAAGATTTAACATGAGCGTAGAGGATCAAATTTCTTGATGTGCAAACTTTTTTAAAGTGCAAAATACAATGTGTTATTTTTCATCATTTAAATTGTAAATAAAGTATATATTCTTCCAAATAAAAATTTTAACCATAAAATTTTGATTTTTGTTTTTTTTGTATAGAAAGAAAGAAAAAAAGTAATTTTAATGTTCGTGAGGTTAAAAATAGTCTATAGGACAAATTGCTTCTCCATCTTGCTCTTGTAATCGGCCTTTTTCCTGTGGAGTTTTACAATAAACGCTCCAGTGCATAGATTATCATTCTAAAATGAAATGTTTTTTTGTTTCCACTTTTTAGGAAGAGCAAAAAATACATACTCTTTCGTCCCACCTTTCTTTTGGAATGTTTTTTTGTTTCAACTTTTCAGGAAGAGCAAAAAATACATACTCTTTCCTCCCACCTTCTTTTGGCCTTTTCGAGCGCCCTGTTTCACAAAGGAGTTGATGAGAATTAATCCTTAATTGAGCAATACCAATTTTAGATCTCCAAGAAATATTGAGATGAAGTTGATATTTATATGAAATTGATATTGACATAAATTAGTTAATATAAATCTTCAAATAATTTATTTAAATTTTTTGTTGAAATATTTTTGAAAAGTATAAGATTAAAACATCCGATTAACATATTTTTACTTTTTACAATATATTATTATTTTTTAATTATAGCTCACATTATTTTTCTATTTAGAATATACTTTTTAATTTTTAATTTTATTTTAAAAGGATGTTTGGGACAAACAAACTTACATGTCCCCTCAACAAAGAAAGAACGAAAGAAAGCAAGTATTTTTAAAGTCCACCAGGCTAAAAATAGCGTAAGGGATAGATTGCTTCTCCATTTGGCTCTTGTATTAGGCCCTTTTCCTGTGAAGTTTTACAATAAACACTCCCAGCTTCTTGACAAACTCTTTGTTGAATAAATTATCCCAAGAATTCGCTACCAGAATACCTACATAATTTTCCCTCTATCTTTACTCTTTCCTCCCACATTTCTTTTGGCCTTTTCTAGCGCCTTCTTAATGTACTGTAGAATAAGCTTCCCTGCTCCGCTCAACAAGCCTCTAGACTCAATAACATTCACTAAAACTTACAAACAAAATATTGTATTAATAATAAACCATAATTATAGAAAATTATAGAAAGTTCTAAGGAAAAAAAAAAATGAGTGATTGGGGATAGGAAGTTCTAACAAAAAAAAATTTGAGTGATTAAGACACATGTGACCTCAGTCTGTAAAAGTTACTTTTGCCCCAGTGTGAAAAGAGGGTTCGAAAGCATAGAATTTAGCAGGGAACACATCCGTACATCCTCTTAATTTTTTTTTTTTTTGAGAAAACCAAGAAAAAGCAGAAAATTGCGAGAGAAAAAAGCATTAGTTGGTTCTCAGAATTTTTAATAGTCCATAGAGCATAACCAGCATTTAACAAGGTTCCAACACGCGTGCATGGATATCGCGTGTGCGTATGCACAACCGTGAGGCGAACCGCGAAAAGTCTCTAAGGACGATGGAAAGCAACAGACGATGGCATATGCATAAAAATATAAAAACATGATATGATATTCCAATGGGTATGAAAAATTAACATAATAGAAATACGATGTGTGTGGTTGGATAGGGAACAGACCGGAGGCTGTGGAAAAAGAAAGAAACCTGTAGTGTTTGTCTGATATTACAGAATAAGAAACTCAAAAACCAGTGTGTAGATCGACACATTTCAGCTTTTTTCTAAGCTAATTTTATGCATTGTACCGTTTCAGATTACCTTCTGAGCTTTCACAACACCCGAATTGGAATACCATAGGCCATTCATTTCATCAATTTTGTTTGGTGGGTAGTTGTGGAATGCACAAGGGAATAGTGGGTTGCTTTCAGAATGATTGATTGATTGATTGATTTGATTGGATTATTTGATTGGTTATTGATGGAATATTATAGGAAGGAGGAGAATTGGGCCATGCACAGTAATAAGAACAATGTATTGACATTTACAGCTTCTACAGACATGAACAGCATTGAGAAATCCATGGGGAAGATGATACTGAAATCACCAGTGGATCCAGTGGAATCAGGGTCATACCCTGAGAGAGTGGATGAGCCTGACTGTGCCTATTACATGCGCACAGGCCTCTGTGGGTATGGCCCCAATTGCCGCTTCAACCATCCTCCTAACTTGAAACAGGTATTGGGGCATTGATTTAAAATTGAACAGCATTTTTCTGGTTTCGAGCAACAGAGCATTGTTGGATTTTGTTTTTGTTTTGAATTGTAATAGAGAGGCAAGGGGAATTTGCTTTTCACAGGCAATTGCTAGCAAGGGCGAATTTCCTGAAAGAGTTGGACAGCCAGAATGCCAGGTACGGTGTTTGTATTCTCCACAGCCGGTGAGAATTAGTGCAATCTCATGTTCTTAAAGTTTGATTATTTCACTGCCCTTTTGACATTAGGGCTCATATCAAATGAGTAAGAGGAGATTTGAAATTGCAGCCCATCTCAAGAGAGACTATCCGTATCCTTAAGGTGTTTGTTTGACAAAGGTCTGCCAGTCTGCAGTTTGCAGTAAAAAGTACCAAGTAACACCCCTGTTTTACCACATTGTGTTCACCATTTCTTACAGATGATGTAACCTTTATTTTTTTCTCTGTTTGTGCGTGGACAATTTCTCTCACTTACAAACATTGCTTTTGATCCATGGAGAAGCAACAGTTATCCTAGCTCTGCATATTTAGGAATAGTGAGGACTCATTTTAGTTTCATAGGATATTTTTCTTGGAGTTTTTTTTAAAGCGTTAGCCCCATTGCTCTGTCTCATTTAATCTTAAGAAAGATGCACATTACCCATTTTTCGGGATCTGAGGACAATTCTATGGGTTTCAGTCGATATTGTCTCCAATTCTTCTGTTCAATTTGTGACTTGCGAAAGTGGTATTGGCTTCCCATTTTTTGGAAATAGTACGAAATTGATAGCCTTTGGTTAGAATCAACAATGAGTTGGTTTCTGTATGGATCTCAACTGGTTGAGTGCCAAATGAGTCAACTTTTGATCCTTGATGTTGATCCAGGATAAAAAGAAAACGCTGCTTCCAACTTGAGCAGTAAATAAAACTTAAGGCTGAAAAGCATTAGCAAGCTTAGCAAAGTATTTGTTATGAGTCAATATTTATCCCTTTATCAATTTGCCATGAACCTTTAAGAGATTATCCTCTATTTGTTACAAATCTATCTGTTTGTGGGTATGTTTAGTTTAGGTGCTTCTTAATATTTTGTATCTCATTTGATGCTTGCTTTCTTCTATTTTTAAGAAGATAAAATTTTAAACAACGGTCAGCATTGATCTAATATGTGCTGAAATATGCTTGAACTGCTTCAGCTAACTATGTCCATTGTCTATGACACTATGCATGTGTGGAGGATCTGGCAGATCTTCTTGGAGCTGTTCGTTTAAGGTGCCCGACTTAACATTCTTCCCTATCTCTAGAGTTTCTGGGAGCTTTTCTATTAACATGCCCTGTTGCCTTTGGCATCCAACATCTGTTCTGCCTATGGAAGTTAATGAATTGTGCTTATGTCCCTTCGTATATAGCTTTTCCTTGCCTAATATTTTCAGGATGAAGTAGATAGAACTTTGGAAGGTATCAATACCCCATTTCCTCAATGTCGTTTCCTCATCTTATTGAAAGAATCTTTGCATACTAGCCAAGCAACTTTTAATTGTGAATTTGATAATTTGCTGCCAAGTGCATGCTTGCTTATGTGCAACTTGTGACACTGGAGGGTCTTCCTTCACATTCCTGACTGTACAAACAGAACATTTATTTGACGTAACCTGAAAAACAAAGATATATTTCGGAATGACTAGAGCTACTTAACTACCACTTATCCCAACCTTTTATGGTCAACATGATTTCAATTTGCTTTGCTCGACTCCTTTTTCCTCTTTTTGTTTTTTGGAACCAAAAGTCTTTTAATTTAATTGAGGGGGCTTGCCTGTTTAGTAAAGTAGGGGTAGTGATACATCCCTTGATTCCCCATAGTACATGTTAGCTCATCATGGGCTGTCATGGCTGCACGGGTGGGCCGGATGCTGTGCTGGACAAAGTTCTTAGTCCTAGTGCCAATGGTCTTCCAGTTAGGTGTTGATTGGGTGGCACTAATAGTAAAAGGAAGTGTATTAAAAAAAAAACAGTTTTGAATTTATGCTTTATAGAATATATTTATGGTAAGACATTTATGTTTTGAAATTTGTACAGCCTGTGATAAATAATAAAATATCCATCAACACTCTCACATTCCAACAGGTTTTACTGATTATTGTATAGCTTTGTGTTTAATCATAGCACTTGCTGCTGGAGTGAGATTTGCTATGTGGCCTGGACAGAAAATTGGTCTTTGTAGTTGCTTGAAATATTTACAGGTGATGAGCCCTAGTCATTCACTAAAGACTCAAGTGCCCCGAATGTTTGTATGGTCATGTGCCTAACAAATAAAGGCTTTCTGGTTAAGTATAGACAACCTTGTTGGATGGTTGGTCAACCTGTACTTGGTTTTAGTCATAAGCTTTACAGGATTGAATAGGTATCTTCTTTGCATTAGTAATATTTTACATTCTTTTTTAATTGTGCCACGTTCTGCTGGGTTATGTAGTTGAGTCATGTCCTCCTCTTCTTTCCAATCATCATTCAGATTGGTATGTAAAGGCTGTTATGAGTCACGCCATACAACTTGCGTTCCGTAAACCTAGATGAGTTTTGCTGTATGACATATGGATATTAAAATCTATCCTTGCTAAGATGAACTAAAGTCCAGCACATGGCTTGTTTCCAAATAGCAAGGATTTATCAATAAGTACAAATATTTTGAATCCTCCCAGAATTGCCTCTTAAGTTGCCTTATTGAACTATTGCTGTATCTTTGGATGTTTACACTTTCAGCTATCGTTGTCAGTCTATGAGTTAAAGTCTACAGGCTTGGTATATAATTAGTTCTCAAAGTAAATGTTTTGGTCAAAATCATGTTGCAAACCTGAAACTCAGCCAAATAAGGGTGAAAATGTTCTATAGGTATGCAAGAAAAAAAATCTGACAGTTGGTACTACTGTCGATAGGATACTAGGGATATCTGCTGATAAGGTTTTGGCATGTAGGCTAGGCAGAATTTTTGATTTCTGAACAATTGAATAGGACCTGAGAAAGATGTTTTGGATCTTATACCCTTTGATCTTATACCCTTTCGATCATTGAAGGGGGGGAAAATAGATGATGTTAGGATATGGTCTCATGAGGTACACGGGATTAGACTGTGTAAGTGAATTATAACATGTTGCTTTTCTCATGGTTTTTGAAAGAGATGTAAGACTGAACAATTAAGCTTATTGCGCTGGTACTTTATATAAACCAGCAGTTTTTTTCGTCTGAAAAAGGTATGCAAGAAAAAAAAAGTCGAATAATTGTAACATGTCTAGGATAATTGTAAAAATGTTGGAGGCACTGTATAACTTAAAATATGTTTTTGCATTATAAAAACATTTCTTCTGGTCAACTTTGAGATTTCCTCCTTCCTGGTTTGCAACACTGAAACCACATGTAGCAAACTAGATTAATAGTTGAAGAAAGGGAAGCTTTTGGTTTATATATGCTGTAGTTGCATAAGCATTGAATTACTGCCAATAAAAATTTGAAATTCGTTTGCTATTAAAAGTTCCATAGTAAGAAGAGAATGTATTTTGCAGTATTACCTGAAGACAGGAACTTGCAAGTTTGGTGTGACATGCAAGTATCATCATCCACGTGACAGAAATGGATTAGGAGGACAAGTACAGATGAATTTTTTAGGCCTTCCTATGCGTCAGGTGTGCTATCTAAACTTTGGACGATAATATGGTTTGGAACTGTGATTTTTGTCAAACATAAATTTACAATTCATTTGACTGGTACAAATCGTATCGAAATATTTACTTCAGACAAATCGATATCCACCAGAAAAATATTGCCCTGTTTTAGTGTGAAAAATATGCATGCATTATGAGCATCAATATATTTGACATGTATGTTTATTTTTGTTGAACAGGGAGAGAAAGAATGTGCATATTACATGCGTACTGGATCCTGCAAATATGGAGTTCACTGCAAGTTTCATCATCCCCAACCTACAACAATAATGCCTGTTTCAAGTTATGCAAGTTCAGGATCTCCTACAACACCTGCATCAACATATCCACCTGGGATTTTGTCTTGGCCTTTGCCAAGATCACCCTATGTTCCCGGTCCTCGACTTCAAGGATCTCCAACTTACGTGCCCATAATTTTTTCACCTTCCCAAGGCGTGATGCCAATGCCATGGAACAATTACCAAGTGAGTCTCTGAGTTCTCTGCCTGAGTTTCTTATCATTTGTAGCCTATTATTATACGATGCCTGCTTTAGAATTGCTTAGTTCTTATTTTCCACTGTAAACGTTCATCTACTGTTTAAGCACATCTATTCTGACTCTATTTTGATTTGACAATATTCTTCTATCACACACCTTGATGAACGGAGAGGTAAGTTACTATCGAAGTTACTTCTTATGTAAGTCAGGAACTATGGGATTAATTTGCTAAAATGATTCTTTTGCATTTCTGTTAGTGTCATATTTCAGATTCCTTAAACATTACTTGATGAGTTGAAATCATACAAAGGAAATATCTTAGTAGGTGGAGTTTTGTTCCTGGATATAAAATAAAAGTTCAGTGATCTTGGGCAAAGGCATTGCAATTGCAATGATGTCGAAAGGTTTTGGTTTTGTACTTAATACTAATTTATTTATTTACATTTTCAATATGACCTTACTTACCGTTATGCATTCCTGTAGCTTCATAATTTCGTGGTTAAGTTACAAGTTTCATTATGTCTGGAATTTTGCTTCTGTGGAGAATCAAATAAGGTTTATTGGCCTGAATGGTCCTTTTCTTGTGTGATTGAGTGATTTTTAGTCTGTTCTTTCTTTGTTCTAAAAGGAAAAGAAAACCTTATATTAATGTATACAATATGACATGTCTGACTCGTACGGTTGATGCTTTTTGGTTGCTGTTAGACTCAGGTTCTGTGCTTAGTTAAATGGAGTGCTCCCTTACCTTCGCTTTGCTCAGATAACGGATAACGTTACCTTCCTGATCAAAGCTAGCTGCAATTTTTGAACCTTAATCCAAGTATAAATTTCTATGACAATATATTATATGAAAATCACTGGTATTTTTCATTGTGGTTCATACACCATAACCTTCAGAGTAACCATATGCTAGAAGTCTGCCTAGAAATTGAAATTTGCAGTTGGAATTTTGATAATGTCCGCATGTTAACAAAGGAATGTTCTGTGGGACTGAAACACAGATTAGTGTTTGCGTACAACTTATGAGAGTGTTTGATGCATTTCTGGAGAGATATATCTAAAGAAGTACAATCATAGAACAACCAAAGCAAAGGAAAGAGAAGAGAATGAGGCCAACTTAAAAAAATCAATTCAACAAAAGAGAGAAAAATAGGGGATCAACTTTTGGAGATTGCAACATAGAGCCCAACTATGTGGGGCATGGTATTAAATAGCCTACTCACTGTGCACAACTACTATAGTCAATTAGAATGAGGTGAGGATGAGCAGATAGATTAGCTATATCATATGAAACATTGAAGTTCTTCAGAACTTGGTGGAAGATGTTCATCACAGTAAAATCACTTGTGACTGCAATGAAATTAAGTATGTATCATCTCCTGGTACCTTGATGATATAGTTTTCTTTCATTTCTAGATAAGATAATTATATTAATGTCCTTAACTCTCATCTCATATGCGTTTGGGAAGATCCATGCCTCTAGCTTTACTCCTAAACATTTCTCTCTCTCTTGTAATTCAATGTTGAAATAGTAGAATCTTGTACATCACTAAAACTTGTAAGCTGTTAAGTGGTGTTTCTAGGTCACCATAAGTCTTTGTTGGGTGTGCACTTTCATTTTCTAGAAACACCCTTAAGACATGGGGTTCTAAGTAGGGGGCATTTTTTCCCCGAGTCAATATGTTTGAAGAGTAACGTGATGAACTTTGTTGAGGGATGACCCAAGTCACTTGACACGGGGACACGAGACACACAGGACATGCAAATTCGAATGTCTAACACGGGCATGTAGACCCCCCGGAACAAGACACATAGGACACATTATATATATATATATATATATATATATATATATATATATATATATATATTAAAAATTAATACTAAATAGCTAAGTCACCTGACACGGGACATTGGATACGCAAATTCAAGTGTCCAACACGGGCACGTAGACCCCCCAGAACAGGACGTAGGACACTTTATATATATATTAAAAAGTAATACTAAATAGATATTTCTTACACAAATTCTCATTCATGATACAAATTCAGACATAGATGTAGATTCTACATTGTAAATTTAAAATTTGTAAGCTGTACAATGTAACATTATGCATACAAATACAATTGTGACAGATTCATCAATGATCAAATAGGAGAAAGATAAGAAACTGCAATTTTCTCATTAAGTCATCAAAATCAAAATGTGTTACATAGGTAGTAGCAATGCCAATGGAAAATAGAAATAGAAAATACAAAACAACTAGAAGGTAGTAGGTAGTTCATCAACCATCATCATCAAAATTAGTATCACTGTCATGGTCACCATTGTTCTCCTATGATGCATCCTCCTTCTATGTATCCACTGTAATCTTTGCATTTGTTGGTGTGGAGGACGACAACTCAAGAGTATCATCATCATCAAAAGTGACAGGCTCTAGCACTAGGTCATCAAGATCCAAGTTGGCCATTGCCAACTCAACACTACTGTCCAAACCCATATCATCAGGAAAGACACCCCACATATTTCTCTTTCCCTTCAACCACTCATCCCTCTGCCTGTAAATAAGACAAAGGTTGGTGTGCACATACACCATTGCATCTGCCCTGGACTGCTCAAGCCTGCTCTTCTTGACATTATTCAAATTTCCATATGTGCTCCAATTCCTTTTGCAACAAGATGATGAAGTCACCTGAGAGAGGAGCCTCATGGCTAACTGCTGTAGAGGAGGGCTTGTTGCCCCATGAGATGCCCACCAAGAATAGGGCTTCTTGGCCCCCCTGTCTCTAATCACATCATGGCTTGCAAATCGCCCAGTGCCAGTGGAAAGCTTTGCAAAGGCATCCTCCACCTCATCAAGGGATGCTCTATCCTGAAATATCCGCCTCAATGCATCCTTCCTCCCTTGTGAAATTTCACTATCCATGTGAGGAGGGAATCTGCGGGAAGGTCCACCATTCAACCACTCATGGCTGTAGTATTTTGGGTTCAATGAGTGAGTCAAACAATGCAAAGTTGTGCAATTCTTGTCCCATCTACTGACAAGAATATCCTGTATGGTTGTGAAGGTCTTTGATGATGTCTCATACTCAGGGCACCCACTTTGTAAAATAATGGTCCTTGTTACCCACCACTTCATGGGTGATATCCCTAGGAGAATTTTTTTCAACATGATGGTCCTCAATCGGCAACCAACAACCCTTTGTATCCCTCAACTAGCTCGTTGTGTCATTTCTCTGCCACCTGAGCCAACCATGTGGTCCCTCACCCATCTGTGTTGATCGTATGTTTGAAGGTGGGCCTCTCGAACCTAAAGGTATGTCTTGTCATTTGGTAATTGAGTATTGGGTTTACTTATCATGGACACTTCTAGGCATGGATTAATGGGGGGATTCAGCGAAAAGAGTGGGCTTAGTTTGTGCTCCTGTCCCCTTGACTTCTTTGGGATGTTACAATTGTACTTTAGTTCCGTGGGATCTCCTTTATGACCATTTGGTTTTAGGGTGGTACTACTTGGAGAACCCCGACTTTGGTTGCGTGGTCCCACTCCCTTATCCACATAAATGACTCCCATTCCATTCACTATAGCCCCATTCATCATCTCTCCCACGTGGATCCACATTTCCTCATCGGGTCCACATAGGGTTAGCCTCCCCATTCCCTTGCCCCCACCTTGGGTCAGGCTTGGAACGATGCCCCGAATATTGAAACAACTAAAAATAAATGTAAAAGCATAAATGGCCACATTCAACAGGGAAATGTGCCAAAAGATGCAAAAGATGGTTGGGACAAACATAATTAGCACGTGGGCAAAAGCCAATGCATGAGCTCTACCCCATACCCATGGCCATCACCCTGGTTCCATAGGCCCTAGATGGGCCTCCTTTATCATTCAGGAACCCATGATTGTTCCAACCCCTGGAGGGCAATGAGCCGCCCTACCAAAAGGGGGTAATCACTGCTATATTTTACACATTATGCTCTTATCCTTTGAGCCCCATGCAGTTAATCAAAGAAAAATCATAAAAGACAAAAGGTATATAAAGATGGGTGCAAAAATCAAGGCCGGGGCACCTCATGTACCATGATTTCTCCCTCCAAGATTGCCCCTCTCACTCCCTATTCCATTTCACCTCTTTACCACGTGCCACCACCATTTGAGGGATGTACCTTGGATGTACTATCCCCTCTAAATGTAGAAACCACCTAATAAGTTACTTGGCTAACCCTCTTTGGAGCTTGGAGACATTAGCACATGCCAAAGCCCACTACGGAAGGGCAAGCCATTATGAAGTGTCCACTTGTTGTCCATGGTTTGCAAGCTATTTTACCCGATCACTTTAATAACTTATTGTGCTGAAAGGCTAGGGGACGCATTGGATCTTATGCAGGATTGCAGATGGTGTCCATTTGGGTTTGGTCTCCCTATACGGGGTCCTATTAAGCTCATGCGTAATGTAGGCCCATTAGGTAATTCTAACTCCTAAAGAGTGTATAAATAGGAGTTAGATGAATTCATTTTGTATCATCACTTGATTTATATCATTCTCTCTTTAGAGAACTTCGCACTTTTTCCTTGGTGGATATATTTGGAGAATGGATGAATTTTGATATATGGATTGGGTTCCTATCTTGGAGCTTCTTATATTTGTGTTGATGGTTGGATATGTTCTCTTACATGTAAGTGCAATTTTAACGTTATTTTCTTTCATTTTGCTATGTACATTGGTTGTGAGATCTTCGCTATTATAGGGCTAATTATTGCATGCATTTATGGCATCACTGTGGAATTATGTTTCTATTTAGTTTATCTCTATGCATGGGCCATGTTTGATGAACGAATTGTCCTAGAGATCGAGTTATCTCAATAAGCCTCTTCCATTTGTAACGAAGTATAAATGCTTTTAAGGTCACTTTTATTCTCTAGCCCTTAACATTGGACGAAGTCGACTTTGAGAGTCTCCTTGAACAAGAAATGCAGTCCACCTTCATAGTTCTCCTTGACTCCATATCCCCAAGAGTAATTAGGTACTGATCCATCAAAAGGTGGTCATTTTAAACCATATTCTTTCACCTTTTCCTCACTCCTCTAGGTCTAGCCACACTGGGCCACCTAGGGCATCAATTTCCCGACAAACTAGCCCTAGAAAAAGTTTGATCTCCTAGGCTCTACTGCACTGGTGTGTCTTCAAGGTCTCCTCCGAATTTGAAGAGATTCCAACTGTGGGATTGCGATATATCCCAAGCCCTAGGTCTAAGATCAAACTTGGCCTCGATGTTCCCAAGGCTAGTACCTCATAGGATCAATTTGACATCTCTAGGTGAAAATTCTTGTTTGATCCTTTCCCCTTGACTTGGTCAGGTTAAGAATATCATCGGTTGCTAAACTCCATCCCCCCAACCTGGGCTGGGTCCACTTGGCCCCGTGTGGTCCCATTTCTTATCAAAGACAATTCATCAAGGGCAACTTGGGAATCCAAGTTCTATATGGATTTTATGGATTGGGAAACTCCTTTTCAAATCATATTCCTTTAACCTGACCCTCAAATCCTCACCCCCTTTTCCTAGAAAACCTTGTCCCTTGCTTAAAGAGCAAGCAAACTCCATTCTTAATCCTATTCTAGGGAAATGGTCTTTGAGTTCACTTCACATCTAATTGTTGATATATCCTTGATAAGTGACTGCCTAAATATCGAGTCTCCTCCCATCAGTGAAAGCCTGTAAAGAGCAGGGAGTCTTAGCTGTAGTGACAATGGGTTAAGTCTCCATCGTTTCCCTTGACCTAGCAGTTTCCTTCTTAGGAGTCCCTCTTAGGTCCCCTACTGGTTTGAGTGGTAATGCACATCCCTCATAACCCTGTCCTAGGATGGGTTGGTTTGTATCCTGTAAATCATAGCAAAGTAATGATAGGGTCCATGATCTTAATAGTGAGATCTACCCTCTCCACCAAGCATCATCTAACACTGTGTCCTTGACTCTTTTTTGAGGCTGTTTGATCTTTATTTTTCCAAAAAGACCAAAAATCTGAAATAACCATGGCCCCAAGAGCGGTCTTGACCTCCCTCAACCTCTTCAACATGATGAATGAAGAGGAAAATCGTGTATCTGTAATCTTCAACAGTGATAGATGGGTGTACTCCTTGTATGATTTTGTACAAAGTTGAGGATATGTCATGCATCCTCAATAATACTTCCAATCCAAGGCACATCGAAAGCAATAGTTTTAAGTGTTAAATTCAAGGAATGGAAAATGCAAGGTATCCAAAATACTTGTGGATATTTAGCTTCCATAATCATGGTAGCAGCCTTGCAAACAGGTGCATTGTCTGTAATGATTTGCACACAAGAATCAACACCTACATCTTCAAAAACTTTAATGAACAACTCACCAATATATTATGCATCCTTGTATTGTCCAAGTGCATCTATTGATTTCAAGAAAACTAGTCCATTCAAGGAAGACACCATGAAGTTGATGAGTGGGTGGCGTGCTGGATCTGTCCATCCATTAGAAACAATGCACCCCATATGTTGGCCATGAATAGGCTCAAGCATTTTGTCCACCTCTTTCTTTTCCTTAGTCAACAATGTAGTTCTAAGCTTCTCTGGCCCAAGAGGTACATACCTTGATGGAGCCCCTTGAGTTAGAGTTTGACACATCTCAAGAAATAAAAGTGAGCATGCAACATTAAAGGATATGAAGTTCAGATAAAAAAAGAGTGCAATGGTGATATCAAGCTCTTCCTGTCTCTCTTTTTGAAAAATCTTGTCCATTGGACCAAGTGCCATTGCCTTTATTTTTGTTGCTTGACCCACACCCCCACCAAAACTCTCAAATGGAAATTGGTTGCTGCTTTTCCTCAATAATGGAAGGGGATCATCATTTTTGTTTTTTTAGATGATGCAACCACCCTTGCCACACCAAGATTGGCCTCTTTTTCCATTTCTTTCCTCTTAGCTAAAGGCACATGTGCACATGCTCCAATTTCACAACCTGGTAAGGCCAACAAATGAGCTTTCACACGGTAATAAGTGCTTTTGAAATGATTGTTGCAATAGTTGCATTTCCAAGCAACATTGTCTCTTCCTTTCAACTTGCTGCCTGACCCTTGATCTCTTGTGACATACTTCCATAAGGGATATTTGCTTTCTTGAGCTTGCTGTCTTTCTAAATTTATTCTGCCCTCAACATTTGAAGCTTCTGTTGCAGCCCCACTTCCAATAGAGAGAACACTTGCTCTGTGCAGACTTTGATGAAATTGGAATAGGAGGGGCATCACCAATGGGGACATTCTTCCCCTTCCTTTGCTCCTTCCCTGCTGCCCTTGATTGAGCCATGAATGCTGTAAAAAAATAAAGAAAAAATGCACAAACTTGGAAAAAAATGGACATGCAAACTGTTTTAGCAAATATGCAAAAAAATAGAAGCAAAATGCACTTCCTGTTGCTTGAATCACCTCCAAAATGCTCCCAAACCCTTTGCTAGTTGCTCCTGCACACCCACAACAAGAGAGGCACTCAAGAATCAGTGAGAAATGGGTCCAAATCGGGCTTTTAAGGCCGTGTGGCACACTTTTCGGAGGGACACATGTCCTGAAATCGGGAATCGCTGGCCCATCGAATGGAACTCGCGTGCCCATCGAATCCCACGTGCCAGGGCTTGCTGAACTCATGAATCGGATACATGTCCTAGAGAATCGTGTCTGATTCAAGACGGGTGGGGGGAGGAGGATGAATCTGGTTTCATAGGGGCTGACTGTAATGTATCTGCATAAGCTTTTGTTAGTACGAAAACAAATTGATAAAATTCACCATTAAGTTGGGCAAATAGAACTAAGGATGTACAATTTAAGTTCATATTTGTGGCAACTAAATTAGAAATTAAGAGCAGATTTAAATATTAATTTCCCTATTATTTTTTAATTCTAATAGAAGGAAATTAACTATATATAAGATTGCATATGTTGAATATCATACTATAATAAGAATTTTGTGTATGAATCATACTCATGGCAATTAATTTTACTGAATTTGGTGAAAATTCAGTTTTTTTCAAAAACATTGCTGAATTCAAGGACTAGGCATTTTTATATGTAATTTCTTTTGGTGACTGGAATTCCAATAACTATACAAGTTGAAAAACAACTGTTATGTCTATATGGCTTCCTTCCTGTAGTGGCACTGTAGTTGTTCATGTTCTGTGGTGTATCTGTTTTAGTGTTGCACAGGTGTGGTGGAATGGGGGATAGAAGTATCCATGTAATTATGTAGTTTCTGAAATTTGGTTTTTGCAAGAGGATGCTGTTAGTCATATGCCCTGGCAAGGTTGAGTAGTAGTTTTTCTGATTCCTTTAACATTATTTTCATCTCCACAGCATGGGTTCTTGATCTCCTCTTCTCACACCTTCATACTGTGGGCTTTCGACTGCTTCCCTGACATTGCTGTGTCTACAACCTAGCATCCATGGCTGATTGAAATCCTTGGGTCTTCAACAATTGTGACAAAAGAGTTTGTGTTCTGTTGGTTTCAATTTTCACATCTGAATAAAAAATGACGCTGGTTCTAGGATTCTTGAACTGATCCCTGCAAGCTTCGATCGTCAGGATCTACTCAGGACCTTTCACATTCTTCCACCCTGAACTTCCCTTCAGTGTGAGAGCTTCCCTACCTGGCAAGCTTGGGGGCCTTGTGGCTCTTTCTGATTTAGGACAGAAATTGCCATCAACACTTGGGAGTTGGGACATCTAGCTGTGATTTTTTATACAGAAAATGTTACTGCGTCAATGGAGAGTACTCATACACAATTCAAACACAGGTGTAAACATTGATCATTCATGCCACTGTCAGGTTGCTGTTCTGGTTTGTTTCCATATTAGGAGTCAGGACATATGGTTCAGGGTAAATTAATTTTGCAAGTTTAGGGTCTGGATTTTATTGGGCAGTTGATCTGAAGGTTACTGTGGTTTATGTAGCAGTACCACTTATGTAATCTATGGTGCAGGGTCCAGCCCTGATGCATTGCAACTGGTATCTGAGGTGCACAACCCAGACTCACAGTATGATACAAAAGAATTCTAGAGGGACTTGTCTTCAAGAACAGAGGGTGAAATATTAATGCTTTTGACAGAATTGCTATATGCAATTAAAAGGGACATACAATGTTTTAAGTTGTATTCATTGCAATCCATGTTAGATTATGTGATATTCACATAAATAGAGAGCTCACTATTCTGCTAAGTTTGTGCATTCAATTGTTGATTGTTTTAGTTTATTTCACTAATCAACTCCATCTACACCTAATAATTTATCTACATCCAAAGGCTCACTAGTTTGACTCTACACAAGAAAATACGAATTGTGGATGAACGCGAACCACACAATTTTCTGAATTGCTCACAAGAGTCTATTTCAATTGAGTGGTATTCCTGATTCAATTACAACAAATAATCCGTGTATCAAAACTCTTTGAACAAAATGTCAAGAGAATGAGAGGGTCAAAAGGTGCACCAAGGAATTCACTCCGACAATTAGGAAATTTATAGAGTTGCTTCCGCTCAACTTTAGAGTTCTTGAAACTCACTCTGGGCTAGCAAGTCTTCATTCAAGGTCTGCTAACTGTGCCCAACAGACAGCCAAAAGACATGATATCCAGTCAAGTAGCCAGTTGTTTCAAGTTACTAAAAATCTACATACAACCAACCAAGTCCAAAGCCAAATAAGCTTTACCAATGAAAGCTTATGATCAAATTGAAATTCCCAACAAAATCAAGTACAATGCCCACAAGCTCTCAAATAAATATCAGTGCTAAGACATATGAGATGTGAGAAATGAAAAGAGTGCATAAATTGTGAGTCAAGGCATCCAAATGCATCTATTGAGGCCACAGTCAAAGATAAATTAGAAATTTCTCCCCCATTTCTGAGTTGCTTCTGCTCAACTGTAGAGTTCTTGAAACTCTCTCTGGGGCAGCGAGTCTTCATCCAAGGTCTGCTAACTGTGCCCAACAGACACAATATCCTGCCAAGTAACCAGATGTTTCAAGTTACTAAAAATCTACATACAACCATCCACGTCCAAAGCCAAATCCGATTTACAAATGAAAGCTTATGATCAAATTCAAATTCCCTACAAAAATCAAGTACAATGCCAACAAGCTCTCAAATAAATATCAGTGCTAAGAGACGGGAGATGTGAGAAATGAAAAGACTGCGTAAATTGTGAGTCAAGGCATCCAAATGCATCTATTGAGTCCACAGTCAAAGATAAATTAGAAATCTCTCTTCCCCATTTCTTGAATATTGGCCTGCATATCCAATCTCCAAGCAAATAAGTGCATCCCTAGGGGTAAAACCCAGATATTGGACAGGAAATCAAACTCCTTGAAGGAATCTTAGATTCCACCCAAGCAGTTTTTGAAATTTTGTGGTTAAATTTTAAATACAAAGACATGAGATCCAAGGGCTACATCTCGTCCAATATTTGAACTCCACTCAAATGTTGGCAAATACCAAGCAGGGCTACAGCCTTCTGTCAATTCCAAAACCACGTTTCATATAATAACATCCAAATGAATGGGAGGTTGCAACCTCCACCAAACCTTGGACTCTTGGAACTTTGGCTACCAAAACCTAGGCTACTCTCTAGAAATGTTGATTCATTACGTATCAATTTTTTTCTCTAGTTATTAAAGGATAAAACTCACTTGCCATTTTCAGCAAGTTGAGTATTTAACACTGGCTAAGCTTGGCTAATTCATTCTATATGCTGTACCAAACGAAAACCTGTCCTTGGTTCCTGATCAATCTGAATTTCAATCATCTTTCATGCTGGTCCTCTCTCCTCCTCCTCTCCAGTTGATAACTTTGACCTCCTTCGAGGCTAATGCCATTCCTTCATTGGGCTTGTTTATCTGCCAACTTTTTCCTCTTCTTAGCATGCAATTAGGCTTTTATTTCTTCATGATTTGTTTATTCTATTGCTTGTTGCTAGATAATTGGTCATACAAGACATGTCTCTATTCTCTCTTTAACAAATTTATGATTAACATTGATCAACTGTGAATTTAGAGCTCAGGGATTTCCTTTCTTGAACAAGTGCTAAGGCCTTGAATTAGACTTTAAAGTTCTATTCCTTATTGTAAGCTGTCTGTAGTCCCATTATTTGGACAAGAATCCTTACTCTTACCTCATTCATTACACATCAATTTTTTTCTCTAGTTATTAAAAAATAAAACTCACTTGCCATTTTCAGCAAGTTGAGTATTTAACACTGGCTAAGCTTGGCTAATTCATTCTATTTTCTGTAACAGACAAAAACCTGTCCTTGGTTCCTGATCAATCTGAATTTCAATCATCTTTCAGGCTGGTCCACTCTCCTCCCCCTCTCAAGTCGACAACTTTGACCTCCTTCGAGGCTAATGCCATTCCTTCATTGGGCTTGTTTATCTGCCAACTTGTTTCGCTTCTTAGCATGCGATTAGGCTTTTCCTTCTTCATTATTTGTTTATTCTATTGCTTGTTGCTAGATAATTGGTCATACATGACATGTCTCTATTCTCTCTTTAACAAATTTATGATTAACATTGATCAACTGTGAATTTAGAGTTCAGGGATTTCCTTTCTTGAACAAGTGCTAAGGCCTCGAATTAGACTTTAAAGTTCTATTCCTTATTGTAAGCTGTCTGTAGTCCCATTATTTGGACAATAATCCTTACTCTTACCTCATTCAGTTCCTTCACCTTTGAGGAATGTTGAAAGCTGAAAATTTAGAGTTTGTTCTTCAATGGTAAAGCAATAAGTCTGTTATTAGTTTTGAAGTGCATTAGTTGATTTTAGAAAATTCAGAAGTTTCCTGTAGTTAATTGTATGGATTCTGTTACCTCTGTGGTTTCAAGATAATTTGCAATTATACCTTACTACCTCGGTGCTTTTTTCCAAGC
This sequence comes from Pinus albicaulis, assembly GCA_034641835.2. Taxonomy (NCBI): domain Eukaryota; kingdom Viridiplantae; phylum Streptophyta; class Pinopsida; order Pinales; family Pinaceae; genus Pinus; species Pinus albicaulis. Next base: position 1,564,282,310 of record CM076580.1, read on the forward strand.
ATGTTTGCTTGATTTAGCACTGCAGTCAACCAATTCCATTTTACACAGTAGTGCAGACAAATTTGCTCTCTGTTTATATCTGTGCAGTGTGCACCAGCTAAAGGTTGTGCATTCGGATTCTTTGTTTTTTATATCATTGCTTTTTTTCCTAGCCCGCAGTCCACAGACCACTATTTTTCTTTTCAGCAATGGCCAACACACTGTAATTAGTTTGCTATACCTTGTGTTGATTGTTCCTTCCCCCCTCATTTTTGAGATTTCTAATTTTAGTTTGCCTTTACTCTGTTTTGCGTACCATCTTCAGTGATGGCACATGCCATTATAGTGATCAAAATAAAAATAGCACTTAGAACTTTTTAACATTATTGGAGAAAATATAAGTTGGGTTATCAACCTTAAACCATTATGCTTAAGAAATTAAGCAATATACAAGTTGAAAATTATAAGATGATTGAGTTTTGGTCATGACAATTTTGATGATTAATCGTATTATGATAATTTGGTTCATCTTTTTAGCTATGGTTATAAAATAGATCTTTCTTGGGGGCGAAAGTCATTGTCATTTGTATTAGCAAGTTTTTTGTGCCCCATGTGGGGCACAGGGGGAGCAGAATCTTGGCAACTTACGGTACAAGATATGGTGGCAAATTTCAACGGAAGACTTGTCGCCTTTCAAAGAATTCATAGTAAATTACAAGGATGGTTCTTGGATAGAATTCAGAATTCATAGAAAAGTTTGGGCAGAAATATTTCATTTTAGTACAAATTAGAGCAAGTGTACATTTGATGAGATGTGGTGCCAATTGTGTACTCTATATATATATATATATATATATATAACAAGATATAAAGTGTATGGTTGTATAGTTCAACAGTTTTTCTCTCATGTGGGCTTTGTTATCCCCTCACATCTAGGTGTAACTAGAGGATGATTTCTCTTGGATGATATATATCACAGACAATGGTCTTGAGGATGACATTCAGGATTCTCCATAGACAAGATATAAAGTGTATGGTTGTATAGTTCAACAGTTTTTCTCTTATGACAGGCTTTGTTATCCCCTCACATCTAGGTGTAACTAGAGGATGCTTTCTTTTGGATGATATATATCACAGACAATGGTCTTGAGGATGACATTCAGGATTCTCCACAGAGAGCTGCCCACATATACCTTTCATATCATGCTTAGCTCACTCATTTGATATGGTGTTTGATACACATGAGGTACATTTTGTTAGTTTTTGTAGCATCGGATGTGTTCTAGCCAAGAGATTTGGTTGAGAAGCTACAATATATGTATTGTCCAATACCCATAAATCGTTTATGGAAATTCTACCTAGAGACGACTTAATTAGATTTATTAATCTGTTTTTAATGTATCCTAAGTTTAAACTTAGGAAATATGATTAATTAATCAGAATTAATTAAGTTATGGTGTGAATATTCTAGAAACTCACACGGATCTACAGGGAAATAATTTGGGCCATCGATTCTGTTTTAATCTTGGCCGTTGGTGCTCCAATAGAAGATTATAAGAAGAAGTTGATGGGTAGATGGAGAACACACCATTGTAGTTACTCAGTTGCCTAGGCAGATTGATTTTCTCAGTGGCTGAAGTTCAGTAGAGGAGATAGAGCCAGAGGGTGTGTTGCAGGTGAGAAAGAGAGGGTATCAACAGTGGTCCGGGAAATGCAAGACGAATTCAGGAAGAGACAGTGTGAGGAGAGACGCAATCCACTGGAGCACTGCGCAGTCATTTGGCAAAGGGTGACGTAGGGACACCAACGTATGGGCAAAGGGTCCATCTTGGGGTCATGGAGTCACTGTGGAAAGTGAGAAATTTGTCACTATATTTCTCTCAATATTTTTCCTTTGTTTTGTTGTCTGAATTCTTGTACTTGAATTGCTGCTGAAGATTAATAAAGAAACCCTCATCTGCTGCACCGGTTTTCCTGCAATGGGTTTTTCCGAGGACAATTGTCCAAAAAGAATTGTGTCTATCTTTATGTGTGTGCTAGAAGTTTTCAATTTCCAGTGTTTATCATTCTTCCACAGTATTTGTTTTGTGAACACTGCAGTGTATATGTTTCAATATTTTCTGTAGGAAACTACAAATAATTTGTTTAATTAATTTAACAAATAGAAGAAATATTATCAATTGTTGCAGTAGGATTCTGGGAAGCGGAATTTTCGCAAATTTGTCTATTGCTTCATAGTAAGTGTTAATGCTCAATGCTTCTGACAATAAAGCAGTGATCATGGGTGTTGGCATTGATGATGAGTTGATGGTTGGCATTGATGTCAACTTGGTAGCTTGTGTGGAGATGAGTGTTTTGCAGGTGCATTGATGATGAGTTGATGGTTGGCCTGGATATCAACCTGGTAGGATGTGTGACAAATGGTTCTGGAGCAGTTTGGCTTGTGACAGATTTGCTTATGTACATATGTTATGGTTGTGTAGATGGTTGCTATGGCAGATGAATGGTTACAGGGCTCATCACAGTTGTGTTGATTCGGTTTTGGAGGTGAAGAAGGGGTAACGCATGTAAAAAATTGAGAACAGAGCGTTATTAATGCTTGAGACATGCCTATAAGGTAGAATTATAACACCGGCAAGATGAATACAGGGGCCATTACTCTGTCCGAGTATTTTCTCTGTATTACTTTCGCATCTTGCATATTTCATGAGTAAAGTAGTACCTTGGTACTTGGCACTTGGTATTGGTATTACCATGGTATTTGGTGAGCCCTGGTATTGCACCAAGAGTGCTGCAACTCCCAGGGGCTGCCCTACTTTACTTTATCAACCCGAGGTTTGTACAAACTTGGAGGTGACAGTGCTATATACACAACAGATGCATTCTGTTCATGTCATCCTCTTCTGCTTTACGAAATGGTGCTACTTCTAGGGGTTCTCAGTTAAGTCTGTCACACTTCAATGAAACTAAACTAAATTGCAGAAAGGAAATGACAGAAGGAAACTAATTTTAATTGCTGAAAAGAAATGACAGGAAGGAAACTAAACTAAATTGCAGAAAGGAAATGACAAAAAAGAAACTAAATTAAATTGCATTGAGCTGGCCAAATGGCTAAACACACTCTACTTATCCTATGATCTATCTATCATGCTTCTAAGCATGCAACTATTCATGATCTAATTCTAATTGAAAAAGTGTTGATTGCAATTCGGAGGAAAAAGGGCCAAAGGTGCTCATGGAAGGCTTAAACGCATGAAACAAGGCTTAGAGGAGTGAAAAAGGTGTTTGAACTTTATTAAAGTTCATAATATCGCAAAAATGCTTTGGAGTGGGAAGCTTTGGAAAGTGCGATGGCAGAATTGCGATGGAGGGCTGGCAATGCAATATGCAATATGCGATATCGCAATGTCGCAAGGCTGGAGGAGAAGTGAGAGTGCAGTCGGGAGAAAATGCGAAGTGCGAAATGCGATGCGAAATGTGATTGCAATGTTGTGGTGCGATTGCGGTATTTCACAATCGGGGTTTAGGGGTGTTGACCACACTTCGTCAACTACCCCGTAGCAGTACACCCCCATTTTTTCAAATGGGATTCGTCATGTTCGACGTGGTTGCGCCATTAAGTTTCCATCATCCAGATTTCATCGATAGTTGCATTGTTATAAATGATGTAAACCCATTCTGCATTGTTATGATGTAAATGATCCAAGTAAGACCGTCAGTGTATGTAATAGCCTAGGTAAGCCTAGTATGTTGTTGATGATCTCTATCCTAGGAGGTTTTTTGTCTCACTGATTCACGAAAGTGATCGGAAGAGTTTTTCCCTCCAGCCTCACCCCAAAGCTAGGGTGGATTTTGTCATCAGCATACTAAGTGAGTCCTAGTGTTCTATCGAGTCCTTGTAAAAGTAGTTTCAACTACTTGGTCTACTAGATCATGTTTTGAGTCGCAGAATTGGGTATTTATTTGAGGGTCTATATGAATGGGTTTTCCTCCTTCATGTATGTAAATGTATTATCTCATGTAAAAGAGGGTTGGAAAAATAACTACAATCCCCTCTTAGTCAATTAATTAAATTTTCTGGTCAATTAATAAAATCCTAAACCAGAAGTTTAATTAATTTAGGGTCCTAAATTAGGATTAAATCTTTAAAGGCAAAATTTGTGGGTCCTTGGAAAATGATTTTGAAAGCCCCAAACCAAGGGAATATTGAGAATTTTAAGAAATATTGGACCCTTGGACCTTGGTGGTTAAGTCAAAGTCAAAATTGTGGGGTAATTAACTCAAAAATAGTATTTTTGAGTTAATTAAAATTGAATTAAATAATAAATTCGTTTTTTCCCCAAAATTATAATTTCAACGCTCCGGATTAAAAGATAATTAAATCTTTTGGACGGTTGAGATTATTTTGACAAGGATCATCCAAACTAGCCGTTAGAGATCTAGTCCTATAAATTTAGAGGTCTTTGTCAGTATTGAGTCATCCGATCTCAGAATCGTGTACTTGTCTTGGGAGCTCTTGTGAATTTTTCTTGATGAATAAAGCATAAAGACTTTGGGGTTACAAACCTTGATGTTCCTTTTCAAGTTTATGTGGTGAATTGTCTCTGAACTCTGCTACTTGGTTTCTTGCATTTTATGGTTGATGGCTTACATGGATTAATCTGCATACAGGTATCTTGTGCAGTTTTCTGGGTTTCTAAAATAACATTCTGATTTCTCTACGGGTCTCATGTTGTTTTCTTAAATCTCTATTGGCCTAAGATCCAGATCTAAGTGTGCAGGGAAATTTTTTTTAAAATTGAGCGTCTGGGGAAGTTTTCAGTTGGACCAACCGACTCTCAATGAACATAAATCTGATAAGCTCTTGATTTGTTAAATTCCGGGTCTATCTTACGATATTTGGGTTTTGCAGGGTCTTCCAAGGCTTGTGCCTCTCATCAAAATCTTAATCTCTGAAAATTGTGCTAAAATGGATTTCAAATCTAACCATGAGGGTTTTAAATTTGTAAATTAGTGTAAATTTGTAATTTATCTGTGAGGGTTTAATTGTTTCGTGGTGTGTGTCTTCAGATTTGACTGATTGTTGCAGGTTGCAGGTTCAAATCGAAATTTTTTTTTAAGGCAGATCTAGCCTCCAAAGGCCAGATCTGGCCTCAAATTATTACTGTGGACGAATCTGGGCATGGTTTCAATTCAAGAGAGCATAAAATCTGAGTTTTGAGAGGGAAAAATTGAATTTTTTGCTGGACGTTTTCACTGGGTTTATCTGCTCCTCTATTGCAAACGCTGCCCCTGCCTTGGACGTTAACCCTCGACCTGAATTCAAACATCTGCTCCTCACGTCAGTTTAACCTGCGTTTGCCCTAGCCGTCTTGCCACTCGAATCCACTTTTCCATCGACCCTAACCTGCAAAACAAAACCATTTCGTTCAATTCTGCCAGCGTTTCTCCTTCCCGCGGCTTCCCTTTCTCACTCCATTGAGCCAGCATCCGAGCTTCAACTCTTCAATCTGTCATCGTGCCTCTGTCCAAGTCGACCTGCGAAAACACAAAGCAAACGACAAACAACAAAATCACAAAAAAATCGCGTCGAATTTTCCTCACGCTGTCACTTGAGCCGCTTCATCCACCAAGCTCGACCCACAAAAAATTCAAACAAACCCACGCAGATATCAATTATAAAACCCGTGTTTTAATTTCTGTGCGATGTTATTTTTTGTATAGGTTTCATTTTTGTAAAGTTTTTTTGTTTTAATACATAGGCGTTCATAAAAACTTTAATGCGTTTTTTTTTATTTACTTGTGGTAGCGTTAAGGTTAGGGTTGCGTTTTTTAGGATTTTATTTCGTTGTGTAGGCTTAATCTTAAACATAGATTCAAGTTTTAATTTAGTCCGGCTTTATTCCATTTAGCGTAGTTTTGTTTTAGTTGTAGTTTAATTTTAGACCAGTTTCTTTTATTCTTAGATTTTAGCTTAGTCGATTTTTTATTTATTTATTATTTTTTTTTTTTTAGTTCTTTAGAATTTTAAAATTTTAATTTAGTTTTAGTTTTAATTTTGTTTTAATTTAGATTCCAACTTCTCTTTAGAATTTTAGTTAGTTTTAGATTTAGATTTTTTTTTTTTTTTTTTTTTTTTTTTTTAATTGAAATTTAGATTTAGAATTTTGATTTGTCTTAAAAATAAAATAATAAAAATTAAAAATTAAAAAAATTTTAAAATCCAAAAAATAATAAAAAATTCTCAAAAATATCTTTTATGGTCAAATGAGCTTTCGAAATTTTATCTTAAGAATGACTATGTAAAATCGAAATATTTTCTGATCGAAGTTAATTGAAGCATCATAAATCTGGAAATATTGCGGATATCTGGCATTTTCATCTTGCTGTTTCATGGTTGTGTTTTTCAATTGAATATCATTGATCAATCGTGTTTCAATAAGTAGCAGTTAGTCATCATTATTGGTTTATAATCGCATAACGGGATTCTGTTTGACTCCATAAGGCACTGATCATAAGCGTGAAATCTAATCTAGATCTGTGAAATCCTGTTAATTTTATCATGTATTTGGTGTTCTAGCCGTGTCTCCTGGATTTATCCTTCATTTCTAATAGGGTCTACCTCCCTTAGCCTGCAAGGAGACAGCTTAAAGAGAGAGATTGGGGATAAAGGTGACAGCCCCCAGTCTGAGCCGTTGTCGCGGTGCCTGAACAATCTGTGCGACAACAAGGGGCAAAGGTAGTAAGTGAGGTGCGGGGCCGAAATGCGATAATGCGAAATGCGAGTATTGCGAAATGCGAAATGCGATGATCGCGAAATGAGAAAAGACGATCAGTCAGATGATGTGGCGGTAGGACAGGTGGCAGAGCACTTTAATAATATCGCAATCGGCAGAAAGGAGCGGTAAGTGTTAACGAAGGCCAACAGGAATTGCGAATTGCAATAAAGTGATGGGCTTTTCAGGAAAAGGCGGAGGAAGGTTCTTTCAAAGGTTTTTGACATAGAATTGAGGAGCGAAGGAGAAAGGAGGGAAAAATGAATATTGTAATCGGGGTCTGGAAGCGGAAGCTGTTAACAAGGACCAAATGGGAAATGTGATTGCGAAAAGGAGTGATGGTAAGTCCAAAGGGAAAAAAATGCGGTTTCTAATGTTTTGATTGTTTTTAATAAAAGAGCAGCAAAGGGAAGTAGGAAGGGATATCACATTCGGGCTTGGAATTAGAGAGCATTAACAAAGATCACAAGTGATTTGCTATTTGCAATGGAGCGAGATACGACGAGCGGGAGTTTTGAGGAAAAAGGGCGGAGGTCTAATTCTAATGCTTTTCAAGTGTTTTGGGAATGAAAAGGGGCGATGGATGCAAATAAGAGAAAAAGGAGGGAAATGGAGGCACAACAATAGTGCTTAGGCGTGAAAACAGAGCTGGGAAATGAAGCGGGATGACTTGATGATCTTCTTGGGGATTTTGATGCTTATTCTTGCAAACAAAGCTGCGGATTCATGTACGAAAAATAAAGGAAACACGTGACAAAACAGTGAACATAAAGTAGTTTTTGGTCTGTGGGACGGCCTACCCTCCTCAAGCTTTATTGATGGAGATGAGAGGGGAAGACTTGACCACAACTTTTGGATTTTCCCTCTAGTACTCTCGTAAGCAAATGAAGAACTACAATAGCAAACTGAAAGCAAAAAACTAAACAACAATGAAACTATCAGAAGCAGAACTAATAGAATGACTGAAAGGAAAGAATGAAAACAACAGAGAAGTTGAGGCACATGGATTGGGCCCTAACCCATGAGCCCAACTCTCTGGAACTAGATCAGTAAAATGGAGTTTGTCTGCTCATTTCAGAAAGAGAATAGTCTCGTTACATCCATAAAAGTTGTGAAACCAATTGCAATACAAAGTGCCTCATGGCTTTACAATAAAAACTCGAATCCCAATGGAATAGAATGGACTGGCATTGAATGGACCGGAATAGAATGGACCAGACCGGAATCGACCCCAATTAGCTCTTGATTAGCTTTATTTATCCTTAAGGGCAGCTACCAACAACTCCCTAAAAAACAAGTAATGAGTCCACTTGACTCCAAGTGAAATATGGCTTTGAGTGCACTTAGTCTTCAGTTTGCTTGGCTGCCTTTGGAATTCGAATTGCTGGAGGGGATCTCATGAGGATCCTTTGGCTGCCTTTGAGAGTTAAGGAGGGTGGACAACCCCCTTGAATCTCTCCAAGATTTCTCCCTAATTTCCTGATATTGTGCTCATTTATTCTCCAATCTTGATCTTCCAGTGGCAGGGAGCAAGTCCCTAAGTCATCTCCTTCTCCAAATCTGCATAATCTCCAAATTTTTTCACAATATTCTACAAAAATAACCAATATTAGGCACAAATATGCAATGACCTTTAAACCTTTCTAAGAAATATTGAAACATAAGAAAACATTATTAAGTGTAGAAGGAGAGATTTAATATATATATTCATGTGCATAAGGAAGGTGGATGGGCTTAAGAAAGGTTAGATGGGCCTTATTTTATGTCTAATTTAGAGACCCATCATCACCCGCCTACTGAAACTGTTGCTAATCCTCTGAGCAACCTATTCATCCTCCCTGCCTTATGGTTTTTCCTGCATGCTGGCTTATTTCATTTTCTGTTTATTGGCCCATGCGCTGCTCATCCTGCTAATCTTTTTGCTATTCTTCTTGTACGTGCTTCATGGAGGTCCTCAAATGCCTTAATCAAATCTGTTTTGCATGCCAAGAGGTGGTGGATCCACCTTTTATTTTATTTTTTTCTTTTTTTGTTCTCTCTTTTATTTTTTATTTTTTATTTTTATTGCATGCAAAGTAAACTCAGTTTTTTTTTTTTTTTTGAATTCTTTCTGTGAACTGAGTTCACCCTTGGTTATCCCTTGGCACTCCTTGTCTTCTATTACAATGAATTGCTTACTGCCCACTTTCTCAAGTCCTTTTTACTTTTGTCTTGTTCCTTTTTTTGGTGGAAAAAGTGAGGCTAGTTGCTGGATAAGGCTGAGGTTGCTCTGCCACTGATTTTGGCTATGTAAAAAACTTTCCTTCTCACACTTTTTAATGTTTTATTAAGCTAAAATAGATTCGAAGAAAGGGTTAGATGATTGCATACCTAAGCCTTACCATTGATTTGTTTTTGCAAGTGATATTGAAGCTGCTAATATGGCTGTTGAAGCTGTATTCGGTGGTTCTGAAGCTGCATGTGATAATTTGCTTGAGGTCCTTTTGGAGCTTCTGAGCACAGGAGGAGGAAGTCTAAGTTTGACTACCTTTAACTAGGGTGTTGACCGAATTTTCTTTTTGTGCCAACTTGCTATTTTCCGACTTGCGAAGGTCGGAGAGCACCTGCATTCATTAGAGAGAGATACATGGAGAAATGCAATTTTTTTCTTTTTATAAGTCCTACTAGTTGCCTCTTTGAGGTTTTCCACTAGTAGGTCTGCCTAGGCATCTCAAAGGAGGTTTTCACCTAGAATCTTTTATTTTTCTCTTTTTTTTCCCAACCCAGTGACTGCCTCATGGAGGTTTTCAATCAGTGGGCCAATCTTAGACACCTCAAAAGAGGTTTTCACCTAAGATTTTATTCTTTCCTTTTTTTTCCTTTTCACTTTCCTACTCTCCTTGAAAAAAACAAAACCTATTTCAAGTATAGGAATACTTCCAATGGAGCCATGTACACATCAAGATGACAGATAAAATCATGTGCACACTTGGAATACATGCTTTGACATGTACTTGAATATGAGAGATGAATTTCTTTGACTGGGATTGTATCAAGTACCGTTGGAGAAGAGTGTGTTGCTGTAACTTAATGATTGTTTGGAACCATATGTCAATATAGTTGTGATGCCCCAGGTTCACTTGCTGAGTTGGATCACCTTGGATGTCCTCTTCTATTATGTCAGTCAAATCTTCCTATTTTTGCTGATTGTTCTCTTGAACACATGGAGGAAATGCTAGCAAACATGAGGGAACTTTCTCAACATTTGATTCTGGTATTTGATCTTCATCAAGTGCAACCCTCGATCTTTTGATCTCCTTATTTGGATCTTCTTCTTCTTGATGTTGTCTTTCAATGACATTAAGAAAATCTCTTCTTTGCAATACCTTTCTTGAACTAAGATGCAGACCATTTAGACCAAGAGGATATGTTTGGTAGTGTTGTACCTCAGCATTGTAAGTGAGTTGAGATACTTCATTGTATGGGTTTGGAAATGGTGGTACAGGTAGTTGAGTGCGGGTGGATATATGGGATGGATGTGGTTGTGGTGGAGGTGGATGGTAGGTACTAGGGATAGCATGGAGTCGGGTATGGAGGATATGGAGGGAAATATTGAGGATGTTGAGGATTTTCCCAATAAGGACTTTGCCAACCATGTTGCCAAGATTGGTTTTGGGGTTGAGATGGCCAAGGTTGCCAAGGAGGGAGTGTGTCCCAATTAGTTTGAGATGGATTTGAATAAGCTTGAAATTGTGAAGTGGGTCCTTGCATCATATCAAGTTGACTAGGCTGCCAGGGTTTCCTTGGAGCTACATAACATAGCTTCTTTGGCGATTGCCTTGCTCCATTGTCTTCTTGGTAAACTTCTTTAAACCTTTGGAATGATGAACAACATTTAGTAGCATATGATTCTGCATGAATAACAAAAATATTAACATCTTCTTTTTTCTCATTTTGCATTCTTAACATTTTTACTTGTTCACTTAGATTGCTTAGAATTTATGTTTTAATGTTGTCAAGCAAATTTCCAAGTTCATCTTGCCTTACGAATGTTGATGCTGACTTACTTACTCTTTTCCTTCCTCTTGATATGTGCTTGCATGTTTCACAAATTTCTTCAAGTGACAATTGATATACATCTTCTTTACTCGTGAGATTAAGGAGATCAATCCACTCATCCCTAATTGTTCTAAGTAAGAGGGTTTTTACTGTTCTCAAATCCTAGATGATGCAATTTTGCCCTCTTAACATTATACATGAATGTCTCTATTAGATCCTCAAGGCTCTCATCTTCTTCTTGGTTCATTCTAAAAATTTCTTCTCTAAGATCACGACCTTTGTATTTTTCTAGAAATATCTTTTGCATATCATTCCATGATCTTATTGAATTAGTACCTAGACTCATGAACCATTTAAGAGATCTATCCTTCAATGTTGCAGGAAACAATCTCAATTTTTGAGTGTGTGATAAGTAGCCATAAGATCTACAAAGTATCTCATATTCAAAGATAAATGTTTCTGGATCCTCTGTCCTCATACCATGGAAGTTGGGAAGGAAAGATGGAGGGATGTTCTTCATATGTACACTGATGTCCATATCTTGAATGGGAAACCCAGTAAGATCTTCTTCATTGTCATCTTGTCCATCCATCTCTTCTACCTTCAAAAGTGTATGGTGATGCGGTTCTTACTGCACCACGTGGTCAAGTGGGGGTTGGTATTGGAGAAGTATTTTTAATTTTTTTTTAATTTTTATTTTTTAAAACAAATTCTGAGTATCCCTACTCCTATGAGGCATGAAAATTAGATCTTTTGTATTTTTCAATATTTCAGAAACAACATGAAAAATGAAAGCAAAAAAAATGCTAAAACAGAATCAAAGCATCTACTAGACACCTCCCGGCAACGACACCAAAAAGTGGTGAGCCCTGATATTGCACCAAGAGTGCTACAACTCCCAGGGTTGCCCTACTTTACTTTATCAACCCGGGGTTCGTACAAACTTGGAGGTGAGAGTGCTATATACACAACAAATGCATTCTATTCATGTCATCCTCTTCCACTTTACGAAAGGGTGCTACTTCTAGGGGTTCTTAGCAATGTTGCACGAAGCGGGGACGTTTTTTGGAAGCGGGGACGCGGAAGCGTCATTTTCCAAAAATTTAGGAAGCGAAGCGTTTCGGAAGCGTCTAGTATATATATATATTTTTTAAATATTTTTTTGCATTTATATTCAAAACAACAATCCTAAATACCATATTAGTTGTAGAAGACATGAAAACATGCATATTCTTACATAAATCAAGATAGATATGACATCCATGATTCCATTGTACATCAATAATTAATTATTCGAGCATCATAAATCTAGAATCTAGATTCTAGATCCTAGCAATTGAAAACATACATCAAATAATTAAGCATGAATCATGATAAAACATTTAAGCATGCTGCATACTATAAAACATAACACATTTAAGCATACTATAAAACATAAATGATAAACATAAAAGTTAAAAGTTAAAACATTTAAGCATGATAAAAATTTAAAACATTTAAGGCTTTAAGCATACTATAAATTTTAAAACATAAAACATTTAAAAATTAAGCATACTATAAAACATAAATGATAAACAAAAAGCATTTAACCATATTATAAAACATAAAGCATATTATAAGTGTTAAAGCGAGCAACTGTCAACATTAGTCATGTCCAAAATTCAAATAATAATGTTTACAAAATAGGCCACTTGGCCACCACCAACACAAAAAAGTTCAAATTAACAAGAAGCCTACAAGTGTAATGATAATCTATGACAAAAGCAGTAAAGTGTGCACTGTGAACACTGAAAATATCTACTCATCTCTCCTCCTTCCACCACGAACAGTACGTGATGGTGCGCCTCCACGTGGTGGCAATGAAGAAGATGGTGGTTGTGGAAGCCGTGGCAATGGCACTACAGTTGCTGAAGACGAAGCCCCTGCTGTTGGTGTTGAACCATGGGACCTAGGAACCAAGGCACTAGTGGGGGGTGGCATGTCAACTCGATCTTCATCATCATGGATAAGAGCATCCTCTAAGTGCTCTAATCGCAACACTCCATCCTCCAAATTGCTCTCCTCTGGATGCTTGTCCCAAACAATAAGGTCTTTGTTGCTCTTTGCATCATCACAGTAATGGGACAACAATCTCAAGTTGTAATGAACATAAACCAAGCTCTCTGCCCGGTCTAAACTCAACCTGTTCCTTTTAACACTGTGGATGAAAGAATAAGAGCTCCAACACCTCTCTGCAGAAGAAGTGTTTACCACCTGTGATAGCACCCGCAATGCCAAATTATGTAAAAGTGGAGTAGCACCGCCATGCATGTTCCACCACTCAATAGAAGAAAAACTCTCTCGATCTCTAATAGCATGCATGCTCCCAAATGGACCAGTGGAAAGTGTATAGCTGCTCAACTGTTTCCATACCATGTGTGCCTCATCCTCATCGGGGACTAATTTATCCAGTGCAAGCATATATTTTTGTAGGACCTCTGGATCTAGGTGTGGTTTTCTCCTGCTCACCCCCCCCGGGTGCTGTTGTAGAAAGCCATGATGGACTATAATATTTAGGTGTCAATACATATGCTAATGCATGCAATGGAATATTTAGAATATCCCATCGCTTTACCACCTCTGCACGAATATATTTGTACAAGGTGGTATCTCTAGGCTCAACAATGTCTTTAATCTGCCCCAACATGTTATCCATTTGCTCATACACCTCCCCAATTATTGGCTTATCTGAATCGCCAAACTTGATCATGTAATAAATTGGTTTGGTGAATTGCAAAACATATTTAACTTGTGACCAAAAGAACATGTCAAGAATAGTGTCCTTTGCTGCATTAGCACCATCTCTATCAGTGTTAATCTCCTCCCATGATTCAGCGGTGACCATATTAGTTAGACCTTGTCTCACCTTCACTAGCCGCCTAAAGGTGAGGTAATAACTTGCAAATCTGGTTTTTGCAAGTTTAAGCAACTGCAACTTGGAGTAAGTGCCATAGAAGTAGTTTACCCTTGTATGCCCTGTGATAAATTTAATGAGATTCTTCCCTCTCTTGTAAAGCTCATTAATCCACCCACATTCTTTATTCTTCACAATATCATGCATCAAAAGGTTCAATGTGTGCACCAAGCACCCAGACCAAAATATGTGTGGATAAGTACGCTCAATAATTTTACCTGCTCCCTTACAATTTGCTGCATTATCTGTGATCACTTGAACCACTTTGCTAGGACCAACATCTTTGATTGATTGCAATAGGAGATCTGCAATGTTTTGGGAAGTTGCACTAACAGAGGAGGAATCATGACATGCAATAAACACTACACCAGTAGCAGAAACACCAAGAACATTTATCAAATGTTGGTTTATGATATTTGTCCACCCATCTGATACAATGGATACCCCACTATCCACCCACTCATTTGTAAAACGTGTCAAAGCTGCTTGAACCTTTCCTTTTTCTCTTTCTAATAACACTGTTCTAGCTTTCTCATAGTTGGGGGACTTGTATCCTTTTGGTGCTTCATTGATGCCCTTTACCATTTCATGCCAATAGGGAGAGCGAAGCACATTGAATGGTACACCGCAAGCACAAAGAAATCGGACTATCTTTCCATCCACATCATCCCTCCCAGCAACATTAAGGAAATCTGCTATAGTTTTTTTACCTCCAGACGTTGCAGAACCACCATGACCAGATGAGCTACCAAATTTAGAGGTTGCACTTGAGTCAGATTGAGTTTTTTGTTTTTTATTTTTTTGTTGTGCAGCCTCCTCTATTTGGATGTATTTTCTTCTTTGTTCAGCTGAAACCTTGGGGCAAATTGCTATCCCCACGGCACCCTGTTTTTCATCACTGTCCATCACCCCACAAAGATGCCTCCTCACACGGGTATATGAACCGCTATATGGTTTTCCTCCATGACAACCATGAGAGCACAAAAACTTGTAGCTTCCACCACCTTTTCCCCCTTCAAGTTTGGTCACATAGTTCCACAAGGGTGTCAATGCAGCATTCCCATCTTGTGATTCAATGTTTTCATCATCTTCTTCCTCTTCAAAGCCTTCCTCCTCATCATACATTGGGTCATTCATATGGTAACCACTTTCCTCTTCTTCTTCATGTTCCCATCTTCTATTTCTACTCCCCCTTACCATCATCAAAACCAAGAGGGGAATGATACATAGAACCCAAAGAAACATCATCTTTGAGTATGAATATAGATGGTGAGCAACCTGCAAATAAATGTACAAGAAGAAAGAATGGGAAAGTGTAGGAGAGGGAGGAGAGAAAATACAAAAAACAATGACAAAAAAAATGAGAGAGTTTGGGGTTTGCACTTACCTCTTTAGATCTTGTAGATAGAAGCCCTTCTTTACTCCTCCTTCACTCCTCCTTCACTCCTCCAAGCTCTCCTCAACTCTCTCTTCTCCAAGCTCTCTTCTCCTCTCTTTCTCTTCTCTTCTCTGGCTCCTCTCACTCTCTCCCTATGACATCTCAAAACATAAGTGAGCAAATAAGATGAATAATAGAAGGCTTATATTTCTTTCATCCTAACTCAATAACACTAATATAGCTAACACACACACACACACACACACAAAAAAAAAAAAAAAAAAAAAAACACTTTTTAAAAGTGTCATAATCGGATCCGTACGCCACGGTACGGAACTGTTCGCGATCCGTACGGATCCGTACCGGAACCGCGATTCCCTGCGTAAGGTTCCGACATGGTAGGAATCGCAAATTTTTTTAGGAATCGCGGTTCCGGGTACGGATCCCGTACGGGACGCGGTTCCTGCCTTGGAGCCGGGGGCGGGCGTTTCCTGCAACATTGGTTCTTAGTGACGACTGTCACACTTCAATGAAACTAAATTAAATTGTAGAAAGGAAATGACAGAAGGAAACTAATTTAAATTGCTGAAAAGAAATGACAGGAAGGAAACTAAACTAAATTGCAGAAAGCAAATGACAGAAAAGAAACTAAACTAAATTGCATTGAGCTGGCCAAATGGCCAAACACACTCTACTTATCCTATGATCTATCTACCATGCAACTATTCATGATCTAATTCTAACTGAAAAAGTGTTGATTGTGGTTCGGAGGAAAAAAGGCTAAAGGTGCTCATGGAAGGCTTAAACGCATGAAACAAGGGTTAGAGGAGTGAAAAAGGTGTTTGGAATTTATTAAAGTGCATAATATCGCAAAAATGCTTTGGAGTGGGAGGCTTTGGGAAGTGTGATGGTGGAATTGCGTTGGAGGGTTGGTAGTGCGATATTGTAATATTCTGCATAGAAATAAACAACAATATAAAGCATTCACAAACAAGAAACTACAACAAATAGAGAGACATCACATAAATAATGCAAAATATGGAGAACGCTGAGCCATTTTATTATATAACTGAAAGATACAATAAGTACAAAGGTGATCAGAATAATGGCACCTTGGCTTGCACAAGGCAAGTTGGAAATACTCTCAGAAATGCTCGAAGGAATGGCTGCTCTATCAGTTACTGTGTTATCTCCAAAATGCTGCTGCTACTGTTGGAATAGGATGGCTCTTTGGGGCTGTTCCCCTTCTCAGAAAAATATGAAACTCTGGGAATGAGTTCTCCTCCAAACACCTAGAAAAGCCCAGAAAGGGATTCTAGAATGGATGACCTCGAAAAATCACCTCCCTTGAGGAATAATGCTATCGCAGTGAAGTACGTTGGTCCTGAATGAATCTCTCCAAATAATGGCTTCCTCCTCTACCAAAATGATGGAATAGCTAAGGGTTGATCCCTTCTCACTATCCTGGGCTGAATCCCCTGATGAATCTTCACTCTCGGCACTACCTCCTCCAAGAAATGCGTGATCTCTCCCTGAGACTGCGTTGCCCAAGCAAGTGCGTAATCCCTGGCTGAATATGCTATGGCTCCCACCTGAAAATAATAGATAGAACTCCTCACCCGAGTAGGCACTCGAAGTCCCCCGGGGCTGAGGTTGGGATCTTCGCTCGGAGACACCCGGTGTGCTGAACAACACTTGCAGACTTCGCTCAATAGCAAAAGCGTGCTCAATGTCAAGAGACAAAACATAGATGCATAATCAAATGAATGAATGAGGAGCCTCTTCCCCTCGTTATGCTTGGAGAGCCTTACTCTCACCTAGGCCCCACCAAAACTGCGCTGCCCCTCTTGGCTCACGCTGTCCCTCTCTCTGCGCTATCATGGGCCCACGCTGTCCCTCTCTCTGCGCTATCACGCTGCCCACGCTGCCACTTCGACCCCTGGGCCCCACGCTGCCAAATAATAATGTGCTCAAGTGACTTTAGGGAATGTTTATCTCCTAAGTGTAGGCTAAGTATCTTTCCACCCTCTTTATTAACTAACTTAACTTTATAAAAAGTAAACTCCCAATTAGCAGCTAATTGGGAATATTAATTTTGGCCAGTTTACTTTTTATAAAGTTAAGTTAGTTAATAAAGAGGGTGGAAAGATACTTAGCCTACACTTAGGAAATAAACATTGCTAATTGGGAATATTACAATCCTCCCCACCAAAATGTTGCTTGTCCTCAAGCAACTGCAATGATGGATGCTGCAAAATCTTCTCACTCTCCCAAGTGGCATCCTCATTTGGCAAGTTCCTCCACCTCACCAAATATTCCCTGATCGTTCTGCTCCGCAGCTGCCTCTCCCTGGTGTCTATGATAGCTTCTGACTGTAACGCCAAATGCCCCTCATCATCTGTTGGTGGAATCTCCTCGGTTGCAGTCACCTGCTGCCCCAATGCCTTTTTCAGGTAGGATACATGGAATATGTTATGAATCCTGCTACCTGTAGGTAACTCTAGCTCATATGCAACTTCCCCAATCCTGCGTATCACCCTATATGGTCCATAGAAGCAAGGCTTGAGCTTCTTGGCCCCCTTCTGCTTCAGCTTGGATTACCGATATGGCTGGAGTCGTAGGTAGACCAAGTCCCCTACCTGAAACTGCCTCTCAACCTGTCCTCTGTCAGCATACAACTTTTGCTGGTTCTGTGCTGTAGCTAAGTTGTCTTTAAGAGCTCGAAGTATATCCTGACTCTCTTGGATCTAGTCCTTAGCCTTGGGGGCCTTGCTAGCACCAAACATCACGTCAGCGAAAGACAAAGCATGATATCCATATAAAGCATAAAATAGAGACATACCAATGGACATATGGAAAGTGGTGTTGTAGTAGTACTCTCCCAAGTCAACCAACGTAACCATGCCTTCTGTTGCCATGTGACATAGTTTCGCAAGTAGCCTTCCAGCCACTTGTTCACTGTCTGTGTGCCCATCCGTCTGAGGGTGATAACTGGTGCTCGGAGTCAACTTTGTACCCACCAAACGAAATAGCTCCTGCCAAAAGCCGCCCATGAAATGGTTGTCTTGATCACTAACAATGGTCTTCGGGAGACCATGCAACCTGAAAGCATCCTTGAAAAACAACTCCGCCACCTGTGCTACTGTGTACCACGCTGATATAGCGAAGAATTGTGAATACTTCATCAGTCGATCAACGACTACGAAGATACAATCCTTGCCTTGCACCGTGGGCAACCCTGTGATGAAATCTATCGAAATGCTCTCCCATTTCCCCTCTGAAATGGGAAGTGGCTATAGTAATCCTACTAGATGGTTCATCTCCCCCTTGTTTCGCTGACACACTTTCGCACTCCTTGACATGCTGGAGTACGTCCTCCTTGAGGCCCTTCCAAGAGAACCTCTCCCTGATGGCCCGATAGGTTTTGGTGAACCCCTAGTGGCTTGATAGCGGTGAGTCATGTGAGGCACGTAGTACATTCTCCTTGAGTTGAGAGCTCCCAGTCAAGAAGATCCGATCCTTGAAATATATCACCTCATCCATAACTTTGTACCTGTTATCCGTGACCTGTCCATCTAATATCTCGCAAGCAAAACGGTCCTTGGAGTACTCCACCTGTAACTGAGCCCTCCAATCCACGTCTAAGCTCATCATAGACATCGCTACTGGTCTGCGTGAAAGAGCATCGGCCACCACATTGTTCTTCCCCTTGACATACTCGATGTCAAAATTGTATGCCTGGATCTTGCTGACCCACTTCTGCTACCTCTCCTGCAACTGCTTCTGCTCTAAAAAGAACCAAAGGCTGTTGTGGGCAGTCCTCACCCTGAATCTGTTCCCCACTAATTACTGTCGAAACATGGCCAGTGCATGCATGATAGCTAGCATTTCCTTGTCGTATATGGGATACAACCTCTCATGCGGCAATAGCTTCCTGCTCTTGAAAGCTATGGGGTGGCCTCCCTGCATCAAGACTGCGCCTACCCCCTCCCCAGATGCATCATACTCAAGGACAAAAGGCTGCGTGAAATCCGACAACACTAAAACTAGACAACTGCTCATCATCTCCTTGAGCCTATCAAAAGCCCTCTGCGTTGTGTCTGTCCAACTGAATGCCCCCTTCTTGGTAAGATCTGTGAAGGGTGCAATAAGTTGGGAAAATCCCTTGACGAACTTCCGATAGTAGGTGCAGATGCTATACACCCCCGAAGCTCGTCATGTTCTTTGGCTCTGGCTAATCCTGGATGGCCTTGATCTTCTCCTCGTGGACTCTAACTTCGTCCACACCAATGATATGCCCCAAGTAGAGCATCTTCGTCAATCCAAATTCGCATTTGGAGAGCTTAGCATAAAAATGTTGCTCCTCTAGTATTCGCAATACAGCCTCAATGCACTGCAGGTGCTCCTCCCATGTCCGGTTGTATATCAAGATGTCATTGAAAAATACTAGCACAAACTTCCTCAGTTGACCACGAAAGATGTGGTTCATGCAGGACTAGAAAGTGGCTAGTGCATTGGTTAGCCCGAAGGGTATCACCAGAAACTCGAAGTGGCCTTAGTGACATCTGAAAGCTGTCTTGGGGACATCCCGGTCCCTCACGCAGATCTGATGGTAACTCGACCTCAAATCAATCTTCGAGAAGAACTTCGACCCCCTCAACTCATCCATCAACTCATCAATCTGTGGGATGGGGTATTGGTTCTTCATGGTATTCTTGTTGAGAGCCCGATAGTCGATGCACATCCTCAGTGTGCCATCATTTTTCTTCACTAGTACAACAGAAGAAGCAAACGGGCTAGTGCTGGGTCGAATGTGTCCCAGCGCTAAGAGCTCATGAATAGCTCTCAATCTCATTCCTGTAGGCTTTAGGGTGCATATAGGGTGTAGTAATCACAACCTGGATTCCTTGCTCTAGCTCAATGGTGTGTTCAAACCCCTGATTCGGTGGCTGCCCTGGTGTTATATCCCCAAAAATTGTAGCATACCTGTCCAAAATCGACTGCACATCTGGGTGTACAGCCTGCCCTGTAGACCCTGCCTCTGAAACACGCAGCTCTACTGCCCACTCTATATCTCCCTTCTGGAAGTCTGCCTCCATCCGATGTGCTAAAACTGTTGTGGTAGATAAGTGTGCATGCCCCAAATCATCTCTTGCTTCTCGGTCTTCTTGTCTGTCCACTCCATCTCCAAGGTCTCCCAGTCTGTAGTGACCTTCTCCAGCGTGATCAACCACTGCACTCCCAGTATCACGTTGGTGTCCGGAATGTCCACCACAAAGAAATGATTTGTCAGAGTGTAAGTCCCCATAGTCACTGCCATAGCTGGCACATACCTGGCACACTGCATAGTTTTGGCACCTGGTACCAGCACCGAAAACCCATCAAAGCTCTCTGTTGGTATGCTCCTCCGCTCTACCAACTGTGCATCAATAAAATTGTGGGTAGCCCCACTGTCCACTAATACTGAAACACGCTGTCCTTGCACAGTACCCCGAACACGCAGTGTCAAGTATTTGCAAACCCCCGGCAAAGAAGCAAGGACTCCCCCAGTATGTGCAAACGCTGCCCCTCCTGCTCCGGGTGGTGGAGGTGGTGGATGATCTCGTCTTTGTACTACACTGCTGCCTCTTGCCTCCATCTCCTCATATGCATCCTCTTCCCCGTCACTGTCAGAGAAGACCTCTATGTAGTGTGCCTTCCCAGCGGCACAATGATGTCCCGATGCCCACGGCTCCTAACATATGAAGCATAGCTTCTTCCCTCTTAGGTCTCTCCCGGGCTCATCGTCCAAAGGCCCTCGGCCTTGGTTCCCCTTAGGAGGTGGAACCCTCGTGTCCTTCCCCTTCGACTGAAATGCCGGTCTTTGGGGGAAAGGAGCTCTGGTCCTAGGTAGGGCATCCTGCAAATCCCTGGTCCTCCCAACTGCATCGTGAAGTGTACCTGGCCTTGTAGATCTAACTAACCCCTGCAGAGGTTCTGCCAACCCATCAATGAACATGTATATCTTCCTGGCTAAGGACAGGTCAGATACCATCATGGAGAGTCTCAAGAACTCAGAATTGTAGGTGTCCGGGCTCCCGGTCTATTTGAGCTTGGTCAGCTCAACAAAGTGCTCCTCCGGATCCCTTTGATCAAACCGCTCTACCAATATCTGTGTAAACTCTGCATATGCTGTCACAGTTGAGTGACCCAGCATGGCCATCCCGTGGAACCACCAATCATGTGCCTCTCCCTCTAGGTGCAGTGCTGCCACCTTGATGGCCTCTCCCTCTGCCATCTGATTGAGCTGGAAATAGATATCCAACTTCTCTACCCAATCCTTTGTCGAACACTTGGAGGATCCGTTAAATGTTGGCAAGAAAAATCTGCCCATTATACGCTGTACGTCCCCATCCTGTGTGTATTTGCCCCTCTGTTTTGGTTGCGGGTGTCTGCTATCCTTCTTGAGCTGCACAAAGTCATGGAAAGTGAGAGCCTCACCAAACTCTCGCTCGTAGGACTGATACTTGGCAAAATAATCCCCCATGTGAATCGGTTCCGGTTCCTAAGGTGCTCCTGCTCCAGTGCCCGTAGCTAGAAATGTGGGCATCGTGGAACGTGGGGGAGTAAGTGATGCCATCTGCTGCGCTGTGAGCTGCTCTTGCAAGTGATGGGAGGTGCCCGACCCTTCTCCAGTGTGGAAACCCCTTGGGGTTTCACGTTGTCTCTGGTCTGCGGTAAACTTTTGCCCCAACTCTTCTATCCTCCTCGACAACTCCTGCACAAAATTTAGGAGAAGTTCCCCGAACTCCTTCCCTTCATCTTTCTCCTCTGCCATTGGTTCCTCTTCTTCTGCGTCCACTACCGGAATGCGGTCACCCTCTCCAAAAGTGGTCTCAAGCCTTCGCTCTTGGTCCTTATACCTCCTTCCTCGGTAAGTGATATATGGTTTTCCTGCTGGTGTCATAGAAAATCTGCTCCAAAGGTTGAGCCAAGTCTATGAGCTTTGATACCACTGTAATATTACGTGTAGAAATAAACAACAATCTAAAGCATTCACAAACAAGAAACTACAACAAATAGAGAGACATCACATAAATAATGCAAAATATGGAGAATGCTGAACCATTTTATTATATAACTGAAAGATACAATAAGTACAAAGGTGATCAGAATGATGGCACCTTGGCTTGCACAAGGCAAGCTGGAAATACTCTCAGAAATGCTCAAGGAATGGCTGCTCTATCAGTGACTGCGTTATCTCCAAAATGTTGCTGCTACTGCTACCGGACTGCCGCTACTGCTGGAATATGATGGCTCTTTGGGGCTGTTCCCCTTCTTAGAAAAATATGAAACTCTGGGAATTAGCTCTCCTCCAAATACCCAGAAAACCCCAAAAAGGGATTCCGGAATGTATGACCCCGGAAAATCACCTCCCTTGAGGAATAACGCTATCCCAGTGAAGTACGCTGGCCCTGAATGAATCCCTGCAAATAATGGCCTCCTCCTCTACCAAAATGATGGAATAGCTAAGGGCTGATCCCTTCTCACTATCCCGGGTTGAATCCCCTGATGAATCTTCGCTCTCGGAACTACCTCCTCCAAGAACTGCGTGATCTCTCCCTGAGACTGCGCTGCCCAAGCAAGTGCGTAATCCCTGGCTGAATATGCTATGTCTCCCACCTGAAAATCAATAGATAGAACTCCTCACTCGAGCAGGCACTCAAAGTCCCCCGGGGCTGAGGTTGGGATCTCCGCTCGGAGACACTTGGTGTGCTGAACAACACTTGCAGACTTCGCTCAACAGCAAAAACGTGCTCAATGTCAAGAGACAAAACATAGATGTATAATCGAATGAATGAATGAGGAGCCTTTGTCCCTCATTATGCTTGGAGAGCCTTGCTCTCACCTAGGCCCCACCAAAACTGCACTGTCCCTCTTGGCCCACGCTGCCCTTCTCTCTCTGCACTGTCATGGGCCCACGCTGCCCATGCTGCCACTTCCCTCACGCTGCCACTTCGACCCTTGGGCCCCACGCTGCCAAATAATAATGTGCTCAAGTGACTTTAGGGAATGTTTATTTTGTAAGTGTAGGCTAAGTATCTTTTCACCCACTTTATTAACTGACTTAACTTTATAAAAAGTAAACTGGCCAAAATTAATATTACCAATTAGCTGCTGCTAATTGGGAATATTACATATCTGCGATATGCGATATCGCAAGGCTGGAGGAGAAGCAGGAGTGCAGTCGGGAGGAAATGTGAAGTGCGAAATGCGATATTGAATGCGATGCGAAATGCGATTGTGATGTTGTGGTGCGATTGTGATATTTCGCAATCGGGGTTTAGGGGCAGAAGGTAGTAAGTCAGGTGCGGGGCCGAAATGCGATAATGCGAAATGCGAGAATTGCGATAAGGCTAGAATTGTGAAATGCGAAATGTGATGATTGCGAAATGCGAAAAGGCGATCAGTTAGATGATGTGGCAGTAGTACAGGTGGCAGAGCGCTTTAATAATATCGCAATTGACAGAAAGGAGCAATAAGTGTTAACGAAGGCCAACAGGAATTGCGAATTGCGATAAAGTGATGGGCTTTTCAAAAAAAGGCGGAGTAAGGTTCTTTCAAAGGTTTTTGACATGAAATTGAGGAGTGAAGGAGAAAGGAGGGGAAAAGGAATATTGTAATTGGGGTCTGGAAGCGGTAGCTGTTAACAAGGACCAAATGGGAAATGCGATTGCAAAAAGGAGCGATGGTAAGTCCACAGGGAAAAAAATGCGGTTTCTAATGTTTTTGACTATTTTTAATAAAAGAGTAGCAAAGGGAAGTAGAAAGCGATATCGCATTCGGGTTTGGAATGAGAGAGCGTTAACAAAGATCACAAGCGATTTGCGATTTACGATGGAGCGAGGTACGACGAGCGGGAGTTTCGAGGAGAAAGGGTGGAGGTCTAATTCTAATGCTTTTCAATCATTTTGGGAATGAAAAGGGGCGATGGACGCAAATAAGAGGAAAAGGAGGGAAATGGAGGCACAACAGTAGTGCTCAGGCGTGAAAACAGAGCTGGGAAATGAAGCGGGATGGCTTGATGATATTCCTGGGGATTTTGGTGCTTATTCTTGCAAACAAAGCTGCGGATTCATGTACGAAAAATAGAGGAAACGTGTGACAAAACAATGAACAAAAAGCAGTTTTTGGTCTGAGGGACAGTCTACCCTCCTCGAGCTCTATTGACAAAGATGAGAGGGGAAGGCTTGACCACATCTTTTGGATTTTCCCACTACTCTATTACTCTCGTAAGCAAATGAAGAACTACATCAACAAACTGAAAGCAAAAAACTAAACAACAATGAAACTATCAGAAGCAGAACTAATTGAATGACAGAAAGGAAAGAATGAAAACAGCAGAGAAGCTGAGGCACATGGATTGGGCCCTAACCCATGAGCCCAGCTCTCTGGAACTAGATCAGTAAAATGGAGTTTGTCTACTTATTTCAAAAAGCGAATAGTCTCGTTACATCCATAAAAGTTGTGAAACCGATTGAAATACAAAGAGCCTGATGGCTTTACAATAGAAACTCGAATCCCAATGGAATAGAATGGACTGGCATCGAATGGACCAAAATGGTCGGAATAGAATGGACCAGACTAGAATCGACCCCAATTAGCTCTTGATTAGCTTTATTTATCCTCAAGGGCAGCTACCAACAACTCCCTAAAAAATAGGTAGTGAGCCACTTGACTCCAAGTGAAGTATGGGTTTGAGTGCACTTGGTCTTCAGTTTGCTTGGCTGCCTCTGGAATTCTAATTGCTGGAGGGGATCTCATGAGGATCCTTTGGCTGCCTTTGAGAGTTAAGGAGGGTGGACAACCCCCTTGAATCTCTCCAAGATTGTTCCCTAATTTCTTGATATTGTGCTCATTTATTCCCTAATCTTGATCTTCAAGTGGCAGGGATCAAGTCCCTAAATCATCTCTTTCTCCAAATTTGCATAATCTGCCAAATATTCTCACAATATTCTACAAAAATAACCAATATTAGGCACAAATATGCAATTGCCTTTAAACCTTCCTAAGAAAATATTGAAGCATAAGAAAACATTATTAAGTGCAGAAGGAGAGATTTAATATATATATTCATGTGCATAAGGAAGGTAGATGGGCTTAAGAAAGGTTAGATGGGCCTTATTTTATGTCTAATTTAGAGGCCCATCAGTATTTGCATGTGGTATTTTGGCTTGCTTGGTATTTACACTTGGTATTGGTATTACCATGGTATTTGGTATTTGGCTTGCCTGGTATTTACACTTGGTATTGGTATTACTCTAGTATCTTTCCATGGTATTTCTCTGAGGTTGATGTGTCTGGATTCCAATATATATGTATGTGTCTTGTTGGGTTTGTTTGGTTGGTTTAAGCAGTAAGTGAGTGTGTGAAGAAAGGGTGTGCTACAATGTTCTGTATATCATATTGTACATCTGTAGTTGAGTTCAGTGTGTACTTATCAGATATTATTTTCAAATCAGAGAGAGGCTGTTGGGTTGCTCATGTTGAGTATAGATTCGAGAGCCCAGTTTGAAAATCCATGAAGCGTGGCTTGCATGGAGGTGTTGAAGGCATTAGGCTTCATAGCAAACAATGTGTAGAGAAGGTGGGAGCCTTCTAGCCGACAAATCAGAATGAGAAGAAAATTTCTCCAGAGTCCAGTAGTGTTGGGTGAGGCTCGTTGGTCATGGTGGCGTCCAACGAATGGGTGTTAGTAGAGTCGTCTTTCTATCTAGTGCTGCTAGCAGACTGTCATAGTAGTCGAGTCTTCTTGCTAGTGGGTGCTAGCTCTTCCATGCAAAAATTTGTTCAACATTCATAAAAGATTTGAGCAGCAGCAACAACGGGTGGTTTTTTTGCCTTGGAGAGGGTTTTCCACCAAAAACATTTGTGTCCTCTTATGTACATGGTTTCTTGTGTGAAAATTCCAAGTTCGGAATCCTACTGCAACCAACTGAAATTACTTCATCTACTTGTTATTAAACGAACAAGTTATTTACAGTGTTCTACTATAAATACTGAAGCAAATTACTATTGCAGCCTTCACTTAATTACCATTCACTTAATCAATTTAAATTTGCCGAAACAAGAAACTGAGCAAAAAGAAAAAAATCACACAGGACATCGTTGTTTTTAGACAAATGTCCTTGAAAAAATCCAATGCGGGAAAACCGGTGCAACATATCTGAGGGTTTATATTATTAAGCAACAATTATTTTTGAATACAATCTCTGGATGCCTTGCTGGCTCTCCAGTATAGAGAATATCACTTGGCAAAAGAAATTAATGAGATTACTTCACTCTACGCTGCAAGTCCCTGTTGATCTGGTAGTTGAAACAACGATCTCTCGGCACCCTCGGCGCAGCCCCTGCGCAATCACTGCGTGGACCTATGTCACTGCGTCTGAGAGACTGCATCACCTCCTCTATTAAATTGTTCAGCTCTCAGGAGCTTTGATTCCAGCCCTCTCGGCTCAAAACTTCTATCTCCCAGCGAGAATTTAGACCTCTGCTCGGAAAGCACTGCGATGCTCTACGTGTGGCCTTCGTGGCCCTGTGTCACCCTCACTGGGCATTGCACTGCCTCCTCTGCGTATCTCTCTACCTCTCTGCTGTGTATTCTTGGCTCTGGAGAAGATCGTCCGACCAAAAGTTGTCTTTGCCCCTCTCTGCGTGATCACTACGAAATCACTGTGCTGCTCTAGCTTCAGCAATTCGATTTGATTGATCAACTCTCGATGTGTTTCCAAATGACCCTCAAGCCTTCCTTAAATAATCTTCTCGTTGACATTTAACGACCCATATTAGAAGCTAATCAACGACTAAGATCATTTTGGCTTGATCCTTGTCTTCTTCTAGAAGTTTCACCCACAGTTTAGATTAATACCCATTAATTATTTTAATTTCCTAAGTTTTAGACTTAGGGTCCCATTAAA
Source organism: Pinus albicaulis (assembly GCA_034641835.2). Classification (NCBI taxonomy): domain Eukaryota; kingdom Viridiplantae; phylum Streptophyta; class Pinopsida; order Pinales; family Pinaceae; genus Pinus; species Pinus albicaulis. The sequence continues at coordinate 1,564,309,391 of CM076580.1, forward strand.
AACTGTTTCTAGGTGGAATTTCCCCAAACGATTTTTGGGTTATCTGGAATACATGTGTCTAAGCCTCTCCACAAAATTTGAGACTTAGAGCACATTCGATGCTACCCCAAATCAACACCCCTGCTTAGCGAAGAATGTGTTCTAGCAATACACCCTGTTGCATACTGCTCTGACTCTGAAGCATCTCCCTCTGCGCCACTGATATCTGGCATGCTGTCCACCAACTACTGCGCTGCTGCTGCAACTGTACTGCAGCTGACACTGCCATTGCGAACCTTGCATCCGTACTACATCTCCCTCGCAAGTGTTGCATCTGTGTTGTTGCTAGCACTGCCATTACTAACTCTGCACTACAACTCAGTTGCTGAGAGAAGCAATTGAAAAACATCCCAAATCTGAACAAGTGTTTCGTATGGATGCACCTCGATGCTGAAGATCTAACTGCTGCTAATACCACATTGTCCCTCTAAAACCACTGCGCTGTTGTTGCTACTGCACTGTGCCTCTCTGCACTGCTACAAATGTGCATTGCGCTACTCAGACTTAGCGCACTAGCTATTGCATTTGTCGCTTTAACACTCCTCTGCACCAACTGAAATTCCTCCAGCCTGCTACTACTGATATTGGGCTCCCGTAGCAAGGTCGTGATCGAAGAGTTGGGCTCCTCAAGGACTGCCCAACTGAAGTTCTTGTCGAACTTAGAGTTCAATATCGCCCCATCTCCCTCTTGGAGATGCGTGGGTGCTCACGTCATACTCATCTTCTTCAATCTTTGCAGACGCATCCTTCGGATCATGCTTCTTGTCCTTGCCCTTCTTCAGAGAACACTACGTTGTGTAGTGACCAAATTCACCACACTTGAAGCATTTAATCTTTGAGACGTCCTTTTTCCATCTCCACTGCTCTTGCTGTGCCTCAGATGCAAGAGCTGCATTCTTATACTCCTCCTTTGACTTCGACCCACTGCCGCTGTTGCCATCAAGTTTACACTTGACTAGGTCCCTCCTTAGCTCTTCTTGCTGAAGAGCAACCCACATCTCCTCCCAGCTAGGCAGTCTTTCTCTGCCCATAATACTTTGGATGAAGACCTGCCATTCCTCTGTGACTGCGTTGAGGGCCAGTCTTACCATCCTGGTAGGCTGAGGGGTGGACCCCACGGTTGCCAGTTGATCATGAGTTTCCTGAAGCCTTGAGAGAAATAGATCTATATGCTCCCCTTTCTGCATTTGTGTCTGCCTCTGTTTCTGCTCTAAGTACATCTTCCGTTGCTCGAAAGATCCTTCGTACAATGCTGCTAAGGCTTCCCACATCTGCCTAGCTGTGTCCTTGCTGGCTATGTGGGACACTATGTGATCCTTGACTCTAGCTAGGAGCAACCTCTTAGCCTTCGCCATCTCAGCCTTGTACTTCATCAGCGGATCTGGATCTGCAAGCACAACTACCGTACTCTCCACGAAAGCCTTGAGATCGTATTCATTTAGAAGGTATATAATTCTCGCCTTCCAGATAAGATAGTTGGAGGCTCCCTCCAACCTATCCTGATCTCGAAGCCAGTGAGCTGCCATCTTTGCCACTAAATTTGAACTGCTCCTCTTTGCTTCTTACTGCTGCTGCTCAGCCAATAAGAAAACAAACTTCTGGGCAGGAAGTTTGCTGAGGAAAAATTCCCTCACTTTGCTTCTTCTCTTTCTTTTCACGACTTTCTGCCTGAAAAAAATTGCCTGCAGAAAACTACGTCCCACCAACACTTTTCTCAATGCTGAGGCTCTGTGCTGCTCCCTCTAGCACGACAAAACTTCGATTTGGAAGCCCTTCCTCTCCGTCGACCAACTCAGAGAGAGACTTTCCTTGAAAATTTAGCCCTCCTAGCCTGAACTGCACAATCCCTCTGGGGATTCGAATTGCTGCCTCTTGCAACTATTAGACCTTCTGCCCGGCGTTGGCTCTGCTCTTCTTGTTTCACCTGCAACGCTCTGATACCATGTGAAAATTCCAAGTTCGGAATCCTACTGTAGCCAACTGAAATTACTTCACCTACTTGTTATTAAATGAAGTTATTTGCGGTGTTCTACTGTAAATACTGAAGCAAATTTACTACTGCAACCTTCACTTAATTAATTTAAATTTGCCGAAACAAGAAACTGAGCAAAAATAAAAATATCACACAGGACACTGTCGTTTTTGGACAAACGTCCTCGGAAAAACCCAATGCGGGAAAACCTGTGCAATAGATCTGAGGGTTTATATTATTAAGCAACAATTATTTATGAATACAATCTCTGGATGCCTTGCTGGCTCTCCAGTACAAAGAATATCACTTCGCAGAAGAAATTAGTGAGATTACCTCACTCTACACTGCAAGTCTTGGCTAATCCGGTAGCTGAAACAACGATCTCCCAGCATCCTTTGCGCTGCCCCTGCGCAGTCACTGCGTGGGCCTGTGTCACTGCCTCTGAGAGATTGCGTCACCTCTATTAAATCATTCAGCTCTCTGGAGCTTCGATTCCAGCCCTTCTAGCTTAGAACTTTGATCTCCCAGCTAGAACTATCACCTTTGCTCGGAAATCACTACGCTGCTTTGCGTGTGGCCTTCGTGGCCCTGCGTCACCCTCACTAGGCACTACACTACCTCCTTTGCGTATCTCTCTACCTTTCTGTTGCGTATTCTTGGCTATGGAGAAGATCCTCCGACCAAAAACTGTCTTTGCCTCTCTCTGCGTGATCACTACGAAATCACTGCGCTACTCTAGCTTCAACAATTCGTTCTGACTGATCAACTCTCGGTGTGTTTCCAAAGGGTCCTCAACCTTCCTTAAATAATCTTCTCATTGACATTTAATGACCCAGATTAGAAGTTAATCAACGACTAAGATCATTTTGGCTTGATCCTCGTCTTCCCCTAGAAGTTACACCTACAATTTAGATTAATACCCATTAATTATTTTAATTTCCTAAGTTTTAGACTTAGGGTCCCATTAAAAAAAATTAATTTATTAAATAAAACTATGTCTGGGTGGAATTTCCCCAAACAATTTCTGGGATATTTGGAATACATGTGTCTAAGTCTCTCCACAAAATTTGAGACTTGGAGCACATCTGATGCTACCTCAAATCAACATCTTGTTGATTCTTCATGGTGTTTTTACATTGTTGCTGTAATGATTCTACATGCTTTAATGGTGATTTTATGTTGGCTCACTAATCATTGGGTGCTTTGGTAAAAAGAGTTAAAAATTAAATAAATCCTAGCACTACTGGTTCACCCCCCCTCTCAGTAGTGAGTTATGTGAAAATTTCTAAAACTGGAATTCTATTGCAGCAACCCTGAACTAACAAGCCTCATGCTGCCTGTGTGCAAATATGGGTCACACTGGCTGGGGACTGTGTCACTCCCTTCGGTTGATCTTTCTATTGGTTGGATGCTGATCTTCTGGCCCTTCGGTCTCACACCCTGACTCTGCGACATCCTCAACAAAAAATGCGAATCCCTTCAGAGGCTCAGCACTGCCTCTGCGTGGCTCTGTGTTGCCTAGCATAGCCCTTACGTTGCCTCTTCTGCGTCCTCTTCTCTGCGATGTATTCCTGGCTCAGGAAAAATCTCCAACCAGAACTATCTCTGCCACTCACTACAAGAATCAACTTGATGATCTCTCTGGTTGCTCTGCCCCGCTCACTTCAGAATTCGATCTCTAGACTTCCCCTCGATGTGTGTTTTCCAAATGCCCATCAAGCCTTCTCTTATAACCTTCTCGTTCAGAAATCAATGACCGAGATTAAAACATAATCAAGGGCTAAGACTAACTTGAATTGATTTTCATCTTTTTCTAGAAGATTCACACCTAGTAATATTAATATACTTTAATTATTTTAATAAAAACCCATCCAGGTGGAATTTCCCAAAAACAATTTCGAGGTATTTTGGAATACATGTGTCTAAGCCTCTCTGCAAAATTTGAGACTTAGAGCACATCCGATGCTACCAGAAATCAACACTCCCTCTTAGCGAGGAATGTGCTCTAGTAATGCATCCTGCTGAAGCATTGCACTGATTTTGTAAAATCTCCCTTTGCGTTGCTGATGCCTGACATTGCTGTCCACCAACTACTGCACTGCTGCATCTATGCTATTGCTGACCCAACATACTGTTGGCAACTACATTTGCTGCTGTTGTAGCAGAAAAACATCCAAAATACTGAACTAATGTTCAACATGATGCATCTGATACTGAAGATCTGATTGCTGCTAATCTTTGCACTGACCCTCTGAAGCTACTGCTGACTTTGCGCTGTGCCTTATTGCACTGCTGCCAACTTTTCTTTGCGTTGCTCAGTCTCTGGCGTTCTCTAGCCACTACACTTTCACTTCGACCCTCCTCTGCACCAACTGACATTGGTCCATCCTGCTACTTCTGATATGGGCTCCCGTAGCAAGGTATTGATCCAAGAGGTGGAATCCTCAAGGATGTTGCCCAACTGCAACTCTTTTGAACTACAATTCTAAATTACCCCAATTCTCCCCTGGAGATATGTGGGCAATCATGGCGAACTCCTCCTCCTCGATCCTAGTAGTTGCAGCCTGCGGATCATGTTTCTTGTCCTTGTCCTTCTTCTTGAGAGGACACTTCGTACCGTAGTGACCCATCTCACCACACTGAAAACACTTGATCTTCGAGACGTCCTTTTTCCGCCTTTGCTGCTCCTGCTATCCCTTAGATGCAAGGGCCGCATTCTCTTCCTCCTCCTTGGGCTTCATGTGAAAATTCCAAGTCCTAGATCTGGAATCCTACTGCAACAAACTAAATTACTTCTCCTACTTGTAAATTACATTTAACAAGTTATTTTGCAGATTACTTGTGAAAACATTGAAGCAATTACTGAAGCAACCTTCACTTACTTAATTTAGATGTGAATATAGGAAACTGTGCAAAAGAAATAACACACAGAGGACACCGTTATTTTTGGATAAATGTCCCCGGAAAAACCCAATGCCAGAAAACCGGTGCAACAAATCTGAGGGTTTTATTATTAAGCAATAGTTATATCTGAATACATCTTTGATTGCCTCACCAGACAAATCAATTACAGAGAATACTGAGAAAGAAAAATATAGTGAGATTACATCACTCTGCAAGTCCCGGCTGATTCGGTAGCTGAAATGATAAAACCCCAGCACCCTCTGCGCTGCCTATGTGCGGTAGCTGTGTAGGCCTACATGGGGACTTCTGATGAACTGTGTCACCCCTTTTGCATGATCTTCCAGCTCTCAGGAAACTCGATCCAACCCTCCCGACTCAAATCTCGATTTCCCAGCTGAAACTCGAACTTTCTGCTTAGAAACTGTGCTGCCTTTGCGTGTGGCCTGCGTGGCCCTGCGTCACCCTCTTTGGGCTCTGCGCTGCTTCCTCTTCGTCTTTATCTACCTCTCTGCTGATGATCCTTGGCCCTGGAGAAGATCCTCCTGCCAAAATTGTTTCTGCCCCTCAACTGTGCTGAAGAATCACTTAAATCGAAGTTTTCGTCCGAGCACTGCTCAGTCAGAAAATTCGATCACTAGATCCTTGTGGTGTATTTTACAAATGACCCTCAAGTCTTCGTTTATAGTCTTCTTGTTGAGACTTCAACGACCGAGATTAGATCTCCAATCAACGACTAAGATTACATTTAGACTTGATCTGTCTTTTCTATAAGTTCACCCATAGTTTAAATTAATACCCATTAATTATTTTAATTTCCTAAGTTAGACTTAGGGTCCTCATTAAAAAAATTAATTTGTCAAATAAAATTGTTTTTGGGTGGAATTTCCCAAAACAATTTCTGGGTTATTTGTAATGCATGTGTCTAAGCCTCTCCACAAAGTTTGAGACTTAGAGCACATCCAATGCAACCCAAAATCAACACTTCGTCCCACTACTGCTGCTGCCATCAAGTTTGCACTTGATCATATCTCGCCTCATCTCTTCCTGCTAAAGAGCGGCCCACATCGATTCTCAATTAGGCAACCTTTATCTGCCTAGGATACTCTGGACAATGACTTGCCATTCTTTTGAGACTGAATTAAGGGCCAACCTTATCATCTCGGTTCCTTGAGGCACTGGTCCTACAACTGCCAACTGATCTCGAGTTTCCTAAAGCTTTGCAAGGAACGAATCAATGCATTCTCCCTTCTTCATCCTCGTAGATCACATCTTCTCCTGCAAGAACATCTTTCGCTGCTCGGAAGATCCTTGATACAACGTCTCCAAGGCATCCCACAATTCTTTGGCAGTCCCTTTGGCAGCAATGTGACATACAACATGATCCCTCACTCTATTGAGGATCAAACGCTTGGCCTTTGCCATATCCTTCTTATAGGCCTTTAATGGATCTGCATCCATGGGGACAACTACAACACCATCGATAAAAGCTTTGAGATCACGCTTATCTAGTAGATATTTGATCCTTGCCTGCCAGATCACATAGTTAGAGGCACCCTCCAACCGCTCTTGATCTCTCATCTTGTTAGCTGCCATCTCTGCCAACAAAAATCAAATTGCTCCCTTTCTTCTTTGCGCAGATGCTAGGCTGGCTTATGCACTCCCTACTGGAGTTAGTAGATCCGCTCTTCGCTACTGCTGCTCTGTAACTGAGAAATAGAATTCCTTGGCTTGGAACTCACTGAGGAAGAAATTCCCTGAAATCAATGTTTTCTTCTTTCTTCTTCTGGCGCTTTCTACACCAGCAACTGTTGCAGCAAAAAACTGCGTCCCGCAGAAAACTGATCTGAGCAGAATTTGTTGTTGCGCTGCTCCCTCTACTGCTGACAAATAACGAACTGAAACGTCTTATCTCTCTGTCGACTCACTCAGAGAGAGACTTCCTCGCAAATATTGCCCTTCCTGGCCTGGACTGCGCAAACCCTTGAGGATTCGATCTGTTGCCTACGCAACTATTTGATCTCCCTCTTTCTCTTCAACGGTGAGCTCTTCCAGTCTGCTCTCTTGCTTCACCTGCGTTGCTCTAATACCATGTAAAAATTTGTAAAAATGGAATCCTATTGCGGCAATTGTTATTTGTTACTTAACAATTTATTTGCAGTTGTTCTACGACAAACACTAAATACATCACACTGCAACCTTCATTACATAAATAAAATGTGGAAACAAGAATTGAGCAAGAAGGAAATCAAACACATATGACACCGTTATTTTTGGACAAATGTCTCCTGAAATATCCAATGCGGGAAAAATGGTGCAGCAACTGAGGGTTTGTATTATTAAGCAGTGGTTCTGAATACAATCTAGGATGCCTTACTTGCCATCCATACAGAGAAAATAATTGACGAAGAGCTAGTGAGAAAATGACATCACACTAACACTGAAGATCCGACATTGACCCAACCCTGAACTGACAAGCCCCACGCTGCCTCTGTGCTGCCTCTGCGCAGATCTGCGTCACACTGGCTGGGGACTGCGTCATTCCCTTAGGCTGATATTTTTGCTGGCTGGATGTTGATCTTCTGGCCCTCTGGTCTCACACCCTGGCTCTTCGGCACTGGATTTGACTGATCCTCAACAAAAATTGTGAATCTCTTCAGAGGCTAAGGGTTGCCTCTGCGTGGCTCTGCACTACCCAATGTAGCCCTTATGCTGCCTCTTCTCTGCCTTCTCTGTGATGTATTCTCGGATCTGGAAAAATCTCCAACTAGAACTATCTTTGCCCCTCGTTGCAAGAATCAACTTGATGATCTCTCCGACTGCTCACTTGAGAAATCGATCTCTAGACTCTCTCTCGATGTGTGTTTTCCAAATGCCCATTAATTCTTCTCTTATAACCTTCTCGTTGAGAAATCAATGGCCTAGATTAAAACATAATCAAGGGCTAAGATTAACTTGACTTGATCTTCGTCTTTTTCTAGAAGATTCACACCCAGTTCTATTAATATACTTTAATTATTTTAATTCCCTAAGTTTAGACTTAAGCGCCCATTAAAATAATTAATTATTTTAATAAAACCTCATCTGGGTGGAATTTCCCAAAACGTTTTCTGGGTATTTTGGAATACATGTGTCTAAGCCTCCCTACAAATTTGAGACTTAGAGTATATCCAATTCTACCAGAAATCAACAATTTCCAACAATGGGTTGAATTAGAGAATGAATCATGATGCTTGGAGGTTATGTCTTTTCTCTTGTTTCACCTTGGTGGTCATCATCAATCTCCTAGTCAATTGTTGCATCTCTTGGGTTGAAGGGATAGTATTGGGACTTTGGTAGGGGTAATGCGCCCATATCCTTTCCATGGATAACATGCACCATCTCTCCCTTCTCCATTGTCTTTTATTTTGGGTTGGTTGTAATATGCCCCCAAAACGGTTCATGCTTCATAATCCCATGAGAAAAAGGGGCTTGTGTTTTTTCACGATCCTGGTGTCTAGGATAGAATCTTAAATCACTGACGCTACCAAACCAAGAATCACAACGAAGCTAATTGCACAACATAATATAAACAACTGTAAATCTACTAGTGCACAAAATATACACAACCTTTAACACATCTTGCACAACATAATATAAACAACAATAAATCTACTAGTGCACAAAATATACACAACTTTTTACACAAATATGTCCACCCAACTTCGTTATATTAATCAATCTGAATAATACAACAGTCTAGGGCTCCCGTACCAGGGATAATGGCCCTCATACATCCACTGATTCAAAGATACAAAACTAGGGCTTGGTGTCAGTCCATCGACAACCAATCTACCCTCAACAAGATACTCTGACCATCTGGTTGTCACATGCTCTCAAATCCTCTCGATCATACCTTGTACCTGCCTGATCCTTTGGCTCCTGATTTGCAACACTGCCTCTATCAACGATCCAAGTCCATATGGCCATTGAACCTCAACTATGCAATCTGCTCACTTGTTGTGCCTTAGTCCATCAAGGGCACAACACATCGAGACTCCTATTAAGTTGTTCACAACTCCACTTGTGAACAATTCTCAACTGCCCATTGTTGCTCCTCAACTACTCAAGGACTTCAACCCACTATAATCTTCTTGCACTGCTCCAATGAAGACTAACATATGGCACAGAGGGCTGCCATCTATCATTGCAAGACATCCATCTCCCACAATGAACACGAACTAGGAGGACTGCCCATATTCTGTTGTAGATGTCCTTTTCCACATGGCAAGTCTAAGGCTACTCAAACTGCTCCTAGCAGATCAAACCCTTGAGCTCTTCTTGTGCCACTTTAGTAACCACCGAAGTCCATCAAGATGGTGCACACTCGGCTCCAACTTGGACACTATCACACTGTTCTGCAACATACCAGAAATGCTAAATCCACTATCCACACTTGGTCTACTCTCACGCTGCCCTCCAACAGATCACGAGTGACCAATTCTCGTTGTAGCATCTGCTCCTAGTTGGGGCATCCAACCACATAGAAAATCCTTCCTATTGGCTGCTAACAGACTTCCAAACTGTCCTCTCCTAGGAGACCATCCACTAGCATCAATTCAACCTTAACACATCAAGACAATACATACCTATCCTTATGCAACTTTTGCATCACCCTGGTGCAGTCTGCTACATGCTCAACCCTGACTCGCACTGCATGCACTTGCGTGTTCCTGCACTCGCGTTCTTGCAATCACATTCCTGCACTGGCATGTTCTTGCACTCGTGCGTTCCTGCACTCGCGCTGCCTGCGCTCACGCTGCTCGCACTCGCACTGCTTGTCTTGATGTGCAGACTATGAAATATGCTTCTTGGATGCGTAAAAAATGCCTCACTCTTGCTGCCCGTCTTGATGTGTAGACTATGAAATATGCTTCTTGGATCTGTCAAAAGTGCCTCACATCTCTCTCAAGGGCTCTAATGAATGCCCCAGGTGGGCTTATCCAACTATCATGAGGGCTAATATTTCCCTAGACGACCTCAAATATGAGCCACAAGCCCACACAAACTTCAAAAATTAATATCTCCACATAGACAACTCGAAATTTGATGATTTTTGTTGCATTGGATTCGTCTCAATGCCCTCTATCATCTCCATCCATCACATGTCCAATAACCCTCACGAAATCACACCCACATGCTCGGGTGCAAAGCCCACAGGCTTGGGTTTCATGCCCACAAGCCACGCTTGTGTGCCAACTCCTCCAAAACCCTCAAGCCTAGGGTTTGGAGTACCTCCCAAGCTACAAATATCAACGCTCCCTCTTAGTGAGGGAGGTACTTCCAACACTAGGAAGTCTCCATCAACATCATCGACGATACTAGCCCATCTGGCGTCCATCACTGTAGCATACTCTGTAGAATGAACCCTGCAATCTCAGTGGTGCCTCTGCCTCATCACATCTGAAGTTTGAACCTAAAGATCCCAAACCTCCATAGGGCTACTCCCACTGAGGCTAGGCTCCCTCTGAGCCTACACAGTCTCCATTGACTCAGTCCTGCAAGCACTCATCTTCCTGGATCAAATACCATTCGTGCAAATCCCTCCAATCTCGGATATGTAACATCACGATCCGATGAAGAAGCCAACCCACCAATCTCCAGTCCATCACATGAAGCAATCTCAATCATTTTGATCTCGTCCATGCCAAAGAAGTCCTCGAGCTGTCCCAACCATCCATGATAATACATAGGAAGTCTACGATCTGCAAACCGTCACACAACATACTGAAGTGCACCAAGTTCACCACTGGTCCACCAGAACTCCTAGCGCACCTCACCATGTAGCCTATCGAGACCACATCTCCATGTCTTCAGTTGAACCCTCTGCTCCATGATCTAGACAATCCCAGCGCCCTCTGAGCGGCTTTGCTGTGCACACTCTGATTCACTGCCTCTCAAAGTAGCTTAGACACGCTCTGATACCATGTTGTTTTTCCACGATCTTGGTGTCTGAGATAGAATCTTAAATCACTGATGCTACCAAACCAAGAATCACAACGAATCTACTTTGCACGACGAAATATAAACAATTGTAAATCTACTAGTGCACATAATATAGACAATTTTTACACAAATATGTCAACCCAACATCTTTATATTAATCAATTTGAATAATACAACATTATAGGGCTCTCGTACCAAGGATAATGGCCCTCATACATCCACTGATACAAAGATACAAAACTGGGGCTTGGTATCAGTCCATCGACAACCAATCTATCTGGGCTCTGCGCAGCTTCCTCTTCGTCTTTCTTTGCCTCTCTGCTAATGATCCTTGGCCCCAGAGAAGATCCTCCTGCCAAAACTGTCTCTTCCCCTCAACTACGCTAAAGAATCACTTAGATCGAAGTTTTCCTCCGAGCACTGCTCCGTCAGAAAATACGATCACTAGATCCTCTCGGTGTGTTTTACAAATGACCCTCAAGCCTTCCTTTATAGTCTTCTCGTTGAGACTTCAATGGTCGAGATTAGATCTCCAATCAATGACTAAGATTACATTTAGACTTGATCTGCTTTTTCTAGAAGTTTCACCCCCACTTTAAATAAATACCCATTAATTATTTTAATTTCCTAAGTTAGACTTTGGGTCCTCATTAAAAATAATTAATTTATCAAATAAAACTGTTTATGGGTGGAATTTCCCAAAACAATTTCTCGGTTATCTGTAATCCATGTGGTTAAGCCTCTCCACAAAGTTTGAGACTTAGAGCGCATCCGATGCTACCAAAAAATTAGCACTCCCTCTTAACGAGGAATATACTCTAACAGATATGCCTTGCTACGTACTGTTCTAAAACTGAAGCATCTCCCTCTGCGCTGCTGATGTCTGACATGCTGTCCACCAACAACTGCGCTGCTGCTGCAACTGTACTACTGCTGACCCTTCCACGATCAACACTGCCTTCGTACTGCAACTCCCTCTCAAATAAGGTTGCTGGGAAGCATCCCCCCCCCCTCGACCCTTCTCCCAAAACGTGCTCCGTTCAGGAGCGTTTTGGGAGCGCCCAAGCCTAAAAAAACATTCCCTAGTTTCTAGGGGGCGTTTCAGGGAGTGCTCGGGAGCGAATGCTCCTCGAGCGCTCCCGCCATTAAAAAAATGATTAGGGAGCGTTTTTTAAATGACAGGAACACTCGGGGAGCGTTCGCTCCCGAACGCTCCTAGGCAAAAAAACACTCCCCGCCCGTGGAAAAAAATCAACGGCGATTTTTTTGGGAGGGAAAGGGAGGAAGGGGGGAGAGGTGGGTAATAAAAAGCCCTCCCTCTCCTCATTTGTATTATTGTTTGTCAAGAGAGCAAGGAGAGAGCAAGTGCCAAGGAGAGCAAGAGGAGAGGAGAGAGCAAGGAGAGAAGAGAGGAGAGAGCAAGAGGAGAGAGCAAGGAGCTTGGAGAGAGCAAGGAGGATTGAAGGACAAAGAGGTAGGAGTCAGGACTCTCTAATCTAGTTTTTTTTTTCTATGTTGCATTTTTAAGTTGTTCAAAAATGAAAACTTGAATTTTTTTCTCTATGTTGCATTTTAATGTGTTGAAAAGTGAAAAATTGAATTGTTTTTTTTCTATGTTGTATTTTTTCCTATTCCCATTTGGCATTCCTCCATTTTTTTGCAGGCTAAAAACTTGAAACTTGAAACATCATGGCTATATGGCTTGGGGTTTTCTTCATGTTGGTTCCTTTCTTTGTAATAATGGTGTTGGAGAGTAGAAGAAAGAGGCCCATTCCAGAAGAGGAGGATGAAGAAGTGGGTTATAGTGGATTTGATGAAAATCCTGAAGAGGAGTATGCTGAGGAGGAAGGGGAGAGTGGAGAACATGAGGCCACAGAGGCACCAACTAAACATGACCAAAGTCAAACACCATTGTGGAAATATGTTCAAAGGTAGGAAGGAGGGAAAGGGGGTGGAACCACTAAATTTCTTTGCCCCCATTGCAATAAAGAATACACAGGTTCATACACTCGTGCCAGAAGGCACCTTTGTGGGAAAATGCCATGGGATGGAGATAAAAATGTACGAATCAAAATTTGTGCAAGTGTGCCATCAAAAGATAGAGAGAAATACATAAAGGAAGAGGAGGTTTCCAAACATAAATCTAAAAGATCCAGGGGTTTATCTTATGCACCATCAGGTTTATCACATCATGAACAAAGAAGTCCATCAACTTCCACCCATGGCAGTGGATATGGAGGCACACCTGGACCAAACATCTCTTTAAGGCGTAGAACCATATCCGATTTCCTTGACGAAGGGTCTAGGAGTGATGTGGATTCAAAAAATTTCCGGTTTCTCTATGCATGTGGGGTACCATTCAATGTTCTTTGCTCACTTTATTGGCATGAAATGGTTTCTGCCATTAATGATGCCCCCAAAGTATACAAGAGCCCTGGGTATGACAAGGCCAAAACTGTGGGACTTGAGCATGAAAAAGAAAAAATAACTCATTCTTTGAGTAGAATGAGAAGTTCTTGGAATGAGCATGGGGTGTCCATTGTATCTGATGGATGGACAAATGTAAAAGGAAAGCCATTGATAAGTTTTCTTGCTGTGTCTGTTAGTGCTGCAATATTCCTTTCAGCATATGATTATTCAGACAAGTTCAAGACCGACATTAACATTGCAGAACCATTACTTGAAACAATTGAACACATTGGGCCATACAATGTCGTCCAAGTCATCACTGATAACGTTGCTAATTGTAAGGCAGCAAGAGAAATAATTGAGGATAAATACCCCAACATATTTTGATCTGGGTGTTTGGTTCACACAATGAACCTTTTGATGCATGATATAATTAAAAACAAACAACCTCAATACAAATGGCTTGGTGATTTGTACAAGAGAGGTAAAAAATGATAAAATCTATTGCAAATCATAGCAATACCCATGGGATTTTCCATACTTACTAAAGATTGGAGTTGTTGCAGATAGCAAAGACTAGATTTGCTAGCTATTACCTCACCTTCAGGCACCTTTTGAAGGTAAGAGAGTCATTGGCAGCCATGGTGTCAAGTCCACACTGGCAGGTATTGAAGGACAAGGCAACAACAATAGTTGACAGGCAAGGTTTTGAACAGGTGGAGGAGAAAGCTCTTGATCCTTTGTTTTGGGCACGTGTGAGGGAAATTTTGAATTTCAGCAAGCCCATTTATCACATTATTTGCTTTTCAGATACAAATAAACCAGTGATTGGGGAGGTGTATGAGCATATAGATAGCATGTTGGGGCAAATAAAAGATGTTGTTAAGGAAAATGATCCCAACTTGTATTCAATATTTCACGACTGTGTGTGTGCACGGTGGAATAAACTTAATGTTCCACTACATGCCTTTGCATATATCCTTATGCCAAAATACTACTCTCCATCTTGGTTGGGCCAACCTGCACCTGGAGGTGGGGTTAGGATCAAACCTCACACAGATCCAGAGGTATAAGAGGGATACATGAAAGCATTAGGCAAGTTGGTCCTCGACAGGGAGGAGTGTCCTAGATTGCGTTTTGAATTAGGCAGATACTTCAGTTGCATTGGTAACTTTGGTTCTTTCCATGCAATGAAAGATAGAGACAGATTTGATGCTCTCACATGGTGGAAAGCATATGGCGGCATGGGACTTTTGCCAAAGTTGGCAAAAACAGTTCTCTCACAAGTTGTAAATACTTCTTTTGTAGAGAGGTGTTGGAGCACCTACAGCTTCATCCATACTGTCAGAAGAAACAGGTTGAATGAAAACCGAGCATAAAACTTGGTGTATGTGCACTACAACTTGAGGTTGTTGAGTCATTATTGTGATCGGGCTTATGAGGATCAATCATATAAAGTTTGGGACAACAACCTAGAGGACGATAATTTGGAGGACGACACTGTACATATGGAAGAATTGGAAGCAGAACTTTTGAGGGATGATGATGAAGCAATAGCAGCCATGCCACCGCCACACCCAAGGGCAGTCCCACCATCTAGTAGCAATGCGGGTGCCAGTGCCAGTGTTCGATTTCCAGCTATTGTTCCTTTGTAGATTCAACCTCCACCTACATCCTCACGTGGCCCTCCGCCTTCTAGTTATGGTCGTGGTACTCAGGAGACTCCTAGAAGACCACCGTTGTCTCGTGGTTCTCACAAATTAGACATTTCTCGTGGGTGTGGCAAGGGGCCAGCCAATAGATAAAATAGATTTACAGTTTACTAGTCTTTTCTATTTTCTAGTAGTTTTTAACTTTTTATAACTGTTGAATAGTGGAAACTTGACTTTCATATTTATTATGATAATTTTTGTAAACAATATATGACAATTTAAGTTTGAAGTTTGATTTGAAAGGTGAAACTTTGAAGTTGGCATTTATAAGTTTATAAGTCATTATGAATTATGAATATGATGCTTCATGAAAGTTGAAAGTTGTTTCATTTCGTTTCATTTTATAACATTTCATTTCATGTTAAATATTCTTTGTTGTAATGGTTATTGGTTGCACTTAGCTTACAAGTACAACTATGGTGATCAATGAATCAATGATGATAAATGATATATATCAATGATGTTAAATGTTAAATATTCTTTATTCTAATGGTTATTGTTTACAGTTAGCTTACAAGTACAACTATGGTGATCAGTGAATCAATGATGATAAATGTTATATATTGAATTTTGAAATCAATGAATCAATGATGATAAATGTTCTATGTTGAAATTTGAAATCAATGAATCAATGATGATAAATGTTATATATTAAATCTCAATGATGATAAATGTTATATATTGAATTTTGAAAGCTTGAAAGTTGAAACTTTAAGATTGATGAATCATGAGACTCAAGAGTCAATATGTTGTATGTTTCTAACTTGTGGGCATGGTTGATGAGATTATAACTTCTAGATGATTGATGTTATATGGTTCAATCTATGTTTTTATGTTTTTTTATGTCTAATTCATCATTCTACATGCTTTTGTTGACATATATGCATCAAAATATATAAAATATAAAAAATATATATACTTCAAAAAAACGCTCCCTGAAACACTCCCGGACCGGGAGCTTTTGAAAATGGTGCTCCCGCTCCCAAGTAACCATGCTCTCAAATGCTGCATCAGCTGTTAGCACTGCCAATGCACCTAAGCTGCTGAGAGAAGCAACTAAAAAACATCCAAAATTCTGAACAAGTGTTTAGGATGCATCTCGATGCTGAAACACTGATTGCTGCTAGTCCCACGCCGTCCCTTTGAAGCACTGCCCTGTTGTTGCTTTGCACTGCGTCCCTCTGCGCTGCTCATATGTTTAGCTCTGCTAACCACTGCATTTGTCGTTTTTGCACTCCTCTGCACTTACTAAAAACTCCTCCAGCCTGCTATTGTTGATCATGGGCACTCGTAGCGAGGTCATGATCCAAGAGTGGACTCCTCAAGGATCTTGCCCAACTGAAGTTCTTGTGAACTTACAGTTCAATGTCGCCCCATCTCCCTCCTGGAAATGCGTGAGAACTCATGGCGTACACATCCTCATCGATCTTCGCGATTGTAGCCTTCGGATTGTGCTTCTCGTCCTTGTCCTTTTGCCTTAAAGGACATTGGGAAGTGTAGTGACCAAGTTCACCACACTTGAAGCACTTGATCTTTGAGACGCTTTTCTTACGTCTTTGCTTCTTCTGCTGCCCTTTGGATGTAAAGGGCTGCATTTTCTTCCTCTTGCTTCACCCTCGATCCACCTGCCACTGATGCGATCAAGTTTGCACTTGACCGAGTCTCTCCTTAGCCCTTCTTACTGAAGAGCAACCCACATCTCTTCCTAGCCTGGTAAGGTTGCTCTGCCCAGGATACTCTAGACAAACACCTGCCAATCCTTAGTCACTGCATCAAGAGCCAGTCTGACCATCGCTGTAGAAGAAGGGGTAGACCCCCACGACTGCAAGTTGGTCATGGATTTCCTGAGTCAGGAATGGAATAATGCGCTCCCCTTTCCACATCTGCGCCCTCCTCAGTGGTTGCTCTAAGTACATATTTCGCTGCTCGGATGTTCCTTCATATAGCGTGGCTAACACTTCCCACATCTGCCTGGTAGTATCTTTGCCAGTTATATGGGACATAACATGATCTTTGACTCCATCCAGGAGAAACCCTTTTGCCTTCACCATATTAGCCTTGTACTTTTTCAACGCATCTGGATTTGCAGGGATAGCTACCATGCTCGTCACGAAGAGCTTGAGATCGTATTCATTTAGAAGACAAGTGGTTCTTGCCTTCCAAATCACGTAGTTGGAGGCTCCCTCCAACCGATCTTGATCTCTAAGCCCGTGAGCTGCCATGGCCGTCAAGGATGTTGAATCTGCTCCTCTCCTTCCCCTTATGCGCAACACTAGACAGGCTTACGCACTCGTTGTGGAGTTTATAGATCTGCTGCCCGGATCTGCTGCTCAGATCTTGGAAAAACGAAATTCCCCAGCTAGGAACTTCCTGAGGAAGAAAGTTCCCTAACTATACTGCTTCTTCCTTTTCTTATGACTTTCCACCCAGCAAAACCAAAATTTGCCTACAAAAACTGCATCCCACCATCTCTGCGCTACTCTCTTTGGCTCGACAAAATTCCGATCTAGAAGTCTTACCTCTCTGTCGACTCACTTAGAGAGAGGCCTTCTCGGAAATTTCAGCCCTCTTGGCCTGGACTGCGCATTCCCTCTGGGGATTCGAATCGCTGGTTTCTGCAACTTTTCGGCCTCCGTCTCAGCACTGGATTTGCTCTTCCTGTTTCACAATCAACGCTCTGATACCATGTGAAAATTCCAAGTCCTAGATCTGGAATCCTACTACAACAAACTAACTACTTCTCCAACTTGTAAATTAGATTTTTATTTTGCAGATTAGTTCTGAAAACATTGAAGCAGTTACTGAAGCAACCTTCACTTAATTAAATTGCATGTGAAAACGGTAAATTGAGCAAGAGAAATAACCCACACAAGACACCGTTGTTTTTGGACAAACGTCCTCGGAAAAACCCAATGCAGGAAAACCGTTGCAACGGGTCTGAGGGTTTTATTATTAAGCAACAGTTAATTTGGATACAACTTTGATTGTCTCACCGGACAAATTAGTTACAAAGAATGCTGACATAGAAAAAATAGTGAGTATATCTCATTACGCAAGTCTCGGCTAATCCAGTAGCTGAATTGACGAAATCCCAACTCCCTCTGCATTGCCTCTGCAAAATAGCTCCATAGGGCTGCGTGGGGTCAGAGCGGGAACTGCGTCACCTCCTTTGTGTGATCTTTTAGCCCTCCAGAAAGTCGATCTTAGCCCTCTCGGCTCAAATCTCGATTTCCTAGGTGAAACTCAAACTTTTTGCTGAGAAATTGCACTACCTCTGCGTGGGGCCTGCATGGCCCTGCATCATCCCTTCTGGTGTTGATTTGGGGTAGCATCAAATGTGCTCTAAGTCTCAAATTTTGTGGAGAGGCTTAGACACATGTATTATAGATAACCCATAAATCGTTTGGTGAAATTCCAGTCGGATTGTATTCTATAGAAATAATTAATTATTTTTAAAGGGACCCTAAGTCTAGACTTAGGAAAATAAAATAATAAAAGTGAATTAATAGAATATGAGTGAGAATGATCTAGAACAAACGGATCAAGTCAAAAGTTAATCTTAGCCGTTGATTAGAGATCTAATCTAGGCTGTTGAAATTTCAACGAGAATACTATAAGATTGGCTTGAAGGGTCATTTGGAAAATACATTTTGGAGACACAAGGCAAAGATCAGAGATCGATTTCTTTAGTGAGCAGTGCTCAGGAAGAAAATTTGAGCGAGAGATCTTTTGCAGCGAGGGGCGGTAGTTCCGGTTGGAAGGTTTCCCGAGTCAGAGAGTACATAGCATTAGTAGCAGAGACAAAGAGAGCCACAATAGCAGTGCAAAGCTAGTGACGCAATGCCTACGCAGTCACTGTGCAGAGCTAGAGGGGAAGTCATTTTGCTACGTAGGAGACAACACATAGCTAGTGCCAGATCCTAGAGAGATTTTTCGGAGGCCAGAAGGCTTCAGTTTCCAGCCTGTAGTGAGGCCAACACAGAGGCAGAGGGCAGCCACAATTGTGACGCAGAGATTGCGCAGAGTGATGCAGTCACTACATAGAGGCAGCGCATGGCAGTCCAATCTTGGTGCAAATCAGTGCCGGTTTCCAGTGGAGAGTGAGGTTTGTCTCACAAGATCTCTTTTGTCAGTTTCTCTGTTCGATTTAACGGTGTGCCAATCATAGATTTGTACTCAGAATATTTATTGCCTAATACATAAACCCTCATATCTGCTGCACCGGTTTTCTCGCATTGGGTTTTTCCGGGGACATTAGTCCATAAATAATTGTGTCGAATGGTTGTGTGATCTATGTTTGTTCAAATTTGTTTCTGCACTTGTATTTCTTCCGTAGTTTATTTGAGTAGGCTATCGTGAATGGATTTCGATATTTGCTTGTAGAACACAACAAATAATTTGTTAAGTAAATAACAAATAGAAGACTTTCCATCAGTTGCTGTAGTAGGATTCCTAAGTTTACGGAATTTTCACATTTGGGTGCTGCGTCACTCTCTTTGTGTTCTGCACAGCTTCCTCTTCGTCTTTCTCTGCCTCTCTGCTGATGATCCTTGGCCCTAGAGAAGATCCTCCAGCCAAAACTGTCTCTGCCCCTCAACTGCGCTGAAGAATCACTTAGATCGAAGTTTTCTTCCGACCACTGCTCTGTCAGAAAATTCGATCACTAGATCCTCGGTGTGTTTTACAAATGACCCTCGAGCCTTCCTTTATAGTCTTCTCGTTGAGACTTCAACGACCGAGATTAAATCTCCAATCAACGACTAAGATTATATTTAGACTTGATCTGCTTTTTCTAGAAGTTTCACCCACAGTTTAAATTAATACACATTATTTATTTTAATTTCCTAAATTAGACTTCGGTTCCTCATTAAAAATGATTAATTTATCAAATAAAACTGTTTCTGGGTGGAATTTCCCAAAATAATTTCTGGGTTATCTGTAATGCATGTGTCTAAGCCTCTCCACAAAGTTTGAGACTTAGAGCACATCCGATGCTACCCAAAAATCAACATCGCATGCTTTCTCAGCTCCTCTTGGTCATACTTTGTACCTGCCCGGTCCTTCGATTCCCGATTTGTAGCACTTCTTCTATCAACGATGCAAGTCCATCTAGCCACTGAACCTTGACTAGCCAATTTGCTCTCTAGTTGTGCCTTAGTCCATCAAGGGCACAACACATCGAGACTGCTTTTGAGTTGATCACAGCGCCACTTGTGAACAACTCTCAACTGCCCACTGCTGCTCCTCAGCTACTCAGGGACTTCAACCCACTATAGTTTTCTTGCGCTGCTCCAATGAAGACTAACATAGGGCACGAAGGGCTGCCACCTATCACTGCAAGATGTCTATCTCTCACAATGAACATGGGCTAGGAGGAGTGCCCATCTTTTGTTGTAGATGTCCTTTTGCACACAAGTCTAGGGCTGCTCAAACTGCTCTTGGCTAATCATACCCTTGAACTCTTCTTTTGCCACTCTATCAACCACCTAAGTCCATCAAGATGGTGGACATTGGGCTCCAACTTGGGCACTATCACGTTTTTCTGTTGAGGAGACGATAGAGGGTCAGTGCTAGTTCCTGGAGGATGTTTCCAGAGGCCAGTAGATTCCAGTTTGCAGCCAACAAATAGATCCAGTGCAAAGACAAAGAGCAACTTCAGTGGTGACCCAGAGATTGCGTGGTTGACGCAGTCACTGTGAAGAGACAGTGCAAAGTAGCTCGTTTCGTGTGCAGGTCAGTGCTGCATTCCCGTGGCAGAGTGAGTTTTGTCTCACAAGATTTTACTTGTCAGATATGGTACTTGCACATTGAGATATTACAAAATAATCAATTTAAGACATTTTCGTCTTGACTAACATATAAATAAATTGCAAGTAAAATAGATTGAAAAGTAAAGTGAATTAGGATGAAATGCACTTAACTAAGGTTAGATGCAATTATCTTGCTTAATTTGAAGCTAAATGCCTACTCTAAGTGATAGATCTTTCTCTTGAACTCTTTCCAAAGGGTAAAAATTGGGGTGACTGGAAGGAAGAAGGGTTGAGGACACGAAGGTGTCGTTAACGATACCTTTCCCTTGAGTCTTACTAGCTAGCATGTGCCTTCGTTCCTACAAGGGGACAAGCCACCTTCATAACTGCAGGGTCACACACTCTTTACCTTACTTCATACCAATTAGAAGAATTTTCCAAGAAAGTCTTTTCCCTATGATGTCTATTAGCCAAGCTTATGCTTGGAGGTTAATTGAGTTAAAATGCGAACTATGCTAAAATTCCTAAATGTAATGCAATTAAATTTTCCCAAGAGATATTTGCAGCGCTTCAAAATAATGGAAATGAGATGATGCTCAAAGTACATTGCAAATGTAAATTCAATTGGAAAACAAGAAATTAACTTTTAAGTGAATTAGGATGATGCAGGATGATGCAAGTAAGTTTTCTTTATCAAAATAAAGGAATTGCCTCAAGTAAATGGAAATGCTCACAATGATATAACTTCAAAATTGTACAAGACACATAAACATAAGCGTCATAAGCAAGTGAAATTGTAAATCTCACTTAAATGATATGCCAATCAACAATAAACTTAAGCAAAATTTAAATGATATGGAGCTAAAAATACAATGCTTGCATGTAAAGTATGCTTGGAAAATAAGTGAGAAAAATAGCAAATGAACCTATAGTGAGGCAATTGTATCCCAAAAGAAAAGCAAATTGTTAAGCAACTAAATGAAACTTGCCACTTAACTCCAAATACTTTCATGTAAGAAATGAGTTTCTCTAAAGCAAAATATCAACTTGTACTCCTAAGCAAAAAGAAATGCAAAGCATCAAATGAACTTGTAGCAAGGTCTAACTTAGAAATCGAAATGTGATGGTGAGGTTGTGTTAATTTTAAAGCATTCAAAATGAGCTAAAAAGGAAAGTTACAAAAGATGAGATGCAAAATTAATCCACCCACACAAAATCCTCCTAAAATAGGAGAAATGAGGACTTGGATAAACCAAAGCTCCCACAAGAAAAAAAGATCTTTTATTATGATGTTACAATGAAGTTAAAAACCTCTTAGAGGGCTGCTCAAAAGATTGAAGGGAATTTGTAAAAGGTTGAGAGCTAGAAATAGCTAAAATATCCCTCCAAACACTAGCAACCTCAAGGGCCAAAGAAGTCTTTCTAAAATCTGAAAATTACAATCTCCACAAAAGTCCACGACCTATCCTTCTTTGCAGCTCCCTCTAGTGCCCACGACCTTCTTAAAATGAACCTTGGATGCTTGACAGGTCCTACAAGAATACTAGTTAGAGTTGCAATAGTCTTTCCTTGTTAATTTTAGTTAGCAATGGTATGTTCTATGGTTAGCACAATTTACTTCAATGTTCCTTTAGCAGCCCAATGTCAATTTCCAATTATTTCGAGTAGCAATCACATTACTCATTGACAGTAAATGCAGATAGAACATAAAACAAAATGCAGAAGACAAGCTAAGATAGGAGAACACCGGATTTGGTGGATGCCAGGGAAAAATCCCAATGTGTGGAAAACCCTTTGATCAATTCTACTTATTATTATATCAAAAGTTCTGTAGAGAGAGAGTACAAAAATCAAATTGACTTGCGCAAATCAAAGTCAAATAAACACTGTCAAATTCTGCAGTCAACTGCAGTCAAACCTCAACCCTAACCAGAAAGTCAACGCTGGTCAAACCAACAACAATCCTTCCTCAAAGTAGCTCGGTCTTCCTTGGTCAAACTTGGCCTGATCAGGAGCTCAAATTCAAGCCAAAACAATTCGGTCGAAGGAGAGAGAAAACATGCTGTGATTTTCCGCAGTCAAACAACAGTCAACCCTGAAGTCAACGCAGGTCAACTAGCCCAGAAAACCCCAGTTTTTGTGCCCAACAATGTGGCCTAAGAAAATCAGAAATTTGACCAAAAACTGTAATCGAACTCAGTCAAATACACCTCAATCAATGCTGGTCAAACCTGTCCCTGAAGTCTAAAATTCAGCTTGCAATTTCTGCTAAAAAAATTTCGTTCTTGCCACACGTGTGAGAAAGAGCCTGCCCAATAGTTGTATGAAACAATTTGATGAGGAGAGAGAAGAATGTGTGAGTGATGATGATGCCTAATGAGGTATGAGGTCACTTGTATTTATACAATTTGTTAAGGGTGAAGAGACATGTCCATTGGGCTTCTTGAGCCTACATTTGGTTGAGGTCGACCTAAGTAATTTGCACATGTGTGGTCATAAATTCAAAATCACACTTCTGCTTGTCCGAATGAGATGATCTTTATATCAATTTTGCTCCTCTTGAAAAGAGGAATTTAATGCAATCATCATCTCCATCAAATGAGTTGTCCCAAGGTGGAATTTGGCCCTATTTGCCAATTTTAACACTCCCTTTCAACTAGGGAGAATTCCACCTTCCAATCCATCTGTCGTCATGTACCATCACTGTCATCTCTGCTCTGCTAAACCATGATATAATAATGAAGAAGAATTGACGGAGAGTGAGTCATAAGACCTTACCACTCGCCACTGACAAAAGTCAGTGCAGAGGTAGAACCTTAGTTGATCCTAGATCAAGTTGTTGAACACCATGCATCCTAGACATAGGGAGTACGAAAATACATGATGCGTCCATTAGTAGTGCTATTGTCCCTGTCCACATTTCCCAACTCATTGGCCATATGAGAGGTGCTTCCCATGAGTCTAGAACTACATGGGTAGGATGTATGTCGGGGCACCAATAAGAGAAGTTGAACCACCCATCTTGCTCATATGCCATAGGAGAAGGTGAACCATTCATCCTATGGATATGACAATCGTAGGGGAAGGTGAACCACTCATCCTACATACATGTGTCCGCAATCGTAGGGGAAGGTGAACTAATCACCCACACATGTCAACCATCATGGGGTATCACAGGACAATCCTTGGTTCAAACTATATAGTAGTTCATCGAGGCCTTTAACAAGAACCCCATCAAACTTGAGGTAGAAGACATTGGGGATACCCTCCTATCAACTTTATTTCAGGGCTATTCCCAACATTAGAAATTAATTGTGAGTTTTTCTTAGTTTATTCTTTGAGCATTCTTTTTTCTTGCATACAAAAGTTCATTCAGTTGTCTTGACAACCTTGTCTACCTTTTCCTTCTTTTCTCTATCCACTAGTGATTGTGAAAATTCCGCTATTCGGAATCCTACTACAACAACTGATTAAATTTCTTCTATTGCCTAACTGAAGCAAATTATTTAACATATGTTGTGATAAATATCGAAATGAAATACACTGCAGTCTTCAGGATAAACAAGAGAAGGAAAAAAAATACTAGCACAAGTATACACACATGGACACTGTTATTTTTGGACAACTGTCCCTGGAAAAACCTAATGTGGGAAAACCGGTGCAATGGCTGAGGGTTTTAATATTATGTAGTAATTTATCTGAGTACAAATTTATGATTGTCGATCCTGACAAATCATATAGAGAAATCTAACAAATAATGTCTTGTGAGACAAATATCACTCTTCCACGAGATTCCGACACTCAAAGAAGCGAAAATCGCGATTTTTTCGGAAGGCCGATTTAATCGGCGATTTTTTGGGCGATTTTTTGGATTTGAAAAAATTGCCAAAAAATCGAGATTTTTTCGGTAAAAATCGTGGGCCCATCAAACAACAACCCTATAAGTTAAAAAATCGATTTTTTTGTCATTTTTGCAGCCCTCTCATTTTCCTGACACATCATGTTGGCAGTTAATGGTAATGTTAAATTCTTAAAGTAAAAGTGATATTTCCTTTATTTTTCATTTTCATCCTTTTACTTAAATTTTTAACATTACCATGAAATAACTCAGGATGTTTAAGAGTGGTTTCGACCTCATTGGATTTCATATCGAGAAACTAGAATTTTAGATTTCACTCAAAATTCAGCAGACTTAATGGTTTTCAGGGTTTCATGGTTTGGGGATTTGCATTGTTTCCATTTGATTCTATTATGTGTAAGGGTATGAGATTGGCATTTGATCAAGAGCATGAAGTCCTTTAAGAACCTTGATGTTGGTGGCATTGATTATTGAACTTTGTTGATGTTGGTGGTATTGATTGTTGAACTCCCCTACCGTGGCCTTAACAAGAATGTACCCTTCACTCAAAGGAAAACAACTAGTTAGGCATGTTAATATTTTTCTACCGCATTTTAAGGTTGAGGAGATGAACACTTCACTCAAACCAAAATCATTGGTTAGGCATATTAAACTTTTTCAATTTCTATCATGTTATAAGGTTGAGCAATCCAAGCCTGAAGACTTTGAGCTAGATGATGTTTATGTATCTCTTGTTGATGATCCCATTTCTAGTAGCAATGAATCAATGATGAGTTTCATGAGGAGGAGGAGGAGGAGGAGGAGGAGCAACAGGAGGAGGAGGAGGAGGAGCAACAGGAGGAGGAGGAGGTGACACCACCTACCCCTGCTACTGGTAGAGGACGTGGTCTGCCTCCTTTAGCTCCTGGTGCTTCAGGATCTGGAGCACAACAGAGTCCATTGCCAGCCCCGCCAACTTCTTTGTCTAGAGGGAAAGCTGTTACATTTTCTCGCAAGAGGGGTAGAGGAAATCAATAGTATAGGTTATTTGGTGCATTCCTTTTTATATAACATTATGACTCATGATATGAGATACATTATTATATTTTTTGTTGATATTTTGAGGTTGAGTTGAGACTCAGGACTTAGTATTCAGGACATGATTCACTATTATCATATTATGTGTTATGTAGCACTAGACATGATATTACACATTTTATATATTAGTGTTTTTTCATATTTATGTGTCAATGCATTTATTTTATGTTGTGGGTGCTTTAGATATTAAAAAAATTGAAAAAAAATGAATATTTTTGTATGTGTCGATTTTTTCCCCTTTTTTACGATTTTTTCCAATTTTTTCCCCTTGTCGATTTAATCCCAATTGCGATTTTCAAAACATTGCTGACACTGACCTGAACTTAAGCTGCTTTGCACCGCCTCTACGCAGTGACTGCATCACCCATGCAGTCTCTGTGTCACAACTGTAGCCTCTCTTTGTCTTCGCACTGGTACTCACTACTGGTTGGAAACTAGAATCTTTGCCCTCCGAAAATGTCCTCTGAGAACTGGCACTGACCATGTGCTGTCTCCTCCATAGAAAATGAAACTCCCTCTGCAGCTCTGCGCAATCCCAACATAATCTCTGTGTCACTAGCTCTGCGCAGCGGCCTGTGCCTCTTGTTGTCTTCTCTCCATTCACTCTTTAGATCTGGAATTATTCCTTTTGAAAATTATCTCTGCTCCTCTCTGTGAGAATCCTCTCAATCGATCTTCTCCCTGAGCACTGCTCACTAAAGAATTTCGATCTCTGGATTCTTTCTCCGTCTCGATGTGTTTTCCAAATGACCCTTCAAGCCATTCTTATAGTCTTCTCGTAGAGACTTCAATGGCCCAGATTAGATCTCTAATTAATGGCTAGGATTAACTTTTGACTTGATCTGCCTTTTCTAGAACATTCACACCCATATTCTATTAATTCCCTTTAATTATTTTATTTTCCGAAGTTTAGATTAAGGGTCCCATTAAAAAGAATTAATTATTTTAATAAAATACAATCTGGGTGAAATTTCACTAAACGAATTCTAGGTTATCTGGAATACATGTGTCTAAGTCTCTACACAAAATTTGATACTTAGAGCACATCCGATGCTATCCCAAATCAACAGTGATCAAGGTCAAGGGGTAGCCAGTGTCACTTTTAGTTCACTTTGATTTCACTCTCGATGAACTTGGGTCTGAATTGTGAAAATTCCTAGATCTAACAATCTTAGGAATCCCTACTGCAACAATCTGAGTTTACTTCTCCTATTATGTAAATTACATTTACAGAATTAATTCAAAATGAATTATTGAAGTAACCACTGAAGCAACCTACACTAATTAAATATGATCATGAAACAAGGAAACTGAGCAAGAAATCAATCGCACGTAGCACACCTTTATTTTGGACTAAGTCCTCGGAGAAACCCAATGCGGAAAAACCGGTGCAGTAGATCTGAAGGTTTGTATTATTAAGTAGTAGCAATTTCTGAATACATCTCTGAATACCTCAAGGGTTATTCAGTTACAAAGAGAGAAATACTGGCAAAAAGAATTGTGACTTTTACCTCACTCAATCTCTAGAAAATCCGGCTGATCCGGTCACTGGAAAAGCTGCCTCTGGAGGTCTCTACACAACCTTTGCACAGTTACTGCATAGGCCTTGCGTCACCTCCTCTAAGCATTGTGTCACCCCAGCAAAAGATTGATCTGACTCCCGGAATCTCAGATCTTGGCCTCTCAGTCTCACACCCCGGCTCCCGATTTCTTGATCTGATCTGATAGCTGAATCTCAGAAACCCTCTAAGCCACTATGCATCCTCTGTGTGGCCCTGCGTGGCTCTACGCTGGCTCTGCGTCAGCCTAACTGGCTCTGCGTTGGCTCTGCTGGACGTCTCTCTGCCTCTCTCTGCTGATGATTCTCTTGCTAAGAAAATTTCTGTTCGGAAGCTTCTCTGCCCCTCACTACACTGAATCACTTAGATGTAATCTTCGTCCAAGCACTGCTCCGTCAAAAGAATTCGATCTCTAGATTCGTTCGGTGTGTCTTTCCAAATGACCCTCAAGCCTTCCTTTATAGACTTCTCGTTGAGATATCAACGACCAAGATTAGATCTCTAATCAACGACTAAGATTATATTAGACTTGATCTTTGTTTTTTCTAAATCATTCACACTCTATTTTATTAATGTCCTTTAATTATTTAATTTCCCAAAGTTTAGACTTAGGGTCTCCATTAAAAGAATTAAGTATTTTAATAAAACATTATCCGAGTGGAATTTTCAAAAACTATTTCTACGTTCTTTGGAATACCAGTGTCTAAGCATCTCCACAAAATTTGGGGCTTAGAGCATTTTTTGATGCTACAAAAATCAGCACTCACTCTTAGCGAGAAAGGTGCTCTAACGGTATGCTTGCTACATACTGCTCTATGCCAACACTGCCATTGCGTTTGCACTGCAACTCAGCTGCTGAGAGAAGCAGCATAAATCACCCAAATACTGAACAAGTGTTTAGCAGATGCACCTCGGTGTTGAAGACTCTGACTGCTGATAACTACCACGTTGTCCTTCTGATGCACTGTGCTGCTGCTGCTCTGCATTGCGCAACACTGATCTGCACTCCTATGCACTGTGCTGCTACTGCTATGTTGCTGCTGCTTTGCTTTGAGCTGATACCTACTGCATTGTCGTCTCCATTACTCCTCGACTCCTACTGAAACTCCTCCATCCTGCTACTACTGATCATGGGCTCCCGTAGCAAGGTAATGATCCATGAGGTGGGCTCCCCAAGGATCTTGCCCAACTGAAGTTCAAAGTGAACTACAGCTCAATGTCGCCCCACTTCTTACTAGGAGAAGCATGGGTACTCATGGAAAACTAATCCTACTCGATCTTTGTTGCTGCAACTGTCGGATTGTGCTTCTCGTCCTTGTCCTTTTTCTTTAGAGGACACTGTGATGCAAAGTGGCCCATCTCACCACATCTGAAGCATTTCACCTTCGAGGCATCTCTCTTTTGTCTTTGTTTCCCTTGCTACCCTTTCGATGCGAGTGCTGCATTCTCCTCCTCCTTTAGACTCTTAGATCTGCTTCGGCTGCTACTGTCAAGTTTGCACTTGACTAGATCTCTGCTCAGCTCTTCCTCCTGAAGCGTTGACTAGATCTGCTCCCAACTAGGAAGCGTATTCCTGCCCAAAATGCTTTGGACAAAAACTTGCCACTCATCCGTGACTGCATTAAGGGCTAACCTCACCATAGTTGCCAAAGATGGGGTGGATCCCACGAATGCCAACTGGTCTCGAATCTCCTGAAGCCTCGTAAGGAACGAAGCAATGCGCTCCCCCTTCTGCATCTGGATCATCCAGAGCTTCTGCTCCAAGTACATCTTCCGATCTTCCGCTGCTCGGAAGTTCCTTCATACAACAAGGACAAGGCCTCCCACATCTCCCTAACGGTGCCCTTGCCAGCTACATGAAAGACTATGTGATCCTTGACACCATCAAGGATTAGCCTCTTGCACTTTGCCATATCGGACTTGTACTTCCTAAGTTGATCCAGATTTGTAGGTACAACGACCACATTCGCCACAAACGTCTTGAGATCGTATTCATCTAGAAGGAATTGAATCCTTTCTTTCCAGACTACAGAGGAGGAACCCTCCAACTAGTCCTGATCTCTAAGACCATAAGATGCCATCTCAACTGAAAAGTGTCGAACTACTTCTTCTTTCTCCCCCTCTGCGCAGCCTAGGCAAGCTACACACTCCTTCTAGAGCTCATAGATCTGCTGCCCGGATCTGCTGCTTAGATCCTGGAAAAATGTTGAACTCCTCTGCTAGGAACTCAATGAGGAAGAATTCCCTGATATGTGTTTTTTTTCTTTCTTCTGAATCTTCTCTACCCGACAACTACCTACAGAAAAATTGCGTTTCTCTGGCTCTGCGTTGCCCCCTCTGCCTCTGCAAAATATCGAACCGGAGATCCTACCTCTCTGTGTCGACTCACTCAGAGAGAGACTTTCTCGAAACTTCAACCCTTCTGGCTAGAATTGCGCAATCCCTCTGGGGATTCGATCTACTGCTGCTGCAACAATGCAGCCTTCACTTCAGTATGAATTCTGCTCTTCCTGTTTCACAGCAAACGCTCTGATACCATGTGAAAATTCCTAGATATGACAATCTTAGGAATCCTACTACAACAATCTGAGTTTACTTCTCCTATTATGCAAATTACATTTATAGAATTAATTCAAAATGAATTATTGAAGTAACTACTGAAACAACCTACACTTAATTAAATATGATTTCGAAACAAGGAAACTGAGCAAGAAATCAATCACACATAGGACACCTTTATTTTGGACTAAGCCCCCGGAAAAATCCAATGCAGGAAAACTGATGCAGCAGATCCGAGGGTTTGTATTCTTTACAGTAGCAATTTCTGTATACATCTTTGAATACCTCAAGGGTTATTCAGTTACAAAGAGAGAAATACTGGCATAAATAATTGTCAGTTTTACCTCACTCAATCACGGGAAAATTCGGCTGATCCGATCATTGGAAAAGCTGCCTCTAGAGGTCGCTGTGCAGCCTCTGCGCAGTTATTGCGTAGGCCTTGCATCACCTCCTCTAGGCACTGTGTCACCCTAACAAAGGTCGATCTGACTCCCGGAATCTCAGATCTTGGCCTCCCAATCTCACACCCGAGCTCCCGGCTTCTGGATCTGATCTGACAACTGAATCTCGAAAACCCTCTAAGCCACTGCGCAACCTCTGCGTAGCCCTGCATGGCTCTGCACTGGCTCTGCTGGACATCTCTGCCTCTCTCTGCTGATGATTCTCCGACTGAGAAAATCTCTCTCCGGAAGCTACTCTGCCCCTCACTGCACTGAATCACTTAGATATGATTTTCGTCCGAGCACTGCTTCGTCAGAAGAATTATCTCTAGATTCGTTCGGTGTGTCTTTCCAAATGACCCTCAAGGCTTCCTTTATAGTCTTCTCGTTGAGATATCAACGACCAAGATTAGATCTCTAATCAACGGCTAAGATTATATTAGACTTGATCTTCACTTTTTTTAGATCATTCACACTCTGTTTTATTAATGTCCTTTAATTATTTAATTTTCCAAAGTTTAGACTTAGGGTCTCCATTAAAATAATTAATTATTTTAATAAAACATTATCTGAGTGGAATTTTCACAAAAGGTTTATGGGTTCTTTGGAATACCAGTGTCTAAGCCTCTCCACAAAATTTGGGGCTTAGCACTTTCCGACACTACAAAAATCAACACGAATATGCCTTTCTACCAAGAGCACTCTTTGGAGCTATGTGATAGCATGATCGCCTTCCCCCGTTATACTCGCAAACATTGGATGCACTCGCTAAGGATCCCTTTTGAACAACTTCGGGTCGACATCCATTGACTTTGGATAGACATTGATCACCATATACCACAATCCGATAAGATATGCCTAGTGTGCCACTTTTAGGAGTTGTAGCCATAGATGCACCTTATTTTTCGATGTCCATTATACTATGAGATTTGAGGTTTCTATCACTGCCTTTATAGGGACTTGGGAGGCTCCCTTTCTTCTAGTAGTAGGATTAGAGATGCTTATCCCTCTTCATCAAGGAGATTTTCAGCCACAAATATTAGCTCTTGCATGTCGTGCCCAACCTTGGTATGACCAAACCAATTACTTCATACTTACCTCTTGAATCTGTCAGATCGAAGCAATAAATGATAGGCAGAGTTCAAGAGCACTCCAAATAGTAGGATGGTCAGAACCTGTGTTTCTCTTCAGCCTCTTGCTCTATGAAATAACTCAATATTATTGAGACTAGTTTGGAGGTGTTGGTCTATAAATTAGGCCACACATCCTCATAGTATTAGAGAGACCAAATCTAGATGGATCCAAAGTAGAGCATGCTTTGCTTGTTAGACTACCTTCCAAATCTAGAGGAGCATTTGGAGATCCATTTAGAGTTTTCTTTTTTCGACTGCGGAAGTTAGGAGTATTTATCTCCTGTACATCCTCCTCACATCTTGTGTAGCCAGGCTCCTCGATGGTTCCATAAGAGCCCCGACAACAAGCTAGTGCCTAGTTCACACTCCCACCCTTGGATATTATACTTGGGAGACCTTGACATCGTTGGCCCCATCGTCCAATCTCCCTCCCTCTCTCTCTCTCTCGATGGTTTCTTGGGTTGAGTTGTCCCCCTTTCTAGTCTTGGACAAGCTCACTTAGTTTTTTGTATCACTATACATTTGTCCTAGTTTTATACATATGTTATGATGTTATGCTTGTGTCAGTTTCTTTCTTTGTATTATTTTCGACTTTTTCTAGAAGTTGTGTTGGCACTCCCACATTGTTTTCATACTAGTTGTACTTTTAAGTTCCATTGACCTACTTTTGTGGTCATTTGTTTGACATTAAATAAATTCTTATCTTTTCTATGGCTATGAAAAAGGAAGCCCCAGAGTTATCGCGAAATGCATAGTCTTATCAATGAGGAATGGTGCACCTTGTAGGCCAAAAAGGCCAAAGTCCTTGTCACTAAGTAGTGACAAATGATAGAAGAGATTGGCATTGTTCAACAATAGGAAATTGATGTGAAAAATCTCAATTCCTCCAATCCTCAATTAGTTTTCATGGTGAGATATTGCTTTGACAACATGAAGGAAACTCTGTTCATTCACAATTTCTTGATCAAGCAACAATTTTCTTGTTCAAACTTTTGTTGATATGTCATTGTTAGTGTTTTTTTTCTACCTCCAATTCTCAATTGGTTTTCATGGTCAAATATTGCGTTGAAAAAATGAAGGAAACTCTTTTCATTCAAAATTGCTTGATCAAGTAACAACTTTCTTGTTCAGAGATTTGTTGATATTTTATTAGTTTTTTTTGTTGTAATTAGAAACCCATGTTCACATTTTAGTGCCAACAATAATGGAAGCTAAAAAGCCCTAGTTTCCCAGTAGTTGGTTGACACACTAACTTTTTACCACATAACATCCCAAACCATATTAGCCTGGATCGGTCAAGGAAACATGGCCATCAATGCTTAACACTTGCAAGTGATTTTCCATTTTTTCCATTGAGCCTTTTATTGAAACAATTGACTATGACATTACACTTGATAATTACCATATGATACTTGGCACTCCCCACTAATACAATCACAGGGTAGCCTACAATGCTTTTTATAAGACCTGTCGACTACGCTCATCTTTTCTTCATTCCTTGCCATTTGGAGGGACCACGGTCAAGCAAGATGACCTCCATAAGTTCATTCCCTTTGTTTTGTTGCGATGCTTCCCACTCCTAAGGACCTAACATGTAATAACCTACTATGCATGGTTTACACTTCAATGGAGAGGTGCACTTCCAAGCAATTAGCTGAAACTCCACTCCTAATTTGAACAATGCTTCACTTACCATAATCACAAAGTATACTGAGCTAAATCCTTTTATGAATGACCTTGTTTGGGGTTCCCCTCAACCTAAGGATATGAAGATCATATCTTTTGGACAAGAGTAGACCATTGTTAGGTCTGTTCTTCAACAAGGATGGTATTCAAAGTTTTTTCTTCTTCATTTGTTGCAATTGAAAGACATGTTCTGCCCCTAGTGCATACTCTAGTTTAAAAGATTTTCTTTCAACCTTCTCCTAGTATGCACATGGGTCAATCCAACAAACACACTTATGTAGCTCTTGGAGACTATTATGTTCTTCACTAGAAAGAATGTACCATTAGTTGATATTTGGATGATTTTCTCTAAGAAAAGGAACTGATAAGACTTGATCAAATATGATCACTCATTTTCCACACCTCATAGGAGACTTGGTAAAAAATGACCATTCACCCGACTTTACATTTTATTTTTATACATCTCATAGGAGACTTGGTTAAAGATGATCACTCACCTACCGTTTCATAAAATATTCTACGTCCATCGATTTTTTACCTCTCTCTCTCTCTCTCTCTCTCTATCTATCTATATATATATATATATATATAATATGAAATATTGAGTATACAATGTGCATAAAATTTCTCTTGCTTTTGTATCTTTCTTGTGTGTTTCATTTGTTGTTACAATCTACTGATTTATTGAGCATATCACTAACACAAGTGGGACAATGTATAAACATAGCCCGAACACCATGTCTAAGCACATCATCTAGCCAAATGTAAATTTTCGCTCAATGATGATGTTGTATCCAATATTTGTTATCACCAAGACTAGAGCTTTAGTTTGTTGCAATTTTCTTTACCTCTTTTTTTTATTGTTTCAAGGAAGCCCCTTGGAGTCCTCTAGCCACTTTGGTAGCTACTTGGCTCCATAACATGCCCATTTCCTTAGATTCTTGTTGCTACCTTGGATTCTGTTATGTGTTGCTCCTTTGGACCAAGTCAAAACCCACCCTACTTGCTTTTCAAGTTCGACAATTTGCGTTCATGTTTCCTTGCTAATATTGTGTCATTGTGTTATTTTCTTCTCTTCTACAAGTCTATCTGACCTCCTGGAAGCAACTCGGCCCCTCAGATCAAATTTGGCCTCCCTTTGGCTATTTGATCTAGCTCACACGTGTGACCTGGCAGATAAATTCAACCCTCCTGGCAACTCGTACTAGCTGGGAAATTCACTCGGACTCCACTCGAAAATCTGATCTCAATAACAAATCAAACTTCCTTGAGAAAATTGACCCTCTTATGGGAATGTCATCCTTTCTCCGGCAACTCGACCTCCTTAATCAATTTGCATAGCTGGAAATTCGACCTCGCTGCAGAAAATTGATCTCCCTTTGTCACTAAGAATTTGGAAATTATTGTGAAGATTTTTATGTTCATAACTTGATCTTCAATCTCTGCTGAAACCCTTCTGCTGGTGTCCTACGCTGCCTCCGCGCCCTTGCTCTCACTGCGCTGTCTCGATCTCTCACTGATCTTGTGTGTTCTCCAAATGACCCTTGAATCTCCTCTTATAATCTCTCGTTGATGAATCAACAACCATGATCTAATCTCAATCGATGCCTAAAATCATCTTAACCTCTTCTCATGACTTTTCTGGAAGTCTCTAGAGAAAGATCAATTTACCCCACTTAATACTGATTAATTAAGCTATTTCCCTAAGTTGAACTTAGGAAAATTAATTAAGTGCTTAATTTAATCTAATCAAGGTCTTTTCTTGATATTGGAAAAAATGTGTTCCCTAGCCTCATAGACACAATCTGAGACTAGAACACTTGTCCGACCTACACAAACTAACACTCCATGGGAATGTGGACATACACTGGACTACCGAAGATGTACAAATAACTCACATTCGGTTTCACTTCTGTAAACATCTCTTCAAGAGTCATGTCCTCCAATATATTTTGAGGGCTCTTGTTCCGCACATAAAAAATTGTATTGCAGGTCTCTGCCCACAAGAACATAGGAAATTCTTGGTCATAAATCATTTCCTCGCCGCCTCTATTATGGTCTTGTTCTTCCTCTCGACAACCCCATTCTGTTGAGGTTTGTAAGGTACGTTGAGCTCCTTCTTGATCCTTGTTGCCTTGCAAAAACCTTGAAACTCGTTGGAGGTATACTCGCCCACATTATCTGATCTAAACACCTTAATCTTCTTCTTGATCTGGTTCTCCACAAGAGCTTTGAACTCTTAAAACCGATTGAAGACGTCGCCCTTGGTCTTCAAGAAGTAGATCCAAGTCTTCCTGGAAAAATCATCTATGAATGTTGCAAAGTACAAAGACCCTGTGATCAACTCCACAAAAATAGGACCAAAAATGTTGGAGTGCACCAAGTCTAGTACTCCCTTAGACTTGGTCTTGCTATGAAGAAATACAACCTCAACTTGCTTTCCAAGCGCGTACCTTTTGCACATTCCATCTTGCTCCACCTTAATCTCTTGAAAACTTGTAACCATTCTTCAAAACATAAGAAGAGCCCTATAATATAGGTGTCTCATCCTCTCAAGCCAAATCTCATTTTGGCTATCATTCTCATGTATGAGAGCCTTCACTGCCTGTCCTCTCAACAGATAGAGATTCTTCTCCCTTCTCCCAATTACGGGATCTGTTCCTTTCGACCGTGTTGCCCACCATTTTGTGGGTGATATCCCTAGGAGAAAAGTTTTCTCCAAGATGGTCCTCAGCCGACAGCTACCAGCCCCTTGCAGCCACCAACTAGCTTGTTGTGCCATTTCTTCGCTACTTGAGCCAGCCATGTGGTCCCACCCATCTGTTATGAACGTATGTTTGAAGGTGCCCCCCCAAACCTGAAGGTATGCCTTTTCATTTGGTAATTGAGTATTGTAGTTTGTTTATCATGGACACTTTTAGGCATGGATTAATGGGGGGATTCAATAGAAAGAGTGGACTAGGTCTGTGCTTTTGTCCCCTATACCTCTTTTGGATGTTACACTTGGATATTAGTCTCGTGGGATCTCCTTTACTGCCCTTTGGGTTTTAGGGTGGTACTACATGGGAAACCTCGATTTTGGTTGCATGGTTCCACTCCCTCATCCACATACATTACTTCTCTTCCATTCATTATAACCCCATTCATCGTTTCTCCCACCTGGGTCCACATCCCTCCATTGGATCCACATAGGGTTAGCCTCCCCTTCCCCTTAGCCATACCTTGGGTCAGGCCTGAAACGATGCACCAGAGATTGATGCAGCTGAAAAGAAAAGTAAAAGCACAATTGGCCACATTCAACAGGAAAATGTACCACAAAATGCAAAAGATGGTTGAGACAAACACATTTAGCACGTGCGAAAAAGCCAGATGCATGAGCTCTACCCCATACCCATGGCCATCACCTTGGTTCCTATAGGCCCTAGATGAACCTCCTTTATCATTATGGAACCTATGATTGTCCCAACCCCTAGTGGGCAATGAACTGCCCTACCTTAAAGGAGGTATCCACTACTATACCTTACACATCATGCTCTTATCCTTTGAGCCTCAGGCAATTAATCAAGGAGAAATCATAAAAGGAAAAAGGCATATAAAGAAGGGTGGAAAAATCAAGGCCAGGGTATTTTATGTACCACGATTGCTCCCTCCTATACATTATATACCCAAGTGTGGGTTTCCCTTTATTAGCTACTCTTGTACCCTAACATGTGGCCCAGGATTGCCCCTTTCATTCCCTATTCCATTCATCTGTTTATCACATGCCACCACCATTTGAAGGATGTACCTTGGACATACTATCCCCTCTAAAGGTAGAAACTGCCTAATAAGGCACATGCCAAATCCCACTATGGAAGGGCATGCCATTATGACGTGCCCACATGTTGTCCATGGTTTGTAAGCTCTTTAACTCGATTTCTTTAAATGACTTGTTGTACTGGAAGGCTAAGGGACACATTGAATCTTAGGCAGGATTGTATATGGTCTCCATTTTGGGTTTGGTCTCCTTATATGGGGTACTAACGCTCCAAAGGGCTACATTGGTGCAAGTAGGGTATGTGTCGAGAGCCATGGGCCTCCACAACAATATACAACACTCCATGGATACCCAGAGACGCTAAGAGATTGCTAGAGATTCACCTATTGGACGAGGAAGATACACCTCGATCACCATGCCCAGTCGGCCCCACAGTTGTACCATACACTTGGCAGATGGCCCAAGACCTATTTGATGATATGGTATCACTTACACCATCATCCGAGCCCTTACAGATGGTCTACATACATCTTTGATCTACTTGGAGACCCATGAGGTTACTTGTGTGCCCCCACACCCATTGGGAGCACCACAGGTTTATTATTTGGAAAAAAAGGGGCCAACCCTTTGTCCACTACTTTTGGGAAGACCCAACTGCATGTACTATTGATCATTCAACCTCTTGAGAGGCTTATTCTTTTGTTTATGAACTAGTTTGGTGGGCTTGTCACCAAAAGTTAGTTATTTTGCACATTATTTTATTCTAGGGGCTAATGTAGACTTAATTAGGTAAATCAAACTCATTAGAAGTGTATAAATATAGGTGATGTGAATTCATTTTAGCATCATCACTTGGATTGGACTTGGATCTCTTTAGAGAACTTCGCTATCCTTCTTGGAGGACAAATTTTTGGAGCATGGAATGAATTTTGATGTTTGGATCATTTTCTCTTGTCTTGGATCTTCTTGATTGGAAAAGTTTTGATGGTTGGATATACTCTTAATACATGTAAGTGCAATTTAATGCTATTCTTTCTTTCTATTTTTGTCACATACATTGTTGCTGGGATTTCTCTATACTAGGGATAATTTACAACATCCATTATGAGAAGTTGTGGAAATTTTGTTTCTACATAGTGATGCTTCATGTATTGGCCATGTATTGTGAGTGAATGTTCCTAGAGACACTTCATCATTGAAATTCATCTTGATAAGCCATCTATTTTGCAAAATGAAGTATAAAGCTCTTGAAGTTGCTTTTGTTGCTGCCCTAATGGTATGCAAAGTTGTCTTTGAGGCCTCCTTGACATAGAAAATTCAATATCCATAGTCATAATTACTCGACTCCAAATCTCCCTAAAGGATTAGGCATTGGTCCTCCATAGGTCATCACCTCAAAGCTTATTTCTTTCGCCTTCCCTTCTTTTCTAGGCCTAACCTACATAGGTCACATAGGGCATCAATTATCTCACAATCTAGCCATCCAAACACTTCGATTTTTGGTCCACAATTACGTTGGTGTGTCCTAAAGAAGCCCTCCAAATTTCATGAGATTTCGATGGTGGGGTTTTGAGATATCGCAAGCCGTAGCTCGAAGGCCAATTCTTGCCCTGGGTTTCCTTGGGCTAGAAACCTCACTAGGATCATTGCATTACCTTTCATTGAGAATTCCTTCCTTGATTCCCTTCTCCTCCCTAATTAGGTCAAGTATATCATTGGTTTCTCAATCCTATTCCCTTGACGTAACCTCGGGTCCACTTGGTCCTGTGTGGTGCCACAACTTTTCAAAGCCAATTTCGCAAATACCACTTGGAAGCCAAGTTTCCACAAGGATTTTAGGAGCTAAAAATCTTCTTAACAAGTCATATACTCAAACCCTAGCTCCTAGAATTTCCCTAAGCCCCTTCCTAGAGAGCCTTTCATCTTGCTTTCAAAGCAAGCCAACCATATATCTGAGCCTCTCTTGTGAATAGGCTTCTAGGATCACCTATCATCCTATCATTGATCCATTAATTTTCGTGATCCTTATTATAACGGGTCTCCTCCCATTGGTGAAAGTCCGTAAACAGTAGGGAGCCTTAGTCGAGGTGAGAATGCACTGTTGTTCCATTGTTTCCCTTGACCTAGTAGTAGCCCTTCAAGGATCCCCGTTTAGGACCCCTACTAGTTTGAGCGGTAACATTTCTGGCACCGTTGTCAGGGAAATGAGACGTGTGTTTTGTTCCCCATACGACATATTGACATATCATTATTGGCAACTCCATTGGAAGAACGAAGCCCTAGTTATTCATTGAACTTTAAGGTCAATGCTTGTAGGGTGAAGCAAGCATATTTCTAGGCATCTTTAAATTCACTTTGGCGACTCCTACATATTTTTCATGTATATCTCAAATAGGTTGTCTTTCTTTGATAATTTTCCCGCTTTGGACATCGCTAGCATCCCTAGGCACCCTAATCATGTCGTAGGAATGATGGTACGTGCAGTGCTTGTGTTTGATGGTGATCCACTCTCTGCAATTGACCATGTAGAAAGATTTAATGTGCTGAAAATTGGTAGCTAAAGGATGAATTTCTAAAAATAGAAAGTCCAAAAAAATAGAATTTCTAAAAATAGAAACTCTAATGTCTCAAAGATGACTTTCCAAAAATAATAAATCACCTTGCATTATTTGGTAATCAAGTATTGTTGATGGAAACTCCCTTCTGATCATCAATCAATCCTAATAGTTCAATTTTGACTTAATCATCAATATTATTATTATTATTATTATTCTTATGATATTATTTTATTATTATTAAAAAGAAATTCAAGTCCCTCAATCATGTCATATGCAACTCCCCTCAATTAATGCATAGATTACTCTCTCTCTCTCTCTCTCTCTTTAATGCTCTTATGCACCTCTTACACTCTCTTACACACTTTAATGACTCGTCATAAAAGGATTCCTCTTGCACCTCTTTAATGCATAATTTACACTTCTCTTCTAAATGCATAAGTTACACTCCTCTCCTTTATGGCATAAGTTACATTCCTATTTTGGCATATGTAACTCCTCCTCAAGGCATGTGTATTGCTCCTCTTTAATGTCAATAATTCATTGCCCCATCTATATATATGTGTCTCATATCATCTCACCTCACTTACTTGTGCATTGTGAATTCGAACTTGAGAGAGAGTTGGAGAGACTTGAAGGAGACTGTGAGAGAGAGAGACTTGGAGAGTAAGAGCAGATCTTGGAGAGCCAAAGTGATTCGGTGTTTGCATCAACTACTGCTATTAGAGATATTCTTCAAATTTAGGTGAACTTCATCATTCTCTCATTGTACTTTGTATCTCTGCCGAACAATTGATTTCTAATAGAAGAGGAATCTGGTTGGGTTTTCCCCTTGTGGGTTTTTCCCTGGTCATTGACCTAATTTCTCTGTGTTTCATTTAGTTCTTGGTTGTCTTTCATTGTGCATATGGTTTATGTTCTATTTACAATTACTTAACTTATTTTACAACATAAAGAAGTTCTGGATTTAAGTGATTGTAACAACATAAAACATCAAAATTTGAACATGGTATCATAGCTTTGGTGAAAACAAACACAAGAAGACAAACTCCATTTGCATCTCTCTTTTTGTTGGAATATCTCCTTTTGTCCGCTCCATTTGTAACTCTCTTTTTGCATAAATATCTCTTGTTGTCCGCTCCATTGGCAGTTCTTTTTCTGCTGAAATATCTCTTGTTCTCTACTCCATTTGCAGGTCTTTTTTTTTTCGCTGAAATATCTCTTGTTGTCCCTTCTACTTGCTGCTCATTTTTTGCTTAAATATCTCCTCTTTTATTGCTGAAATTGACAGCTGAAATCTTACTGCTGAATTTTATAGCTGAAATTCTACTGTTGAAATTTTACTGTTAAAGTTTTATTGCTAAAATTTACAGCTGAAATCTTACTGCTAAATTTTATAGCTGAAATTCTACTACCGAAATTTACAGCTGAAATTTTACTACTAAATTTTATAGCTGAAATTCTACTATTGAAATTTACTAATGAAATTTTATTGCTGAAATTTACAGCTAAAATTTTACTGCTGAATTTTATAGCTGAAATTCTACTACTGAAATTTACAGCTGAAATTTTACTGTTGAAATTTATAGCTGAATTTAATAGTTGAAATTCTACTGTTGAAATTTTATTGCTAAATTTTATTGTTGAAATTTACCGCTGAAATTTTACTGCTATCGTTTTTCCAAGATTTCAAGGAACCCAATATATGATAGTAATTTTGTAGATAGTAATTAAGGTGTTGCATATGTTTAATAGTTGTGGTTTTGGTATTTGTTAATGCATGCAAGAATAAAGCAATTTTATTTTTGTTTATGCGTGTGCAAGGAAGTGTTGTCTTGAAAAGAAGTATAATGCATAGAAAGTTATGAAAGAATAATTGATAGAAATTAAATGCTGAAGATAGGGGGTTTTTGACTCTCTCACATTATAAGAGAATGGTCATAATCTTATGGGTTTTGGCTATGTTACGTGGGGTTCGCGAACCCAAGGGTGGGGTTCTCGAACCAGTCTTGGGTTTTCGTCCCCAAGAACCCGATTCGGGTACGAGTTCTTTTGAAACGAACCCATAAGAATCAAGCTCTTCTACCAAGAACCGGGTTCTTTGTTAAAAAAATTTAGGTGTGTTTGACGTTTAGGGTACTTGGAACCCCAAAATCGGGTTCTTTAGGGTTTTTTGCTGAACAATTTTTGAAATAAAAATTTAAATAAAAAAGATCGTGGAAAGTCAAAAGGTGAATACATAACCCGTAAAACCTAAAATCGCTTCACTCTTTGATGACAACATTCTGTTTGAGACAACAACCATTCGATTTGACTATTGAGACGACGAGCATTCCGTGGTGTGTTTGGGGCATTCGCTTGTGTGTGTGCATGTGACTAGAGGTTCCCACAGAGATGAAATCCTTGCTTGAAGATTCATAGGTAGATCTTGAAGATTCACCGTGCGACATGAATTAATTCTAATTTGTGTGTTCAAACTTCACTGTTTGCATAACAAAATTAGTAAATTAAAATTTAATTCTAAAAAGGAAATCAACTCATGATGTCAAAGATGGGAAAGCTTCCTTATGACAAGTATTAGAATCTTGAAGCAACCACAATAAACAGTCTACTGCCATATACTGTGATTCCAAACTCTTGTTTTTTTAATGTAGTCTCCACATTCTCTCATGGTCAACCGACATCACTTGCTTTTCTAATCACTCTTTTAACTGTAGTTTTTTTTACATTTTTTGCCAAGAATGTGACTTTTGGCCTTCTCTTTCCGTACCAGAGTTTTGGGCAAAATTGGCTTGTGGCCAGATTTACAAGTATGTGTAAACTCCAATTTGCACTTGATATCAAACTAGAAATTTTGAAATTTCAATGTGAATGTTGAATGTTCAATGATGTGCATGTTTAAACCTTTAAAGTTTAAATCATAAATATTTTAGTTTTCATGCTTAAAGTTGGAAAATACGCAAGTTTATATATATATATTAAATTTAATATATATATATATATATACCCTCGACGAACCCATACACCTTGTTTCAAAAAATGACGCACTCGTTCCTGTCCCCACGTTTCTTGGCAACATAGGGTTTTGGTAATTTTGATG
This sequence comes from Pinus albicaulis, assembly GCA_034641835.2. Taxonomy (NCBI): domain Eukaryota; kingdom Viridiplantae; phylum Streptophyta; class Pinopsida; order Pinales; family Pinaceae; genus Pinus; species Pinus albicaulis. The sequence goes on from CM076580.1 coordinate 1,564,351,884, forward strand.
TTAAAGTTTACTAACAATAGTGGTTGTAGGGAAGAATCATGACTTTTGCAAAAGATGGAAAGATAGTTTTCTAAATTAACCTCTTTTGCAGCGATAAAAAACGTATTATAACCAATATCATTACAGACAATGAGGTAAATATGTATAATTATTATTACATGCCTTCACTCTGGGATCAAGATTTGAATATCTGAATAAAATCAATAGAAGACTAATACATGCATTAATTCATGATAAGTAATTATCAATATAAATTTTGGCACCAAAAGTTCACTCATATTCATTATGAAGCATTACCTCATGTGAGAAATATGGTTTCCGAAATACCTGAGATTAGAGTGGATCATGATGGAGTTTGCCAAGTGGTGATAAAGAAGATGCATTTCTTCTACCAATGACATATGACTTATGGACAGTGGTAACATATAGAGGCCAGATCAAGAGGGAGTTAAGAACTTCCTTCAATCCCAAAGTGTTTTCAAGTCTTATGTTGTTTCTTTGTGTCACTATTCTTGTTTAGATTTATCTTTATAAATCATTTGTTATTTTTCCTGCACGAGTATTTGAATGATTATTTCACTAACTTCTTGATGAGAATGCGATCAAGAAAATCAGATCCTGAAGATCATCAGGGTGCAAAATAGTGTAGGAAAAGTAAACTCCAGAGGAAGTTGGTTCAAGGATAAGGAAAGAGCCACTCTCAAATCTAGCAAAGAAAGAAATACCTGCCTCATCACCAGGCATACTTTCATTATGATTATTTTTCTCTGTTACTATTACTCTTGCTTTTGTTCTGGGATCAACAGGTACATTTGATGAATGTGAGAACCAAGTCCTTTGTATCAAGATTAAGGAAGGTGTCGAGCCATCCCATGACTTGAGTGGACATGAAGTGGACAAGAGCTCAAGACTTCTGCAAAGAAGTTGGAATCAGGTAGGAGACCACCGTATTATGTAACCTAGAAAAAAGAGCACTTAAGGATCTTTGATTGCCCTGTCTGCTTTCATGTGCCAAAGGAAAAGAGTACCAAGCTAGAAGCTTCAGGTAGGAATGGTATCATTGTTGGTTATTGTGAAAATTCTAAAGCTTATATAATATATGTACATGGACAAACAAATATAGAGTTTATCAAAGATATAACATTTGATGAAGATGCAACTCTTTGAAAAGCCATAGACACTCCTCCTTCAAATGTTGAAAGACAGGATGATTCCTTGGATGCAGAAGAAGATCCCAAGCCTAGGTCTAATCTTGCAAACGAACCCATGGATTCGGTGGACTCCTTGGATCCTTCTCAATGTGCTAGAAAAAGATGATTATGGTTTCGTGACACTTTACAAGACGCTAATAGACATGCTACTCTTTGAGCAACCTTTAGAGAAACCAAGAAACCATGTCAGTTCTAGGAATACGTGGTAACCATGAGCAACATTATTCAGGCTTGAACCATGCACTTTTGAAGAAGCAATGAAAGATCAAGTGTGGAAAGATGCAATGACTGAAGAATATGAGTCCATCATTCATAATGATGCATGGGAAGTGATTCCAAGACAACAAGGTAAATATGTTGTATCTTTTACATGGCTGTATAAAATTAAACATGGTGCTGATGCCAGTATTGAAAAATATAAAACTAGATTTGTGGCGAAAGGGTTCGCTCAAAAAGAGGGAATAGACTATGATGAAATCTTTGCCCCCGTTGCCCATTATACAACCATTTGATCTATTGTGGCTCTAATTGCTAGCCAAGGATTGTCCCTTCACCAAATGAATTAGAAGATTTCTTTTCTGTATGGCTTCCTCAAGGAAGAAGTATTTTTGGAGCAACCACAAGGGTTTGAAAGTACATGACCAAAAAACTCATGTGTTCAGCTTGAAGAAAGCCCTCTATTGTTTGAAGCAAGCTCCAGGAGCTTTGTAAATTTTCGTAGATGTTCTATGCTTGATGCAACTTTACTTTTTATCCCCAATATCGACCAGCAATCACATAAACAAGAAAGTAAAATGTGGATAGAACATACTAGTAGATCGACAGAAGACAAGCCAAAAATATATACGTGTGTTGGTGCGTTACAACGGTCAACAGGATGCTTCAACCAGCAAAGTCTCAAGACGGTCAGCCAACCAGAATTGTCACACAACTCTCTCGGACGACAATATCAGTCAACCTAAAGTGAACGTTGTCACAGTCAACGGTCAACGCAAAATAGCAGCAGCAAAAAGTCAGCGCAACTCGGTCAAAGTCAACATCGAACCACGATTTCTGTGCCAATAAATGCGGACTGCAGAAATCAGAATTTCTGGACAGATTTGGGCCAGTTTCACCATACGTTGACCAAAGTGAACATTGGTCAAATATGTGCTGAAAAACCCTAGGTCGAAAACAACAAATCCTTTTGCTGCATTTCCCATGTGTGGAGAAGAAGAGACTCCAAGTGATGATCGAACCAATTAGATGAGGAGAGAGAATGTGTGATGATGGATGAGTGAAAATGACCTGCAACGTTGACCTATTTATATCCATCAGTGAGGGTGTGTGACACAACTACTGGGGCTTCAAGCCTACATTTCATTTCTGGACGACCTGCACATATTTTGAATAAATTCAAAATAAATGTTTTGCTCATCGGATCAAGATGATCTTTAGATCAATCTTGCACATCTTCTAAAGAGGAATCCAATAATAATATTGGCATCTTCATCTAAGCATCACAACATGGAGTTTTGACCTAGTTGTCCAAAATTAACACTCCCTTTCAACTAGGGAGAACTCCATCCACCTGTGCCATCCAAACATCGTGCGTCATTCTACAGTAACTTGCTTTGCTGGCTTCTTTATTTCAGAACAAAAGTGGGTTAGTCACAAAGACATCATTCTTGGCTGACAGATTCAGCGCAGAGGTCCGAAACCTCTATAGGACTCAAAGAGTCACATACCAACTCGAAGTTGGTTTATCTGACCCGAAGTCAGTTGGAGGTCCAAAACCTCACTAGACTTGATCCCAGATCAAGTGGTTGGACATGTGCCATCCTAGACATAGAGAGTACAACAATCTTCGATGCGTCCATCGGTATTTGCTACTGGTCTTTAGCTTTTCCCACCTCACTGGCCAAATGAGAGGCACTTCCCATGAGTCCGGGACTCAATGGGTAGGATGCATACGGGGCACAGATCATGAGATAACGGTGAGGCAAAAGCACCACAAGGTTCAACAAGCCTAGCCCCGTGAGTGCTTATAGCTCCGAGAAGCTATCCCCAAAGCCCCCAAGAGCTCCAAGAGCTCATCGTCCAACAAGACCCTCAGAATAGGGTCGTTCCACGATTCCAAGATTCTCACGGAAGGTTAGGAACATGACCTTCCTTAAGGGCATTGTGAGAATATCCGCGACCTGCTCATTAGTTCCTATATGATCGAGCCTTACGGTGCCTCGCTATAGCATATCCAAGATAAAGTGGTACCAGCCAACAACATGCTTGGATCGATTGTGGAACACGGGATTCTCTGACAAACGAATCCCCCTCTGGTTATCACAAAGGATAACGGTGGCATCTAGCACATGTTCGAACAACTCACTGAAGAGCTTTCGCAACCAAATGACTACACAACAGGCCATACATGCTGCAATGTATTCAGCCTCAACGGTGCTCAAGGCTACCAACTTCTGCTTCCTGCTCGAAGAAGACCTACGTGTGAAGCAACATCCAAATGTGCTCTTGCGATCCACCACACTACCAGCCCAAACGACATCAGTATATCCATGGAGTGTCATGGTCTCGACAATGTATCTCAGCCCATGGTCTATCGTGCCCCAAGGATATCTCAAGAGTTTCTTGGCACCAACCTAGTGAATGTGATGAGGTTCAACCATATGTTGACTCAAAATGTTCACTGCAAAACATACGTCTGGACGGGTGTTCACTAAGAACATCTGGGCCCCTACGAGTTGACGGTACTCAGTAGGATTTGCTAGCACGGGCCCAACAACGCTGCCACTCAACTTCTTAAAGTTAGCTCCATCGGTGTTGACACATACTTATAGTCCACCATTCCAAATCTTTCCAGAAGCTTCACAATATATTTTCCTTGAGAAAGGAAAATCTCGCCAGGTCTCTGCCAGACCTCCAGGCCTAGGAAGTAATGCATGAGTCCTAGGTCCTTCATCTTGAATTCAACAATGAGCTCCCTCTTACACTCATGAAGGAGAGGGTCAGCACCTGTCAGGAAGAGGTCGTCCACATACAACACCAGAATGAGAGGCTTTTCTCTATCAACCTTGAAGTAAAGGTTCGGATCAACATTACTACGAGTGAAACCCAACTTCATTAGGTAGCTATCTATCCTCTCGTACCAAGCTCTGGGTGCTTGCTTCAACCCATAGAGGGATTTCTTCAACCTGCAAACATGGGTGTCCCGATCCTGGACTTCGAACCCCAGAGGTTACTCCACATACACCTCTTCCTTTATCGCACCTTACAGAAAAGCGGTCTTCACATCCATATGATGAAGATTCCATCTTTGCGTAGCAGCAAGGGCTATGACAGATGATATGGTGGTATATCGGGCCACAGGTGAAAATATGTCATCATAGTCTACGCCTTCCTTTTGAGAGAAGCCACAGGCAATGAATCTTGCATTGAACTTTGCAGCACTACCATCAGATCCATGCTTGATCTTATAGAGCCATTTCGAGGTGACAACTGCTTTTTCCTCCGGTCTTGGAACCACATCCTAGACATCATTCTTCATAATGGACTCATATTCTTCATGCATAGCATCCTTCCAGACTTGATGCTTTACGGCTTCTTCAAAAGATCCAGGGTCAGATTGTACGATTGTACTCATGGTTGCTAGATACCCTTGGTAACTATTCGACTTCTGGCTTTCACGGAGTGTCCCCCTTGGGGCCATATGATTCTCGGCATCCTCGAGAGTGTCCCTGAGCCATGATGGTATTTTCCTCATTGAAGGAGGTCGATCAATAGGGTCCATCGGTCCTTCAACATCGGGCATCGTCTCATCCTTCGGTTCTTCTTGATTTCCAGGCCTTGCTTCATGATCTTCCTCAGATATCGGAAGATTGATTACCTTCCTCAGGGAAGCATCTTCGTCAAAGGTAACATCGTGGCATATCTCCACTTCCCTTTGACCAGGCACATAGACTCTATAGGCCTTCGAAGTTTCGCTATAGCCCACAAACATTCCCTCCTTTCCAGAAGCATCCAACTTGCTCCTCTTCTCCTTCGGTACATGAAAATAAATAGGACATCCAAAAACTCTATAATGTGAGACGTCAGGTTTCTTACTAGAGAAAACCTCTTTGGGAGTTTTTGGAGTTTAGAGCGGAATGCGGGCATCGGTTTTGTATGTTCATAGCAGTGTTCACAGCTTCTTCCCACAAAAACTTTGGTAGACCTTGGTCACATAGCATGGCACGGGCAGCTTCCACAATGGTCCTCTTATTTCTTTCAGCAACGCCATTCTGCTTAGGAGTATAGACAGTTGTGGTCTCCCTCTTGATGCCAACTTCTCTGCAAAAGTTCTTGACCTCGTTCATCTCATATTCAGTGCCATTATCGGTCTGTCGGATAGTATCACATGTCATCACTCCCAGTGGACTTCCTCCAACTTGGTAGAGTGTATCAACTCTAAACCCAATCGTGATAGCTTCCTTGAAACTCTTCTTCCAGATGCGCACCTTCCCATCAATGAATGCCACATTGAAACCTTTGTCTTCCATGGCGATATAGACACAAGGTTCTTCTTCAAATTAGGTACATAGAGTACATCCTACAAGCGGAGGACTTGACCTTGAGACAAGTGGAGGGTCACAGTCCCTGTCCCTTTCATGGGATATGTGGCATTGTCTCCAAGGATAATTTCTAGATTAGTATCCTTCTCAATCATATTAGAAAGTGCTTCCTTGAACCTAGTGATGTGCCTTGAGGCACCACTATCTATCAACCAGACATCCATAGTGTCGGGTGGAGATGCAACAGAGAGGGTGGATACAAGAATGAATTCATTTCTTTTATCATCAACAACATTTGATTCCTCATACCTGGAATTTATCAACCTTTTGAAAGGTTTCCCATTCTCACCAGAGGAAGCCTTCCTCTTCCCTTTGAACCTGTTGTTCCTTTGATTGCCATTCCTTCAGTTGTTGTTGTTGTTGTCATCATCATCAGGAGAATCCTTCTTGAAAGGGCATTCTCTAGCATAGTGGCCGGTCTCGTTACATGTGTAACATTTGCCCTTCTTTCCCTGGGCCCTTGCTCTTCCTTTGTTCCTCGGACCACCATTGTTCTTCTTCTTAGCACGAGCAGAGAAGGCAACATTTCCTTGATTTTCATATTCCTTCATTCTTGTCTCTTCTTGTATGCATCTCGATAGTACTTCGTCAAAATCATGTATCACATTGTTATTGAGAATGGTAGTATTGAATACATGCCATTTGGATGAGAGACCTCTAAGTGCGGTGAGAACCATCTCTCGATCAGCTATTGTCTCCTCAATAGCCAGAAGATTATTTCTGATTTCTTTCAACTTCAAAAAATAGGATTGAACCGATTCGTCCCTACCTTTCTTCAGATTCTTCAGTTGATTCTTAAAGAATAGGACTTGATTTGCATTGTTGGCCTTGAATATGTTGACCAACTTATCATACATCTCCTTGGATGTGCCCATCTCAGAGATGTAGGCAACCAGACTTTTATGAATTAAGTCCTTGATCATTAGCTTTGCTTTGATTTCCCCCTTCTTATACTTTGACTTGGTGGTAGCAGGTGCAGTGGATGGAGGCTCTTGGATTTTACCCTGCACATAGTCCATGACATCTTGGTCTTCCAACATAAGATCCAATGTCATCTTCCAGGCATGGAAGTCTTCCTTCCTAGTCAATTTGTCATCATCTTTAAAGCCATTGTAGTTTGAGGTACCCATGCTCTTCTTCAGTGATTGCTACAAACTTGGGCTTTGTCTTCACCTCAACTCTGATACCATGTAAATTTTCGTAGATGTTCCATGCTTGATGCAACTTTACTTTTTATCCCCAATATCAACCAACAATCACATAAACAAGAAAGTAAAATGTTGATAGAACATACCAGTAGATCGACAAAAGACAAGCCAAAAATATGTGTTGGTGCCTAAGTCACATGATACGGGGATACGGGGATTCGAGGAATTGGATTCGGGTACAGTGACCCCGGAATAGGATACTTTTGGGATACGATACGTTATATATTATTTTATTAAAAAATATATATATTTAAAAAATATATATATATTAATATATTAAAAATTAGATATTTTTTACACAAATTCATACAAAATTCATTGATTCAAACATAGATTTAAGATCTATCATCTTAGATACTCATACATGATCATTGATACATTGATACATCATACATTTGTCAAATTTACTTAGAAAGACAAGATTGAAGATAGTAAGATACTATAGTTTTCTCATTAAGTCATCAGAATCAAAATGTGTTACATAAGTACACTGCCAATGGCAAATAGAAATAGAAAACAAAATACAAAAAAACTACAGTCTACAAGACTACAAGTCTGAAGCCTCAATGAGTCAGAGACTCAGAGTCAATGAGTCATCAATCCTCATCATCATAATCAGCATCACTGTCCTCATCTCGATCATCATGCTCACCACTGCTCTCCTCTGGCTCTGATGCATCCTCCTCTGCCATCTCTGCATCTGCTAGTGTGGAGGATGACGCCTCTACTCCATCATCAAATGTGACAGTCTCTAGCACTGGCGCATTGAGATCCAAGTTGGCCAATGCCAACTCAACACTGCTGTCCAGATCCATATCATCAGGAAAGACATCCCACATCTTTGTCTTTCCCTTCAACCAATCCTCCCTCTGTCTGTGGATGAGACGAAGGTTGGTGTGCACATACACCATTGTCTCTGCCCTGCACTGCTCAAGCTTGCTCTTCTTCACACTATACAAATTCCCATATGTGCTCCAATTCCTCTCGCAACAAGAGGATGAAGTCACCTGAGAGAGGAGCCTCATGGCTAGCTGCTGTAGAGGAGGGCTTGTTGCCCCATGAGTTGCCCACCAAGAATAGGGCTTCTTAGCCCCCCTGTCTTGAATCACATCATAGCCTGCAAATCGCCCGATACCAGTGGAAAAATCTGCAAAGGCATCCTCCACCTCATCAAGGGATGCCCTCTCCTGAAAAATCCTCCTGAATGCATCTTTCCTCCCCTGCGAGATTTCACTATCCATGTGAGGAGGGAATATGCGGGAAGGTCCACCATTCAGCCACTCATGGCTGTAGTATTTTGGGTTCAAGGAGTGAGCGAAACAATGTAAAGGTGTGCAATTCTTGTCCCATCTGCTGACAAGAATATCCTATATGTCGGTGAAGAAGGCCTCAGGTGATGTCTCATACTCTGGGCACTAACTCTGTAAAACAATGGTCCTCACAGACTCAATCATGGAATCCCATCTCTCATAAACCTCTCCTAGGATGGGTTGGTTTGTATATGCAAATCGGATCAAGGAAATGATAGGCTCCATGATCTGAATAACTAGATCTACCTTCTCCCACCATATATCATCCAACACTGTGTCCTTCACTTTCTTTGAGTTTGCTTGATCTGTCTTTCTCCAAAAAGACCAAAACTCTGAAATAACCATGGACCCAAGAGCGGTCTTGACCTCCCTCAACCTCTTCAACATGATGAATGAAGAGGCAAACCGTGTATCTGCAATCTTCAACAATGATAGATTGTTGTACTCCTTGTAGATAGTGAGGGCATTTGTATGGTTTTGTACAAAGTTGCGGATATGCCGTGCATCCTCAATAATGGCTCCAATCCAAAGCACATCAGAAGCAATATATTTTAGTGCCAAGTTCAATGAATGGACAATGCAAGGTGTCCAAAATATTTGTGGATATTTTGCTTCCACAATCATGCCAGCAACCTTGCAAACAGGTGCATTATCTGTAATGATTTGCACACAAGAATCGACACCTACATCTTCAATAACTTTAATAAATAACTCACCCATATATTGTGCATCCTTGTACTGTCCAAGTGCATCCACTGATTTCAAGAAAACTGGACCATTCAAGGATGACACCATGCAGTTGATGAGTGGGTGGCGTGTTGGATCTGTCCATCCATCAGAAACAATGCTAACCCCAGATGTTGGCCATGTTGATTTAATAGGCTCAAGCATTTTGTCCACCTCTTTCTTTGCCTTTGTCAACAATGTTGTTCTGAGCTTCTCTGACCCAGGAGGCACATACCCTGATGGAGCCCCATGACTAAGAGCTCGACACATCTCAATAAATAGAGGTGACCGTGCAACATTAAAGGATATGAAATTCTGATAGAAAAAAAATGCAATGGTGAGATCAAGCTCTTCCCTCTTCTCCTTTTGAAAAATCTTGTCCATTGGACCAACTGCAGTTGCCTTTCTCTTTGCTGATTCTCCCCTACTAAAAGTCTCAAAAGGGAACTTGTTGCTGCTTTTCCTTAAGAATGGAAGGGGGTCATCATTCTTGTTTTTTATTTATTTTGATGCCACATTTGCCTCACCAATATATTGCTCTTTCTCCAATTCATTCCTCTGTGTTGATTCAATTGTTGTACAAAATTTAATGCCACAACCTGGAATACCCAACAAATGAGCTTTCACACAGAAATATGTGCAAGTGAAATGGCCGTTGCAAAATTTGCATTTCCATGAAAAATTTCCTCCTCCTCCCTTTTTTCCTGCCCCTCCCTCTCTTGTCACATATTTCCACAATGGGTATTTGGGGTCAACAGTTTGTTTTCCTTGCACATTTGAAGCTGCTGTTGCAACTCCACTTCTAATGGATGGAATACTTGCAGACCCTGATGAAACAGGGACAGGAGGGGCATCTCCAATGGGGACATTCTTCCCCTTTCTTTGCCCCTGTCTTGCTGCCTTTGATTGAGCCATGAATATTGTAAAAAATAAACAAAAATAACCAAATATATAAAACATATGCACATGCAAACACTAACAACAAACTAAATGCAAAATATAGAGGGACAGTGCACTTACCGGATGCTCGAATCTCTTCTAAAGAACTCCTTTTCTCCTTGCTCACACTTGCTCCTTGCACACCCTAGCTCCTTGCTCACCTGAGAAAATGAAATCGGTGAGAAAAAAGAACAAGAATCACACTTTTATAAAAAAAAAATTGGACTTTTTTGGGCCGACGTGTCCGGCCGTACCCGATTCACGGGGTACGGCTGTATCCGTACAGGGTACGGTCGGGATTCACCGTACCCTGTACGGATACGGCCGTAACTCGTGAAGCGGGTACAAATCCGGTCGAATCGTATCCGATTCACCGGATTCGGGATTCGGTCACCCTGGGGGACGAATCCGGTTTCTTAGGTTGGTGCGTTATAGCGGTCAACAGGATGCTTCAACCAACAAAGTCTCAATATGGTCAGCCAACCAAAAGTGTCACACAACCCTCTTGGACAGCAATATCAGTCAACCTAAAGTCAACGAAAGTCAACGTTGTCATAGTCAATGGTCAACAGAAAACAACAGCAGCAAAAAGTCAACACAGCCTGGTCAAAGTCAACATCCAGCCACAATTTATGTGCCAATAAATGCGGACTGCAGAAATCAAAATTTTTGGACAGATTTGGGTCAGTTTGACCATGCGTTGACCAAAGTCAACGCTGGTCAAATCTGCACTAAAAAACCCTAGGTCGAAAACAAGAAATCCTTTTGCTGTGTTAACCACGTGTGGAGAAGAAGAGACTCCAAGTGATGATCAAACCAATTAGATGAGGAGAGAGAATGTGTGATAATGGATGAGTGAAAATGACCTCCAACGTTGACCTATTTATATCCATCAGTGAAGGTGTGTGACACAACTATTGGGGCTTCAAGCCTACATTTCATTTCTGGCCAACCTGCACATATTTTGAATAAATTCAAAATAAATGTTCTGCTCATCGGATCAAGATGATCTTTAGATCGATCTTGCACCTCTACGAAAGAGGAATCCAATAAAAATATTGGCATCTTCATCTTAGCATCACAACATGGAGTTTGGACCTAGTTGTCCAAAATTAACAAGCTTGGTATGCCTGCATTGGTAGCTTCTTGATGAAGCTCGGTTTTACTAGAAGTAATTTTGATCCAAATCTTTACTTCAAGACAGTCCGAGGTATGCCTTTTGATTTTGGTATTGTATGTTTATGATTTATTTCTGACTGGGGGTGAACTTCTTATCCTTCAATGTAAGAGGGAGTTAGCTTTTGGATTTGAAATGAAAGATCTTCATCTGATGCACTACTTTCTAGATCTTGAAGTATGGAAGAGACTTGGTGAGATTCTCCTTTCTCAAGGAAGACATGTTGTCAAGCTGTAGGTCTTGATTTGGCATATCCTTCTCAATATCGTCAACTGATTGGGGCACTAATGTTCTTAGTGAACACTAACTGGACATATTTTTTGCATTCAATAATTTGAGCCAATATACGATTAAGCGATCACATGCACACTGGATTACTGAAAAGCATGTGTTGATGTACTTGCATGGGACCATCAATCTTGGATTCAGATATATTGCTAAAAATGTAAGACTTCATGGATATACTAATGTTGTTTGGGTTGGTAACTTTGCTGATAGAAAGAGCACTTCTAGGTGTTGCTTTAGCTTCAGATATGCCAAGATCTCTTGGATTAGTAGAAAACAGAAGTCTGTTGCACTGAGTAGAGCTGAAGTTGAGTACATTGCTGCTACCATGGCTAGATGTGAGGCAGTATTGATGAGGAAGCTCTTTGGAGAGCTATTTGAGTAAGTTCCAGACACAACAATTATATATTGTGAGAATATGAGGGGATTCGTCTTGCAGAAAATCCTATGTTCCATGACAAATCTAAGCACATTGAGATCAAATATCACTATATCCGGGATATGGTGCAGAAAGGAGTAGTGAGGCTCGTGCCCAATGATTAGATAGCTGACATTCTTACCAAACATTTACCAAAAGGAAAGTTCTTGGTTTTTAGAGAGCAACCTAGACTTGTGGACATGACCCTTCCAGGAAACAGTCACAGCGGATCGAGAACACTGAGCTTCCTTTCCTCCCTGTTAGAGCTCACAAAATTAGGGATTGATTCTAGAAAGCTCTGTAGAAATTTGATAACCCAACCCCGGTTTTCAGTTTCTCCTTATTTCTCCCATAAAGTTGAATGTCCATTCCCATAGCCATACATTCAACAAGCTGGAAAAATAAATATTTTCTAAAAACACAAATTTTGGAAATTTCACAGTGCTGAAATGCAGAAATAAAACTCAGAAAAATAAATCAGACACACAGAGAAAATAGACAAGCTGATTTTTGGTCAACTTGACCCTGGAAAAACCCCCTACAACTCTTGGGGGAAACCAGTTCGAAAGCTTCTTCTTATTTCTGATAAATGCTTTTACAGTGAGAGAGAAATACTCAGAAAAATTTCAGCAAGTAATAAATACACTTATCTCGTTTTCCATGCTTAACCACCGCCTCGGAAAATGTGCAAATAGCAAAATAGAAAAATCAATAAATGTTGTACGACCTCCTTGAATTTCGTGCCCATAAATTACAACATTAAATGTTGCTGTATGACCTCCTTGAAAAGCATGCAAACAACAATAAATGATGATGTATGGATTCCTCAAACTGCGTGCAGAGAAACATTAATAAACGCTGTATGGTTTTCTGCCTCGGTTTTTGTGCACAGGGACAACAACTTCCTATACGGACTATCTTGAAAACCGTGCCTCAAAAACTAGCAAATTGCTCCTTGAAATCTGTGCCAAACGACTGTACGACCTTCTTGGAATACGTGCCCAAGCTGCTCTACGATTTGCCTTGAAGCTCGTGCCCAAAACTGCCTTGAACTATGTGCCTCTCCTTGTACGGATTTGCTGAGGTGTTGCCTCGGTATGTGTGCCAAGGTTCTGTTCTCCTTCTCCTCACTGCTCAGAAATCTCCTTTGCTCTCTTCTTCTCCTTCTCTCAATCTGCTCATGAAAGAATGAATGGCCTTTTCCCTCATTTTCCTCCTTTAACCTAACCTTAAGTGACTTTTGGGGAATCCCTAAATTTAATAGCTGAAATAGCTTTAGATCTAGGGCTGAGATGAAATGCTCATTTAAATCTCACTTTCTATTTTTTAATTCACCCCACTTTAATAAAGACCCACTTAGTCATTTATTTCCAAAGTCACTTTTCCCTTTCTAATTTCACATTGACTTTATTAAGGTCACTTTAAAATTAGACTTAGTATCTTTATCACTTAAAGTCATTTTTAAATTAGATTTGACTTTATAACTTTATAAAGTCACTTTAGGAGAAAAATTAAATTATTTTGGACACTTTTCCCTAGGTCAAAGATCAAAGCCTTAGGGAACCACCTGTCCTCTGGTAACCAAATTTCAACAAGCTCCTGAGGATGAGGGATGACTTGTGTAGTGTGTGCCACAAGAGTAGGCCTGAGTATGCATCCGACCCACAATCTGAGATGTGGGAAGAGCCACCTATTTGGCCAATAGGTGTAGTGAGACTTGTCTAGGATGCAGGTGTTCCACCACTTGACAGTTAATGAGACTTGGATGTGCGAGATCCTTGTGATGTGTCTACAAGTGGATTCCCCCATGCAGTGATGAGCCTTGGATGTGTGAGATCCTTGTCATATGTTGGCAAGTGGCATTGCCCCCAAGTGAATATATGGTGATGGATGAATCTCCCCTATGATGATTCTTCTTCATTAGAGTGAGACATCATTGTTGCAGATGATACTGAGCAGAGATGAATAGAGATGAGTAGAGAAAGAAAAGATCTTTTTTGCAGAAAGAAATTCCTCCCTAGCTGAGAGGGAGTGTTGAAAATTGGCAGCTCATGGATGAATTTAAAAAAAAAGAAAGTCCAAAAAATAGAAAGTTTAAAAAATAGAAAGTCTAAAAATAGAATTTCTAAAAATAGAAAGTCTAAAATCTCAAGTATGACTTTCCAAAAATCGTAAATCACCTTGCATCAATTGGTAATCAAGTATTGTTCATGGAAAATCATTTCTGATCATCATTCAGTGCTAATAGTTCAATTTTGACTTAATCATCAATATTATTATTATTATTATTATTATTAAAAAGAAATTCAAGTCCCTCAATCATGTCATATGTAACTCCCCTCTATTAATGCATATGTTACTGTCTCTCGCTTTAATGGATTCATTCCTCTCTCTCTTTAAGGCTCTTACGCACCCCTTACACGTGTGAAAATTTCCAAATCCTTAATACAAAAACCCTACTGCTAACTATTGATTTACTTCTCCTACTTGATTTATTACACAAGTTATTTAACTGAATATTTAGAAAAACTTCGAAGTAAACACAAATAGCAATGTACAAAAATATATATCATTTATTGAATATCACGCACATATGACAAATGACAGATTTTTCGGACAAATGTCCCCAGAAAAACCCAATGCCGGAAAACCGGTGCAACAACTCTAGAGGGTTTTATTATGATGCAAAATCTGAATACAACATTCTGGGCACTTGAAATGGTTTGCCATATAGAGAAAATACACGACAGTTGTACCTTATCACTTGGAGACATAAAATATCTCTGAATCACACCCTCAATCGGGATTTACGTATAACGAGCCCTTTTTGGCCCACTAGAACCCTCAACGCAGCTCTTCCAGCGTCTGCGTCAACCCCTCTAGCCCAGTGTAGCCTCTGCGCAACACAGATTGCCCCTGCGTCACTCTGAAGGCCTCTGCGCTGCCTCTGCGTCACCCAGAAGGGTCTGCGTCACCCTCTGCGTCAACTTGTCTGGGCTGCGTTCCTCCTGCTGGCCTTTGCGCTGCCTGGTACGATGTTGCTTCTCTGTTGCTGTATTCTCGGCCTTGGATCAGATCATCCCTTGTCGATCTTTGCTCCTCGCGACACTGCAAACTCACTTCGTAATCCTCAGCAAACCCCGCCCCAGAATTTCGACTTAGCTTCAGTGCATCTGCATTGTGTGTGTTCTCCAACTGACCCCAAGCCTTTCCTTTATACTTTTCTCGTTGGCAAACCAATGAGCGTGATCTAATCTCTAATCAATGGCTCAGATTAAAAGAATGCTTGATCCACGTCACTTAGAACATTCTCATCACATGTGTAAATTAATTTACTTTAATTTTTTAATTTCCCCAAGTTAGACTTAGGGTCTCCATTAAAAAATTTAATTATTTGAATAACTTTTACACCACATGGAATTTCTCCAAACGCTTTCTGAGTATTGGAGATCTCGTGTGTTCCAACCCCTCCACAAAGTTTTGGAGCTAGAGCAAATCCGATGCTACCCCTAATCTCAACAACACTCTCTTACACACTTTAATGACTCATCATAAAAAGATCCCTCTTACACCTCTTTAATGCATAAGTTACACTCCTCTCCTTTATGGCACAGGTTACAATCCTATTTTGGGATATGTAACTCCTCCTCAAGGCATGTGTTTTCTCCTCCTTTATGTCAATAATTCATTGCCCCTCCTATATATGTGTCTCATATCATCTCACCTCACTTGTGCATTGTGAATTCAAACTTGAGAGACAGTTGGAGACACTTGAAGGATATTGTGAGAGAGAGAGAGACTTGGAGAGTAAGAGTAGATCTTGGAGAGCCAAAGTGATATAGTGTTTGCATCAACTACTGCTATCAAAGATATTCTTCAGATTTGGGTGAACTTCTTTATTCTCTCATTGTACTTTGTATCTCTGTTGAACAATTGATTTCCAATAGAAGAAGAATCTGGTTGGGTTTTGCCCTTGTGGGTTTTGCCCTAGTCATTGACTTAATTTCTGTCTCATTGAGTTCTTGGTTGTCTTTCATTGTGCATCTGAAATTTTATGTTCTATCTACAATTAACTTATTTTACAACATAAAAAAGTTCTAGATTTAAGTGATTGTAACAACATAGAACATCAAAATTTCAACGTAATGCACATGATTCAAGAGGGAAAGTGGTTCAACAAGATGTACTTATGTTGTTGTTCATGGGATCTCTCGGTGGTCATAACTCATGGGCGCATGATCATGAACCTAAGAACGTCTCATCTATTGAGGAGTCTGTTGATGGCTTTCTTAGAAATTTTCAAGTATACCCTGCATTAAGCATCCAAGAGGAAGCCTTCATTGAGCATCATCAAGACATTGACAATCTAAGTAATGAACAGGTAGACGAGTCCTCCTGGGGTCTGGTTCACAATATTTTTCAAAGTTCCAAGAAAGCGAAAGTGCCAAATTTTTCAACAATATCTGGTCATCTGTCAACACTCTATGTCATTGTAAACCCATTCTGCAAGTTATGTAATGTAAATGATGCTAGTAAGACCTTGAATTGTATGTAACAACCTAGGTAAGCCTATTATTTTGGCAGAAAGTTTCATCCTAGGAGGTTTTTCGTCTCATTGATTCATTTGTGTTTCTAAACATGGATGGCCGGCACAGTTTTTTCCCTCCAACTTCACTCCAAAGCTAGGGTGGAATTCTTCGTCAAAGTCTTAGGTGATTCCTAGTGTTCTAGTCGAGTCTAATGTAAAAGTGATTTGGAAATAATTTAAGCTAGTTGGCTACATTATTTTATTATAAATCACTTGGTCTACTAGATCATATTGTGTCGTAGATTTGGTATGTATTTTGAGGGTCTAAGTTGAACGGGTATTCTCCCTTTGAGGGTTGATATTGTAAATCTTATGTAAAAATTATTTTAATGCATGGTCCCTCACTAGGTTGCGGGGAAGCATTCCCCCCCCTCGTTCCCGTTTCCGAAACGCGCTCTGTGTGGGAGCGTTCGGAAACGCGCTCCCGAACCTGTTAAATCGCTCCCTGCCTTTTCGGGAGCGTTTTCGGAAACGCTCGGGAGCGAACGCTCCCTGAGCGCTTCTGGCGTTTAAAAAACGCTTCGGGAGCATTTTTTAAACGCCGGAAGCGCTCAGGGAGCGTTCGCTCCCGAACGCTCCTCGAAACCAAAAACGCTTCCTGTTGGGCGGAAATTTTTTTCAATGAAAAAACGATTTGTTTAGGGCCAGAAATGGGTTTTAGGGCTGATGTGGAGGTAAGAGAAGCATTGACATTTCATGGTAATGTTAAATTCTTAAAGTAACATTACCATGAAATGACTCAGGATGTTTAAGAGTGGTTTCGACCTCATTGGATTTCATATGGAAAAACTAGAATTTTAGGTTTCACTCAAAATTCAGCAGACTTAATGGTTTTCAGGGTTTCATGGTTTGGGAATTTGCAATGTTTCCATTTGATTCTATCATGCGTAAGGGTATGATATTGGCATTTGATCAAGAGCATGAAGTCCTTTAAGAACCTTGATGTACCCTTCAATCAAAGGAAAACAACTGGTTAGGCATGCTAATCTTTTTCTACCGCATTTTAAGGTTGAGGAGATGAACCCTTCACTCAAACCAAAATCATTGGTTAGGCATGTTAACCTTCCTCAATTTCTATCATGTTATAAGGTTGAGCAATCCAAGTCTGAAGACTTTGAGCTAGATGATGTTTATGTATCTCTTGTTGATGATCTCATTTCTAGTAGCGATGAATCAATGATGAGTTTCATGAGAGACCATGTTGCTCAGTGATTTGTAGTTTTGATGTCTATTTTTGCTACTACTACTACTACTAAAGTTGTAGAGGAGTTTTAGGAGTCCTCAAACTTTGAGCCATATTATTTATGTAGCTCATGTTGATGATCCCTTGTCTAGTAGTGGTGATGATTTTGATCACTAATATGTAGTCTTGTATTAGGCCAATGGCCTCATAACTTGTAGCATTGTTTTTGGACTTTATGGGCCATTTGGAGCCTCATTGCTTATATATTTTTCGATGATATGTATTGCACTCGGTGCCATTTTGATATATTCACCTTTGCATGGTATATAAATGAGCAAACTTTGCATATTTTGTCTCTATTGGCTTGGAATCATGGTTGCAAATCTTAAAATAGTTTTTTTTATTAAAAAATAATTATTTAATGTATTTTTTTTAAAACCGGTTCATTGAGATCTGACCGCTCCCGGTTAGACCGGTTCCGGTTAGAAACCCAGTTCATTAGGTCCACCGGTTCCGGTTTTAATAACTATGCTCACACAAATCCAGAAGTACAAGAGGGGTACATGAAGGCATTGGACAAGTTGGTACCTGACAGGGAGGAGTGTGCTAGATTGCGCCTTGAATTAGGCAAATACTTCAGTGGCACTGCTAACTTTGGTTTTTTCCATGCAATGGAAGACGGGGACAGATTTGATGCTATCACATGGTGGGAAGCATATGGCGGCATGGGACTTTTGCCAAAGTTGGCTAAAAAAGTTCTCTCACAGGTTGTGAACACTTCTTCTGCAGAGAGGTGTTGGAGCACCTACAGCTTCATACACAATGTGAGAAGAAATAGGCTGAATGAAAACCGAGCTAAAAGCTTGGTTTATGTGCATTACAACTTGAGGTTGTTGAGCCATTACTGTGATCGGGCAAATGAGGATCAATCATACAGAGTCTGGGACAACAACCCAAAGGATGATAATTTGGAGGACGGCACGGTACATATGGAAGAATTGGAAGCATAACTTTTTAGGGATGATGATGAAGCATCAGCAGCACCGCCACACATAGGGCCAGTCCCACCATCTACTGGTAGCAGTGCGGGTGCCAGTGCCAGTGCTAGTGCCAGTTCTCGATATCACACTATTGTTTCTTTGCAGATCCAGCCTCCACCTTCTAGTCATGGTCGTGGTACTCCTGAGAGTACTAGAAGACCACCATTTCCTCGTGGCTCGCACAAATTAGACATTTCTCGTGGGCGTGGCAAGGGGCCAGCCAGTAGATAAAATTGATTTGTTGTTTACTAGTCTTTTCTAATTGTTGTTGACAGTTGAACAGTTGAAACTTGACTCTTTCATATATTTAATGACAATTTAAGTTTGAAGTTTGAATTTGAAAGGTGAAACTTTGAAGTTGGCATTTATAAGTTTACAAGTCATTATGTATTATGAATATGATGCTTCATGAAAGTTATATGGTGATCAATGAATCAATGATGATAAATGTTATATAATATCAATGATGATAAATGTTAAATATTGAATTTTGAAATCAATGAATCAATGATGATAAATGATATATATCAATGATGATAAATGTTATATATTGAAATTTGAAATCAATGAATCAATGACGATAAATGTTATATATCAATGATGATAAATGTATATTGAATTTTGAAATCAACGATGATAAATGTTAGATATTGAAATTTGAAATCAATGATGATAAATGTTATATATCAATGATGATAAATGTTATATATTGAATTTTGAAAGCTTGAAACCTTCAGATTGATGATTTGCGAGACTCAAGAGTCAATATGTTGTATGCTTCCAACTTGTGGGCGTGGTTGATGAAGATTATAACTTCTAGATGATTGATGTTATATGATTCAATCTATGTTTTTATGTTTTTTTATGTCTAATTCATCATTCTACATGTTTTTGTTGACATATATGCATCAAAATATAAAAAATATAAAAAATATTAATATATATATATATATATATATATATATATAAACGCTCCCGAAAACGCTCCGGACCGGAAGCTTTTAAAAATGGCGCTCCGCGCTTCGCTCCCGCTCCCGCTCCCGCTTCCACTTCCAAGTAACCTTGGTCCCTCATACTTAGACACCATGGTTAAAATATTAGAGAGTGGAAAGATCATTAAATCCTCTCTAGTGTCAATTAATTAACTTTTTTGGCAAAATAAGATTAAATCATAAGCCAGAAAATTAATTAATTAGAGTCAAAATTAAGATATCTTAGGAAAAGGAATTCTCCAAGTGGAAAAATTCGTAGGTCCTAAAAGAATCAATTTTTGGAGGTCCTCCACCAAGGGAATTTTGTATATTTAAAGAAAATTTGGACCCTTGGAAGTTGGTGGTTAAGTCAAAGTCAAAATTTTGAGGAAATTAGCTCAAAATATTTAATTTTGAGCTAATAAAAATGGAATTAAATGTTAAATTCGAAAATTCCTCAAAAATAAAATTTCAACGGTTAAGATTAAAATATAATCAAGTAGTTTTCGATGGTTGAGATTATTTTGACAAGGATCAAAGAAGCTAGCTGTTATTTTTCCACTTGGAGGATTTATCTATAAATTAGAGTCATTTGAGACTCTAGCTATCTGAGCTCTGGTTGAAAAATTGCTGTTGAAGCTTTCATGTAAACTATTGTCCCACTGGGAACTATTTTTTCTATCATAATAAAGACTTTGGGGTGTAATTCAAGGTGTTCATGTTCATTGATTTGTGGTATATACTGACTACGAGCTTTTCTATGTTGCGTTGATAAATTGTAAGATATGTTTTTCATTAGTGTTAGAAAGTGTAACTATGTTCAGTCTTCATAATGACTTGTAATTATGAATTTATGTAATGAAGAAGACAAAGATAATAAAACGTATTTTGTAATACTTGCATCTTGGGTTTCATGAGCAAGGAGTTCTTATTATAAGTCAAAGACTTCTTCTTGATGTCTTTAGGGGTTTGTCATCTTGTCATAAATGTATAATTTAGAGTCATGTATATGAAGTGTTGTTACACTTGTAAAGACAAATTATTGATGAAAATGTATGCCTTAATACCTTGTCAATATGCTCCTTGAAGTCAGCTCAATACACGTTGAAAATCCACCATCATTCATGTCGACCTACACACTAGTTCATGTCGGCCTACCAATAGAAGTCAAGTCGGCCTAGAAGAGGGAGACAAACCCTATATAAAGGAAGGACTGCGGCTTTAATTGGAGAGATCAAGTTCGTACAAGTTCTGTGATTCAAGTGCGGGTTAAGGGTTGCAGTGAGAGTAGAATAGAAGAGCAAAACAATGAAGGAAGAAGAGGTTAAACCACCTCTATTTTGGGTCCATTCTACCTTGTCTAGTTCTGTGATTTGGCGCAAAGAAAGGAGACATTCCAGCAAGGCTATAAGGCAGTACAACAAGGAATAGAGGCTCTCTGTTTTGGGTTCAAGTCCAAGATACAAGTCTGAACTACAGTGCGAGAAAAGGAGGATATATACCGCAGAAAGAGAGACTACAAAGGCACGCTTAGAAATGGATATAGTACAATAGTGCGTAAGGGGGAGTCTTGGCAACAAGAGGAACCTTGCAAAGAGTATCAAGCGAAGGAAGGATCTTGGACTTGGTAGTAAGAGGATTCTCTTAGAGGCTGAAGAAGAACAATAGAAGGCACATCAGTAAGGGCTACTAGATAAGGGAGCGAGTTTCCCTAGTGTTGGTGCAACACAATACAGAAAGGGAAGATCAACATAAGGAGCAAATAAAGAGCAGTGAAAATGTCTTGAAGGCATACTGGTGTCAAGGGTCTATGTCATGGTCATGGTGCTTGTCAATTGAAGATATATAAGAAGAATTACTTGCGGGTTTTCCTCTCCAAGAGGGAGAGGTTTTGGCCCTGGCTTGAAGAGCCTAAATTCTATGTCTCTTGTGTTTTGATAATTAACTTGATGAAAGACATAATAAGCTAATGAAGACAAGATCTAAGTAATAGAAGCATAACAAGTAATTATCAAGAAGAGAATTGAATTAAACACTGTCCTACTAAATTCTCAACATGGTATCAAAGCTAAGGTGTTGAAGACAAAGAAGGGCAGTTTAGCAAGAAGACACAAGGATCAAAGCTTCAAGGAAGTCATCAAGGATCAAGGTTTTCTAGAAGGCATGAAAGTAAGAGAAAGAAATCTACATTGAAGAGTCAATCTTCAGATCTAAGAAAATCTTCACTCATTCAAGAAGAGGCAATTTGCAGAAATTGGAAAGCCATCTCAAGAAGATCAAGGACCTATACATCAAGAAGGACACCGGGTATAAGCCATTATCATCAACAACTATTTGGTGTTGAAATCAAATCAACATTGTTGAAAACATCATCAAGCCACCTTGTCGAAGTCATCATCCTTGATCATCAAGGGTTCAAGGTGATTTAGCTCTCTTGAAGAAGCCAATCTAAGAGTGAGCTCCTACTGTCTTCTACATCATCATGAACAAGGAATTTGATAGAAGAATAAAGCATATACTCAAGTAAGTATGTTAATGTCTCCATCTGAATCTGTCAAAATGACTTTTGCAAAGAATGCAACAAATTGTCTGGGACTACAAACTTTCTTGCATGGAAGAAAAGGACAGATTTAAATTTATTTGAAAATGAAGTTATGGATTACATTAAAGGGTCAGTGACTAAACCTTCAAAGGAAGATAGTCAAGATTATGCCAAATACATGAAGGGAGACATAGGAGCCCAAAGGATTCTTATAGAATCCATAAAGGACTCTCTCATCCCCTATGTATCAAAACTAGAATCTTCGAAAGAAATATAGCAGAAATTGGTGGAGCTATTCTTTGTAAGTACTGCAGGAGAAGTAATATCTCTAAGACAAGAACTGTACAAGTTAAAGATGTCAAGAGAGGAAGGAATAAATTCATACTTTATGAAGATTTCCGAAATGCGAGATCAACTGCAGGAAATGGGAGAAGTGATGTCTGACAGAGAAATGACTACAATGGTTTTGAATGCTCTATTGGAGGGATGGGGAAACTTCACTTCTAGTATCTATGGAAAGAAAGAAACAACACCATTCCAAGATTTGTGGTCTCTATGTAAGATAGAAGAGATCAGACTAAAAGCCAAAATTGATATTGGATCAAATGAAGAAAATCAAGCCTATGCTGCCATGTCAAGGAGGAAAGGAAGATTTGGTAAGTTTGGTCCTTTGAAGAAAAGAAGGAACATGGATAATATCCGATGCTATGGATGTAATGAAGTTGGGCACTATAAAAAGGATTGTCCCAAATCTAACAAGGACAAGAGGAAAAAGGAGGAAGCCCATGTTGCCAGAGAAATAGAAGAACCTGATTCAAAGAAGCCTAAGAAAGAAGAAGTGAAAGAGCACTACCATGATTGAGATCATCTTCCTCTTTAAGAGGTATCTGTTGGTTGTAAAATAGTATGTTAGGAAGCATTGTATATTAGAATTGGCATCATGATGAAAACATTGAAGGAGGAGCACTCATCATAGGAGGATGTTTGTAACACATATGTGACAACTATGCTATGAGATAAGTGGCTCCTAGGAATTTCACTGAAAACGACATTTATGTAAGACAGTCGTCTAGATCAGGGGTCATCATTCAACAATCAATATGGAAACAGCTGCTGACATTTTCGAATGGAATCTTCTTTGGATTCAGTGGTTAGAAAGAAAGCAAATGGTTTCTTCGAGAACTCTAACTTGCATAATTCTGGGATTAGAATATGATGACATTGATGGAACAGATCAAGAGAATGAAACTCTTTCATTCTAAGGAAAACTGCTGTAGGATGACTCAAAAGGAGAAGAATGAGGTACATGCTTAGTCACTGGGTTTGGCGAACTTAATGCTTGAAGTTAGAAATTCGTCGAATTTGAACCGAATTCGAACAAATTCGAATTTGTTCGCCAAACTTCAAGCCGAACATGAAGGCGAACACGAACATGATGGCGAACACGAATTTCAAGCCGAACATCAACGAATTTTTTTTGAAATTCGGGTAAAAATTCGATTTTGTTCGTTTCGCTGTTAGGTTTTGCTGTTTTAGATTTTGTTAAGGTTCACTGTTAGGCTTGTTTTAGCAAGCAGACAGAGGGAGAAGGGATTTGCCTTTTTGTTTGATTTATTATGCTTTTCTTACTGTTATGGTGGTTTATTTTCTGCAGAAAGGGATGCTAAATTTATGACCTTTTTCATGCACGTTTTTGGATTAACTTCATTTAATGAAGGCATTGCAAATGGGTGAGATCACATGCATAATCAGATGAAGAAAAGTCATTCTCAACTTTGCTTCAGATTTCAAATTTGGATTTGAGTTGCAAGCATACATCTAGTATCTGGGGGAATAAATGATCAGTGCCATTCAGAGATCTTCATTCTTCTCTAGCATCTTAGTAGCTACTAGCTACTGCTAATGTCTATGATGAATTTCTACCTTGTTTACTATGTATGGAAAACTGAATTTGGTTCTTTATTGGCAATTTGGCACTCGCTTTCATGGTTTATGTGGAAATGATATAAATGTTTGAGCAGTAATCCTATGTGTTAGCAATGTGCATTATGCACTTTGAAAATTGACATGCTTATTTATTTATGTGCATCATATTTATCTTTCAACATGCTTAATATATATATATATATATATTTATTTATTTATTTTTTTCAAATTTCTATATGTCGAATTTTATGCTGAACTTTATCGGCAAAATTTTAGGTGCCGAACTTCATTCGAATTTCAACGTCGTCGAACTCGAACACGAACTTGGTGACTTAGGGTACATGTATATATATGTTGACACTAGATGCTATGAAGTCATGTCATGTGGTTGCATGTAGTATACTTCTATCTTTAGAAGTATGATCAAAATAGAAAGTAGAAACTCTTCTGATGCACAGGTTGCCAAAAAGGCATGATCTACACTAGATGAAATCAACATAATATGTCCTCATATGGAATATGAGGTGATTGTACATTATCAAAGAACTGCACAATGGAAGTTCCTGGGAATGAAATAAAACCGCGTGGAGAAAGAAAAAGGAAGAGATCGTGGAAAGTACAACCATGGAAAGAAGCACTGAACATCCAAGGAAGCCAAGAAGACTTGACTAGAAAATCTCCTAGGAAGATATGTGGACTTTGATAGAAGTCTGTAAAAGATGGAGACCCTTGACAATACATATCTTTGGAAGATGTGTCAATCTGTAAACAAAGGATGTCGATGCCTACAAGAAGATGTCATGGTGAAAGATCATCACTAAGGTAACTTTTGATTTAAAAGTTAATAATTAATTAATATCTGATGAGCTTATGCAGGGCTGCCAAAAGGAAGTATATGTCTTCCACAAGTTGACAAGAATATGGAAGGATGAAAGCAACATGGTATGAAGTTAGAATGGATGAAAAGATTGATGGATCACTTTTTGACAAGTGATGGATGATCTGTGCCCTAATAAAGAGATCCCAAAGATGAAGATTACTCAACAATAAAGAAATTCATGACATCAAAGAAAGGAGTTCTTCATGAGCAGCCGGGTGTTTTCATCATTGCTGCTACATGTCCTTGATTAAGAGGGAGCCTGGTAATAATTTTCTTACTTGGTAGAAATCCCTGGGAGCCTGGACAAGTCCTTGGCTAAGAGGGAGCTTGGAAGCAAGTCCCTGAGAACCTTGACAAATTCTTGGATAAGAGGGAGCTTGAGAACATTCCTTTATAGGAATGGGTATGTCCTCCCTAATTAAGAGGGAGAGATAGACACATCATTCTG
The DNA here is from genome assembly GCA_034641835.2 of Pinus albicaulis. Lineage (NCBI taxonomy): Eukaryota > Viridiplantae > Streptophyta > Pinopsida > Pinales > Pinaceae > Pinus > Pinus albicaulis. The sequence goes on from CM076580.1 coordinate 1,564,377,337, forward strand.
GTCTACACCTGAAAGACCGAATGCAGGATTGGGTAATCATCTCGAATCTGATACTCTTTTGGGATGTGTTAGTTCATCCAAGGAAAGAGTAGTTGTGGGAGGATAAATATTCTTTGAGGATTAGCTATCGCAATAAGAATAGTCCTATGAGGTCATACTCGGTGAACACTCGGGTGGAGTATGTACCTTGGAGACAATAATGAAGGTGTCTATAATCATTGGTCTCGCCAGCATTGTAGCTCATGGTCTCGTGGAGAGATGGAGTTGTTAGTTAAGGCCTTGCACTGTAACAATGCTAGTTAATATGATGCTATAATAGATGGATTACCAATCGAAATCTTCTTATGAGATTCTTCAGATTGAAAGTGACCATGTACCATTATGAATACCTCCCTAGTTAAGAGGGAATGTTAGAAAGTGTAACTAGGTTCAATCTTCATAATGACTTGTAATTATGAATTTATGTAATGAGGAAGTCAAAGACTTATTCTTGATGTCTTTAGGGGCTTGTCATATTGTCATAAATGTATAATTTAGAGTCATGTATATGAAGTGTTGTTACACTTGTAAAGACAAATTATTGATGAAAATGTATGCCTTAAGACCTTGTCAATATGCTCCTTGAAGCCAACTCAATAAACGTTGAAGATCCATCATCATTCATGTCGGCCTACACACTAGTTCATGTCGGCCTACCCACAGAAGTCAAGTCGGCCTAGAAGAGGGAGTCAGTTCCTATATAAAGGAAGGATTGGGGCCTCATTTGGAGAGATCAAGTTCAGACAAGTTCTGTGATTCAAGTGCAGGTTAAGGGCTGCAGTGAGAGCGAAATAGAAGAGGAAAACAATGAAGGAAGAAGAGGATAAACCACCTCTATTTTTGGTCCATCCTACCTCGTCTAGTTCTGTGATTTGGTGTGAAGAAAGGAGACATTCCAGCAAGGCTACAAGGCAATACAACAAGGAATATAGGCTCTTTGTTTTGGGTTTAAGTCCATGATATTATTCTGAACTACAGTGCGAGAAAAGGAGGATATATACCGCAAAAAGAGAGACTACAAAGGCATGCTCAAAAAGGGATAAGGTCTCGGTCTAGCCTTCAGTACAACAGTGCGTAAGGAGGAGTCTTGGCAACAAGAGGAACCTTGCAAAGAGTATCAAGCGAAGGAAGGATCTCGGACTTGGTAGTAAGAGGAATCTATAGAGGTTGAAGAAGAACATTAGAAGGCACATCAGTAAGGGCTGCTAGATAAGGGAGCAAGTTGCCCTAGTGTTGGTGCCACACATTGCAAAAAGGGAAGATCAACATAAGGAGTAAAGAAAGAGTAGTGACAAGGCCTTGAAGGCATACTGGTGTCAAGGGCCTGTGCCATGGTCATGATACTTGTCAATTGAAGATATATAAGAAGAATTACTTGCGGGTTTTCCTCTCCAAGAGGGAGAGGTTTTGGCCCTGGCTTGAAGAGCCTAAATTCTGTGTCTCTTGTGTTTTGATAATTAACTTGATGAAGGACATAATAAGCTAATGAAGGCAAGATCTAAGTAATAGAAGCATAACAAGTAATTATCAAGAAGAGAACTGAATTAAACACTGCCCTACTAAATTCTCAATAATTAGATGGAGATAAAATCATTCTATTGATTGTTTTGGGCTAATCTTAGGTGGTTTGATTCGCCATATGATTAAGAAATTGTCTTGAGATAAATACATAGTGTTTGTAGGTACTTCAGTCCTTGGTCTCCAAGTTCACAAACTTTGGTAGAAATTATTTTGCTTGGATTCCAAATATTTGTATGGTGGATTTAATCTTCGCTAAGGCTATAATGCACATTAGGGTTTTTAAAGTTTTTTTATTCATTCATCAAAGAAAAAGCCATAAATTTATTTTTCTCAAAAATTTAAGTGTTTCAAAACCCATGTATATTTGTAGATCTTGCAAATAATTTTGTAAATATAATTTGTAAATTATTTTTGCTATTTTGCGGTTTTGAAATTAATTTTTATTTTTATATATTGGGTATTTGGGTTTCTATTTTAAATTTGTTTCAAGATTGAGGAAGAAATTAACATTGGAGACCTCAGAAATCCAAGACGTCTAGGGTTTTCAAGGTATTTTTGCAGGTTTCTTATTTTCAAATCAGGGAAGAAACCCATTTTTTGAAGGCCCTAAGCCCTTACCCAACCTAAAAGGTTAGTATTTGGGACATATTTTGAAAGCATTAAGAAGGCAATAAGACCTACAAGGGCTAGATCTCATTTCCAACAAGTTTTCTTCAAGGGATTGGCATTTGATCTCTAACACTTTGTTTTGCAGCGATTTTGGTGTTAACATTGTGTTTTCAGGTGGTCATCTTCATTGGAAGTCTTCCTAGCCATTTGCAAGGCTCCAAGGCGTCTTGGTTTGCTATCTAAACCCTAGTTTATCGATGTTTTATCACTACTGTAATTTTTAGTTTATAACAGTGATGTATAAATCCTAAAATCATATTTAAATTGGTCAAAATAACTCAAAATTGCTAAATTTTGGCCATTTGGGCATTGGTTATCTAGCATGAATATGATTTTTCGCTTGCTGGAATTTAATTGCATAACTGAATATATCAGATTTGAATTTTCTGAATAATTCACTTAAAAGGCTCAAAATTTCAAATTTTCAGTTTTGGCAAATTTGCCAAGTTCTGCGCATTTTTTGACATTTGTTCAAGCACTAATAGCTCACTGGTTTTCTGATTTCTTCATAGTTGTAACCAATTTTTTCATATTTGATATTTACTGAATATCACACTTTAAATGCCCCATAGACTTGATTTTTTAAAATTTTGGTAATTTTTTCCTAGTTTTGGGCCATATTGGGCACTTGTTGTAGCATCATTAGCTTGCTGGTCTGATGATTTGTTTACTATTGTAATAAGTTACTTCAGATCTGATATATCACTGTATACTGCATCCTAAAGTGGGCTAAAGTCATAAATTTACATTTGCTAATCATTAGAAATCTATGTTGCATGGGTTCTCGAACCCAAGGTTGGGGACCGTGGGGTTCTCGAACTCGTCCTGGGTTCTCGAACCCAATAACCAGATTCATTTACGGGTTCTTCCGAACACATAAGAACTAGGTTATTCTACCAAGAACCGGGTTATTCGTTAAAAAAATTGGGTGCTTTTGGTGTTTAGGGTACTTGGAACCCCGATAATGGGTACTTGGAAGTTGGAACCCAAAAATTGGGTTCTTAGGGTTCTTTGTTGAACGATTTTTAAAATAAAAATTTAAATATAAAAAAATCGTGGAAATTCAAAAGGTGAATACATAACTCATAAAACCTGAAATTGCTTCACTCTTGGATGATGACATTCCTTTTGAGACAACAATCATTCGGTTTGGCTATTGAGATGACGAGCATTCCATGGTGTGTTTGGGGCATTCGTTGGTGTGTGTGTCGGTGACTGGAGGTTCCCACAGAGGCGTAATCCACAGAGATGCAATCCCTGCTTGAAGATTCACAGGTAACTCTTGAAGATTCATCTTGCGGCATGAATTAATTCTAATTTCCGTGTGTTCAAACTTCACTGTTTGCATAACAAAATTAGTAAATTAAAATATAATTCTAAATAGTAAATCAACCCATGATGTCAAAGATGGGAAAGCTTCCTTATGACGAGTATTAGAATCTTGAAGAAAACACAATAAACTGTCTACTGACATATACTGCGATTCCAAACTCTTGTTTTTCTACTGTAATATCCACATTCTCTCATGGCCAACCGACATCACTTGTTTTTCTAAACACACTTTTAACTGTGTTTCTATTTTACATTTTTTGCCAAGAATGTAACTTTTGGCCTTCCCTTTCCCTACCAGAGTTTTGGGCGAAATTGGCTTCGGGCCAGATTTACAAGTATGTGTAAACTCCAATTTTTACTTGATGTCAAACTAGAAATTTTGAAATTTCAATGTAAATGTTAAATGTTTAATGATGTGCATGTTTAAATCTTTATAGTTCAAATCATGTATATTTTAGTTATACAAATTCACAGACACACAGACACACACACACACACACACATATATATATACACCCCCGACGAACCCACGTACCCTGTTTCAAAAAATGGCGCACACGTCCTTGTCCCCGTTCCCATCCCCACTTCCACATTGAAAAAGAGAAATAGGAAATCGTTGGTCCTCAATTTGATTGTGCTCCCATTTATGACAACGAGAAGGAGGATGAGGCTGAGATTGGTCTTCCCTTTCTCTCGAGCACTATTTATGATGACATATCCATTGATACCCTTGGGAAGGGGAATCTTTATTTTCCCTTGCATTAAGAGGGGTAGTTGGAAGTGATCAATTTTCCTTTTAGGAGAGACCCAATATTTGATACTAAGGAAATCGATAAGGCTCCCACCTCTCCTCTGTGAAAATTCTACTGCAGTTATATATTTATTTCTCCTACTTATTTTCACAATAAGGTATTTACAAAACCCTTCCATTAAATTTTGAAATAAACACTACTGTAGTTATCACCAAGTACATATAGAGAAAAGAAAAGTAAAATGCAAGCATAAGAATCAACTACAATGACAATTATTTTTGGAAAATTCTCCGCGGAAAAACCGAATGTCGGAAAACTAGTGCAGCAGATGAGGGTTTATATATATTAATCTTCAACAGCAAATTTTTTACAAGGAAAGGCTGGTAGGGAAAATTGAGAAACTTCTTCAGAAAACACCTGAGATAAATTCTCTCAAGACCTCTGGAGAATTTCCGACACCTGAGGGACTCACTTTCCCTCACTGAGTCACCCCTGCGTGTCTCTCTGCGCAAAGCCTGCGTGAGACTGCATCACTACTGCGTGAGCCCTTTGCGCTACTCCTCCGTGTTGCCTCTCTACCGTTCTGCTTCCTTCTTCCCTCGAGCCCTGACACTGCTGATGCCCTATGCTTTCTCTGCCCTGAAACTCTTCCTTTGAAATCGAATTCTATTTCTTCAGAATCAACTTCTCTCAGGTTACCGAGTGTATGCCCGGCTTAACTTCCAGATGGCCCTTAAGTCTTCTTTTATAATCTTCTCATTGACAAATCAACGACCCAGATTAGAAGTCTAATCAATGGCTAAGATTAAATCTTGACTTGATCTTCGTTCTCTAGAAGATTCACACTCTGTTTTATTAATACCCATTAATTATTTAATTTCCCTTAGTTTAAACTTAGGGTCCTCATTAAAATAATTAATTATTTCAATAAAACATAAACTAAGTGGAATTTCCACAAACGATTTATGGGTTCTTTAGAACGCTGATGTCCAAGCCTCCTCACAAATTTTGAGACTTAGATGACTTTCCAATGTTACAAAAATCAACACTCCCTCTTAGCAAGGAAAGTGTTCTAACAATTTGCTTGCTACATATTGCTCCGACTTTGAAGCACCCTCTGCGCTGCTGCCTTCTATACTGCTACCCCTGAGACTGCCACTGTCATTGCCTCATCTGTACTGCAACTCCCTCTCAATTCTACATCTGTCCACTTCTGCTATTGAAATGGATTTTTGATCATCCCCATCTTCTCTCTGAAGTAGACAAACTTTGTCTTTCCCAGAGCTATGGTGAGGATGTCTGCCACCTGTTTTCTTGTCGGAGTGTACTGCAATTGTACAACTCCCCGCTGGACACAGTCTTTGATGAAATGACACCTGATGTTAATGTGCTTCGATCGATCATGAAACACAGGATTCTCAGAGAGCTTGATGCAACTCTGATTATCACATAGAATGCTGGTCGCTTCCGTATTTTCTTTGAGTAGATTCACGAGTAGCTTCCTAAGCCATATGACTTCACACGTAGCAGTGCTTGCTGCCATATATTCTGCCTCAGCTGAGCTCAGAGCTACAAATTTCTGTTTCCTGCTACACTAGGAAGTCATTCCTGATCCGACTTTGAAACAGTACCCACTGGTACTTTTTTGATCTACTAAGTTTCCATCCCAATCTGCATCGGTGAACCCACTCAGTTTGATGTCATTTCCTCGGGTGTATCTTAATCCAAGCTTGACTATTCCTTGCAGGTATCTGAGAACATGCTTGGCTGCTGCCCAATGTGCCCTCCTTAGTTCCACCATGAACTAACTGAGGGTGTTGACAGCGTAACAGATGTTTGGCCTAGTGTTGACCAGATACATCAAGGACCCTATGAGTTGTCTATACAAGGTAGGATCAACCTCGTCATCTTCGGACGTATCAATCTTCTTCTAGTTGTTGATCATTGGAGTAGCCATGGGTCTATAGTCCTGCATCTTGAATCTCTTCAAGATTTTTGTAGCATATCTCCCTTGACCAAGGAAGATTTCACCCTTCTGCTGCCAAACTTCCAACCCCTGAAAACAATGCATCAACCCTAGGTCCTTCATGTCGAATTCTACAGCTAGGTTCTCCTTGCAGTCCTTGATGAGCCTAGATGATCCTGTTAGGAATAGATCATCTATGTATAACACCAGTATTAGAGGTTCATTCCCTACTTTCAGATAGTAGAGATTGGGATTTGTGTCGCTATTGACGAATCCCATCTTCTGCAAGTAACCATCAATTCGACCATACCAAGCTCCAGGGGCTTGCTGAAGTCCATACAAGGATTTCTTATGCCTACACACATGAGTCTTCTGCTCATGCATCTCAAAGCCCTCTGGTTGTTTGATATATACTTCTTCTTCTATCACCCCATTCAAGAACGCAGTCTTGACATCCATCTGGTGAATCTCCCACCCCATCTGCGCAGCAAGGGATATCACAGATCTAATAGAAGTATATCTGGCTATTGGGCCAAATGTCTCTTCATAGTCTATCCCCTCCTTCTGAGCATACCCCTTAGCCATGAACTTGGCTTTATATTTTTCTACACTACCATCTGTAGCATATTTGATCTTGTAGATCCATTTCGAACCCACAACTGATCTGTCCTGAGGCCTAGGAACCACTTCCCAGACATCATTCGTCATGATGGAGCTGTACTCTTCCACCATTGCATCTACCCACACCTGATGCTGAGCTGCCTCTTGAAAACTAGAGGGTTCCCCAACCTGGGCTACTAAGGCTTGGTATCTCTCTGGTTGCCTGCGCTATCTCTTCTCATTTCTAGGAGCTCCGAAAAACTCCTTTGCATCCCTTAGAATTTGTCGTAATTCCCTGCTCATCCTACCACTAGTAGTGGGTGGATCTACCTCCTCCTCCTGTGAATCTTCTGGAGATGAACCCCCTGGATCCTTGTGCCTTGGAGAAGCACTTGTGCTAGCCTTTGTTGGTCGTAGTGGCTGGACCAACGGATCATCTTCAGACTGCATTGTGGAAGGCATCTCCTGGGATTTTCTGAAAGCTCTTTCCTCCATGAACTTTACATCTTGCCGCACTACAATATTCCTGCTATTAAGAATGCAGATTCTGTATGCCTTGGCATTCTCGCTATATCCCACCAGATATCCCTTTTCCGTAGTCTTATCCAATTTCTTCCTCTTCTCTTCGGGTACATGGCAATATGCCACACTGCCAAAGATCCTAAAGTGGCTTACTTCTGGCTTCCTGCCAGTGAAAACACTTTCTGGAGTGATCTTACCCAATGCGCTGTGAGGAATCCTGTTCTCAACATATGCAGTTATATTACAAGCTTCAGTCCACAGAAAGTTAGGCATGTCTTGATGATACAACATTGCCCTTGCAGCCTTCACAATATTCTATTCTTCCTTTCTGCAATTCCATTCTACTCCAGATTATAAAGAGCGATCCACTCTCTTTTGATGCCTTCCCTTGCACAGAACTCTGTGAAGTCTTTATCAATGTATTCTCCACCATTGTCTGATCGCAGTATCTTTATCCGCTTTCCTGTTAGATTCTCAACCAGAACTTTAAACTCCTTGAATCGTTCAAAGACTTCAACCTTGGTCTTCAGAAAGTAGATCCAAGTTTTCCTGGAATGGTCATCAATGAAGGTGACGAAATATTCAGCACCACTAAGAGCTCTAGTGGACATTGGTCCATAGATGTCCGAGTGTATTAATCCCAACACACTCTTAGACCTATTGCTGCTCTTGGGGTACGCTGCCTTAGCGTACTTTCCTAATACGCATCCTCTGAAAACATCATCTCGCTTGGTGCTCAAATCTAGAACTCCCGTGATGATCTTCTTGAGAATTCTCAAAGACCCATGGTGTAAGTGCCCCATTATCTTGTGCCATAGTTCATTCAAATCCTTCTCATCGCTGTTGCCTATCAGTGCCATTGGAGATTCGAGTTGCAACTTATATAGTTTATTGCTCCTGACTTCGATTTGTGCCTTCTTCTTCCAACTCAGGTGTTTGACATGTACTATTTTTCCAATGAAGTAATGTCATAGCCCTTGTTTTGTAGCTGAGACACCGAGAGTAAGTTCATCCCCAAACCAGGCACATGTAGCACATTGGTGGCCCGAAGCTTATTGCCAGCGTCAGTTTGAAATACTACAGTACCTGTTCCCACAAGAGTACTCTTCGCCTTATTGCCCATGGTGATCTGAAATTTCATTTGCTCTTCTCGGTAGCTTGAGAAACATTCTCGTACTCTCGTCATATGAGCAGAAGCTCCACTATCAATATACCGGACTTCTGGAGAGGCAGAGCATGATACGTAAGTGAACTCTTTTTCCAGTCTAGAAGCCAATACAGAGATGTCATGATCCATTTGTTCTTTCATGCTTTTCTCTGGAACTGTGTGAACCCTTCCAAGTTGCAGCTTCTGGACTTCGTTCCATTGTAGGGTCTCCACTCCTATTACTCAATCTCAGCTTTGATACCATGTGAAAATTCTACTGCAGTTATAGATTTATTTCTCCTACTTATTTTCACAATAAGTTATTTACAAAACCCTTCTAGTAAATTTTAAAATAAACACTACTGCAGTGATCACCAAGTACATATAAAGAAAAGAACAGTAAAATGCAAGCACAAGAATCATTCACAATGACAATTATTTTTGGACAATTGTCCCCAGAAAAACCCAATGTGGTAAAACTAGTGCAGCAGACGAGGGTTTATATTCAGCAGCAAATTCTTTACAAGGAAAGACTAGAAGGAAAAATTGATAAACTTCTTCTGAAACACCTGAGATAAATTCTATCCAAACCTCTGGAGAATTTCCGACACCTGAGGGACTCACTGGCTTTCACTGCGTCACCCTTGCGTGAGGCTGCGTCACTACTGCGTGAGCCCTCTGCGCTGCTTCTTTGTGCTGCCTCTTTACCCTTCTGCTTCCTTCTTCCCTCGAGCCCTGACACTGTTGATGCCCTCAGTTTCCTCTGCCTTGCAGCTCTCCCTCTGAAATCAAATTCTATTCCTTCAGAATCGACTTCCCTCAGGTCACTGAGTGTATGTCCGGCTTATCTTCCAAATGGCCCTCAAGTCTTCTTTTATAATCTTCTCATTGACAAATCAACGACCCAGATTAGAAGTTTAATCAAATGGCTAAGATTAAATCTTGACTTGATCTCCGTTCTCTAGAAGTTTCATACTCTGTTTTATTAATACCTATTAATTATTTAATTTCCCTAAGTTTAGACTTAGGATCCTCATTAAAATAATTAATTATTTCAATAAAATATAAATTGAGTGGAATTTCCACAAACGATCTCTGGGTTCTTTAGAATGTTGATGTCGAAGCCTCCTCACAAATTTTGAGACTTCCTCCGATGCTACAAAAATCAACATCCTCAGTATGATTCTATGTTCAAATCACTTGAGCCTTAGGTTATGATTTTAGGGAAGAAAAACTCGTTGAATACAATACTTCATCCTCTCTTTTGCCTCTTCCTATTGATCATCATCTTGAGTCTTCATCAAGTGATTCCCTCACTTCTAGATTGACTCATGTTCCTTCTCTTAGGGATTCCTTCTAGATGTGCTTGGGTTTGCATTTTCTATGGAATTTGCTGCATGAGTGATCATATAGGCTTGTATATTTATATTGATTTGATGATATGTTGGTTGCACCGCCTTTATGATTACACTAAATATTAGCTCTGTCATATGCATGTTAGGGTAAGATGCATTGCATGCTGATTTACACATTAGAACTAATGTCATAATATTTCTCATGGTCGATTAGCTGCATTTAGATTAAAATTTGCCTATTTTATTTTCTATTGATTTTATAGCCTAACACCAAGCATGGGCGATCATAAGATACCATACAAACATGCTGCCCCATGGGTTTAGTCTTTGATATGTGCAGGTAATAGATCTACGGTAACCAAGAGATTGCTAGTGTTCTCGTGACCTCTCGTTCGAGTAGCTTCGCCCACTTTTCGAGAGGTCACATCCCAGTTGGAGCCAGATGTTACCCACCATTTTGTGGGTGATATCCCTAGGAGAAAATTCTTCTCCAAGATGGTCCTCAGTCGCTAGCTAGCAAACCCTTGCAGCCACCAACTAGCTCATCGTGCCATTTCTCCACCACCTGAGCCAACCATGTGGTCCCTCACCCATCTGTCATGAATGTATGTTTGAAGGTGGGCCTCCGGAACCTAAAGGTATGCCTTGTCATTTGGTAATTGAGTATTGTAGTTTGCTTATCGTGGACACTTCTGGGCATGGATTAATTGGGTGATTCGGCAGAAAGAGTGAGCTAGGTCTGTGTTGGTCCCTCACCCATCTGTCATGAATGTATGTTTGAAGGTGGGCCTCCAGAACCTAAAGGTATGCCTTGTCATTTGGTAATTGAGTATTGTAGTTTGCTTATCATGGACACTTCTGGGCATGGATTAATGGGGTGATTCGGCAGAAAGAGTGAGTTAGGTCTGTGCTTTTGTCTCCTAGACTTCTTTTGGATGTTACCCTTGGATTTTAGTCTCGTGGGATCTCCTTTATGTTGAGATTTTGGGTAGCAGCAGATGTGCTCTAGCTTCGAAACTTTGTGGAGGGGCTAGAACACATGAGTTCTCCAAGACCCATAAATGGTTTGGAGAAATTCCATCTAGAGCCTAAGTTATTCCCATAATTAATTATTTTAATGGAGACCCTAAGTCTAACTTCGGGAAGTTAAATAATTAAAGGGAATTAATTTAAACATGTGGGTGAGAATGTTCTAAGTGATGAGGATAAAGTATTTTCTAATTTTAGTCGTCGATTAGAGATTAGATCATGACCGTTGATTGTTCAACGAGAAAAGTATTAAAGGAAGGCTTGGGGTCAGTTGGAGAAGATGCATAGAGCGGTAGCACTTGAGCTAATTCGAAATTTTGGGGTGTGGTTTGCTGAGAATTTTCGAGTGATCTTGCAATGCAATGAGGGGCAGATCGACAGAGAGATTTTAGATCTGAGGTCAAGAATATAATTGCAGAGAGGCAGATCCGTACCTAAGAGGCAACATAGTCCAGGAAGGGTGACACAGAGGCAACATAGGCCCAGCAGGGGTGACGCAGACCTAGCCAGGGTCACACAGAGCCAACACAGAGGCTGATACAGTCACAGGAGAGTGACACAGGCCAGGAGGGGCTGACGTAGATCCCGAGGTTGCAACGCTGGGGTTTCAGTGGGCCAGAAAGCGCTCTTATTCAACAAATTAGACAGAATGATGCAGCCACACTGAAGGGTGATGCAGTGACTGCGTAGGCACGTATGGGTTCCTCATTCTCAGCTGGATCAACCATATTTTTTGTCTCCGGAGATAGAGGTATATCTGCCGAGATTTCTCTGTTGGGAAAACCACTACTAGTGCCCTTGTTTGTATTCAGAATTATGCATGATAATAAAACCCTCAAGAGCTGCTGCACCGGTTTTCCCGCATTGGGTTTTTCTGGGGACATTTGTCCAAAAAATAGTGTCCTTTGTCATGTGTGCTTAATTATTCAATACTTGATATGTATGTATGTGTAGGCTGCAGTAGTATTTACTTCGATGTTTTACTGAATAATTTAGGAAAATAACTTGTTAAATTAAATCAAACAAGTAGGAGAAGTAAATCAGAACACTGCAGTAGGGTTTCTGTAATAAGGATTTAGAAATTTTCACATGGTATCAGAGCTATTGTAGATCAGGGGGAGCTGAAGCCATCAGTGAAGTGATGCAGTTTTTTGCTGCAGGAAGGCAACCGAGACAACATAAATCCAAAAAGAGGCAGCGCAGACCTAGCAGGGGTGACACAGAGTCTGTCTAGCTCACGCAGAGTTGACACAGGCCCATAAGGGTGACGTAGAGGCTGTGTAGCTCATGCAGAGCTGGCGCAGAGGCTGACGCATGCCCAATAGGGTGACATAGTCTGAGAGGGGGTGACGCTATGCCAGTTGTTGTGGCTGGAGGTGCAGTTTTGTTCTTCGAAGTTGCTGGTGGGGCATTGTTTTTGCCGGTGCAGAACAATGTCTAGCAGGGTTGACAAAGTAAGGGGAAACAATTCCTCAGCAAAATTTCTAGCCAAGAAGTTTGAGATTCGATCAGCGGTATGATTGGAAAGGGCTGATTCGACAGAATAGGTGGAGGATTTCCGGGAAGGAAATCACTAGTTAGAGGGAGCATATTCTCTAGAGGGTTTCTATCGCCAAGAAACCCAGATCTGGTCTCTTGCTAAGAGCGGCAGCAGAAGAAGGGAGAAGAGCAACCGTTTCGACATCGTTGAGTAGAGATGGCCTCTCATGGATTGAGGGATCAAGACAGGTTAGATGGAGCATCTAACTTCGTCATTTGGAAGGCTAGAATCCTGTCAGTCCTTGAGGAATATCGCATCTAAGATTATGCTGAGAAGGCTGTAGCCGTTCTGGTCGATGTTGATCCGTTGAAGAAGTATGAGGAAGTGCAAGAAAGGGCAAGGCGCTTGATAATGGACGGGGTAAAGGATCATGTGGTCCCACACATTGCCGAGAAGAATACGACAAATGAGATGTGGCTGACCTTGACCACATTGTATCAAGGTACTTTTGTCCAAAGGAAGATGCTTTTGGAGAATTAGCTGTGACAATTTCGAAGGCATAAGGGAGAGGAAATCGACCCGTTCCTCATAATATTGAAGGCAATTTGAGACCATTTGGTTGCTATGGGGGAAACTCCTGATGATGGTCTCATGGTGGGGACTGCCCTGAATGCAGTCACCGATGATTGGGAGACCTTTGTCCAAAGTATTTTGGGTAGAGCTCAACTTCCAAATTGGGAGGACATGTGGGCAACTCTTCGTCAAGAGGAGATCAAGAGAATGTCCTTGATGGGTAGTAGCAGCGAAGGAGCCAAGATCAAGAAGGAGGAGGAGGAAGATGCGGCTCTCGCATCTAAGGGATAGCAACAACAACAAGGGAAGAATAAAAAGGACCTCTCAAAGGTTCGGGGCTTCAGATGTGGCGAATTGTTCACCAATACTTGTCCTCAAAAGAAGAAGGGCAAGGAAGATTCAGATTCCAAGGCCGTGACAGCCAAAGGGGATGATGGCAGTGATGATGATGTGGCCATGAGTGCTCATGTGCCTCAAGAGAAGAGATAGGGCGACATTGATCTGTAGTTCTTTCAAACTGCAGATGAAGGGCGGGATCTTTGAGGTGCCCAAACTCTTGGATCACATACGAGCTACGGGAGCCCTTAAAGATAGTAGTAGGATGACTAGAGTCAGTTGGGGCAGAGGATTATGGAGGCATGGTGGTAGTGAGGATACTGAAGACTAGAGCAACGCAGTGCAGAGGCAGTAGCAGAGTGGAAGCAACAACGCAGAGGCTGATGGGACTTGAGCAGCGCAGAGGGGCAGTGCTTACGCAGTGCAGAGTAGCAGCAACACAGATCTTCAAAGGGTTAGCGCAGTTCAACAACAGAGGGTGCTTCAGTATCAAGATGCAGCCAAATTGACTTGTTTGTCAGTATTTTGGGTGTTGTTTTCAGTTGCTTACTTCTCAACAACTGAGTTGCAGTGCAACAGTTAGCAATGGCAGTGCTATGGGTAGCATGATGCAACAATTGAGAGGGAGCTGCAATACATATGAGGCAGTGACTGTGGCAGAGTCATGGGCACCAGTACAGAAGGCAACATTGCAGTGGATGAGGGGCAACAAGCTAAGCATCAGCAGCACAAGGGCCCGATGCCTTGGATAAGGGTTATGCTTCAAGTTGAAGTGTTGCTAGAGCACATTCTTCGCTAAGAGGGAGTGTTGAGATTTTGGGTAGCATCGAATGTGCTCTAGCTCCAAAACTTTGTGGAGGGGCTAGAACACATGAGATCTCCAAGACCCAGAAATCGTTTGGAGAAATTCCACCTTAAGCCTAAGTTATTCCAATAATTTATTATTTTAATGGAGACCCCAAGTCTAACTTAGGGAAATTAAATAATTAAAGGGAATTAATTTAAGCATGTGGGTGAGAATGTTCTAAGTGACGAGGATCAAGTCTTTCCTAATTGTAGCTGCCGATTAGAGATTAGATCACGGTCGTTGATTGTTCAACGAGAAAAGTATTATAGGAAGGCTTGGGGTCAGTTGGAGAAGACACACAGAGCGGTAGCACTTGAGCTAAGTCGAAATTTTGGGGTGCGGTTTGCAGAGAATTTTCGAGTGAGCTTGCAGTGCAGCGAGGGGCAGATCGATAGAGGTATTTTAGATCCAAGGCCGAGAATACAATTGCAAAGAGGCAAATCTGTACCTGAGAGGCAACGTAGGCCCAATAGGGGTGACACAAACCAGCCAGGCTCACATAGAGCCAGCGTAGAGGCTGACGCAATCATAGGAGGGTGACGCAGGCTAGGAGGGGCTGACGCAGATCCAAAGTCTGCAACGCTGGGATTTAAGTGGGCTAGAAAGGGCTCGTATTCAACAGATCAGACAAAGTGGCACAACCACACTAAAGGGTAATGCAGTTATTACGTAGGCACCTGTGGGGTTCCTCATTCTCAGTTGGATCAGCCATATTTTCTCTCTTCGGAAACAAAGGTATATCTGCTGGGATTTCTCTGTTGGGCAAACCACTACGGTTGCCCTTGTTTGTATTCAAAATTCTGCATAATAATAAAACCCTCAAGAGTTGCTGCATCGGGTTTCCCGCATTGGGTTTTTCCAGGGACATTTGTCCAAAAAATATTATGTGTCCTTTGTCATGTGTGCATAATTCTTCAGTACTTGATCAGTATGTATGTGTAGGCTGCAATAGTATTTACTTTGATTTTTTACTGAATAATTCAGGAAAATAACTTGTTAATTAAATCAAATAAGTAGGAGAAGTAAATCAGAATAATGCAATAGGGTTTATGTAATAAGGATTCAGAAATTTTCACACTTTACTGACCTTTGGGTTTTAGGGTGGTAATACATGGGCAATTACAAGTTCAGTTAGAGCGAGTTAGTCGTCAGTCTTGATTGAAGGAAGGACGAGTTAAGAAATCTAGTGTTGATTAGAGAGAGAAAGAGTGTCACTCTCAATCAACTCGTCAATCAGAAATTGAGTTTTAAATTTGAACTAGGTCTGCTTGCATGTTTGAATTGGGCATATAAAGAGGAGGACAAAGGCACAAAAAATCATGGTTTTGTGCGCAAGGTTTGTGAGACAAAACAAGTCACGAGTTTGTGAGAGAGGCTTTGATTGTGGAGAGCACATAACTTATATCCTAAGTAATAGGAGATCACAAGTGCGCTAGAAAATAGGAGATTGATTGTGCACCAGGCTGAGGAGCTGGGTTCCTAAGAAATAGGAGGCAGGAAATGCGCAAGGAAACATGGATTTTCCCTATAAAATAGTATGAAAATTCCACAAATTGGAATCCTACTGCCGCAAATGATTAAGTTTCTTCTATTTGTTAATTAATTGAACAAATTATTTACTATTCTACGGTAAATATCGAAACCCATACACTACAACCTTCACAAATAAAAAATAATGCGGAAGAAAATAGCGCTGAAAGACAAATGCACACACACAGAAATAACACTGTTATTTTTGGACTAAGTCCTTGGAAAAACTCAATGCTGGAAAACCGGTGCAACAGTTGAGGGTTTGTATATTATGTTGTAGTAAATTTGAGTCCTAATCTATGGTTGCTCTAAGATCTAGCAAACCATAGAGAGCAAATATGACAAAACGGTAGTGAGAAAAATCTAATTTTGCCATTGGCCATCTGACACTGATATGGGCTCAAGATGAGTTGCTCTGCGCAGTCACTACGTCAGCCTATGCAATTCTATGTCCTCTTAGCTGGGAACAATTTTCCCTCTCGCTATCTGATCAACTGCTGTTTGGAGTTGAAGTTCCACGACCTTGGGTCTAGGTTAGAGTCTTAAATCACTAACGTTACGAAACTAAGAATCTCAACAATGAACTACTTTGCACAACGGAAAATATAAAGCAGTAAATCACATATGCACAATATACACAGTTTTAAACAAAATTGTACAATAATGTATAATCCAGTGTTGATAATATCGGCGAAATATCGCAAATATCACGATATTTTCCAGGAAACGATGATATTTTTAGATTTGAAAATATCGCCGCCGATATTTTGAAAATATCGGCAAATATCGGAAAATATTAACAAATATCGCCAAATTTTGAAAAAACGATTTTTTTTTTTGCTTGCCGATATTTTGCCGATACGGATATTATCAACACTAGTACAATCACCAATCTTCGTTATATTAAACCAAATTTGAATAATACAACAGTCTATGGTATATAAGATACAATGACAAACACGATGTCGTATCTCGTCTTGCCGGTCCCTTGCTTCTGTATTGCTCACTAGTAGTTCCTTAGTCCATCAAGGCATCTACACATTGAGATTCCAGGAGGGATGCCACCTAACATTGTTGCATGTCCATTTGTAGAGTGTACATGGGCTGATCCAATCTGCTCTCTGGGTAGGCGTAATCTCGAGCTCCAATCTGCTAGGCTAGCAACAACGTTTTTCCATCAAAGTGTTGCACTTCGGTATCGATATTAACCCAACCTTCAGTTTCTCTTCGTCCTTCAAGATAGTTCGTCTAAAGCTACTTTGGGTAGCCAACACGCTGCTCTCCAACAGATCTATGGCACCCAATCCAATCATTATTGAATCTGCTCCTGGTATTACTTTGCTACCTTGGAAGGTCATACACATGGCATCAACAGGCTGCTCAAGAAACTGATCCAATTTGGTCACAACTTGACCCAATACACCTCCACAAACGTTGTTGTTCCACCACGCTGCACTGTTGCACTACTGCACCACTAGTTAGGGCATCACCTACAACCCTACTCCATGCAACTTAGCAAGCAAGCCCTTCTAGGGCTGCGGTCCACCATGGGAGAGGCCCTACACTCCTACGCTGCCTCTTTGTGCTTTGTTTCACCCAAATGCATCACCAAAGGATGGCCCAACTGCTGGCTATGGCCTGCGGCCTAGCACAACAACTGTTGTAGCCTTCGGCCCCCTTCTAAACCTTCACCAATCACCCTCAAAACAACACTATTTTGTCCTCCAAACATGTGGCCTTATCTGCCCAACAAACAACCCTTAACACGCACTTGGAGCAACCCATTATTTGCCTTCAAACAACCCTTTCATCACCATGCTGTTACCTATAGCACATAGAAATACCACATGTCGTATCTCCATCACGATTTTGGCCCAAATCTCGATGGGTGCAAAACCCCGCACTTGGGTTCCAAGGCCACAAGCTTCCCTTGTGGTGCTTTTCCCTCCAAATCCTGACCCCTAGTACTTGGAGTACCTCCCAAGCTACACAAATCAACAGTCCCTCGTAGCGAGGGAGGTACCTCCACGACTAGGAAGTACTTCATCTTCGTCATCACTACTCGCAACGCTTGCCCAACTCTTGGCCCTCACAATCAAAACAATCCCTGTACGGTGAACTACGCCCTGCTACTTCTTCTTTTCCTGTATCGCTTTCCAATCTCGCCATGATTCCTTCTTGTCAGATGTGGAAGCACCCTTGCTCCCCATTGACCATGTGCTCTTCTTGGGCTACATAGTCTCCCTTTGAATCTGCAAACTCCCTCTAGAACGCGACTCCCTCTAAGCATTTGGAACCTGGACCTTCTCGGAAAAGTGTACCTTCTTCTCGGGAACCTATTCCTCCTCCTCTGAAGGCTGCATCTGCTCCTGCTTCTCTGGAACCTACACCTGCCCCTGCTTCTTTCCATGATCCTGAGGCTTGCTCGTCAGCTTGTAGAGACCATTCTCCGTGACTCCAAGCACAATCGCATTAGACTTAGAGCCTCTAGGCCTGAGTCTTGCCTGCCGATCCTAGAACAAGACCTCAAACCCCTACCTCTCCATCATCAAGACAAAGATCACACTATATCTGAGTCTTGGTACAAACAGTACATCCTGGTCCCGCATCATACATCCTGTCTCCTTCCTGAATGGCACAACTCTCGATCCTTAGATCTCCAATCGAATCTTGTCGCCCAAGACCATGTGCAACTTTGAGTCCCATTCAGCTAGAGTCTCAAAAACATCCTGTGACCCTGTCATGTGCTTCGTCTCACCACTGGCCACGTACCATCCATCCTCTCGGATAGTGCCCTGTGAGATATGAGAAATCATAGTGAAATCGTCCTCTTCAAATCTCCTGGAGAGATCATCTATCTCTGCTGAAGCGACGATCTGCTTTTCTTTCCTTTTCCCTTTTTCGTCACCTCTTGTCTTCAATAGACATCTCGACGAATAATGACTCGTCTCGCCACAGTTGAAACAATTGATTTTACTCAAGTCCTTCTTTGGTTTACCCTTCATTCGCGTTGCAAGTGCCATGTCCTCATCTGCCTTCCTCGATGGCTGAAGATCCTCGTCTCGCAACTCTTCCTGAATGAAGTCGTCCCACAATCTATTCTAGTTTGGAAGCTTCTCTTTGGCAACGATTCCTTTGATGAATGGCTTCCATTCATCGGTGAACCCTTTCAACGCAATCCTTACCATCTCTACATTTGAAAATTTGGCACTAATGACATCAAGCTTATCTCGAACCTGAGACAACCTCGTTAGATATGAAGTCGTTCCTTCACCCTTTATTATCTTGGTGGACTTCAACTTATCTTGCAATATCAATAACCGGTTCTCGTTCTTACTCTGGAACAAATTCTGAAGAGCCACCCACATCTCATGTGCGTTGTTCTTCCCAGACAAATCAGGTATTAAGGAATCCCTCACACCATCAAGGATGATCAACCTCGCTTTCCTATCCAAATCTTCCCATATTTGTAGCTCCTTAAAGTCGGTTGGCATCTTGATCTCTTTCACGGCAAAAGCCCAAATCCTGTTGACGTGCAAGACCAACTTGATCCTTTCCTTCCAAGGAGTGTAGTTGGACAACCCTTCCAAGCTGTCCTCATACTGGAGACCTCCCTGCAACTTCGACATTATAGTGACTCCTTCACTCACAATGTGACCAACTCCCTCTCACGCTGTACTTCACTGCACAAACTCTGATTTACTGACTTCCAAAGTAGCTCAGACACACTTTGATACCAAGTTGAATTTCCACGACCTTGGGTCTAGGTTAGAGTCTTAAATCAGTGATGCTACCAAATCAAGAATCTCAACCGTGAACTACTTTGCACAGTGGAAAATATAAAGCAGTAAATCACATATGCACAATATACACAGTTTTAAACAAAATTGTACAATAATGTACAATCACCAATCTTCATTATATTAAACCAAATCTGAATAATACAACAGTCTGTGGTATACAAGATACAATGACAAACACGATGTCGTATCTCGTCCTGCCGGTCCTTCGCTTCCGTACTACTCAGTAGTAGTGCCTTAGTGCATCAAGGCATCTACACATCGAGACTCCTGGAGGGCTGCCACCTAACATTGCTGCATGTCCATCTGTAGAGTGTACATGGGCTAATCCAATCTACTCTCTAGGTAGGTCTAATCCTGAGCTCCAATATGTCAGGCTAGCAACAACTTTTGTCCATCAAAGTGTTGCACTTCATCATTGATCTTCACCCAAGCTTCAGCTGCTCTTCGTCCTTAAAGATAGCTTGTCTAGGGCTACTTTGGGTAGCCAACACGCTGCCCTCCAACAGACCTATGGCACCCAATCCAATCACTATTGAATCTGCTCCTAGTATGATACTTCGCCACCTCGGAAGGTCATACACATGGCATCAACATGCTGCTCAACAAACTGATCCAATCTGGCCACACCTTCACCCAATACACCTCCACAAATGTTGTTTTTCCACCACGTTGCACCACTGGGTATGGCATCACCTATGTAATAACCCTGCTCCCAGAGTTCTAGAATTTGTACCTATTTGAACTTTTGTTTAAGTAAAACCGATCTAATAAGACATTGAAATGGTATAAATTGAAATTTCAGCTTGCATAATTAACCTATATGTAGAAGAATACCTGATAATCAGCACAAACTTACGAATCCTGAAGCGGCTGAAGATTTGTTGGTGATGTCGTGAACAGAACAGATTACTGGGGCAATCGAATCCTCCCAGCCAAATCCGGGACTAATCCCAGACCCAGAGGGTGTCCCCTCTGTCCCCCGTGCCCAGATTTCCAAGAACAAGAGACTCCTCCCCAAACACTGCAAGCCGGCATTTCCTTCCTTCTCCTTTCAGCAGAAACCATTTCTTCTCCTCCAAGAAAACATTCTCCCCCCCTTCTCCTCCATACCACCTCCTTTAAATAATCTCCTTCCACCGCCTCAAACTTCCCGAAGTCTTATCCTTATTAATGATGATATTTTATGTAATTATGGTGGTATACTTTTCATTATGTTTGGGTATGAATATAATCTAAACAATCTTCCTCCACCGCCTCAAACTCCCCGAGGCTTTACCCAACCTTAAGTTTACATTAAATGTTGTTATGGTGGGTGATCCCCATTAATGTGCTTACGTATACATATTTGTAAAGGTGGGATTTTATTTAAGTACCTTTAATATAAATCTTTAATATCGCATACTCATTTTAACTTAAAGATTCATTAACTTAAGGATTTTAACTTTATTACTTCATTTCTTTTATTACCTTGTTTCCTAAAATTTTATACTTAGTTGAATTTGATATAAAGTCTGAAATCTTAATATTAAGTTCCCAATCTATGAATTCTTGATATTAGTAGGTAGGTGTACTAGTGCGATGTGGGCGGTATAGGCAAGTGTAGCTATCAATTGCCTATATCGTTCACATGCTAATATCGTTTTGTATATACGTGGGAATGGGTCGTTACAACCTACAACCCTACTCCTCCACGCAACTCAGCAAGCAAGCCCTTCTAGGGCTGCGGTCCACCATGCGAGTGTCCCTCCACTCCTATGCTGCCTCTTTGTGCTTTATTTCACCCAAACGCAACACCAAAGGATGGCCTAGCTGCTGGTTATGGCCTACGGCCTAGCACAACAACGGTTGTAGCCTTTGGGCCCCCTCCAAACATGCAACCTTATCTTCCCAGCAAACAACCCTTAACACGCACTTGGAACAACCCTTTACTTGCCTTCAAACAACCCTTTCATCACCACATTGTCACCTACAACACACAAAAATACCACGCTACCTTCTAGGCATAGTTTTAAAACCAGGCTGAGTTGACTTGGAATCCGCTGAGTTGATCGAGCAGAAGCAGTGGCCGGTCTGATTCGGCCTTTGAACCGGTCAGGCGGCCGGTTTGTTACCGAGCCGGCTAGTTTTTTGACCGGCTCGGCTGGCTTGGTAACAAACCGGCCGGCTCGGCCTGGTCCGATGCAACTCGGCCGAGTTGCTCCTGCTGGCCGGTGGGCCTAAAAAAAGGTAAAAAACGGACTTCAAATTGAATTTTTTTTTTGCTGTTAGGTTTTCTTCAGCCTTTCTAACCCCTCCCCATCCTATTTAACTAACCCAACCCCTCTCAATACCTCACATCTTTCTCATTCAATTCGCTTGAGCATTTGTGAAGGTTTTCTGAAGAGTTGTGGAGTTGGTTTTGGAGCAGCTTTGAGGAGTCTTTTAGGCAAGCTTTGGAGTAGCAGTGAGGAGCTTATTGGGCAAGCTTTGGAGCAGCGTTGAGCTAGAGGAGGCTAGAGGCTAGAGGTATTTATTTTTTCTTTTCTAAAATCTGTCTTTGTTAATGTTTGTTTTATTTATTTAGCAAATCTGAAAATGGTAATTTGTAAACATAGTTTTTGCCATTTGGTGAAAGAAATGAACATAGAATGAATAGTTTTTTTTTTTTTTTTTCATTTTCAGATTTAAACATTTTCTTTCCAAGTCAAAAACTCAGTCCAAATTTCCAAAATGGCCCCTAGAGCAAAAGATGCTGCTTGGGCATATGCTGAAATGGTTGGTGATCAAATGTATTGCAAATTTTGTAAGAAAAAAATTAAGGAGGGTGGAGGGGGCATTCATAGACTGAAACTACATTTGGCTGGTGTTAAAGGCCAAATTACTTCATGTCAAGCAGAAAACATTGGGGAAATTAGGAAGTAGTTGAAAGAACAATTTGAGAAGTATGAGCAAGAGAAAAATAGGCAAAAAGAAATACAGGCTGAAATTGGGAGGAAGAGGAATCTACAACATATGATGCCTGCCAACTCAAGTTTTGGATCTTTTGATTATGAGGGTTCTTCATCTATCCCTTCCACTGATGCACCAAAAAACCCCTTTCGCTATGTTCCTCCCTCTATGGAGTCTATTTCTGAAAATGGTAAGGGTACAATGAGAAATAAGGGTACTATCAAAAGTTTTTTTGTGCCCTCATCTCCCTCTGATAGTGCAACTGCATTTGGTCCTAGTCCTCCAACTGTGCAGCCCACTTTAGATTCTCATTGGAAAAAAGAATAGAGAGATACTGCTTGTGAGTACATTGGTAGATGGTGGTATGATGCTGATATTCCCTTCAATGCTACTCGTTCACCATATTATGAATCTATTTTTGATGCCATATATGCTGCTGGAAAGGGCTTCAAACCTCCTACTATGCATGAGTTAAGAGGATATTTTTTGCAAAGAGAGATTTCGAACATTGAAGATTATTTGAAAGAGTTCAAAAACTCATGGGCACATACAAGATTTACCATCATGTCAGATGGATGGACTGATCAGAGGAACCGTACCATCTTAAACTTTCTTGTCTTTTGCCCATGGGGAACCATGTTTCTAAGATCAGTTGATGCATCTGATAAGGTGAAAGATGCACAGTTGTTGTTACAACTTTTGGATGAGGTTGTTCAAGAGGTGGGGGTGGCAAATGTTGTTCAAGTCATCACAGACAATGCCTCTAACTATGTTCTTGCTGGTAAATTGTTAGAGGAAAAATACCCAACCATCTTTTGGACCCCATGTGCTGCACATTGCATTGACCTCATGCTTGAGGATATTGGCAAAATAGACTGGATCAAGAACACTATAGAGCATGGCAAATGCATCACAAAATATATTTAATTACAATCACTCATGGATTCTGAGTCTGATGAGGAAATACACAGGGGGCAAGGAACTTATTAGGCCCGCCATCACTAGATTTGCAACACATTGATTGACATTGCAATCTATGGTCAACATAGAAACTTGCAAAAGATGTTTTCTTGTGATGAATGGAATGAATTTCAGTGGGCTCGCAAACAGGATGTCAAAGATGTGAAAAGGAAAGTCAATGAAGAAATATTTTGGAAAAAGGCAACAAAGATTGTGAAACTTGCTGAGCCACTCGTTAAGGTGTTGCGCTTGGTGGATGGGGAAAGATTGGCTATGGGCTTCATTTATGAGGCTATGGATCAAGCAAAGGAGAAAATAAGGGCAGCATACAAGGACAGAGTGGGTAAGCATGGGCCCATTTGGGCAATCATTGATCAGAGATGGAACAATCAACTCCATCGCTCGATACATGCAGCTTGGTATTTTCTGAACTCAAGGTATCATTATAAAGCTCAGGAAACAAGAGCTTTGACTGGGGAGGTTAAAGATGGATTGATTGACAGCATTGATCGCATGATCCCCACAGAGAGTGAGCAATTGAAGATACACCATCAGATCTCTGTGTTCAGCCAAGCCACTGGTACCTTTGACAAGAACCTTGCAAGGATTGCAAGGGAATCAGATGAGCCAGGTAAACAAAGAATTTCAATTTTCAAATTTATATTTTATAATTTATTATTTTGTATAATTTTGTATAATTTCAATTTCAAAGTTGGATATAAATTGTTGAGCTAACTGAAACTCATTTTTTGCAGCACAATGGTGGGAGGCATTTGGTAGCCATTGTCCTGAATTGCAGAGGTTTGCAATCCGCATTTTGAGTCGAACTTGCAGTGCTTCTGGGTGTGAGCGCAATTGGTCTGTCTTTGAGAGGATTCACACAAAGAAGAGAAACCGTTTGGAGCAAAAACGGTTAAATGATCTAGTGTTTGTCCAGTACAACCTCCGACTAAGACGCAACCAATTGCTGAACAAAAGACCTAATTCAGATCCCATTGTGTTGGAGGAGATTGATCCAACATTAGATTGGGTAGTGGAGTCTTGTCCACCAGAGTTTGACATAGATGGGGGGATTGACTTTGGTTTAGAGATGGGGGATACTATGCTCAATGTAGATCCACTAGTAGCAGACCCAATCCCAAGCCATCCAGTTGCAGGTGCAGGCACTTCCTCTAGTCAGCCACAACGGAGATGCATAACTCGTCTATCTAATTCTCAAGGTGGTAAGGGCAAGGGTATAGTTCCAGTTGAGGATGTTGATTCAGAGGAGGATGCAGAGCAAGCGATTTCTGGTTCCCCCTCTGGTTTAGAGTTTGAGGAAGAGGATATTGGCTTGTCACAGTGAGATGACTAGCAGTAGTTACTAGTGACTATTCATGTTTTGTTGTAGAGGCCATTTAGAGCCTCCTTAGTTATGTTTTTTGTTTTGATCTCTATATCATCATCATGTATTGGTCCTTGGACAGTGCACTTGGTGCAATTTTGATATAATGGATATATTCATGAGCCTACTTTGATCATATGTTGTCTTTTGTCTATATTGTAATGCTTTGTGTTTGGAAACATGAATAAAAATCTTTAAATTTATGTTTTTGTACAAAAAAATTAATATTTAATGTATTTTTGACAAAAACCGAGTCATTGAAACCGAGTCGATCGAGTCATTACCGATTCGGAGTCGGAGTCCGAGCCGACCCTCGACCTGGTTGGAACCTGATTTCGTTTTTTAAAACTATGCTTCTAGGCCTCCTCACGCTGCCCCTTCTTGGCTCCCTTGCTATGGCTAAGGCTCCTTATATTTCAGAGGTATATTCCCCACACTTGGATGCTCTAATACACTCACATTCACCCTTTATTTATAGACTATAAATGGGATCCATGAATTATTGAAGAGACACATTTATTGAACTTGTTTGCACCAAGCCTACATGACTTGGAAACCAATAATTAACTTGTCAACTTCAAAAATTCATTTCTCTCTAAAAACAACTCAGATTCGGACGATTCGCGATGCGTTGGAATCGTATCGCCGAGCACTATCATCCTCATCGATCACATGTCGTATCTCCATCACGGTTTTGGCCCAAATCACGATGGATGCAAAACCCCACACTTGGGTTCCAAGCCCACAAGCTGCCCTTGTGGTGATTTTCCCTCCAAACCCCGAACCCTAGGGCTTGGAGGACCTCCCAAGCTACACAAATCAACATCTGGAAGACTGATCTTCTTCACCTCTCTGCCTCCTACCCAACCTCTGGCTTTGAAAATGTCACTGCTCCTGAGAAAAAATGGAATCTCCTCTGAAGCACCACGTGGCTTTGTGCTGCCTCTCTATGGCACTTGTTGCCTCTCTACTGTGCACTCACCGGATGTGGAAGAACTTCCTTCAGGCTTACTATCTCTGCCCCTCTCTCATTGCAACGAGCTCACTATCTCTCTCTTTGACAACTCAGTGCTGCTACTCAAGAAATCGATTTGCCAGTGAATTCGATCTCTGCAAGTGTGTCCTCCAAGTCCCATTGACTTCCTTCTTATAATCTCTCAACGAGACATCAACGACCACAATTAAAACTTAATTGATGGCTCAAATTAACTAGGACTCAATCCATGCCTTTTTCTAGAATATACATATCCGACTTAATTAATATCTTTTAATTAATCATATTTCTTAAGTTTAGACTGAGGAAATATTAAAAACTGATTAATTATTTTAATTAAGCCATCTCTGGATGGAATTTCTAGAAATGATTTCTGGGTATTGGAGTACTCATGTATTCTAACCTCTCTGCAAAATCTCGAGGCTAGAACACATCCGATGCTACCAGAAACTAACACTCCCTCTTAGCGAGCACAGTGTACTAGTACTGCAACTTTAATACATTGCCTCTACACCATCTCCTGCTGTGCTGCTAATGTTTGGCTATGTTGCCCACCAACAACAACGCAACTCTGATATGCTTTGCATCTGTGCTGCTGCTGACCTTGTTGAACTGTTACCAACTACTACATCTACACTACAACTCTGTTGCTGTTGCCACTGCAACATCTGCAACTGTCTCTCATCTGATGCTGTTGCAACTGAGAGATGCCCATCATACTGAACCAACTGTGTTCAGACTGATGCATTTGTCACTTGAGTCTTGACTGCTGCTAGTCTTTGCGCTGTCACTGAAGCCTCTGCACTGCTGCTGACTCTGCAATGCTGCCAACTCTGCTCTGCGCTGCCCAGTCTCTGACTGTGAGTAGCTATTGCATCTTTTCCTCTGGTACCTGACTGCATCAACTGCCACTGGTCCATCTGGCTACTGTTGTTATGCGCTCCTGTAGCAAGGTATTGATCCAAGAGGTGGGCTCCTGAAGGATCATGCCCAACTATAGCTCTCTGGGCTACGAAACCAAATCACCCCACCTCACCCCTGGAGGTATATCAGTGATCATTGCAAACTCTTCCTCCATTCTCGAGGACAACCTATCTATCTCCATGGATGCAGCTTGTTGATCCTGCTTTTCCTCTTTCCTCTCTTCTTGAGAGGAAATTAGGTGTTGTAGTGACCAAGTTCACCACATCTAAAGCATTTGACCTTGGAGATGTCCTTCTTCCTTCTATGCTGCTCTTGCTGCCCCTTTGATGCAAGGGATGCGTTCTCCTCTTCCTTTACTTCCTTCATCCCACTACTGCTGCTGCCATTTATGGGTATCTTCACCAAGTCTTGCCTCAACTCCTCCTAATGCAAATCTGCCCACATTTTGTCCCAATCTGGCTAGTTTTCTTTGCCCAGGATACTCTGGACGAATACTTGCCACTCCTCAGAAACACTATTCAGGGAAAATCGTATAGACTCTATAGGTTGGGGCGCTGACCCCACTGCAGACAACTGATCCCAGACTTCGTGAACTCTAGTAAGAATGGGTCTATACACTACCCTTTCTACATCTTGGTACACCTCAACTTCTTCTCCAAATACATCTTCCGTTGCTCGGAAGATCCATGGTACAACGTGGCAAGAGCATCCCACATCTGTTTGTTTGTGTCCTTGCCAACTATGTGTGATACTACGTGATGTCGAACTCCATCGAGAATCAACCTCTTTGCCTTCGCCATCTCCTTTTTGTAGGCCTTTAGCTGATCCAGGTCTGTGGGTACAACTTCCACTAAATTGATATAGGTCTTGAGATCATATTCATCTAGAAGGCAGGAAATCCTGGCCTTCCAGATCACATAGTTGGCTGATCCATCCAACTGATCCTGACCTCTCAACCCTACTGATACCATCTCACCAAAAATGTCGAACTCCTCCTCTTCTCCTCTGCGCAACTGTGTTGCTAGGCTCTGCGCACTCCCTGATGGAGCGAGAAAACCTACTCACAACTACTGCTGCTCTGCAGTGAGAAATCAAATTTCTGGACTAGAAATTCCCTAAGGAAAGAATTCCCTCAGTGTGTGCTCTTGCTTTCTCCTCACGCTATTCTGCACCCGCAAACTGCTGCAAAATAACTGCGTCTCAACTGAAGATCGTCTTTGCAAGAAAAATGTTGTTGCTCCCTCTGCCTCTGACAATCTTCGATCTGGAAATTTTATTCTTTGTCAAATCACTTAGAGAAATAAATTTTCCTCAAAAATATGCCATGCTGGCTAATGGACTGCGCAACCTCCTGGGGTTTCGAGTAGTTGCTCATGCAGTGCCTCGAAGCTCCCTCTTTCCTTCTACAACTGAGCTCTTCCTGCTTCTCCTGCGCTCTGGTACCATGTGAAAATTCCACAAATTGGAATCCTATTGCAACAACTGATTAAGTTTCTTCTATTTGTTAATTAACTGAACAAGTTATTTACTGTGTTCTACGGTAAATATCGAAACGCATACACTACAACCTTCACAAATAAAAAATACTACGGAAGAAAATAGTGTTGAAAGACAGATGCAGACACACAAATAACACTGTTATTTTTGGTCTAAATCCCCGGAAAAACCCAATGCAAGAAACCCGGGCAACAACTGAGGGTTTGTATATTATGCAATAGTTAATCTAACTACAAATCTATGGTTGCTCTAAGATCTAGTAAACTATATAGAGAAAATCTAGCAAAAAGTTAGTGAGAAAAATCTCACTCTGCCACTGGCGATCCGACATTGATCTGGGCTCAAGATGAGCTGCTCTGCGCAGTCACTATGTCAGCCTACACAATACTGCGTCCTCTAAGCTGGGAACAACTTTCCCTCTCGCTATCGGAGTAGCTGCTGTCTGGAAGACTGATCTTCTTCACCTCTGGGCCTCTTGCCTATAAAATTTTCACTCTGAAAATTGTTACTGCAGTAGTTGATTTATTTTTCCTACTTATTATGATAAGTTATTTACAGATCCTTCAGTAAATTTTGAAATAAACACAGTTGCAGTATTCACTCTAATCAAAAGAAGAAGAACAAATTAAAACACATATAGCACAATAGAAACAACCACATGGACATAATTATTTTTGGACAATTGTCCCCGGAAAAACTCAATGTGGGAAAACCAGTGTAACATATGAGGGTTTGTATTAATATTCAACAGTGAAAAGATCATTTACAGAATTCATGACGAGCTGAATCAATAGCGAACACCTGATATCAATTTTCCAAATAATCCGAAAGAATTCCCGACACATAGGATGATCTCTTGCACCCTTTGCGTCAATCTGCATAGCCTTTGCGCAGTCACTGCCTGGATTGCGTAAGTCTGCGTGGAGGGCTAGTGCTGCTGCCCAACACTGCCTTTCCTTCATCTTCTGTCTTCCTTCTTCTCCGTCTTTGCTGACTTCTCCCTCCTCCTTCTGTCTCTGCAACCATGCCTCTACAGACTCACCCTCTGAAATTGAATTCTCTTACTTCAGAATCAATTTCCTTCGGGTACTGAGAATGTGCCCGACTTGCTTTCCAAATGACCCTCAAGCCTTCTCTTATAGTCTTCTCGCTGATGAATCAATGGCCCAGATTACATCCTTAATAAATGGCTCAGATTAAAAGATGACTCGATCTTCGTTTTTTAGAAGATTCACACTCTGCTTTATTAATACCCTTTAATTATATAATTTCCCTAAGTTTAGATTTAGGGATCACTTTAAAATAATTAATTATTTTAATAAAGCAAAATCCGAGTGGAATTTCCACAAACGATTTTTGGGTTCTTTGGAATACTGCTGTCCAAGCCTCTCCTCAAAATTTAAGAATTGGAACACTTCCCGATGCTATAAAATCAACACTCCCTCTTAGCAAGGAAAGTGTTCAAGCAAGGTACCAACTGCACTCTGATTCTAAAGCATCTGCTGCGCTGCTAATGTCCTTGTTGCTGCCTCTCACCTCTGCGCTATTGCCCTCTATACTGATGCCTGTGGCACTATCTCTGCCGCTGCCTCATCTGTATTGCAGCTCCCTCTGTCTCTGTAGACCACGCATTCCTCTACTGGAAAGGGTTCTCGACCATCCCCATCTTTTCTCTGAAGTAAGTGAACTTAATCTTACTCAGATCCTTGGTGAGGATATCTGCCACCTGTTCTCTTGTTGGAGTGTACCTCAACTTACAGCTCCTCGTTGGACATAGTCTCTGATGAAGTGGCACCTAATGTCAATGTGTTTCGACCAGTCATGAAACACAGGATTCTCAGATAACTTGATGCAACTCTGATTATCACACAAAATTTTGGTCGGTTCCATACTCTTCTTGAGTAAGTTGAAGAGAAGTTTACAAAGCCATATGGCCTCGCACGAGGCTGTGCTTGCTGCCATATATTCAGCTTTGGCTGAGCTTAGTGCGATGGACTTCTGTTTCCTACTGCACTAGGAAGTCATCCCTAATCTGAGACTGAAACAGTACCCATTGGTACTTTTCTGATCCACTGCCCTTCCAGCCCAATCTGCGTCAGTGAACCCACTCAACTGGATCTCATTGCCCTTATTGTATTTCAACCCATACTCGACTTTTTCCTTCAAATATCTAAGAACATGTTTGGCTGCTGCCCAATGAGCCCTCTTTGGTTGCACCATGAACTGACTGAGGGTATTCATTGCATAATAGATGTCTGGTCTAGTGTTGACCAGGTACATCAATGATCCAATGAGCTGCCTATACAAGGTAGGTTCAGCGTCATCATCCTCGGACGTGTCTATCTTCTTCCAGTTTGTAATCATTGCCGTAGCCATGGGTCTACAATCTTCCATTCGAAACCTCTTCAGGATCTCTGTAGTGTATCTTCCTTGTCCAAGGAAAATTTCTCCCTTCTGCTGCCAGACCTCCAAACCAAGAAAATAGTGCATCTGCCCTAGATCCTTCATGTCGAATTCGGTAGCCAGATTCGCCTTATAGTCTTTGATGAGCTTAGATGATCCAGTAAGGAACAAATCATTTGCATATAATACCAAGATTAGCGGCTCATCCCCTACTCTCAGATAGTAGAGGTTGGGAACTGCATCACTCTTGACGAATCCCATCTTCTGCAGGTAGCTATCAATTCGCCCATACCATGCTCAGGGGGATTACTTTAGTCCGTACACAGCTTTCTTAAGCCTGCATACATGAGTCTTCTGCTCATGTGTCTCGAAACCCTCTGCCTGTTCTATGTACACTTCCTCTTATATCACCCCATTCAAGAATGTTGTCTTGACACCCATCTCATGAATCTCCCATCCCATCTGCGCTGCGAGAGAGATGATAGATCTGGTTGAAGTGTATCGAGCTACAAGGCCGAAGGTTTCTTCATAATCGATCCCTTCTTTTTGTGCATACCCCTTAGCCAGAAACCTGGCTTTGAACTTCACAATGCTGCCATCTGCAACATACTTGATCTTGTAGATCCACCTTGATCCTACAATCGATCTGTTCTGAGGTCTAGGGATTACTTCCCATACATCATTCATCATGATGGAGCTATATTCCTCCACCATGGCATCTACCCACACTTGATGTTGAGCTGCCTCCCGAAAGCTAGAGGGTTCTCCGACTTGTGCTACCAGTGCTTGGTACCTGTTAGGTTGCCTACATACCCTCTTTCCATCTCTAAGGACTCCAACAAATACTTCTGCATCCCTCAGAATCTGTTGGAGCTCTTTGCTTGTTCTCCCACTAGTAGTGGGTGGATTTGCCTGCTCTCCTGCTTTCTCTTCTTCGAAAGAACTTTCCTCAGAATCCTTGTGCTGTGTAGAGGTACTCGAGCTATCCTCTTTAGGCCACTGAGGCTGTACTAGTGGATCCTCCTCGACCTGCGTATTTGTAGCCATTTCCCGGGATCTTCTGAAGGCTCTGTCCATGAATTTCACGTCCCGCCTTACTGCGATTTTCCTGTTTTCCAAAATATAGATGTGATAAGCCTTCGCATTTCCACTATAACCCACAAGATAACCCTTCTCCACAGTCTGATCCAATTTCTTCCTCTTCTCATTAGGTACGTGGAAATACGCTATACTGCCAAATATCTTGATATTGCTCACCTCAGGCTTGCTGCCTGTGAACACAGTCTTAGGGGTCACCTTCCCCAATGCTCTATGGGGCACCCTGTTCTGTACATACACAATTGTATTGCAGGGTTCTGCCCACAAAAATTTGGGCATGTCTTGGTCATATAGCATCGCCCTTGCAACTTCTACAATGGTCATGTTCTTTCTTTCTGCAACTCCATTATGCTCTGGATTGTATGGAGTTGTCCATTCTCTCTTGATGCCTTCCTTTGCACAAAAACTGGTGAAGTCTTTATCGATATACTCTCCACCATTATCTGATCGCAACTTCTTGATCTTCTTTTCGGTTAAATTTTCTACCAAAGCCTTGAATTATTTGAAATGCTCAAAGACTTCATCTTTGGTTTTAAGAAAGTAGATCCAAGTTTTCCTGGAATGGTCATCAATAAAGGTAGAAAAATACTTTTCACCACTGAGAGCAGTCATGGACATTGGACCGCAGATGTCTGAGTGTATCGACTCCAATACACTCTTGGCCCTACTGCTGCTTCTTGGAAATGTTGCCTTGGCATACTTCCCTAGTATGCACCCCCTACAGACCTCATCTTTCCTTGTGCTGAGTTCTGGAGCTCCCATGACAGTCTTCTTGAGAATCTTCAAGGATCCATGATGTAAATGCCCCATCCTTTTGTGCCATAATTCATTCAGATCCGTTTCGTTCGTACTGCCGATTAGTGCCATTGGGGACTCAAGCTGGAGCTTATATAATTTATGGCTCCTTACTCCAATTTGTGCCTACCTTATTTCCAATAAAGTATACGTCATAACCCTTGTTCTGGAGCTGAGACACCGAGAGTAAGATCATCCCCAAACCCAATACATGCAGAACGTTTGTGGCCTGAAGCTTGATGTCAGCTTCTGTCTGAAATATTATGGTACCTCTTTCAACGAGGGTACATTTGGCCTTGTTTCACATTGTGATTTGGAAATTCATTTGCTCTTCTCGGTAGCTCGAAAAAAATTCTCGAACTTGTCATATGAGCAAATGCTCCACTGTCAATATACCAAACTCCTGGAGAGGCTGTGCTTGACACAAGCGAAATCCTCCTCTAGTCTGGATGCCAGAACATATATGTGCTCTGGAGGACTGCGTGGGCCCTTCGAACAGTGTTAACGTCGGATCTTTGTTCCATTGCAGAACCTCCCTTTCTGTGTTTTGCCTTTAGCTCTGATACCATGTGAAATTTTCACTTTGAAAATTGTTACTGTAGTAGTTGATTTATTTCGCCTACGTATTATGATAAGTTATTTATAGATGCTTTAGTAAATTTTGAAATAAACACAGCTGCAGTATTCACTCTAATCAAAAGCAGAAGAACAAAAAAAAATTACATATAGCACAATAGAAACAACCACATGAACACAATTATTTTTGGACAATTGTCCTCGGAAAAACCCAATGTGGGAAAACCAGTGCAGCAGATGAGGGCTTGTATTAATATTCAACAGTGAAAAGATCAGTTACATAATTCATGATGAGCAAAATCAATAGCGTACATCTGATATGAATTTTCCGGACAATCTGGAAGAATTCCCGACACACGGGATGACCTCCTGCACCCTTTGCGTCAATTTGCGTAGACCCTCTGCGCAGTCACTATCTAGACTGTGTAAGTCTGCGTGGAGGGCTAGTGCTGCTGCCCAACGCTGCCTTCCCTTCGTCTTCTGTCTTCCTTCTTCTCCGTCTCTGTTGACTTCTCCCTCCTCCTTCTGTGTCTGCAATCCCGCCTCTACAGACTCACCCTCTGAAATCGAATTCTCTTAATTCAGAATCGATTTCCTTCAGGTACTGAGAATGTGCCCGACTTGCTTTCCAAATGACCCTCAAGCCTTTTCTTATAGTCTTCTCGCTAATGAATCAATGACCCAGATTATATCCTTAATCAATGGCTCAGATTAAAAGATGACTTGATCTTCGTTTTCTAGAAGATTCACACTCTGCTTTATTAATACCCTTTAATTATTTAACTTCCCTAAGTTCAGACTTAGGGATCACTTTAAAATAATTAATTATTTTAATAAAGCAAAGTCTGAGTGGAATTTTCACAAACGATTTTTGGGTTCTTTGGAATACTGTTGTCCAAGCTACTCCTCAAAATTTGAGACTTGGAACACTTCTCGATGCTATAAAATCAACACTGCGCAGCCTCTGGCTCTGAAAATATCATTGCTCCCCAGCAAAAAAGGAATCTCCCTTGAAGCACTACGCAGCCTCTGCATGGCTTTGTGTTGCCTCTTTGTGGCACTTGCTGCCTCTCTACTGTGCGCTCACCGGATCTGGAAGAACTTCCTCTGATCTTACTATCCCTACCCTCTCTCACTGCAACGAGCTCATTAGCTCTCTCTTCGGCAACTCAGCGCTGCTACTCAGGAAATTGATCTGCTAGTGAATTCGATCTCTGCTAGTGTGTCCTCCAAGTCCCGCCGAGTTCCTTCTTATAATCCTTTCGTTGAGAGTCGAGACATCAACGACCACGATTAAAACTTAATTGATGGCTCAGATTAATTAGGACTTGATCCATGCCTTTTTCTAGAAGATTCACATCTGACTTAACTAATACCTTTTAATTAATCATATTTCCTAAATTTAGACTTAGGAAATATTAAAAACTGATTAATTATTTTAATTAAGCCATCTCTAAATGGAATTTCCAGGGACGATTTATGGGTATTGGAGTACTCATGTATTCTAACCTCTGCAAAATCTTGAGGCTAGAACACATCTGATGCTACCAGAAACTAACAAATAGGAGTTGATCTGCATTAGAGAATAGGGCTCATGTGCGCTAGGAAATAGGGACCTAGTGCGCAAGGATTATGGAGCCACTAATGTGCAAATATCAGGAGACAAAGAGCAGGTTTTGCAGAGGAAGTCAAGGAGGAAACAAACGATCAGTTCTGAGCTTGATGGCCTAGATCAAGCAGTGATCAAGGCAAGCCGAGATCAATTGTATCGACTGAGATTTATGCAAAACACTTTCTCAGAGATAGAGAGACAAATTGCTTTTAATAGATCCAATTTCTCAAGGAAAATAATAAAATTCCAAATCAAGAAAGTTGGTTTTCCCTGTTGGGTTCCCTGAGAAAAAAATGTTTCAATTTGAGTGATGTGTTTTTATTCCGCTGCTTATGAATTGTTCAGAGATTCTGTATCTTGGTGAAAGTAAACTAGTTTTTATTTTTTAGTTGTTCATCTAAGTAGTTGCAGAGTTTCATGGGAATTTAACAAAATTGCCCTTTCATGCCAATTCCTCCAATTTTCCACTCAAAACCTACGAAAATAGATACAAAATATATGATGATCCAATCTGGATCATTCAACCACTACGTCAAGGTGACCCTATGACTTAAAGAAAAGTCTTCACAGGAATTGAACCTTTCCCACTGGTGAAAAGAATCCTTGCTCCTCACCAATGGATCCAATCCTTACGAGCAAAATGTCGGAGCACATGCTAGTGGGTTTTGATCCACCTCTTTGTGCACTACACATGGGATCATAATTATAATTCCTTTGGGTGCAGCCACATGTTTGACACTACCTCAAGATGACCCCATGGGTCCAAGAAAAGTCCTATTGGGAATTAAATCCTCCCCAATGGTGAAAACCTCCTCACTCAGCATTGAATGCAACCCCTTTGGGTTTAATGCTGAAGGACCTGGGTGTGGGTTTTGATCCACTCATGTGTGCACGGGTCAAAATATTCTTAATATAGCCCATCTAGGTGCAACTGCACATTCAATCACTACCTCAAGGTAACCCCATGGCTTCAAGAAAGCCCTCACAGCAACAAAGAAAAACTCCTCACACCATTGTATCCAAACCCTTTGGGCGAATATTAATTTGTAAATTGATCAGTATCTCTCTCTCTATATAAATAGTATGCATTTTTACATTTGCTTTATTTAGACATCATACTTAAATTTTTTCAAAAAATTTGAGATATCCATATCAGTTTTGTATTGGTATCCCAGTAACTTGGATTGGTCCACTCTTTGTGGCTTCCTACTGGAAAGGGGTGATAGTCGGGGACAAATGGATGATTAGGCAAGCAGGAAAGAGCAAAATGGGTCACCCTACACTTAATGGACATTTCCTTCTTATGGAAATCACATTGCTGGGCAACCTTTAATGGAGATGCTCCCCTGATTCACTTGGGTGAATTGCAGACTTACAGATCAGATTGATCTGTTCAGAACCATGTGAGAATATGAATTTTTATGGAAGATTGGACTTGCAATGGGTGCCAAAGAAAACATTTTGTATCTTCTTACCTATTTTGGGAGGGTAAACTCACGTCTCTGCTTCATCTATCCAATGTATTTTATGTATTATGTATCTCTGTGAGCAGGAATGAAATATGAGATGCAGCTTTTTAAAAAATGAAACCAAAAAACTTAAATTGGCCTTGCTCAACAATATGTTTGCCCACATCTTTGCTCAACTTTATCCTTGATAACAAACTGTTTTTTAAAAGGGTTATTGTTTTCTTTTGATCCACGTTTTCCCTTCTGTGAAGAAACCAAGTTTTGCATAGGTATCAATACATCTTAACGTGCACAAGAATATATCTTCAGCACAGCTGGTATAAAAGTTACGTTTATCTTTCAACTAACTGGTGGTGGCTGGTCTCCTAGCATCTTTTTCTTCTAGCACATCAGTTTTTGCAGAACTGTCTTTGTTTTGTTGCAATAATGGTTTTTATATTGTTTAAGATAATGGCCAGTTCCAAAATTTTAAAAGAGGCTTTTCTCGTCTTAAAATGGGTTTGTTTTATTGCATTTGAGTTTCAAGTGGAGGTTGGTTTGCGGAAACCATTAAATTAGCACTAAAACTTGGAATTTTGCTTGCTAGTAGACATGTTAAAATTTGATATTACCAGTATGATTTGATGACTTATCATTGGCAAGTTATCATCTATTAAGACACATTTTCAATCATTGATGACTTTTGTGGTTTTACATCAGGGTCCTCTAAGTCCCTTGCTATCACCTGAAAGGCATCAACAGCCTCTGGGAACAGGGATTGCATATAAGTCATTTCAACAAAGTGACTCATCTTCCAGTGGTGTTCAAAGTGCTGCTACTCCACTTATGCAGGTTGGTTCTGCAGCTATGGTACTTCCAACAGTACAAGCTCAGCCTTCTGTTGGACAGAAAGAATCATTTCCTGAAAGATATGGCCAGCCAGATTGTCAATATTACATGAAAACAGGGGACTGCAAATTTGGAACTACCTGCAAATATCATCATCCAAAAGAGAGGGTTACACAATCACCAACATGTGTGCTTAGTCCAATTGGGCTTCCCTTGAGACCTGTGAGTTCTTAACTACATCTCTAGAAATGCATAGTAGTTTGTCTAAGGTAAATGCAAAGTGAAGCTGAAGTGGGCTGCATAATTTTTTAGATAATGGATGTTGTTTTTTATTGGTGTCAATTCTGGTCAGAAAATAAAAACAAAGCAGATACAACAGCAATATTGTTAGTCAAGTATTTTCTTTCCTTTTATTTCATGTACAAACTTGCTTATTGTCTTTTTTACAAATTTCTTGTCATAATAGGATCAACCAGCATGCACATTTTACAGCCGTTATGGTATTTGTAAGTTTGGTCCTGCTTGCAAGTTTGATCATCCATTGGGTGGTGTAACTTACAGCCCATCAGCTTCTTCACTTTCTGAACAACCAGTAGCCCCATATCCAAGAGGTAGCTCCCCCACAAGAATGCTTGTTCGATCCAGTTCTTCAGAAAATTCACAGGCAGCCTTGGCGGTGAAAGGTCAATCTTCAAGATTAGAAGAGTCAGCTAGCTTCAAGCACCATTCAACTACTGATGGTCCAATGGGTGTAAAAGAAGCAGATACATCAAATTCTGTTGCTGCTGTTTTATCTGAGTCTGCTTGAGATTTCTTCAAGCTAACATTTTTTTTTTGGTTTGTGATAATTGCGGAGACTGCTAGTTGGAGCCGGAATTTCCGGCCTTTGAGTAAAAAAATTATAGTTGGCAAGGCTGAATTGCTTGCAGTTTTCAAGTACCCAAAAATATGTAGATCCCAATGATTCCTGTCTTTCATTATTTGCTCATCACATGGTGCACGGTCAAATAAGGCTGGAACACAAGCCATGAAGACCCCCGTGGTTTTGCTAAAAATTTACAGGTCTGCCTGGCCTGTGAATTTATGCCATGTGGAATAATACCAAGACCAGATGAATGAATGCTCTAACATTTACTTTGTGAAGTATCCCAATCTGGATTAGTTTGTTTCTCAGGTAAATCTGCTTCTCATTTTTGCTGCCCTCTTTTCTGCAAGCATCACACAACCCAATTGAATGAACCTTTATTGGGGTGTGATCCAATTTTTTGAAACAAAATTTCCAGGGCCAGAGCATCATTCAAGAACAGGACAGTAGTTTAGCTTATGATATTTAATTTTCTTCTCAATTAGAGCTGATTGCTCACTCCTTTCTTGATTAATACTATTTATGAGGTATATGTTTTAAGCAGCTTGTGTCCATTGTTGTAAGATATATTTAGCATATTCTAATTTATGTGCATTGTTGAAAATTGTCTTGGCATGGAAAGATACAAAAGCTGATATCCTTTAATTCTCATGGTTTGACATGCATTTATCCCTATAAAGG
The DNA here is from genome assembly GCA_034641835.2 of Pinus albicaulis. Taxonomy (NCBI): domain Eukaryota; kingdom Viridiplantae; phylum Streptophyta; class Pinopsida; order Pinales; family Pinaceae; genus Pinus; species Pinus albicaulis. The sequence continues at coordinate 1,564,415,852 of CM076580.1, forward strand.
AAAAAACATTGCTTATTCATCAAGATGCCATATAGCCTCTTCAGTAGAGAAAATTGCAATTCTTGCAGGTATAGTTGTTGTGATCACTAGCTAGAAATATTTGCTATTTGTATATATTTAATTGCTTGGGTACTTCGAAGATATATTTTCCTAATGTTAGTACCATCATTTTGCCAAACTTCAGCTATTTATGTTTTACCTAATGTTCGGTACATAAGAATATCTCTATTATATATTTCAAAGATTTCTAACAGCACAGTATAATTGAACAGGGCAGACATATCTGGTAAGCATGATTATTTCCTTTAGGCCTTATGGCCTATCTCCCATTGTTTTGAGTATCTTTCAAACTAGGTGTTGAACTTAATTTGGTCTCTAGTTTTGGGCCATTACTATATCTTTAGAACCACATTGAAGCTTATATTTTGTTGTTGGTAGTGTTGCATAGAGCAATACAATCCTCGAAATCAATTGTTAAACCTTGATCTTATAATCTAGTTAGTTACAAACATGGCACCTATCAACTTTACCTTGTTTAATATACCATTCAGTGGATAATCTCAAAGTTCATGAGGGAATTGCATAAACTTACTATGCTAAATGGGTCTACAGGAATAGTCAAAGCCATGTTGGAGAGGAAACTTTTTGTACTCAGTATTGACACAATGATGTTTGGAGGAATGAACATTCCATCCGAATAATTTCTGTCAGCTTCATTTCTCCATGTTCTAGTATTGCACAGACATTATTTAATTTAATCTAATTTTATTTTTACTTATATCAAGGTGGAAATTGGTAACCAGAACCATATAATCATAGCTGCCAGCCATGATCAGATCACGCTGCTGCCAAGAAAATCCCTCCTGGCCTGGTATAATAGCCTGCAAACCATACCGAACAAGGTAAACCAGAGTTAACCGACGGGCTCACCCAAGGGTTTCAACTGGTGACCTTTACAAATGAGTGCCTTAACAGAACACTCAATCACCAACAGGCCCCGCCCCGTGGGCTTTGCACAGACATTATTAACATGCACAAAGAGAGTCAATTATTTACTATGGATTGGAGGAATGAACATTCCATTCAAAGGTTTTCTGTCAGTGTCATTTCTCCATTTTCTAGTATTGCAGAGACATTATCAACATCCATAGAGAGTGAATTATTTACGATGTATTGCACTGCCAAACAAAATGTCGTCATGAATTTCTTGCCTTGTAACCAAGTTTCTTTCACTGTTAAAATCTGTCTCCTGAATAACTATACCATCTTCCTTGCATGTCTCCTTATAGTAGATTTTCTACATGGAATGCCTCACATTATCTGGTTAGCATAGTTTCACAAAATCATATCAAAGTCGTTAACAAACTTTTAAAGTTAGTGGGTCAACCACTTTAAAGCCTAGTTCCAAGATATGACGATATGAGGCCTCGGCGTATGAGGGAGAAGTATGGCTATGAGATATGATTGTATATTGTTGTGTTTGTACGTACTATTGACTGTAACATATGGTATTAGCATAAACACACTATTGTAGGGAATTCTTAGAAGAAAATGAAGATTAACCCAAGGAAGAGGCACTGAAAAATGAAAAATCAAAGCATTAAACAATCATGCCTTGTATGCTATTATCCTCATGGTTCCAAATCCTGGTTAGGTCCCATTTGGACAGTTGGAGATGGAATAATGGGAAGCCATTCTACATCAATGTACCAAAGGACCTTTGTGACTTTGTAAAGACATATCTCTGAAGTTGTTCCAGTGTTGACAAAAGGTGGGGGCTTGACAGTCTTGAAGCTTGTTGGTTAAGGAGGTGCTGATATATTGACAAGTCTTAATCTTATTTCTGGAATAGAATATTGGAGTGGCTTATGCTCTACCAAGGCTAGGCTGTCAAGACCAAGCTTCAAAATTTTGGTGTCATAAGCACTGCATGCATGTTTTGTGATAGGGATGAAATGTTTAAGTATGTGTTTCGGAGGTGCTCATCTGCAAAAAAATTTGGATATGGTTTTTGGGTGAGTTTAACTATTATTTTACAGCTCAAAATTCTTGAAAAGTGTCTCTCTTTGGGAACACTTGGATGATTAAGGATAACTGCAAATCGTTATGACACAGTTCAGGTCTCTGCTATTGGGTTTTTTTGTGGAAATACCAATAGAATGCTGCTTTTCGTGAGGAACCATACCATCTTAGCTTATTAGGAGAATTGAGGTTTTTAATTGCCAATCTCTATGTTTTAATAAAGATATTGGCTCCCTTCTTGTTGGGCACAATGTCACATGTTAATTTTTGGATTAGTGACGGGAATCTCCGTTTAATCCTATTGCTAGATATTTTCAACTCTCTTTATTTTATGAAGTGAGTCTTTGTTTCATGAAATAATATATCATGCGTTTCTCAAAAATATAGAAAAGGGTTGCTAGTCTAACTTTTTGGACTGTTTATAATTTTATAGTACAGATTTTTTAATTTTATAAAATTTTGAAAAAATCTGCATGTCTTTCATCTCCGTTTAATCCTATTGCTAGATATTTTCAACTCTCTTTATTTTATGAAGTGAGTCTTTGTTTCATGAAATAATATATCATGCGTTTCTCAAAAATATAGAAAAGGGTTGCTAGTCTAACTTTTTGGACTGTTTATAACTTTATAGTATAGATTTTTTAATTTTATAAAATTTTGAAAAAATCTGCATGTCTTTCATATTTGTGAGATGTATATTCTTGTATTTGGGTTGTATTTGATTTTTTCGATATGCATTTTTGTTGTGTTGTATGTATATCCGTATTGGTATTTGGCAGTTTGGCAACTATGCCTTGAAAGTCACCATGATTGGGTCATGTCCAGAAGGCTTAGGATGAGGATATCACACCTTGGCTTACATATTTTTTCAAATTGATTTGTTTACGTGGCCCCATTTCAAAAACAACAAATTATAACGAGGATGTATTGCATTCATGTTATTGACAATCTTTTTATGAGCTCGTGTGTTCTTAAATGATAGTTATATTTTTTTCCAAACACCTATCAGTGTTAGATTTTATGATGAGTTTCCTTCTTCTAACAGTACTGAATTTGAAGAACTTCAAAACATTACAGGAATCTCTCTCTCTCAACGTCAAAAGTTTTCTATAGGAATCTCCCCCTCATTGTTTTAACATTTGGTGACATTAGGACCTCAAAGGTAACTAAGTGCACACATTCAGATGCATGGTCTTGGTGTCTTGTTGCACGCTCCTAATCATATCCTTTCTGTGAATGCAAATTGCAAAAGCCTAGTGCAAACCTGGGTTGCCTTAAAATAGACCCTACTTTTATGGCAGTCAACTCATATGGAGTCTGGTATTCGATGAAATTTGATTGTTAACTTGTCAACATTGTTATCCCTCAATCTCTCTTTGAGGAAAAGTCCTAACCTTATTTGAAGAGGGCCTAAGAGTGTATCAAGAAAATAACCGACTGTCACTCTAGTGATTTGCTCCACTCTTTAGGCTAAGAAAATCCTAGCCAATGGCAGAATCTGTATACGAACTTAAGCAATGAAGCAGAATCTGTATACAAACTTAAGCAGTGATGGAAACCAGTGTAGATAGATTTTACTAGATTAAACCAACTCACTTTGAGAGTGATGTCTCCAAATATCTCAAGGGTAAGAAAAATCCCTAAGGTTCAAGAGTCACAAGAAGCCCAACAATGCTAGTCCAAACAACCTGAGTTGGATAGGTTGAAGTAGAAAAGTGAGCAATGGTTTATGAAAAATGAAATATAGAAGTAATTGTTGAGTTTTTTGAGTGTCGGGGTAGCATCAGATGTGTTCTAGCTCCCAAAATTTGTGGAGGGACTAGAGTACATAAAATCTCCAAGATTCAGAAAGGGATTTGGGAAATTCCATCAAGTTTGGGAGATAATTAATTAATTAATATTTTTAATTAAGGACCATAAGTCTAACTTAGGAAAATTAAAATATTAAAGGTAATTAATTAAAACATTGATGGAAATGACTCAAGTCACACAGATCAAACTTTCTTTTAATCTGAGCCATCGATTCAAGATTAGATCATGGCCATTGGTTTCCCAACGAGAAAATATAAAGGAAAGGCTTGGGGTCAGTTGGAGAACACACACACACACACAGGCAGAGTATTGAGACTAAGCTGAAATTCTAGGGCGAGTTTGCTAAGAATTTTTTCCGTTGCAGCGAGGGGTAGTATTGGCTAAGGGGATGATCTGATCCCAATGCCAAGAATCAACAAGAGGCAGAGAGGTAGCATCAGGAGCAGTGCAGAGAAGCAAGGGTAGCAACAACAGTAGTTGTGCAGCACAGAGGGCTTCAGCCGCTACGCAGGCCCAGAAAGGGTAGCGCTGAGCCAACAAGAGGCCCCTAGGGTTACGCAGAGGCCAGTAGGGACTGCGTCACCCAGTCTGGGGTTACACACCCCTCTCCAGGCCAGCGCAGAGGCACCTAGAGGCAAGCAGGGCTGATGTAGACAACTTCAGGGGTAGCGCTGGGGTTTCTAGAGGCAGAAAGTGGCTGAGTCTTGTAAATCCCGTTTGAGGGTGTGGATCAATCAAGTTTTCAATCTCCAGAACAATAGGTATTGTTGCAGATCTATTTTTCTCTATCGGGTTAACCAGTAAGGTGCCCAAATTTGCTGTATTAAGAAACTACTTAATAATATAAACCCTCCAGCAGCTGGAAGACCGTTTTTCCCGCATCAGGTTTTTCCGAGCAAAGTTGTCCAGAAAATCTTGTGTGTCACTTTGTTTGTGTGCATGTATATTTTGCTTAGATCTGAATCGGTGAAGAACTATTATGTTTTTACTTCAATGTTAATCTAAATTTTCAGCATTAATAACTTTATTAAGTAGGAGAAGTATAACCAAATCTAACAGTAGGGTTTCTGCATCAAGTAATATTCAGAAATTTTCACATGGTATCAGAGTGATTGCAGATCTAGTAGGATCACTAGTAGAAGACTGAAGAACCCTTGCTGCAGAAAGCAGCAGTAGCCACAGAAAGCCAGACCAGAAGGGACAATGTAGCAGCCGCAGAAAGCCAGACCAGAAGGGACAACGCAATAGCGGAGGGCATAGAGCCACGCATAGGCCAGAGTGACGCAGTCCTACGTAGTCTCCACGCAGGCCCACACACTTACTGCACAGAGAGAGTGTTGGGACTGTTTGCTCACGCAGAGGCCAGCAAGGGTGACACAGTCTTGAAGCTGTTGCTAATCCAGAGTGCTGGAAGCAGTGCTACAGAGCTTCAGAAGTTGCAGGTGGGGTTAAATTTTTGAAGATTCGGAATTTAGCTTGAGCACTAGGTGACAAAGAGCGGGAGGAGAACAACTTCTCAGAGGGTTTCTAGCCAAAGAAATTTCAAGATCGATCAGAGGATCAAAGAAAGCTGATTTGTTTTTTGATTTGGCGGATTTCCAAGAGAAGAATTCAGTTGTTAGAGGGAGTAGAGGGTGCCTGTTTCGCCAAGGACCCTAGATCCAAATCTCCAGCATAGAGAGGAGGAGTTCCTACAGATTTGCTGAGCAGATGGCACCTCACGGACTACATGATCAGGATAGGTTGGACAGTCTGTCAAACTTTGCAGTCTGGAAGGCCAGAGTCCTGGTAGTCATGGAGGCTTACGGTCTAAGGGACCATGCAGAAAAAGTCCTGGCCACACCAACTGATGCACTTCTCCTAGCGAAGAATGAGGAAGATGCGACACATGCCAAACACTTCATAATGGATGGGGTTAAGGATCATATAGTTCCACATGCTGAGTATTCATAGGGCTATAGATTAATACAAAAATTCTCTTCTTGATAATTGCTTATGAGCTTGCTCATGTATCTTCTTTAACTTGGTTAATCTTTCATCAAGACAATTACCAATGTACTTAGTCATATGTAGAAATAGTATTATTTTCTCTTGCACTGACTATCTTGAAATGTAGTTAGTTTACCTTCCTCACTTTTTCTTACTTTTAGATAAGCTAATCACTGTCTTAACATTGGAAAATTCCTTTTAAATCTCAAATGTATCTGCCTTATATCCTTCTACACCTATCCACAATCCAACTCATGTTCCTTCCGTAATTTGTACTCTGTACTTTCCACAATCTGGACTTCTATAACTTCTGCAATCTATACTCATGTACCTTCAACAATATATACTTCAATCTGCACTGAACTATGTCCTTAGACCTGCACCTTTTAAACACTATCAAACTCAGACAGATCCGCATATATTCTATACTTAGGTCTGCTCCCTTCACCGCTATCAAATCTCAGACTTGTCCGCAATTATTGTCTCCAAAAGAGTTGCAGTATAGGTATATATATAGGATACTATTCAGCTTATTAGGTCAACCATTCAGCTGTAACTTTACGCTGACTTAATAACTTCAACTTTAGGCCAACTTTTAGTTTGTTTCTCTGGCATATTACTTCACATATATTCCAAGATAGTTGAAGGATGTTTCCGCCATTTATTAGCTTGTCTTCCAACACCTTTTGGAGGGTTGTTCCATCTAAACTGGATCCTTCATGACTTTGACACTTAGTTCTTTTTATACTTAGAAGACAAGAACCTAATAGACATCAAGAAGAAGTATATCTACATAAAATATTTGCTCATGAAACCCATGAGACAAAAATACATTTTTATTACCATTGTCTTCTTCTTTTCATAGTTACATAGTTAGCATGAAGATCGACCTAGTTACATTTCACAACACTCCCTCTTAACTAGGGAGGTATTCATACATAATCACTTTCAAACTTAAATAATCTCATAAGAAGAATCAGATTGGTAATCACATCTATATAGCATCATATCAACTAGCATTGTCCTAGTGTAAGGCCTTGACTAACAACCCCATCTCTTCAACGAGACAATGGGCTTCAATGCTGGCGAGACACATGACTTATAGACACCTTCGTCATTGTCTCTCCAAGGTACATACCCCACCTAGGTGTTCCCAGTGTATGATCTTCTTGGACTATTCTTCTCTTGGGTAGCCAACCCTCAAAGAATATCGGTCCACGACTACTCTTATCTTGAATGCCCTATCTCATTCTCAAAGAGTATCGAATGCCAGATGATTACCCAATCCTCCATTCTGTCTTCCAGGTGAAGACCATAATGATGTGTCTAACCATTCTCTTCACATGGCCTTCACTAAGACTTACGGCTGTTAGTCTTGGTCTAGTGCATGACACATGTAATAGAGAATCACATATGTCACTCCCTCTTAACACAGGAAGGACATATTTCAAGTTTCTTCCAAGCAAGAAACTTACCACCAGGCTCCTCATCAACCAGAGTCCTGCAGCATCAATCCAGCTATTCATGAAGAGTTCCTCCCCTCGATGTCATGGATTTCGATATTGAGGAATCTTCAACTTTTGGCTTCATAGGGCATATATCATCCATCACTTTCAGTCACGAGTCATGTCCATTATCAGAATGTGATTCATCAGTCTTCCATATCTGGTCCACCGTTATGCCATGCTGCTTTCCTTCGAATCATCCCCAAGGATCATAAATTCTTTCTTATGATTAGCAACCTTGCATAAATTCATCCAGATAAACATATACATATGAACCTTTTAGAACAAAAGTTACCTTAGTGATGATCTTTCACCATGACATCTTTCTGTAGGCATTGACATCCTTCATGCATATTGACACATCTTCTAATGATATGTTTTGTCAAGGTCTTCTTATTTACCAGATTTCTGTCAGAGTCTACATATCTTCTCGGGATATTTCCAAGTCACATCTTCTGGGCTTCCGGATGATAACTGCCTCTTGACATGGTTGTATTTCATGATCTCTTCCTTTCTTCACATTCTCCATTCCCAAGAGCTTACAACCTTTCCTAGTTTCTTGTTCATATACAACCACCTCATATTCCATGAGGACATATTATGTTGATTTCATCTTTTCGTGCACTGAGAGATACATCTCCATAGATCATACTTCTAAATACAGAAGTTAATTACCTGCAACCATATGACATGACTTTACAACATCTAATATTAGCATATAAGTCTACATACCTCATACCTGTTATTCCTTGAGTCATTTTGTGGGGGTTTCTCTTGAATGAAGAGCTTCATTCCTTTTACTTGCTTCATTAATATGTCATCATATCTCAAAACTTTGTTACCATGATGACCCTTGATCTGATGACTGCTTTCCATCAATAATGTTATCAGAGAGGTTTTTCCATGAAGCTTCTACACCAGGAGCTCCTATCTTGCTTTTATCATGATGCTGTAAGATACATTGCTTCCTATCATACTATTTCACAACCAATAGAAATCAATTAAAGAAGAAGAAGATCCTAATCATGGTTGAGATCCCTTCCTTCTTCTTTCTTAGATTTCTTTTTATCAGGTTCTTCTTTTATATGGGCTTCTTCCTTTTTCCTCTTGTTCTTTCTTAGATTAGGACAATCTCGTTTATAATGCCCAAAATTATTACACTCAAAGCATCATGCTTTGTTCACATTTCTCTTATTATTTTGAGGACCAAATTTACTGAATCTTCCTTTCTTCTCGGACATGGTGGCAAAGGCTTGAATTTCTTTTCTTGATCCTTCTTTTAATCTTGATTATTCTATCTTACCTAGACCTTGGAATGTTATGACTTCTTCTTTCCCATCCATACTGGAGGAGTAATCTCTTCGTTCTTTTGGTAAGACATTTTGTATCATAGTGAGTATTTCTCTATCGGACATTACTTCTCCCAATTTTAGTAGTTCTCGTATTGCAAAATCTCCATCAAATATGGAATTATTCCTTCTTTTGAAATTTTCAATTTGTATAGTTTTTTTCTCAGGGATATTATTTCCTTTGTAGAACTGTAAATTTATGTAGATGTTCTATGCTTGATGCAACTTTACTTTTCACTACAACAATCACATAAACAATCAAGTAAAATGCTGATAGAACATACCAGTGGATCTACAAAAGACAAACCAGAAACAAAAAAATGTGGTGGTGCGTTATGGCGGTCAATAGGATGCTTCAACCAGCAAATTCTCCTTGGCTAGTCAACCTAGCATGTGTCACAACAACCCTCAAAACAGCCACACAATCAACTCAAAGTCAACCCCCAAAAAAGTCAACGTTGTCCAGAAAAGTCAACGCAGGACAATACCAAGAAAGTCAACGCAGCTCGGTCTTCGGTCAACCTTTTGACCTAGGTTCTTGTGCCAATATGTACGGCCTTCCAAAATCAAAGTCCACCAATTTTCAGCCTATTTGGACCATGCATTGGCCAAAGTCAACGCGGTCAAACTTGCGTGGAAACCCTAGCTACAGTAAATTCATCCAAACCCTAGCTGCAATAAATTCGTCCTTCTTCCCATGTGTGAACCGAAACTGCTTACAAGGAGCTTGTACTAAATCAGAGGAAAAGATGATGTGTGAGGATGAGATGAGTGAAAAAGTCCTCCAACGTTGACTCTATTTATATCAATCACTGAGGTGTGTGACACATCTGCTGGGGGTGTAAAACCTTAAGGCCGACCTGCACATTTGAAATTATTAAAAATAAATTCAAAATAAATGTTCTGCTCATCAGATTAAGATCAATTTTAGATCGATCTTACACCTCTTCGAAAGAGGAACCCAATACAAATATTGGTATCTTCATCTGAGCATCACAACATGGAGTTTGGACTTAGTTGTCCAATTTTAACACTCCCTCTCAACTAGTGAGAACTCCATCCACCTGTGCAATCAAACATCGTGCGTCATCCTGCCGTAACTTGCTTTGCTGGCCTCTTTATTTCAGAACAGAAGTGGGCTAGTCACAAAGACATCATTCCTTGGCTGACAGATTCAGCCCAGAGGTCCGAAACCTCTATCGGACTCACAAAGAGTCTCATACCAACCCGAAGTTGGTTTATCTGACCCGAAGTTAGTAGGAGGTTCGAAACCTCGCTTGGACTCAAGAGAGTCATATATACTAACTCGAAGTTAGTCTCACTGACCTGAAGTCAGTTGGAGGTCTGAAATCTCACATGGACTTAAAGAGTCACATACCAACCTGAAGTTGGTTTATTTGACTCGAAGTCAGTAGGAGGTCCGAAACCTCACATGGACTCAAAGAGTCACATACCAACTCGAAGTTGGTTTATATGACCCGAAGTCAGTAGGAGGTCTGAAGCCTCACATGGACTCAAAGAGTCACATACCAACCCGAAGTTGGTTTATCTGACTCGAAGTCAGTAGGAGGTCTGAAACCTCACTAGACTTGATCCCAGATCAAGTGGTTGGACACATGTCATCCTAGATAGAGAGTACGACAATCTCTGATGCATCCATCAATCTTTGCTACTAGTCTAGCTTTTCCCACCTCATTGGCCAAATGAGAGGTACTTCCCATGAGTCCGGAACTCAAATGGGTAGGATGAAATCAAATGGTTAGGATGCATATGGGGCACAAATCATGAGAGGCGAACCAACACAATCATCACGGTGGGGCCCAAGCACACCAACAAGGTTTGACAAGCCTAGCCCTGTGGTTGCTTATAGCTCTGAGAAGCTATCCCCAAAGCCCACCAGAGCTCCCAGAGCTCATCGTCCAATAGGACCATCAGAATAGGGTCATTCCATGATTCCAAGATTCTCACGGAAGGTTAGGAACATGACCTTCCCCAAGGGCATAGTGAGAATATCCGTGACCTGCTCATCAGTTCCTATGATCGAGCCTTACGGCGCCTCACTGTACCATATCCCAGATAAAGTGGTACCAGCCATCAACATGCTTCGATCGATCGTGGAACACAGGATTCTATGACAAACGAATCCCCCTCTAGTTATCACAAAGGATAACGGTGGCATCTAGCACATGCTCGAACAACTCACTGAAGAGATTTCGCAACCAAGTGACTTCACAACAGTCCATACATGTTACAATGTATTCGGCCTCAGCGGTGCTCAAGGCTAATGATTTCAGTTGCCTGCCTGAAGCAGATCTACATGTGAAGTAGCATCCATATGTGCTCTTGCGATCCACCACACTGCTAGCCCAATCGACATTAATATAACCAAGGAGTGTCATGCTCTTGACAGTGTATCTCAACCCAAGGTCTATCGTGCCCCAGAGATATCTCAAGAGTTTCTTGGCACCAACCTAGTGAATGTTATGATCAACCATGTGTTGACTCAAAGTGTTCACTGCAAAACATACGTCCGGACGGGTGTTCACTAAGAACATCAAGGCGCCTACGAGTTGACGATACTCAGTAGGATTTGTCAATACGGGCCTAGCAGTGCTGCCACTCAACTTCTGGAAGTTGAGCTCCATCGGTGTCGACACGGACTTGCAGTCCACCATACTAAATCTTTCTAGAAGCTTCACAATGTATTTTCCTTGAGAAAGGAAAATCTCACTAGGTCTCTGCCAGACCTCCAGGCCTAGGAAGTAGTGCATTAGGCCTAGGTCTTTCATCTCAAACTCAGCAGTGAGCTCCCTCTTGCATTGATGAATGAGAGGGTCAACACCTGTCAGGAAGAAGTCGTCCACATACAACACCAAAATGAGAGGCTTCTCTCTATGAACCTTAGAAGTAAAGGTTTGGATCAACATTACTACAAGTGAAGCCCAACGTCATCAGGTAGCTATCTATCCTCTAGTACCAAGCTCTGGGTGCTTCCTTCAACCCATAGAGGGCTTTCTTCAACCTGCAAACATGGGTGTCCTGATCCTAGACTTCGAACCCTAGAGGTTGCTCCACATACACCTCTTCCTTCATCACACCATGCAGAAGTGCGGTCTCCACATCCATCTGATGAAGACTCCATCCTTGCGTAGCAGCAAGAGCTATGATAGATCATATGGTGGTCACAAGTGCAAATATGTCATCATAGTCTATGCCTTCTTTTTGAGAGAAGCCACGGGCAATGAATCTTGCCTTGAACTTTTCAGCGCTTTCATCAAATCCATGCTTGATCTTGTAGAGCCATTTTGAGGTGACAACTGCTTTGTCCTCCAGTCTAGAAACCACATCTCAGACATCATTATTCATTATGGACTCATACTCTTCGTGCATAGCATCCTTCCAGACTTGATGCTTTACGGCTTCCTCAAAAAGATCTAGGCTCGGATTGTACAATAGTACTCATGGCTGCTAGATACCCTTGGTATCTACTCGGCTTCTTGCTTCACGGAATGTCCCCCTTGGGGTCATATGTCCCTCAGCATCCTCGAGAGTGTCCCTGAGCCATGGTGGTCTCTTTCCTACTGAAGGAGGTGGATCAATTGGATCCATTTGTCCTTCAACATCAGACATCATCTCATCCTTTGGTTCCTATTGATTTCCAGGCCTTGCTTCATGATCTTCCTCAGAGCTCAGAAGATTTACTACTTTCCTCAAAGAAGCATCTTCATCAAAGGTGACATCGTGGCATATCTCCACTTCCTTTTGACCAGGCACATAGAATCTATAGGCCTTCGAAGTTTCGCTGTAGCCCACAAACATTATGGTCTCCCTCTTGATGCTAGCTCCTATGCAAAAGTTATTGAATTCGTTCATCTCATATTCAGTGCCATTATCGGTTTGTCGGATAGCATCTCATGTCATTGCTCCTAGTGGACTTCCTCCAACCTAGTAGAGTGTATCAATTCTAGACCCAAACGTGATAGCTTCCTTGAAGCTTTTCTTCCACGTGCGCACCTTTCCATCAGTGAATTCTACATTGAAACCTTTGTCTTCCATGGCTGATATAGACACGAGGTTCTTCTTCAAATTAGATACATAGAGTAGATCTTGCAAGTGGAGGACTTGACCTTGAGACAAGTGGAGGGTCACAGTCCTTGTCCCTTTCAGGGGATATGTGGCATTATCTCCAAGGGTAATTTCCAGATTAGCATTCTTCTCAACCATATCAGAGAGTGCTTCCTTGAACCCAGTGATGTGCCTTGAGGCAACACTATCTATCAACCAGACATCCATAGTGTCGGGTGGAGATGCAACAAAGAGGGCAAATACAAGAATGTATTCATTTATTTTATCAACAACATTTGATTCCTCATACCCGGAATTTCTTGACCTTTTGAAAGGTTGATCATTTCCGCTGGAGGGAGCCTTCCTCTTTCCCTGGAACATGTTGTTCCTTTGATTGTGATCCCTCCGATTGTTGTTGTTGTCATCATCATCAGGAGAATCCTTCTTGAAAGGGCATTCTCTAGCATAGTGACCTGGCCTATGACAAGTGAAACACTTTCCCTTCTTTCCTTGGGTCCCTGCTTTTCCTTTGTACTTTGGACTACCAAAGTTCTTTTTTCTAGAATGAGCAGCGTATGCAACATTTCCTTCATTCTTGATTCTTCTTGAACGCATCTTGACAGTACTTCGTCAAAGTCAGGGATCACATTATTATTTAGAATGGTAGTGTTGAACACATGCCATTCGGATGAGAGCCCTCCAAGTGCGTTGAGTACCATCTCTCGATCAACAATTGTCTCCCCAATAGCCAACAGATTGTTCCTAATTTCGGTCAGCTTTAGAAAGTATGATTGGACAGATTCATCCCTGTCCTTCTTCAGATTCTTCAATTGATTCTTGAAGAATAGTGCTTGATTTGGATTGTTGGCCTTGAACATGAGGACCAACTTATCATACATCTCTTTGGATGTGCCCAACTCAGAGATGTAGGCCACCAGACTTTTATGAATGGATTCCCTGATCATCAGTTTTTCTTTGATCTCCCCCTTCTTGTACTTTGTTTTGGCAGCAGCAGTAGCAGTGGATGGAGGTTCATGGATTTTACCCTGCACATAGTCCATGACATCTTGGTCTTCCAATTTGAGATCCAATATCATCTTCCAAGCATGGAAGTCATCATTCCCAGTCAATTTGTCATCCTCCTTGAAGCCATAGTTTGTGGAACCCATTTTCCTCTTCGGTGATTGCAACAAATAGGGCTTGTCTTCAACTCAGCTTTGATACCATGTAAATTTATGTAGATGTTCTATGCTTGATACAACTTTACTTTTCACTACGGCAATCACATAAACAATCAAGTAAAATGTTGATAGAACATGCCAGTGGATCTATAGAAGACAAACCAGAAACAGAAAAATGTGGTGGTGCGTTACAGCGGTCAACAAGATGCTTCAACCAACAAAGTCTCTTTGGCCAGCCAACCTAGCATGTGTCACAACAACCCTCAAAACAGCCACACGATCAACTCAAAGTCAACCCCAGAAAAGTCAACGCTATCCAAAAAATTCAACACAGGCAACAACAAGAAAGTTAATGCAACTTGGTCTATGGTCAACCTTTTGACCTCGGTTCTTGTGCCAATATGTACGGCCTTCACCAATTTTCAGCCTATTTGGACCATGCATTGACCAAAGTCAACGCTGGTCAAACTTGCATGGAAATGCTAGTTGCAGTGAATTCGTCCAAACCCTAGCTGCGGTAAATTTGTCCTTCTTCCCACGTGTGAATTGAAACTGCTTCCAAGGAGCTTGTACTAAATCAGAGGAGGAGATGATGTGTGAGGATGAGATGAGTGAAAAAGTCCTCCAACGTTGACTCTATTTATATCAATCATTGAGGTGTGTGACACATCTGTTGGGGGTGTAAAACCTTAATGCTGACTTGCACATATTTGAAATTATTAAAAAAGAAATTCAAAATAAATGTTCTGCTCATCAGATTAAGATCAATTTTAGATCGATCTTACACCTCTCCGAAAGAGGAACCCAATACAAATATTGGTATCTTCATTTGAGCATCACACCATGGAGTTTGGACCTAGTTGTCCAATTTTAACAAGAACCTTTTGAGAAATGTTCCACCAATTTATCATATATTTCTTTTGAGGATTCTAGCTTTGATACATAGGGAATAATAGAGTCTTTTATGGACTCTATAAGAATCCTTCGAGCTTTTACATCTCCGTGCATGTATTTGGTATATGTTGGAATATCTTCTTTTGGAGGTTGTATAGTAAACCCTTCTATGAAACCCATGACTTCATTTTCAATTAGTTTTAGGTCTATCCTTTTCTTCCATGCATTGAGGTTAGATAACCCAACCAATTTGTTGCTTTCTAGATAATAAGTCATTTGGACAGATTTAGATGAAGTCATATATATTTACTTGAGAGGGTGACTTTCTTCTTGCAGCAAACTTCTTGATGATAACGAAGAGGTTAAGGATTTCTTCCAAGATAGAATTCTTCAATCTAGGTGATCTTGAATTCTTGATGGTAGAGAATGTTTGAAGTAGCTAGATGGTCTTCTTTGTAGACTGATTAGACTTTTCAACCCAAACTTAGATCTATGCTTCCTTGAGTGTCTTTGTTGACAAGCAGTGCTTGTGTTCAACACCTTAGGTCCGATACCATGTTGAGAATTCGTAGGGCTATAGATTAGTACAAAAATTCTCTTCATGATAATTGCTTGTGAGCTTGCTTATGTATCTTCTTTAACTTAGTTAATCTTTCATCAAGTCAATTACCAATGTACTTAGTCATATGTAGAAATAGAATTATTTTCTCTTGAACTGACTATCTTGAAATGTAGTTAGGAAGGTAAATCTCTGATTTACCTTCCTCACTTTTTATTACTTTTAGATCAGTGTTGAAATTTGGTTACCGGAGGACAGGGGGTTCCCTAAGGTTTTGATCTCTGGCTTGGGGAAAAGTGTCCAAAAAAATTTATTTTTTCTCCTAAAGTGACTTTATAAAGTTATAAAGTCAAATCTAATTTAAAAGTGACTTTAAGTGATAAAGTTACTAAAGTATAATTTTAAAGTGACTTTAATAAAGTCAATGTGAAATTATAAAGGAAAAATGACTTTGTAAATAAATGACTAAGTGGGTCTTTATTAAAGTGGGGTGAATTAAAAAACAGAAAGTGAGATTTAAATGAGCGTTTAATCTCAGCCCTAGATCTAAAGCTATCTCAGCCATTAGATTTAGGGATTCCCCAAAAGTCACTTAGGGTTAGGTTAAAGGAAAAAAATGAGGGAAAACGTTATTCATTCTTTCATGAGCAGATTGAGAGAAGGAGAAGAAGAGAGCAAAGGAGATTTCTAAGCAGTGAGGAGAAGGAGAAGAGAACCTTGGCATGCATACCGAGGCATCACTTCAACAAATCCGTACAAGGAGAGGCACACAGTTCAAGGCAGTTTTGGGCACGAGTTTCAAGGCAAACCATACAATAGCTTGGGCACGTATTCCAAGGAGGGCGCACAACATTTTGGCACAGATTTTGAGGAGCAATTTGCTGTTGTTTTGGCACAGTTTTCAAGACAGTTTGTACAGTAAGTTGTTGTCCCTGTGCATGGAAACCGAGGTAGAAAACTGTACAACATTTATTGTTGTTTCTCTACACATTTTGAGGAATCTGTACAACAACATTTATTGCTGTTTGCACGATTTTCAAGGAGGTCGTACAATAACATTTAATGATGTAATTTCTGGGCACAAAATTCAAGGAGGCCGTAAAACATTTATTGCTGTTTCTGTTTTGTTGTTTGCACATTTTTTGAGGTGGTGGTTAAGCACGGAAAACGAGATAAGTTGTATTTATTACTTGTTGAAAATTTTCTGAGTATTTATCTCTCACTGTAAAAGCATTTATCAGAAATAAGAAGTTTTTGAACTGGTTTTCCCCAAGAGTTGTAAGGGGTTTTTCCAGGATCAAGTCGACCAAAAATCAGCGTGTCAAAAATCTGTGTGGCTGATTTATTTTTCTGAGTTTTTGTTTCTGCATTTTAACATTATGAAATTTCTAGAATTAGTGTTTTCAGAAAATATTTAGTTTTCCAGCTTGTTGAATGTATGGATATGGAAATGGACATTTAACTATATGGGAGAAATAAGGAGAAACTAAAAATCGGAGTTGGGCATTAAAATTTCTACATGGTATCGGAGCTATTTTGCTGAAAAAGACAGTTTGGGACAGTAAGAAGAAAAATTACAACACGCTGATTTTTCACACAGAAATTACAACAAGTTGATTTTTCACACAGAAATCATTATCTTTACTACAACTGTGTTATTTTCAGTATATTAGGACATCAAACATGTCTTTGGGCTTAAGGGTGGAGGATAGGTTGGATGGGCATAGTAACTACAATGTATGGAAGAAGATAATGCAAAGTATTTTTGAGGAGGTAGAAGTTTGAGATATCATGGTGCATACCGCACAAAACCCTGTTAATGTGCCTACTGACGCTGTTCAGTTGGTAGCCTTTAATAAAATGACTAACAAGGATAAGAGACTGATTCTAGATGGAATCAAAGACCATTGCATTCCTCATGTGAGAGGAAAGAGATATGCTCATGAGATGTGGATAGCATTGACCAATCTCTATTAGAATACCAATGAGAATAATAAAATGGTCCTAAGGGAGAAACTGAAGACCATTAAGATGGGTAAGATTGATAGTGCAGCTGGATATCTCACAAAGATTACTAATGTGAGAGGTGCATTAGTAGCAGTTGGAGAGGTCATTCCACCCACTGATTTGGTGCGGATTGCAGTGAATGGTCTTCCCAGTTCATGGCTGAACTTTGCTGATGGGGTTTGTGCATGTGAGACCCTTCCCTCTTGGGAGAGGTTCTAGGATGATTGCATATAGATAGAAATTAGAAAGAGCCAGCTTGGGGTAGCCAAACCAGTTGAGCAGGATGAGGATGTAGCACTGCTGGCAGGAAGCAAAAAAGGAAAGGGAAAGAAGGAAGCTTCCAAAAGCAGTGGTGGGGGCAAAGGCAAAGGTCAAGGTAAACAAGGAAACACGTAGAAGGACTATTCCAAGGTGAAGTGTTGGAATTGTTAGAAGATGGGATACTATTCAGTTGTGTGTCCGGAGAAAAAGAAGAACGAGAAGAACCAGAGCATGACAGCATCAACAGAGATAGAAGACTTTACAGATAGATTTGACCGAGAGTTTGGGTTCATTGCTTATGAGTCCACTAGTGCAGGATCACCTGCCATGGAGGTTGAGAGGGAGTGTGCATTTCCCTACACTAGCGGAGCATCTTCAGGTATTTGGTATGTTGACAGTGGGGCTTCACGTCATATGACAGGTGTTCGTGAGTACTTCTCAGAGATTTCAAAGAGTGGCACTGATATAGATGTAGTACTCAGAGATGACAACATTGTTAGAGAAGTTGGTGTGGGGACATTGACATTTCACAGGGAACCCAAACCTCCCTTGAAGGTGTCAGATGTTCTATATGTGCCAGGGATGAGGAAGAACATCATATTTGTCTCAGCATTGGAGGACAGAGGATATGAGATATTGTTCAGGAGAGGAAAGGTGCTGATATATCCCAGGGGTGCTCCTGCTGAGTCAGTTAGAGTGATAGGTGTACGCCATGCAAAGGTGTACAAGTTTGCATTTCAACCCCTTTTGGCATTGAGCAGTAGTACCGGCAGCAGAGCTAGCAGTTCAGAGCTGTGTGAGATTTGGCACCGCAGGATGGGGCACATGTATCATGGAGCCTTGAGGACATTGTGGGAGATCGCTACAGGTGTGCCAGATTTCAGTACTGATCACTTTGATACATGCAGAGGATGTGTGATGGGCAAGTTTGCCAAATCCCCTTTTCCTAGCAGTGACAACAGATCGACTGGGATACTTGATTTGATTCATTCCGATGTGAGCAGTCAGATGTCTCATGTTTTCTTGAGTGGATATGAGTATTATGTATTATTCATTGATGATCACTCTAGGAGGACTTGGATTTATTTCTTGAAGACTAAGAGTGAGGTCTTCAAGCGGTTTCAAGAGTTCAGAGCTCTTGTGGAGACTCAAACAGCTCGGAAGATCAAGTCCCTGAGGTCGGACAATGGAGGAGAGTACACCCTTGGTGAGTTTGTTGATTATTGTGCGGAGGCAAGCATTAGGAGGGAATTCACTGTTCCTTACAACACCCAGCAGAACGGGGTTGGGAGAGGAAGAATAGATCCATCGGAGGGGTTGCCAAAGCCATGTTACATGATCAAGGGTTACCATTATTTTTGTGGGCAGAGGCCTGCAACACTGCTATATATTTGGAGAACAAGAGTTCGCATCGTGCCTTGGGGCATGTGACTCCAGAGGAGGCTTTTTCTGGGAAGAAGCCTGATATTGGTCATCTTCGTATCTTTGGGTGTATTGCATACTCCTACGTACCCAAGGAGAAGAGGACCAAATTAGAGCCCACCACAGAGAAAGGTGTCTTTGTGGGCTACTGTGAGACCTCAAAGGCCTTTCGGATTTATATTCTCGCACATAGGAGAGTTGTTGTCAGGCGGGATGTTAAGTTCGAGGAGGACATGGCTTTCAGGAGTCATGGGAGTTAGAGTATCTGGATCAGCCAGACGCTCAGGAACAACTGAGTCAGTCGCAGGGATCATGAGGATCGAGAGGTACAACGACTATGGTGTCAGGTCCATCAGTGAGTAGTGGCTCCTAGAGTCAGAAGGGTGGTGCTTCGAGCAGCATGCAGAGCAGTGCGCAGAGCAGTTCACTAGGGAGTCCACTGATGGACAGTTCACACGTTACTTTAGTGTTTACAGGTTCAGGGTTAGGCAAGAGGACAGCAGATAGACAGTCAGGAGTTCAGGCTCCCGATGATGAGGAGGAGAAGTTTCATTCTCCAGTGGGAAAAGTGTGCCTAGGGAAGAGGAAGCACAAGTGGCTTCATGATACCTTGAGAGAGGCCACATCTGTTGTTGGGCCTAAAAGGCTGGTCAGAGAGAGCAGACCACCTGAGAGGTTTTGTAGCTATATGGAAATGGTTGCCAACATCGTTGACTCTGAGCCTTCTAGCTATGCCGAGGCAGCTAACCAGCAGGTCTGGAGAGAGGTCATGCAGGAGTATTCTTCTATCATGAAGAATGATGTTTGGGAGGTGGTGCCAAGGCCTGAGGACAAATCTGTGGTTACTTCCAGATGGCTTACAAGGTAAAGCATGCTGCAGATGGCAGCATTGAGAAATTCAAAGCAAAGTTTGTGGCTAGAGGGTTCTCCCAGGTAGATGGAGTTGATTATGAGGAGACCTTCGCTCCTGTGGCTCGATATACTTCGATTCGCTCCATCATATCGATAACAGCAGAGATGGGTTAGAAGATCCACCAGATGGATGTGAAGACTGCATTTCTCAATGGCTTCATATAGGAAGAGGTGTACATTGAGCAACCACAGGGCTTTGAGGTGCATGGGAAGGAGTCCCATGTGTGCAGATTGAAGAAGGCCCTTTATGGCCTGAAGCAAGCTCCCAGAGCTTGGTACTCTAGGATAGATACATACTTGCAGGAGATGGGTTTCACAAAGAGTGATGTAGATCCGAACCTTTACTTCATTGTGATAGGTGAGGAGCCTCTCATTCTGGTGCTGTATGTGGATGACTTGGTCATTACAGGTGCAGAGAGACTCATAGAGCACTGCAAGAGAGATCTTGCGTCAGAGTTTGAGATGAAGGACATTGGCTTGATGCATTACTTTTTGGGTTTGGAGGTGTGGCAGGAGGACGAACATTTCTTCCTAGCGCAGGGGAAGTATATTGTGGACATCCTTGGTAGATTCCACATGGAGGATTTTCAACCCATGTCGACACCGATGATCACCAACTGGGAGAAGCTTCATGCTTCAGATTCCGAGTTGGTGGATCCCACTTTGTATAGACAGCTGATTGGTTCCTTGATGTATTTGGTCAACACTAGAGCAAATATTTGTTTTGCAGTCAACATGATGATCCAGTTCATGTGTGAGCCTAGGAGGGTGCACTAGGTTGCTGCAAAACACATTTTGCGGTACTTGCAGGGGACAATGGATTATGGTCTAGATTATAGGTAGGGGGATGGAGTGAGATTGGCAGGTTACACTGATTTTGATTGGGTAGGTTGTGCTTCTAATAAGAAGAGCACTTCAGGGTGTTGTTTTGGGTTGGGTTCGACAATGGTGTCATGGTTCAGTCGAAAGCAACTGTCAGTAGCATTGAGTTCAGCAGAAGCGGAGTACATGGCAGCCAATCTAGCTAGTTGTGAGGCCATCTGGATTTGCAAGATGTTGTTTGGCTTATTTGGTCAGCCGTTGAGACCTTCAGTGATTTACTGTGATAATCAGAGTTGCATTAAACTCACAGAGAATTCAATATTTCATGACAGGTCAAAGCATATCGAGATCAAATATCATTTTATCAAGAACTATGTTCAGCAGAGAGCTGTGAAGCTTGAGTATATTCCCACTGATGAGCAAGTTGCAAATATTCTTACCAAAGCCTTACCATGGGGCAAACATGTCTACTTCAGAGACAAGATGGGTGTGGTGAGGAACACCTTCCTCGGTAAGAGGGAGTGTTGAAATTTGGTTACCGGAGGACAGGTGGTTCCCTAAGGTTTTGATCTTTGGCTTAGGGAAAAGTGTCCAAAAGAATTTAATTTTTCTCCTAAAGTGACTTTATAAAGTTATAAAGTCAAATCTAATTTAAAAGTAACTTTAAGTGATAAAGTTACTAAAGTCTAATTTTAAAGTGACTTTAATAAAGTCAATGTGAAATTAGAAAGAAAAAGTGACTTTGGAAATAAATGACTAAGTGGGTCTTTATTAAAGTGGGGTGAATTAAAAAATAGAAAGTGAGATTTAAATGAGCATTTAATCTCAGCTCTAGATCTAAAGGTATCTTAGCCATTAGATTTAGGGATTCCCCAAAAGTCACTTAGGGTTAGGTTAAAGGAGGAAAAGAAGGGAAACAATCATTCATTCTTTCATGAGTAGATTGAGAGAAGGAGAAGAAGAGAGCAAAGGAGATTTCTGAGCAGTGAGGAGAAGGAGAAGAGAACCTTGGCATGCATACTAAGGCAGCACTTCAACAAATCTGTACAGCAAGGAGAGGCACACAATCCAAGGCAGTTTTGGGCACAAGTTTCAAGGCAAACTGTACAGTAGCTTGGGCACGTATTCCAAGGAGGCCGTACAGCAGTTTGGCACAGATTTCGAGGAGCATTTTGCTGTTTTTTTTGCACAGTTTTCAACACAGTCTCTACAATAGGTCGTTGTCCCTGTTCACGGAAACCGAGGTAGAAAATCGTACAACATTTATTGCTCTTCTCTGCATGCATTTTGCAGAATCTGTACAACAACATTTATTGTTGTTTGCACGCTTTTCAAGGAGGCCATACAACAACATTTAATGCTGTAATTTCTGGGCACGAAATTCAAAGAGGCC
This sequence comes from Pinus albicaulis, assembly GCA_034641835.2. NCBI lineage: Eukaryota > Viridiplantae > Streptophyta > Pinopsida > Pinales > Pinaceae > Pinus > Pinus albicaulis. The sequence goes on from CM076580.1 coordinate 1,564,438,045, forward strand.
GTACAACATTTATCACTGTTTTTTTTTTCTTGTCTTATTTGCACATTTTCCGAGGCAGTGGTTAAGCATGGAAAACGAGATTTGTATTTATTACTTGCGGAAATTTTTCTGAGTATTTCTCTCTCACTGTAAAAGCATTTATCAGAAATAAGAAGTTTCCGAACTGGTTTTCCCCAAGAGTTGTAGGGGGTTTTTCCAGGGTCAAGTTGACCAAAAGTCAGCGTGTCAAAAATATGTGCATGGCTGATTTATTTTTCTGAGTTTTTATTTCTGCATTTCAGCATTGTGAAATTTCCAGAATTAGTGTTTTTAAAAAATATCTATTTTTCTAGCTTGTTGAATGTATGGTTATGGGAATGGGCATTTAACTATATGGGAGAAATAAGGAGAAACTGAAAATCGGGGTTGGGTATTAAAATTTCTACAATCAGCTAATCATTGTCTTAACATTGGAAAATTCCTTTTAAATCTCAAATGTATCTGCCTTATATCCTTCTGCACATATCCACGATCCAGCTCCTGTTCCTTCCATAATTTGTACTCTGTACTTTCCATAATCTGGACTTCTATAACTTCCGTAATCTATACTCCTGTACCTTCAACAATATATACTTCAATCTGCATTGAACTATGTCCTTAGATCTGCACCTTTTAAATGCTATCAAACTCAGATAGATTCGCATATATTCTATACTTAGGTCTGCTCCCTTCATCGCTATTGAATCTCAGACTTGTCCGCAATTATTGTCTCCAAAAGAGCTACAGTATAGGTATATATATAGGATACTAATCAACTTATTAGGCTGAACATTCAGCTGTTACTTTAGGCCGACCTAATAACTTCAACTTTAGCCTGACTTGTAGTTTGTTTCTCTGGCATATTACTTCACATATATTCCAAGATAGTTGAAGGATGTTTCCGCCATTTATGAGATTGTCTTCCAACACCTTTTGGAGGGTTGTTCCATCTGAATTGGATCCTTCATGACTTTGACACTTAGTCCTTTTTATACGTAGAAGACAAGAACCTAATAGACATCAAGAAGAAGTCTATCTACATAAAATATTTGCTCATGAAACCCATGAGACAAAAATAAATTTTTATTACCATTGTCTTCTTCTTTTCATAGTTACATAGTTAGCATGAAGACCGACCTAGTTACATTTCACAACACCACACATAATCGATAAGAAAATGGCTTATGAAATGTGGAAAGCCTTAACTGCCCTATATGAGGGAAGATCTGTCCAAAGGAGAATGCTTCGAGAGAACCAGATGCGGTTATTCATGATGGCCAAGGGAGAGAGATCGAGCCCTTCCTTTTCAGATTACAGGCGATCAGGGATTAGTTGTCTGCCATGGGAGCAAAGGTAGAGGATGATGTGATGTTGAGGACTACACTCAATGTGGTCACAGAGGACTGGGAAAATTTTGTTCAAAGTATCTTGGGTAGAGCGGACCTTCCCAACTGGAACAGTATGTGGGCGATTCTCTATCAAGAAGAACTCCGTCGGTTCACCAAGAGACAATACAACATGGGATCAAGGTGAAGAAGGAAGAGGAAGAAGATGCAGCCTTGGCATCAAAGAGGTGGCAAGGAAGGAAGAAGAGTGATCTATCCAAGATCAAGTGTTTCCAGTGCGACAAACTAGGACATTTCGCCAACAATTGTCCTCAGAAGAAGAAGGACAAGGAAGCTTCTACTTCCAAGGCTGCTGTGGCGGACGATGGTTTTGAAGATGACGTAGCCATGAGTGCTCATGAACCACAATAGTGGGACGACATGGATCTGTAGAGCAACTACATAGTGCTAGCATGATCCTTGAGTAGCTCAGCTCTTGGATCACACCCATGCTACAGGAGCCTTAAGACAGTAGCAAGACAAGTGGAGTAGTTGGTGCAGAGAATCACAAATGAAGAAGAGGCAAAGCTGAAGGATGAAGGGAGTAGCGCAGTGCAGATGCAACAGTAGTGTTGCAGCACAACACAGAGGAGCTGACGTGACTTCAACAACACATTGCAGGCTGGCTTACGCAGAGCAGAGTTGTAGTAGCGCAGTGGCTTGAAGTGAACAATGCAGAGCAGCAATCGATAGAGCTTCAGTGATGAGGAAGTAGCCCAACTGACTTGTTTGTCAACGAATGGGTAGGAATCTTCAGTTGTTTCTCTCAACAACTGAGTTGCAGTGCAATAGTTGGTTACACGATGCAACAGATTGAGAGGGAGCTGCAGTACATATGTGGTAGTGATGGTGGCAGTGTCATGGGCAGCAGTACAAGAGAGCAGCAGCAACGCAATGATGAAGGGCAACAGGTCCAACATCAGCGCATAGACCCACACCAGAGATCAGTGCAGAGCTTCGGGGTGAAGCAGCGTTGTACTAGAGCACATTCCTCGCTAAGAGGGAGTGTTGATTTTTTTGAGTGTTGGGGTAGCATCGGATGTGCTCTAGCTCCCAAAATTTGTGGAGGGACTAGAGTACATAAGATCTCCAAGTCCTAGAAAGGGAAATAATTAATTAATTAATATTTTTAATACTCAATCTTCCTTCAGCATCTTGTTCTAAAGATGCATCCTCATTGGGATTCGCAACGTCGGCCATTGTTTTATAACACTGTGGATAATCTGGAGACTTCAATAAAGGACCTTAAGTCTAACTTAGGAAAATAAAATATTAAAGGTAATTAATTAAAACATGTGATGGAAATGACTCAAATCACATAGATCAAGCTTTCTTTTAATCTAAGCCATCGATTTGAGATTAGATCATGGCCATTGGTTTCCCAACGAGAAAGTATAAAGGAAAGGGTTGGGGTCATTTGGAGAACACACACACATACACGGAGGTAGAGCACTGAGACTAAGCTGAAATTCTTGGGCAGGTTTGCTAAGAATTTTCAGAAGTGTTTCAGCTGTAGCGAGGGGTAGTTTTTGCTAAGGGGATGATCTGATCCCAGTGCCAAGAATCAACAAGAGGCAGAGAGGCAGCATCAGGAGCAGCACAAAGAAGCAAGGGCAGCAGCAACAACTGCGCGACGTAGAGGGCTTCAGCCGCTACGCAGGCCCAGAAAGGGCAGCATTGAGCCAACATGAGGCACCCAGGGTTATGTAGAGGCCATCCAGGGCAACATAGGGATTGCGTCACCTAGTTTGGGGTTACAAAACCCTCTACATGCCAACGCAGAGGCACACAGAGGTTAGCAGGGATGATGCAGGTAGCTTCAGGGGCAACGCTGGGGTTTCTAGAGGCAGAAAGTGGCTGAGTCCTGTAAACCCCGTTTGAGGGTGTGGATCAGTCAAGTTTTCAGTCTCCAAAACAACAAGTATTGTTGTAGATGTATTTTTCTTTGTCGAGTTAACCAGTAAGGTTCCCAGATTTGTTGTATTCAGAAACTACTTAATAATATAAATCCTCCAGCAGCCAGAAGACTGGTTTTCCCGTATTGGGTTTTTCTGGGGACAGTTGTTCAGAAAATCTTGTGTCACTTTGTCTGTGTACATGTATCTTTTGTTTAGATCTGAATCGATGAAGAACCGTTATGTGTTTACTTCGATGTTAATTTGAATTTTCAACATTAATAACTTGATTAAGTAGGATAAGTATAACTAGATCTAACAATATGGTTTCTGCATAAAGTAATATTCAGAAATTTTCATAGTAATTTCCCATGAGTTGAGTTGATCTAGGTGGATATTGGTGGCCACCTGCCTATTCCACTGCGACCCCCACCATTGTTTCTTTTAGTTTCCTTAATTGTAGCACAATTTACTATTTTTGGTATTATTTCGGGCCTTGAATTTCTGAAGCTGTTTTAAGGCCCTAAACAAAGTTTTTTTTTGGAAAATGGGCAAACCTATAGCCTACAACATGAGTTTGCAATAAAAAATTGTATTCCTTGGATAGATCTTTCTAACGAGGTAGCGTATGCGTCAAACGAAGATCGTATGCCAAAGTTACAACCTTGGGAAGTTGATGTACCAATTTAGCCCAATGAGGCCCACAAAATTTTGGCGCTTCATATCCTAGGGTTAGGTTTTTGGATGTTTAAGGTTTTCCATTGTTTCTTAATAATAAGGTTTTCCATTGTTTCCATTGGAGCCTCATTATAACACAGTTCAAAAGGCATGTAGTTGCCACATCTCTTCTCAGAGATAAATTACCAGTGACTGAGGTATTTTATTTCCATTATGTGTGTAAACAATTTTCAGTACTTTGTTATTAATGAATTGAAGTTTTGTTTTCGTTGTATCTATGTGTTTCTATTTATATTTGTATTTCATTTCGTTCCTTCATAAATCTGGATTAGTGGTATTAGAACGATCTGCTCTTTCTTTGTTTTTCTGTGCATGTCTCCAACGAGGTTAGGGTATAAGGAGTTAGAGCTCGAATTGGTTGAACCTTGCAAGATTGGCCTCACCGACCTTGATGACCTCCCATGGCGGAAGAAAATAAGGATGAGGGAGCAGGAGATCCTTTCAAAATATTTCTCGAAGAAGCCCTCAAGCGACAACGGAATGCGATGATTGACAACTTTGCCCAGGTTCTTTGGCGAATGCCCACCAGTGATGCATCTTCATCTAATTGTCACTTCGCAAGCGCCACCCCCTTCAAGGTACAAGTGAACTTTGATATCCCTATATTCAAAGGTAAAATAGATGCAAATGTTGTAGATAAATGGTTGAATCTGCTGGAAGGTTATTTTTCGGTCAATAGTTTCTCCGACAAGGAGAACATTACTTTTTCACTGCTCAAGGCTACTCCCCATGTCAAGAATTGGTGGGAAACTTACTGTGAGAAAAGGGCCGATGAACCTTCTTTGTTTACAACCGCCCCCTCTTGGAACTCTTTCCGAGACACTGTCAAGGAACAATATTACCCCGTGGGGAGCTGAGGACGAGTACATATAGTGGACCTCACTACGGCAACAAAGGGACCAAGACATGCATGAGCTCACAAATGTTTTTCATACTCTGCACACAACGTTGGGTATCAAAGACTCAAAGCGACATCTGGTGCTCAAGTACCGTGGTTTCCTACACAAATACATTCATGAAGACATGAAGTTCATGCTTCCAAGATTGAACAAAAAATTAAAAAAAAGAAGCACGACTTTGGATCTACGAATCAGAAGCAGTGCAAGAGTGCCCCTAAACCGCATAACAAAGGACATAGTTAAGGTGGAGTGACCCAGGACAACCCATTAAATCCAGAAGAAAAGAATGGTACCGCAAAGATAAAGGATACAGGAAAGTGGTGTGAGTTCCACAAGATCCCCACTCAGAACATGAATGAGTGTCGTGCCAAGCAGTGACTGGTGGCCGAGCTCAAAGCTTCAGAGTTTGATGCATGTTCTGATTATGAGCCAGAACCAAACAATGGGATCGATAAGGAGAAGTAGATTATTGACACTGAACCTAGTGCCATTGTTGCCACCACCAAGGTCCAAAAGATTGAGCCCGAATATCTAGAGGAGGGGGAGCATCTCTTCCACTCACAAATGTGGGTGAAGGGTTCACCACTGTAGTTCATTGTCGACAGTGGGAGCTAAAAGAACCTCATTTTAGCAGAGGTCGTCAAGCGGTTGGGCCTATCGACCACACCACACCTGCAACCGTACACCATTGGGTGGCTTCATTAAGGATGAGATCTCCGTGTCAGCCAACAATGTTTCCTTCCCTACAACATCAAGCCCTTCGTGAATGGGTACTATGTGATGTTGCTCCTCTTGAAGTTTGTGATGTATTATTAGGTCAACCATACTTGTGGAAGCGTCATGCTGTGTATGAGTCTAGGCATCACACTATTATTATTACTTTCAGCAATAAGTTATACAGGATACCAGAGGTAGGCTCGCCTACCACCATCTCTTTGATCTCTGCTAAGCAATGCAGTAAGATCATCTCCTAGACTGGGAAATTTGTTTTCTTTTTTATTCGCTCTCAGAGTAAGGGGAAGACTGTGGCCACATCCATGGCCCCCGAGAAAGGTTCCTCCACGTAGCAGAAGCAAGTAGATAAGGTCATGGAAGAATACATGGACTTCTTCTCCTCACCCATAGGGGTGCCCTTACACTATCAAGTCAAGCATTCGATTGATTTGACCCCCAAAGCACCTCTATCCAATGGGTTGATATACTGCTGCTCCATTATGGAAAATGAAGAGATCAAGTGGTAGATCCAGGAGTTGTTGCAAAAATGGCACATCCGACCAAGTTCCTCACCTTGTGGGAGCTTGATTGTACTTGTACAAAAGAAGGATGGGACCTGGAAGCTCTGCATTGATTATCAAGCACTGAACAAAATCACTATTAGGAACAAGTATCTAATCCCACAGATTGATGACCTTGTTGACTAGCTCAAGAGGGCCAAGTATTTAAGCAAGATTGATTTGAAGTCTGGCTATCACCAGGTTCCAATAGAGCCTACAGATGTATGGAAGACCAACTTCAAGTCCAAGGAGGGCCTTTTTGAATGGTTGGTCATGTCGTTCAGGTTGTAAAATGCCCCTGCTAATTTTATGAGGCCGATGGATGACATCTTGCAACTCTTCACCAGCTTGTTTGTGTTTGTCTCTCTAGACAACATTCTTATCTTCAATAAGAGTTGGGAAGATCACTTGCAAAACTTTCAACAGGTCCTTCAAACCCTGCGACAACACAACTATGTTCCAAATTGGAGAAATGTACCTTTGGCATGGCCCAGGTGCAATATCTGGGTCACATCAAAGATGAGTAAGGCGTACATGTGGATTCAACTAAGATCCAAGTCATTAGGGATTGGCCAGCCCCGACGACTCTCACGATTCTTTGCAACTTTTTGGGCCTAGCCAATTTTTATCGGAGGTTCGTGTTGAGATTCTCCCATATCACTTGACCTTTGAGTTAGGCTACTAGGGGTGGAGTAAAAATAAAGTTTTGCTGGTATGAGCCCCAACAGAAGGCGTTCGTTGACCTGAAGCACTTCCTCTGCTCACTTGTACTCACATTGCTAAGCCTACGACAACCAATTGAAATTGAGACAGATGCCTTTGATTATGCTATTGGTGCAGTTCTCACCCAACAAGCGAATCTGGTGGCCTATCACAGTGAGACACTTTCCAATACAATTCAGAAGTACCCCACCTATGATAAAGAAATGTATTCTATCATGCAGGCTTTCCGACAATGGAAACATTAAATTCTGGGGAAGGAAACGGTCATCCACACAAATCACCGACCTCTCCAATTTATATAAAGAAAAGGGAAGTTGCAAAATGACTGCCATCAAAAGTGGTCTACATATCTGCAACAATTCCACTTGAACATTAAGTACAAACATTAACATGATTAACATTGGGTGCCACACAAGTTTCAGGTTGGAAACAAAGTTTGGTTGCATTTGTAGAAATAATTCCTTACTGAAGCCCATCGGAAGCTCAGACTAGTGCGATATGGGCCTAACAACATCACCAAGGCTATGGGAGACAATGCTATTGAGCTCAACATTCCCCATTCCTTGGCCTGCACCCATTGTTCAATGCGGACCACCTTCGGCCATACTTTCCACCATTACTAGACACATCAGACATTGTAGAATAACTCACAACAACCGAGATAAACCCAAACTACATGGAACAAGCAACAAATGATCAGATCATGGAGACGCAAGTTAAGAACAAAAGCTCCAACTACTTTGGGTTGTCAAATATGACCAACTAATGCACCAAGATAAGTGGCTCACGAGGGACCAAGTTTCGCTGAAGTTTCCCTTTCTCGTGGAGGCACTCAACGCAATGGGGACCATTTCTTCCTAAGGGGGGAGGACTGATCTAGGTGGATATTGGTGGCCACCTGCCTATTGCACTTGGACCCCCACCATTGTTTCTTTCAGTTTCCTTAATTGTAGTACAATTTACTATTTTTGGCAGTTTTTTGAGTCGTGAACTTCCAGAGTCGTTTTGAGGCCCTAAACGACGTTTTTTTGGAAAACAAGCAAACCCATAGCTTATGGATGGGATTTTTAGTTGAAAAATATTGTCAGATAGATCTTTCTAACGAGGTAGTGTACGCATCAAACATAGATTGTATGCCAAAGTTACGACCCTAGGAAGTTGATGTACCAATTTAGCCCAGCAGGGCCTACAAAATTTTGGTGCTTCATCTCCTAGGGTTAGGTTTTTGGATGTTTAGGCTTTTCCATTGTTTCTCAATAATTAATAGATCTTAGAGCCTCATTATAATACAGTTCAGAAGACATGTAGCGCCTGAGCTAGTTTATTTCATTTCTACATGTAAACGATTTTCAATACTTTGTTATTAATGAATTGAAGTTTTGTTTTCGATGTATCTTTGTGTTTATGGTTATATTTTTATTTCATTTCGTTCCTTCATAAATCTAGACCATGAGTGCTGATTCGAATAGTGCTTAGATATATTTGTTGGTGCTTCACAAGTGAAGCAAATATATCTCAACCATGTGTATGTTCAACCATAACATTCTTTGCTTAGGAACATATTTGAAACTACAGAAGGAGATGCGAGAGTAAAATCATAAGTGCTTTGAAATGGCAATGCTAAAAGACTTAAAAGTATAATAGTACAAATGCTTCGAAAAGTTAATGAGTTTCTCGATGTATATGTAAACACCTTAGATTGCGGAGAAGACTAGTGAATATAGTCTCAAAACATGTAGATGCTCAACTATAAATGTTGTGCTCAAAAATCACAATGCAGAATGAGATGCAAGTATGTTTGAGAATGTATATGCATGATCTTAAAGCATCCAGTATGTGATTTAGGAATGAAATGTGCAATCATAAATGTAATCCATTTTTTGAATAAGAAAATTTCTATTAGTTAATGCTCTCTATTGAGATATCACAAAAATAGATCATTTAATGTTTGAAAACCCAAGGCACATATATTAACTGCTAATTCAAAGAAGAGAATTTATGTGTAGTTCTTGTTACCTCAAAATCTAGCAGGTCTTGTGAGGGGAGCTCACAAGGCAAGCGCTAGACAAGTGACAACACCATGAGGTATGGTCCACTATCACCATAGCCACTACCTCCTGCTCTTTAGTGGAATTTCACCACAAGGGAGGCTTCCTTGTGTTAGGTCACTTAAGGGATATATCAAGTCTAGGGCTTGGAGGTGACGCAGATAAGCTTAGGAGGGATACTCAACTTAGGAACAAGGCTCAACTAGTCTAAACAAGACAATGTGTACCCTTAAAGGTTAAATTAGGGCATAGAGTGACCTAGGGTTTTAGAAAAGGAAAGTTCAACAAGCTTACCTAGGATCACAAGGCCAAGAAAAGGCTTAAAATAGATGAGTATGATCAATTTCAAGTACAACAAGCCTTCAACAAGCCCAAGTTGAAGCCTAGGGAAAAACTAGGGTTTAGCTAGGGAAAAAAATGCCTAGCACAAATGACATTAGCCCTAGTATGGAAGAATTAACCACGAGAACGAGACAATTTTGAGGCGACGACTTCACAACCATGTGTTGAACCCTTCCATAATGCAACACATCAAATCTAGTTGAAATCTAACCCTAACCGTAACCTAACGACTTTCCTTAAGAGAGTGAAAATTAGATTTAGGATAGAGAGTGAATTTGATGATGATTTATGGTGTGATCAACAATGCGAATACGACTAGTGCTTGACCTTGAATGATGGAGTCTATGGGAGATTTACTTAGGAGAAAATACTAAACCTTAGGATGGAGTAAGGGAATATGAAACCCTAGCTTCAAACCCTAACTATCATTTTATGAGGGAACAAAGTCAATGATGAGATATTAACATGAAGAATCGCTCATGAGATTGTCACAAAAATTCTTAATAGGATAATGCATACAATACCACTGCCAAGATTTCATAGAAAAATTTTCAATAATAATTAGCACATAGAAACCCTCACAATATCCATTCCATGTATTATCCATAAAGATATTCAAATGCAAAGAATACTTACAAGAAATATGTATGGACCAATCCTTTATTGTTCCAAAATTACATCTCCAAAACATAGAATAGTTCCATAAGCAAAAAACTCCACAATAGATCACATCTCCACAAGATAAAATACAAATTTCAGTGAGACCGAATTCTCTACGATGGTTGAATTGATCCACAAGTGACGGTGAAAATGAAATGGAGGTGACCTCTACTTATATGAGGTCTACCTCAAGTAATTTTAACTTAATGAAGCCCATAATAACAAGTTTGACATAAAATGAACTTGTTTTACAAGCCAACCCACTAGCTTAATGACAAATTAGACCAAAATTCCCACACGTGTGAGCCATAACCTCTTAAATGTTGATGTCATGCTTCACTAGGGCTCCAAATGCCATGCCAAGGTGCGCTGAAGTGCCCAAAAGTGTCAAATTGATTAGATCATTCAAAATTTGAGGGAAGGCTCTCAAATCCACCTCAAATCCTCCTCTAGGGTCCCAAGTGTAGCTGGGGTGCCATCATGTGGTCTCCAACTATGAAAATGAGGCCTTCTCTCTCCAACGTTAGGGCTTCTCTAGGAGCAATAAGCCCTCCCTAGTCTCTCAATGTGAGACTGTCCTCACCTAGGATTTGAATCAAGTCTTGCCCATCATGTTGTGTCAAGGTTTCTTGGGGGGAAATTGAGTCGAATGGTGTCATCATGAAGAATCCTTTGTTCCAGGTCAAAGTAGCCAATATCTTGGATTTTGAGGGTGTGCTGCGACATGTTATATCTGCTACTACTGTCAGGAGGCTCACTCTCTCAACACTACATTTTCTAAGCCATATTTATTTCTTAAAATACCTAGGTACTCGTGGAGTGAGTGCCCTCAAGGCTTAGGAGGTTGCGGACCACCTGAAAAAACAACATGAACTCAAGTGTAAACAACCGTCCATCAGAGACGAAGATCATGTATGCATTTAAGTGGAACAAACTTGAATGTTAAGGGAATGCTAATACTTCAAACAAATATCACATTATGATATCTAGACCAAGTCCCGTAAAGGTGTATTTCCTCCCTTGGTAGAGGTGGCTAATGGTCAACCCTATTAGATGCTTCTAGCCCTCAAGGAGAAGTGAGAGTTCCTAGGTCCACCCGTCAATCAATAGGTGTTAGTGTATGATATGTGATAATGAAGGGGAAAGGCTTCATGGCCAAGTTCCTTGGTTAAGGGGACTAGCTGATGTAGTGTCCACATCCCGAGTGGATGAATGTGAAGGAGGGAGTAGTCACAAAGGCACGAGTTACCCTGCTCGGCTTGATTTTTCCACTCTTCTTGTGTGCATTTTACTTCGTTGTATTACCACTTACAATTGAAGGGTTAGAACTTGTTGTTAATGATGTAACCATTTTATTAACTGTTAAGATGAGACAATATATCACTCATTAAGATTGGGACATGCAAGGGTCCCTCTTGATGTAAAGGAGCATCATGTGCTTAGGAAATGGGTGATGGCTAATAAGAAATGTAGAGCTCATCCTAAGCTTTTTCCCATGTACTAATCTTATGTCTTGACCATCTTTTTCATTTTGATTTTCTTCCTTTTCTTTTGTTGTGGCTATGATATGTTTTTTCATTCTTTTAGTTGCATCGACCTCCAGGTCAATTATTTTTTTGACACTACTCTAGGAATGTAAACATGGGGTGCCAAACCCTGAAGAACCAATGAAAGGTGTGTTGATTTTGGGTAGCATTGGATGTTCTCTAAGTCTCAAATTTTGTGGAGAAGCTTAGACACGTATTCTAGATAACCCATAAATCGTTTGAAATTCCACTCGGATTTTATTCTATATCAATAATTAATTATTTTTAAAGGGACCCTAAGTCTAAACTTAGGAAAATAAAATAATTAAAGTGTATTAATATAATATGAGTGAGAATGATCTAGAAGAAACAAATCAAGTCAAAAGTTAATCTTAGCTTTTGATTAGAGATCTAATCTGGGCCATTGAAGTCTCAACGAAAAGACAATAAGATTGGCTTGAAGGGTCATTTGGAAAATACATTAGTGGAGACACGGAGAGGATCTAGAGATCGAATTTTTCTGACAGAGCAAGTGCTCAGATGAAAATCAGATCTAAGTGATTCTTGATTGCAGTGAGGGGCAGTAGTTGCAGTTGGAAGGTTTCCTGAGCCGGAGAATACATAGCAACAGAGACAGAGAAAACCACATCAACAACACGGAGCTAGTGACGTAGTGCCTACGTAGTCACTGCGCAGAGCTAGAGGGAAAGTTGTTTTCCTGCATAGGAGACAACGCAAAGCTAGGGCCAGATTTCAAAGAGATTTTCCGGAGGCCAAAAGGCTTCAGTTTCTAGCGAGTAGTGAGACCAACACAGAGGCAAAGGGCAGCCTCAGTTGTGACACAGAGACTGTGCAGAGTGACGCATTCACTTGCAGAGGCAGTGTAGGGAAGTCCAGTCTCGGTGCAGATCAATGCCCATTTCCCATGGAGAAATGAGGTTTGTCCTACAAGATCTCTTCTGTTAGATTCTATGTATGATTTGATGGTGTGTCAATCATAGATTTGTACTCAAAATATTTACTGCATAATATACAAGCCCTCAGATCTGCTGCATCAATTTACCGCATTGGGTTTTTCCAGGGACATTAGTCCAAAAATAATTGTGTCGAATGGTTGTGTGATTTATGTGTGTTCAAATTTGTTTCCATACTTGTATTTCTTCTGCAGTTTAATTGTGTAGGCTGTAGTAAATGGATTTCGATATTTTCTTGTAGAACATAGTAAATAATTTGTTAAATAAATAACAAATAGAAGATTTTCCATCAATTGCTGCAGCAGGATTCATGAGTTTACGAAATTTTCATGTGGTATCAGAGCTTGTTTAAGTTGAGTGTAGGTGAGACAAAGAACAAATCCAACAGATTCAACGTTGGTGAAGCTGGGATCAAAGAGCTGCGTAAGTAGCAGGTTGATCTCCTAGTGATTGTGTAGTCCAAGCCAGGAGGGCTAGACCAGCAGGAAAATTTCTCTCTGAGTGAGCCAACAGAGAGGTAAGATTGTTCCAGATTGTTGTTTGTTTGAGGCAGAGGGAGCAACGCAGTAGCTCTACATAGTTAAAAAACTAGAGGGATGCAGTTGACTGTGCAGCAGTGATTGCTAGTGCAGAGCGTCAGGAACTATAGCTGAAACACAAATTTGGGGATTTTCTAACCTCTGAGTTTTCTTGCCCAAGAAACTCAGATTATCTGTGCAGTAGCAACAGATTTTGTGGCTTGATCCATCAGGAGTGCATAAAGCCAGCTGCGTAGAGGGTGAGAGGCAATAGATCGGCAACAGTTGGGTGATATGGCCACCATCGGGTTGTGTGACCGGGATCGGTTGGAGGGTGCCTCCAACTATGTAATATGGAAGGCAAGGATCTCCTTCCTTCTAGATGAGCATGACCTCAATCACTTTATTGATAGTGCTCAGGTTGAACCGGTGGATGCAACACCATTACAGGCCTTCAAGAATAATATGGTGTGAAAATTTATGAACCTAAGTTACAGAAACCCTAATGCAATTTTTTGATTTACTTCTCCTACTTGTTTGATTTAATTAACGAGTTATTTTTCTTAATTATTCAGCAAAAACATCAAAGTAAATACTACTGCAGCCTACACATACATACAAATCATTTATTGAAGCATAACACACATATGACAAATGACAATATTTTTTTGGACAATGTCCCCGGAAAAAACCATTGCAAGAAAACCAGTGCAACATCTCTTAGAGGGTTTGTTTATTAAGAAAAATATCTGAATACAATCAAGGGCACCAGTAAGGGTTTTCCCAATAGAGAAATCACAAAAGATGCTCCTGTGTCACCCATATGGGCTCAGTGTTGCCTCTGCGTCATCCTGAAGGGCCTGCGTCAGCCTCTGCGTGAACCTGGCAGGGCTGTGTCCCTCCTGCTGGGTCTTTGCGTTGCTTGGTATGGATCTGCCTCTTTGCATATGTATTCTTGGCCTCAGATTTGGATATCCCTCGACGATCTGCCCCTCACCAGCATTGCAAGCTTATTCGAAAATTCTCAGCAAACCGCGCCCCAGATTTTCGACTTGGCTCAAGTGATACCGCTCTGTGTGTATTCTCCAACTGACCGCAAGCCTTCGTTTAATATTTTTTTCGTTGAACATTCAACGATTGTGATCTAATCTCTAATTGACGGCTAAGATTAGAAAAGGCTTAATCCACGTCACTTAGAACATTCTCACCCACATGTTTAAATTAATTCCCTTTAATTATTTAATTTCCCTAAGTTAGAGTTAGGGTCTCCATTAAAGTAATTAGTTTTTGGAATAAATTAGGGTCTGGGTGGAATTTCTCCAATCAATTTATGGGTCTTGGAGATATCATGTGTTCTAGCCCCTCCACAAAGTTTTGGAGCTAAAGCACATCCGATGCTACCCAAAATCTCAATACTCCCTCTTAGCTGGGAATGTGCCCTATCAACACTTCACTCCGAAAGCGTTACTTTGATATTTGGCATCGGTCCCCTGCGCTGCTGATGCTCAGCCTACTGCCCTTCATCACTGCACTGCTTCTTTCTGTACTATGGCCCATGTCACTATGACTGACACTGCGACATCTGTACTACAACTCCCTCTTAAATGCTGCATCATTCTTCCCATAGCATTTCCACTACTAACTGCTGCACTGCAACTCAGTTGCTGAGAGTTAAGAAATTGAAGGACATCACCCAAAATCTTGACAGACAAGTCTGTCTCGCTGCATATCGATCTGAAACACCCTCTGTTGTTAATCTGCGCTACTGCTGCTCTGCAATGCCTTTATGCTGCTGAAATCCCATTAGCCTCTACACTGCTGCTTCTATGCTGCTGCTGCCTCTGCTCTATGCTGCTTCAGTCTTCAGTGTCCTAGCACTGCCAATGTGCCTTCATAATCCTCTGCACCAACTAACTCCAATCATCCTGCCACTGTCATTAAGGGCTGCCGTAGCTCGTATGTGATCCAAGAGTTTGGTCACCTCAAGGATCCTGCCCCCCATCTGCAATTCAAGAGATCTACAGATCATTTTCGCCCCACCTCTTCTCTCAAGGTACATGAGCACTCATGTAGACATCATCATCACTGCCACTAATCCCCTTCGGCAGTCTTAGCCTTGGAATCTAAATCTTCCTTGCCGTTTTTCTTCTGAGGACAAGTATTGGCGAAGTGTCTCAATTTGCCACATCTAAAGCACCAGACCTTTGAGAGGTCCTTCTTCTTCTTCCCTTGTTGTTGCCTTTGTCCCTTTGATGCAAGAGCTGCATCTTCCTCCTCCTCTTTCTTTATCTTGGCTCCTCCGCTGCTGCTGCCCGTCTTGGTTATTCTCTTGATTTCTTCCTCACGAAGGATTGCCCACATGTCCTCCCAGTTTGGAAGTTGTGCTCTTCCAAAAATGCTTTGGACAAATGTATCCCAATCATCGGTGACTGCATTCAGGGAAGTCCTCACCAAGAGACTGTCATCAGGAGTTGCCCCCATTGCGACTAGCTAATCTCGAATAACCTTTAATCTAAAGAGGAAAGAATTGATCTCCTGTCCCTTGTGCATCACAAACAATCACATATGATTCTCCAGAAGCATCTTCTTGTGGATTGAGCTACCTTGATACAACGTTTCTAGTGTCTGCCACATTTCATTTGTTGTTTTCTTCTCGGAAATATGTGGGACCACGTGATCCTTCGCCCCATCCATGATCAAGCGCTTAGCTCACTCCTCATTTTCCTCATACTTATTTAGAGGATGAGAATCGACCGGAACTACCACAACCCTCTCGACATGATCTCTGATACGATACTCATCAAGGACTGACAAGATCCTGGCTTTCCAGATGACAAAGTTAGACACACCATCCAACCTGTCCTGATCTCTCAATCCATGTGAGGCCATCTCTGCTAAAAATTGTCGAAGTGAAAAACTCTTCTCCCTTCTACTGCTGCTACTCTCAGCAAGAGACTGGATCTGGGTTTCTTGGTGATAGAAACCCTCTAGAGTTTAAGCTCCCTCTGACTAGTGATTTCCCTGTCGGAAATCCTCCACCAACTTTATCGAATCAACCCTCTACGATATCTTGAGGAATTGTTCCCCCTTACTTTGTCAACCCTGCTAGACACTGTTCTGCATTGGCAAAAACAATGCCCCACCAACAACTTCGAAGATCAAAAAATTTCACTTCCAACCACGACAACCAGCACAACATCACTCCCTCCTGGGCTGCATCACCCTCTTGGGTCTGTGTTAGACTCTACGTCACCTCTGTGTGAGCTTGACAGGCTCCGTGTCACCCTTTTGGGCCCGCGTTAGCTCTGTGTGAGCATACAAGTTCTATGTCACCCTTGTTGGGTCTGCATTGTCCCTCTGGTGCTACACTGCCTTTTTCTGGATCTGTGAGCTTCAGCGTCCCTCCTGCAGAAAAAAATGTTCGGCTCTTTGCTAATGGCTTCAACTTGATTTGCAATAGCTCTGATACCATGTGAAAATTTCTGAAAGTTACAGAAACCCTACTGCAATTTTCTTATTTACTTCTCCTACTTGTTCGATTTAATTAACAAGTTATTTTTTTGAATTAGTTAGCAAAAATATCAAAATAAATACGACTGCAGCCTACACATACATACAAATCATTTATTGAAGCATAACACAAATATGACAAAGGACACAATATTTTTTAGACAATGTCCTCGGAAAAACCCAATGCGGGAAAACCGATGCAACAAATCTTAGAGGGTTTTTTTTATTAAGCATAATATCTAAATACAATCAAGGGCACTATTAGTGGTTTTCCCAACATAGAAATCACAACATATGTACCTCTATCACTTGGAGACAAAAAAAATGGCTGATTCAGCTGAGGCTTCACACCTTCTGGAAATGCTGAATACGAGCCCTTTCTGGCCCACTAGAAACCCCATTGTTGCCTCTCCTAGCACTGCGTCAGCTCTTCGCAGCTGATAGAGTCTATGAGCAGCACAGGCTGTTCCCGTGTCACCCCTCTAGGCTCAATGCTTCCTTTGCATTACCCTGAAGGCCTTGTGCCAGCGTCTGCGATGCCTCTGCGTGAGCCTGGCTAGGCTCTGTCCCTCCTGCTGGGTCTCTGCGCTGCCTGATATGGATCTACCTCTATACCTATGTATTCTTGGCCTCAAAACTGAATATCCCTCATCGATCTGCCCCTCACCAGTGCTGCAAGCTTATTAAAAAATTCTCAACAAACCATGCCCCAGA
Organism: Pinus albicaulis; assembly: GCA_034641835.2. Taxonomy (NCBI): domain Eukaryota; kingdom Viridiplantae; phylum Streptophyta; class Pinopsida; order Pinales; family Pinaceae; genus Pinus; species Pinus albicaulis. The sequence goes on from CM076580.1 coordinate 1,564,455,269, forward strand.
ATTTCGACTTAGCTCAAGTGCTACCGCTCTGTGTGTATTCTCCAACTGACCCCAAGACTTCCTTTAATAATTTTATTTGTTTAACATTCAACGGCCATGATATAATCTCTAATCGAAAACTAAGATTAAAAAAGACTTGATCCAAATCACTTAGAACATTCTCACCCACATGTTTAAATTAATTCCCTTTAATTATTTAATTTCCCTAAGTTAGACTTAGGGTCTCCATTAAAATATTTAATTTTTAGAATAACTTAGGCTTTGGGTGGAGTTTCTCCAAACGATTTCTGGGTCTTGGAGATCTCATGTGTTCTAGCCGCTCCGCAAAGTTTCGGAGCCAGAGCATATCCTATGCTACCCAAAATCTCAACATATGGATAAAGCCAAATAGTTAATCTTCGATAGAGGGATCATATCGTTTCACACATCTCAAGAAAAGGGACAACCAAGGAGATGTGGGATGGGCTGGAGAGTCAAGACGCTGTATTAGGGGTCTTTCGAGCAACGGAGTATGTTTTTGGAGGAGAAAATTCAGACCATCGGGATGCAGAAGGGAGAGCGTATTGATCCCTTCCTGTCTAGAATTCAGGAAAATTGAGATCAATTGGTAGCCGTAGGAGCACCTCCTAAGGCCACAGAGATGGTCATATTTGCCCTCAACTCAGTGTCCGAGGATTACCAAGTTTTTGTCCAGAGTATCCTGGACAGAGAAAACTTGCCGAACTGCGAGTCAATGTGTGCAGCTCTTCAGCAAGAAGAGATACATAGAGACTTACTTAAGTGTCAACTTGAGGGTGGCAGTAGTAGCAGTTCAAAGGTCAAGAAGGAGGAGGAAGATAATGCGCCCCTTGCATAAAATGGGTAGCAAGAATGACGCAGGAGGAAGAAGGATCTTTCAAAGATCAAATTCTTTCAGGGTGTTGAGATGGGACATTACACCACGCATTGTCCTCTTAGGAAGAAGGACAAAGATGAGAAGCACGATCCTCAGGCTAGAGTAGCAGAGATAGAGGAGGAGTTTTCTATGATAGCTCATATACCTCCAGGAGGGAGGTGGGCCTATTTGGAGTTGTAGACCCATAGATCTACAATATGGGCATGATCCTTGAGGAGTCCACCTCTCGGATCATCACCTTGCTATAGGAGCCCAAAACAGAAGTAGTAGGATGGACGGGTGCCAGTTGGTGCAGAGGAGTGTTGAAGTGACAAGTGCAGTAGTTAGCAGCGCTAGAGTTTGAGCAGCATAGAGCGACGTAGTGCAAAGAAGCAACAACACAACAACCTCAGAAGGATAGCGCAAAGGCGAGTAGCAGTAAGATCTACATCACCGAGATGCAGTATACTTGTTCGATTTGGGATGTTTTTCAGTTGCAGTAAGAAACTGTGATGCATTGTAGTAACCGTTGGAAATGGCAGAGTCAGTAACAACACAAATGCATAATTCAGAGGGAGTTGCTATACGGATGCAATGTTGATAGTGATAGTGTCAAGCAGAAGTACATATGCAGAATTTGCATAGAGATGATGGGCATCAATGTGAGACATCAACAGTGTAGAGGGAGATGCTTCAGAGTCAGAGTAGTATGCAACAAGGCATATTGTTAGAGCATATTCCTTGCTAAGGGGGACTGTTGATTTGGGATAGCATTGGATGTGCTCTAAGTCTCAATTTTTTTGGAGAGGCTTAAACACATGTATTCCAGATAACCCAAAAATCGTTTGGTGAAATTCCACTCGGATTGTATTCTATAGAAATAATTAATTATTTTTAAAGGGACTCTAAGTCTAAATTTAGGAAAATAAAATAATTAAAGTGTATTAATAGAATATGAGTGAGAATGATCTAGAAGAAACAAATCAAGTCAAAATTTAATCTTAGCCATTGATTAGAGATCTATTCTGGGCTATTGAAGTCTCAATGAGAAGACTATAATATTGGCTTGAAGGGTCATTTGGAAAATACATTAATGGAGACACGGAGAGGATCTAGAGATCAATTTATTTATTTATTTTATTTTATTTTATTTATTTATTTTTATTTTTATTTTATTTATTTATTTTTATTTTATTTTATTTATTTATTTATTTATTTATTTTTTTATCTAATGGAGAAAGTGCTCGGACGAAAATTAGATTTAAGTGATTCTTGATTGCAATGAGAGGAAGTAGTTCTAGTTGGAAGGTTTCCTGAGCCGGAGAGTACATAGCAGCAGAGACAGAGAGAGCCACAACAACAACACAGAGTCAGTGACACAATGCCTATGCAGTCACTGCACAGAGATAAAGGGAAAGTCGTTTTCCTGCTGAGGAGACAACGCAAAGCCAATGCCAGATCCCGGAGAGATTTTCCGGAGGCCAGAAGGCTTCAGTTTCTAGCCAATAGTGAGACTAATGCAGAGGCAGAGGGCAACCTCAGTTGTGACACAAGAATGTGTAGAGTGACGTAGTCACTGTGTAGAGGCAATGCAGGGCAGTCTAGTCTTGGTGCAGATTAGTGTCGGTTTCCTGTGGAGGAGTGAGGTGTGTCTCACAATATCTCTTCTATCGGTTTCTCTGTATGTTTTGACAGTGTGTCAATCATAGATTTGTAATGAAAATATTTCTACATAATATACAAACCCTCAAATCTGCTGCACCGATTTTCCTGCATTGGGTTTTTTCGGGGACATCAGTCCAAAAATAATTTTGTCGAATGGTTGTGTGATCTATGTGTGTTTAGATTTGTTTCCTCACTTGTATTTCTTCCGCAGTTTAATTGTGTAGGCTGTAGTGAATGGATTTCGATATTTGCTTGTAGAACATAGTAAATAATTTCTTAAGTAAATAACAAATAGAAGACTTTCCATCATTGCTGCAGTAGGATTCCTAAGTTTACAGAATTTTCACAAGGTGGACCTAAAGAATGGATGTGATACAAGGCTTGTAATGAGTAATGGAAAGTGACAATTATGGTATAGGGGATAATGAACCCACTATCTCAATCATTGCTTTGCCAATAGTGCCCCTCCTATAACCCTAAGGCCTCAAGGGAGGTCCCACTAAACTAGAGCTAAAGATTAACCCCTCTTGTAAGGTGGGAGAACAAAATTACAATCAAGATATGTCAATCTTTCATGTCACCTTGTTATCCATACTAAATAGCCAAAATATTCAAGTATAAGCACTTGATTGCAAAATGATCAAAGTAACTTTTCAATAGCAGCCCACCTTCATCCAAGTGTAAATGTTGGATGGTGAGAGGCACATGGTTGATAAAAATGGTAGAGGAACATGACATATCCTCATTAAATGGTTGTTGGTAGGGGCCATTGGATGGTTGATTGTTAGATTGGTTGTAAAATGTAGGAGAAAAGTTGTGCTATGGGGTTACCCATTTTGGTGGGTAAGAGTGCCAAAATTTATTTATCATGAAAAAATTCCTCATAAAAGATGCTCGCTTAATATTGTGTTGGAGTGAAGAAAACTTTATGCGGAATGTTCACGTACTTACGATGCTTGAGAATCACATAGCGCATAGGGTAGTGTGTTCATACCATTCACAACATAAAAGCCTTGTGTTGTTTAAATGTGCAATTAGGATCCATAGTATAATCTTTAATGGTGTGTTTGAGTCATACTAATAACGTTCTCACTCCTCATCATTCAATGTAATCATAACTATGATCCATATTATTTTAGCAAAGGTTAAATTTAAATGTTGAAGACTTTAACCAAATTAGTTCTCATGAAAAATGTCCCAAAAGTAAGCAAATAAGCACTCTGAAAGATACATCTATTGTCGTCAACATATTTATGAAATTATTAGAAAATTTAAGGAATGTACCAACAACAACTTTTAGTTTGAAATTTAGACTGAGAAAATGTGCCATTATGTCATTTCGTATGTGTTGAAGATTGCAACAAGAAACAGTGAAGGAGGCATCCTAAAACATCATTCCTGATCCTAGTTGGAAAGTGATCACCTAAACTAGGTGGGGCCCACACATGTGATTTTTGTCGCAAAGTCTATTTTTAGACATATGGATCATATTCTATGAGTTGCGGGATGCTATTTGTGGATGGTTGGTCAAGTTGGAAAAATAGATGGACTTCTATTTTTAGACATATTGGGCATAATCTATTTTTAGATTGCCAGTCTAAAAATAGATATGTCAAATATTATTAGCTCTTAATAATATTTGGGCTCTAAACATTATCTTATTCTCTTGGAGCACTTCAGTTAAGTGCACAGATGTGGCACAGGAGCTGACAGAAGGAATTGCGTATTCCTGAGGGTTATGTGGAGCTATTGCATGGATACTTCAGTTAGAACTCATGTGAGAGAGTTTGGTGGAGTTGATTGAGGAAGTTGATGGAGTTGTGTTCAGTTTAACTAATCTAAACATAGTTGATCTATTTGTATCTAGTATAACTGATTGATACACTAGTGAGAGTGGTGTGAATTAATTAGTTAATTAATTCACTAAATAATAACTCATTAATCAACTGAAGAATACATCAGTTAACTACAGTGCATGGCAGTTTCAGTGGAGACCAGTGGAGAGATAGGTGAAAGGGCAAGACAGACTATCTGTTGTGACTATAGTGATGCATGAATTGCATCTACATATACATTGGAGTTGCCAATGATAATAACGCAGTGAATGAGAGTGGGATTACATTGAATTGGTCTTTGTAATCAGCTTGGATTGCGCAGTGGAGGCAGGCTAGCAGGTGGCAAAGATCGGTGCATGGATTTGCAATTGGGCCTGATTAGTGTATGAGATTGTCATATGATCTCCATGTTACATAATATATAGTTGGGATTTTTAGCTTCAGGCTTTCCCGTTAAACAACTATGTTATGTGTGTTTTATTGCTTCATGTGTTTTGCAATTGTTGATTAAATTCCACAAGAATTATAGTGGAAGGATTCTATATTTTGCAAGAAGATAAATATTGTGAGATTAGGAGAGTCCGGACATATACATGCATATTGGATATAATTTCTACAGTATGAATTTTGGGTGTGTGATCCATTGAATATGTCCTCTAAAACAAGCATAAAACCCTCGTGAAAAACTTTGATCAATATCTTCCTATGAACTGTGCATTAACAAGCATAAATTATAGTTAAAAAGCCAATTGTTAAACCTATTACTGGTTGTTTTTGGGTTTATGGTATTGATTTTTTATTTAATCATTAGAGGAACACAAAAACATTGGAAACAATGCCTCAATATTGAGATTAACCCAATAAACAAAGGTTTGTTTAACCATATAAATTTCAGATTTTACCCTTTGTCTTTAAAGAAAGATTTGGAACTCCAACGAGTGATTCAAATAATTATGTGAGCATTAGTGCCTAGGTTTAAATGATTATAAAAATAAAATAAAACCCCAAAGGCATTATCAAGTTGGTTGAACTATTTCAAAGAATCAATGGATGCCAATCGACCTTAAAAGTTGTACATAAAGTGTTCAAAATTTAATCAAAACTTAACCCCTACTTCACAATTGTGATCTAGTAATGAAAGTGATCTTAAGATAAACCCTAGATCACTTAAATTTTATGAGAAAATAAAATAATTAAAAGTGGTCAAATAAACCAAGGGTGAGAGATGCCCTTACTATTGGGCTATGGAAACTTGAAGTTACACAACAATATCTCCTTTACCTAATGTGCTGAAGTTTTGCAATATTCCTAGAACTATTGAAGGAGCATCAAACAAAAACAATGGAGCTTCACACTTCAAGGGTAAACAAAAACGATGGAGCTTTATACTTCAAGGGTTGTTGGGGTGTTAGCTTAAATAAGAAAACTATACCCTAGGTACCATAAGGGAATTCAAATTAAATTTATTAACAAAGAAACACATTAATTATGCATTCCTCTTTAATACTTGTAGTAGAAAATATTTGAAACCTCGACAAGTGGGTGAGTCAAATAGTTATGTGAATGATGAAAAACAAGAAATAAGTGTAGGAAGAGACTAGACTCCAACGTATCTATCGACACCATTGAATTTAAAAGGGTTTGGTCTCTTTCTCTTCATCTTTGTAAATTTTTTCTTCATGTCCATGATGAGGGGTGAAGGGTTCACCTAAAACGCCAGACATTTCAACAACAATTAACACAATTTCTCCATAAAAGTTCTCTCATTATGAATTACAATTGTGGAAATATTCATTCTAAAACTCTATCCCTCTATGGGGAGAATTCTCTTTGAGACTCATAATTTTGAGAAGCTACGTGCCAAATTAAAAAAGAAAGTAACAAACTTTACATTCTTGAAAAGGTGTCGGGACGCCTCTCTTCTCCCTCGTTTCACTCAATTCCCTCAATGTAGGTGGAGACAAGACTCCAATGTCTTTCCCGACACCATTTCATTTAAAAGGGTTTGGTCTCTTTATCTTCATATTTGTTTTTTGCTTCATGTCCCTGATGATGGGTGAAGGGTTCACCCGAAACATTAGTCTTTTAAAAAAAAATTAACATAGTTTCTCTAAAAAAGTTCTCTCATTATGAATTACAACTGTGGAAATTTGCATTCTAAAAAAAAAAAAGAACCCCAAAGGAATTATAAAGTTTGTTGTCCTGTTTTAGATAATCATTAGATACCAATTGACCTTCAAAATTGTAATCAAGTGTTGAAATTTTAAGAAAAGTTATATCCTACTTCACTATTGTGATATAGTAATGAAAGTGATGTTAAGATTAAACCCTGAATCACTAGAATTTTAGGAGAAAAGAAAATTAATTGAAAATGGTTAAAGAAATAAAAAGTGAGAGATGTCCTTACCATGGGGCTATGGAGTCTTGAAGTTACTTAGTAATATCTCATTTACCTAATGTGTTGAATTCCTTCAATATTCCTAAAACTATTGAAGAATAATCAAGATCAAACAATGGAAATTCACACTTCAAAAAGTGCGCTGTGGGGAGGGGGTAGGGTGTGATGTGTTAAAACACTATATCCTAAGTATCACAAGAAAATTAAAATTATATTTATTAGCAAAGAAACGAAGAAATGGTGCATTCCTCTATAATACCTTGAAACATAATATAGATACGTGAAAAGAAACATGATAAAAACCTAAACCATACCTTTCTTACTTTGAACCTTCTTGGTGATGGCCTCTTTCCTCTTTGAAAGTCACTATATTATATTTTCATGAAACTTAAAATATTTCTAAATACATTACCAAGGCACGTTCACAAAGCCAAGAAGAGTTCTCCACTTTATTTCCAACAATGAACACAGTAAATGAGGGTGGCAAGAAGAGTTTTCCACTTTATTTCCAAAGTAAATGAGGGTAGAGTTTGAGATAATGAAAATCAACCAAAATTTGATTATCAAACATCATGTTTGAATGAACAAAGTAAATGAGGGTAGAGTTTGAGATAACGAACATCAACCAATATTTGATTATCAAACATGATGTTTTATATGCAAAGTGGTTTTGCGCCATGTTCATTTGCAAAATATAAAATCCATTCTATTTTATATTTAATATTAAAAGATAAATATTTGTAATTTTTTCATCTAAAAGATTATTACTCTATAATTTATTTTTTATAAATATAAGAATATTATTTTATAGTTTATTGTTCAAATTTACTTTATTGGTAAGATCTTTAATATAAATAGGCTATGAAAAAGCTAAAAAATATTTGCACATTTGATGGTTCCATTATAATCACAATAGATGTGTGGCGCACCATCTACAACCGTTAGTACATGAATGTAATGTAATATTATATTATGAATATGTAAAAACAATAAATGTAAATATTAAAGACGTGGGTGAATGATTTGTGAATTGCTAGTTTTTTGTACGCATAATTTAGTGCTTCTTTGGTTATGAGGGTTAGCATTTTTCCTACTTTAGTTGGTTATTAAGTTTCTTGTTTAAGGAATTTCTGAAGTGAAGATTTATGGGAGGAGATTTACTATGGGGCAAAGTGAAGCGTACTCATTGATTTATGAGTAGTGGTTATTCATTTATTGACTTGAACTAATCATTATACTATTATCATCTATCTCGATGTAGAAATATTGGCTTGTAGAGCCCATTTCAGTGGGATGGAGGTCTATTTGAAACATTTGGGGCCCAAAAATTTTTGGAGCCATTTTGAGGCATTGAATGAAATGTTTTGGGGTCAAAACTTTGCAAGCATAGATTAGACCCCCACAATGTTATTTTACACTTCAAGACCTTTCCAAGAATGCAAAAATCACCTCAATTAATGGAGCTTATATGCAAAATGTCTCCCACAAGTTGACCTACCTTGTTGACCACCATGGTACAAGTGGATTCCGCACCAACCCCCCCATTACTCACAAATATGTGTCTAGCCATGTGTGGAATTTAAAGCATATTATAGAAGGTACAAAACCTTATCAAAATTGAAGGTTTAGGAAGTCAAAACCCTAACCCTAAATGACTATCATGGTATGTTAAATAGCAGGTCACTAGGAGGATAAAGGGTTCCATTCTTTTGCATTGTACTTGCTCCATAGTTGACAAAAGTATTTGAGAACTGTTTTTAGAGCATAACAAAGGAGGAGTATTTTGTAGCAGTTGCTCAGGACATAGTGTCAAAGGTAACTCCATAGGAATACCCATTCCTTTGTACGTTCATTTTAATAACTAAAGAAAAGAGAGAAGAGGATAAGTCTCAACTCCTAGCTGTGTTTTCTCCTACAATTGGTTTCCTAGTGTAATTTTTTTGTGGATGGTGTTTTTATGTGAATTTTATTCCATTTCTTATTTCAATTATTTCATAAATTTGAAAAAAGCTAGTAAATAATCAATTTGGAACCTAATTAAGTAAATCTAAAAAATCTTTGATTTAAGAATATTATAAAATATGTTGTGACAAACTATTCTAGCAGAATATCCATGGTAGTTTTTAGGTCATATTACTAGTAGATCAATTTTATTTGGAATATTTGTGGGAGATTGCAAGATCCAGGAATTGGCTATAGGAAAAAATCACAAAACCTAGGGCATGCCAAATGATTCTGTTCAAAAAAATGCTAGGGATCCATTGGAAGAGATATTTCTGAAGCTAGAAGAGCAAGTCGTTGACATCCCTTGCAATATGGCCCTCATGATGGCTCTAGTAAGCAAGCTTAGATAATTTGGGGAGATTGTTGAATCTAAATTTAAATATCCTATCAAAAAGGAAATCAGGAGAAAATGAAGAACCAAAAAAGGAGTCGAGGAAAAATCATAGGAAAGAGAAGTTGGGTTCTAGCCATTGAGAAATTGGGAGGCTTTGCTTATTAGATTAGATTTCTCTTTCTTTGATAATTGCTTGTGAAATTTTTTGGATTTTTATTAATTTAATTATGTTCTTATTCATTAAAAAATTATCAAATGTATAAAACGTGAATATCACAGAAACGTAAGGAACACAAGATATGGGCTCCAAGCAAGGGAAAATCCTCTCCAAGGGGAAAACCTAGAAAAATCCTCTTCTTATAGAATCATATCAAAGTTAGATGTCCAAGACCCATGACCATAGACTGACCTCAACCCTCTAGATGAAAAGGCAAACCCTTCCACACAACAAATTCATCAACAACAAGAGACCAAAAACAAATCTTCAAGAATAGATGTGATAAGGAAAAAATTCCACACATTTGACTTCAAGAAAAATCCTTCTTCCAATTCAAACTTCGACCTTCCTTCCTTCTGCAAAATTTAAAATAAGATAGAGTGGATTGTGTGTCCAACATGAGCTCACTTTCCTTCTATTTATACTTTTCTTCATGGGTTCTAATAGGCATGTCCTTTGGGGCAGGGCTGACTTGATAGGTAGGCCAACTGTCAATCTCGAGGCTTTTTGAACCAAATTACAATTATAATTTTTTTTTTCCTTTTTCTTTACAATAGGTCCAAATAGGACTTTGACTCTTTGAATCAATAAATCCTAGAAGCATAAAGAACATGCTTATCTAAAATAATAATTTGAATTGGGCATGAAACCCATGCTTGAAAATGAATTTCTTTTTCTTTCCTTTTATTTAAAATATATAATTACACAAGTACAATGAAAATTATGAAGACCGAACCTAGTTACAATTTTCAACACTCCCTCTTATCTAGGGATGTAATCATAGTTTTGCAATAAGGAACAAGGATACTCAAATTGAAATGTGCTTATAAGAAGAGTCAGATTGATAAGCCATCTTCAACATTGTTGTACCTTAAGAGACAATCCCTTGGCTGTAGTAAGGAATCAGTGCTTAAGACATTTATATATGTATGTCACAGAATTTTAATGTTAAATGGTATTTTCTTATTCACCTTCAGATATGTTTTTATTAAACCCTCAAGAATCAAATGCAAGAAATTCTTCACAATGCCATTATCTGTTGATATTAAATGGAATGATGAGAAGAATATGAAGGAAGGAAGCCCAAACTGATATGCTAATAACAATATCTATCACTTTAAACTTCAGAAGAATTTTAAGGCAAAAGATTAGTTAAAATGAAGGAGCGTCCATTAAGGATTTTAGCTCTTGTTCACATATGTAAAAAGAGACCTGTAGCTTCATTACTTCATTTTATTCAAGGACAAAAAATACAGAATGTAAACTAAAAAAATATCAATATCAACAAATGCCAGAAACTTGCTCTTCATTCATTAATCATTTGAAAACTGAGTACAAAATTTGTAGTCTGAAGGTCCAAAAATCGAAACCTTTTTCTTTCTTGTCTATCACTTTAAATACAATGGAAAATGGTTTGTAACTGCTGAAACTACTCCTAACTACTTCAACTACTTAGGACTTCATAAACTACCTATTACATGTCATCACAATGTGTTAAAATTGGACAACTAGGTCCAAACTCCATGTTGTGATGCTCAGATGAAGACACCAATATTTTTATTGGGTTCCTCTTTCGAAGAGGTGCAAGATCGATCTAAAGATCATCTTGATCCGATGAGCAGAACATTTATTTTGAATACTTTCAAAAATATGTGCAGGTCGGCCTTAAGGTTTTACACCCCCAGCAAATGTGTCACACACCCTCAGTGATTGATATAAGTAGAGTCAACGTTGGAGGACATTTCAATCATCTCATCACACACAACCTCATGATCTAGAAATGGATGCCATAAATATGGATGCCATAAATATGGATGACGCTGGAAATGGATGCCGTAAATATGGATGATGCTGTAAATCTGGATGTCGTAAATATGGATGATGCCGTAAATCTGGATGATGTCGGAAATGGATGCTTTAAATATGGATGATGCCGTAAATCTGGATGATGCCAGAAATCTGGATGTGGGATTATTTTGTTGAATTATGTTGATTTTTGATGAGCTGTCTTTAAGGGCTGTGTGTGTGACACTTCTGGTTGGCTGACCGTATTGAGACTTTTCTGGTTGAAGCATCCTGTTGACTGCCGTAACGCACCAACACACTTATATTTTTCTGGCTTGTCTTCTATCGATCTACTGGTATGTTCTATCAACACTTTACTTTCTTGTTTATGTGATTGTTGACTGATATTGGGGATAAAAGTAAAGTTGCATCAAGCATAGAACATCTTCAAAAAATTTACATGGTATCAGAGCTGAGGTGAAGACAAAGCCCTAGTTTGTAGCAATCACAGAAGAAGAGGATGGGTTCCTCAAACTACAATGGCTTTAAGGCTGATGAAAAATTGATTGGGAAGGATGACTTCCATGCTTGGAAGATGACATTGGATCTTAATTTGGAAGACCAAGATGTCATGGACTATGTGTAGGGTAAACTCCAAGAGCCTCCATCCACTACAACTGTTGCTGCCAAATCAAAGTACAAGAAGGGGGAAATCAAAGCAAAGCTGATGATTAGGGACTCAATTCATAAGAGTCTGGTTGCCTACATCTCTGAGCTAGGTCACTATGCTAGAGAATGCCCTTTTCAAAAGGTCAAGAAATTCCAGGTACGAGGAATCAAATATTTTTGATGATAAAAGAAATGAATTCATTCTTGTATCGACCCTCTTTGCTGCATATCCACTCGACACTATGGATGTCTAGTTGATATATAGTGGTTCCTCAAGGCACATCATTGGGTTCAAGGAAGCACTTACTGATATGGTTAAGAAGGAAACTAATCTACAAATTATCCTTGGAGATAATGCCACATATCCCATGAAAGGGACAGGGACTGTGACCCTCCATTTGTCTCAAGGTCAAGTCCTTCGCCTGCAAGATGTACTATATGTACCTAATTTGAAGAAGAATCTTATGTCTGTTTCGGCCATGGAAGACAAAGGTTTCAATGTGGCATTCATTGATGGAAGGTGCGCATGTGGAAGAAGAGTTTCAAGGAAGCTATCACAGTTGGGTTTAGAGTTGGTACACTCTACCAGGTTGGAGGAAGTCCACTGGGAGAAATGACATGTGATACTATCTGATAGACTAAAATATGGCACTAGAGGTTTGAACAACTTCACTACAAGGCCCTTCCCGAAGCAAAGAAGGTGGTGACGTGGATGCCTGAGTTCTCAAATAATCATGAAGGTGTATGTTAGGGTTGTGTCGAAGGAAAGCATACAAGGGGACCTTTCCCCTCAAGTGTCACAAAGACATATGATGTCTTGTAATTAGTACATTCTGATCTGTCTAGTATGCTTCCCGTGGCATCCTTGGGAGGATGTTCTTATTATATGAGACGAACGAGTTCAAGAACTTTTGTAGAGGAGCTAGCATCAAGAGGGAGACCATAATGTCTGTGGGCTACAACGAAACTTCGAAGGCCTATAAAGTATATGTGCCTGGTCAAAGGGAAGTGGAGATATGCCACGATATTACCTTTGACAAAGATGCTTCCCTGAGGAAAGTAGTCAATCTTCTGAGATCTGAGGAAGATCATGAATCAAGGCCTGGAAATCAAGAAGAACCGAAGGATGAGACGATGCCCGATGCTGAAGGACCAATGGACTCGATTGATCCACCTCTTTCAATAGGGAAGAGACCATCATATCTCAGGGACACTCTCGAGGATGCCGAGAGACATATGGCCCCAAAGGGGGACATTCGTGAAAGAAAGAAGTTAAGTAGATACCAAGGGTATCTAGCAGCCATGAGTACTATTGTACAATCTGAGCCTATATCTTTTGAGGAAGTAAAGCATCAAGTCTAGAAGCATGCTATGCACGAAGAGTATGAGTCCATAATGAAGAATGATGTCTGGGATGTGGTTCCAAGAGCGGAGGACAAAGCAGTTGTCACCTCGAAATGGCTCTACAAGATCAAGCATGGATCTGATGGAAGAATTGCTGAAAATTTCAAGGCAATATTCATTGCCCATGGCTTCTCTCAAAATGAAGGCATAGACTATGATGATATATTTGCACCTGTGGCCCGATATACCACCATCCGATCTATCATAGCCTTGCTGCTACGCAAGGATGGAGTCTTCATCAGATGGATGTGAAGACTGCATTTCTGCGTGGTGCGATAAAGGAAGAGGTGTATGTGGAGCAACCTTTGGGGTTCAAAGTCCAGGATCGGGACACCCATGTTTGCAGGTTGAAGAAATCCCTATATGGGTTGAAGCAAGCACCCAGAGCTTGGTACGAGAGGATAGATAGCTACCTAATGAAGCCATGCTTCACTCATAGTAATGCTGATCCAAACCTTTACTTCAAGGTTGATAGAGAGAAGCCTCTCATTCGGGTGCTGTATGTGGATGACCTCTTCTTGATAGGTGCTGTCCCTGTCATTCATCAGTGCAAGAGGGAGCTCGCTGTTGTGTTCGAGATGAAGGACCTAGGACTGATGCACTACTTCCTAGGCCTGGAGGTCTGGAAGAGACCTGGCGAGATTTTCCTTTCTCAAGGAAAATACATTGTGAAGCTTCTGGAAAGATTTAGTATGATGGACTATAAGTCTGTGTCGACACCAATGGAGCTCAACTCTAAGAAGTTGAGTGGCAGCATTGTTGGGCCTGTGCTAACAAATCCTACTGAGTATTTTCAACTCGTAGGGGCCCTGATGTTCTTAGTGAACACTCGTCCAGACGTATGTTGTGCAGTGAACACTTTGAGTCAACACATGGTTGATCATAACATTCATTGGGTTGGTGCCAAGAAACTCTTGAGATATCTTTGAGGCACGATAGACCATGGGCTGAGATACACTGCCGGGAGTATGACACTCCATGGATATACTGATGCCGACTGGGCTGGTAGTGTGGTGGATCGCAAGAGCACATCTAGATGCTACTTCATACATAGATCTTCTTCGGATAGGAAACTGAAGTTGGTAGCCTTGAACACCGCTAAGGCCGAATACATTGTAACATGTATGGCATGTTGTGAAGTCACTTGGTTGCAAAAGCTCTTCAGTGCGCTGTTCGAGCATGTGCTAGATGCCATCGTTATCCTTTGTGATAACTAGAGGGGGATTCATTTGTCATAGAATGTTGTGTTCCACGAACAATTCAAGCATGTTGATGGCTGGTACCACTTTATCCGGGATATTGTACAGTGAGGCGCCGTAAGGCTCGATCATATAGGAACTGATGAGCAGGTCGCAGATATTCTCACAATGCCCTTGGGGAAGGTCATGTTCCTAACCTTCCGTGAGAATATTGGTATCGTGGAATGACTCTATTCTGAGGGTCCTGTTGGACAATGAGATCTGGGAGCTTTGGGGGGCTTTGGGGATAGCTTCTCGGAGCTATAAGCAACCACAGGGCTAGGCTTGCCGAACCTTGTTGGTGTGCTTGGGCCCCACCATTATGATGATTGAGTTGGTTTGCCTCTCATGATCTGTGCCCCATATGCATCCTACCCATTTGAGTTTCAGACTCATGGGAAGTACCTCTCATTTGGCCAATGAGATGGGAAAAGCTAGAGACCAGTAGCAAAGACTGATGGACACATCAGAGATTTCCGTACTCTCTATCTAGGATGACACGTGTCCAACCACTTGATCAGGGATCAAGTTTAGTGAGGTTTCAGACCCCCTACAGACTTCGGGTCAGATAAACCAACTTCGGGTTGGTATGTGACTCTTTGAGTCCATGTGAGGTTTCAGATCTCCTACTGACTTCGGGTCAGACAAAACAACTTCGGGTTGGTATGTGACTCTTTGAGTCCATGTGAGGTTTCGAACCTCCAACTAACTTCAGGTCAGTGAGACTAACTTCGGGTTAGTATATATGACTCTCTTGAGTCCAAGTGAGGTTTCGGACCTCCTACTGACTTTGGGTCAGATAAACTGACTCCGGGTTGGTATGAGACTCTTTGTGAGTCCTATAGAGGTTTCAGACCTCTGGGCTGAATCTGTTAGCCGGGAATGATGTCTTTGTGACTCACCCACTTCTGTTCTGAAATAAAGAGGCCAGCGAAGCAAGTTATGGCGGGATGACGCACAATGTTTGATTGCACGGGTGGATGGAGTTCTCCCTAGTTGAGAGGGAGTGTTAAAATTGGAAAACTAGGTCCAAACTCCATGTTGTGAAGCTCAGATGAAGACACCAATATTTTTACTGGGTTCCTCTTTCGAAGAGGTGAAAGATCGATCTAAAGATCATCTTGATCCGATGAGAAGAACATTTATTTTGAATACTTTCAAAAATATGTGCAGGTCGGCCTTAAGGTTTTACACCCCCAGCAAATGTGTTACACACCCTCAATGATTGATATAAGTAGAGTCAACGTTGGAGGAAATTTCAATTATCTCATCACACACATCCTCATGATCTAGAAATGGATGCCGTAAATATGGATGCCATAAATCTGGATGACGTTGGAAATGGATGCTGTAAATATGGATGATGCCGTAAATCTGGATGTTGCAAATATGGATGATGCCGGAAATGGATGCCGTAAATATGGATGATGTCGTAAATCTAGATGATGTCGTAAATCTAGATGATGCCGGAAATCTGGATGTGGGATTATTTTTTTGAATTATGTTGATTTTTGATGAGCTGTCTTTAAGGGCTGTGTGTGTGACACTTTTGGTTGGCTGACCGTATTGAGACTTTGCTAGTTGAAGCATCCTGTTGACCGTTGTAATGCACCAACACACTTATATTTTTCTGGCTTGTCTTCTATCGATCTACTGGTATGTTCTATCAACACTTTACTTTCTTGTTTATGTGATTGTTGACTGACATTGGGGATAAAAGTAAAGTTGCATCAAGCATAGAACATCTTCAAAAAATTTACAAAATTTCTTATTACAATTACATTCTCTTAAAAGAGAAAAATAAAATAAATCTTAAATCCTAATCTATTCCTTGAATATGAACTGATGATGCTGTTGCTATATTATGAAGGATCTTTAGGGAGATTAGTCATCCAGTCTCTACATTTCTTCCACACCTCAATTTTTGTCTTAGGTGAATTAATTAGCCTGTGATATTCCAATCTAAAATTAGTAATCCTGTTGAATGATGGTCTCTTTGCAAACAGGATCTTCACCAACCATAAAAGCTGAAAGTGCCTTTGAAGAAAATTAATCACTGTCGCTCCTTTTAAAATCTGAGTCTTTTCATGAGTGTTGTCCACTTTGCTCTTTGCCAATACCAGTAGTGGTTCATAAGACTCCCATGATAAAAGACTGCCTCCAAGGCCCCAACATGATGGCAAACCTGCCCTGGCTCTTTTGTCATATAAATTGTCAAACTTGCTGACTGATTCCTTAATCTCGGTCAACTTTTTCTTAGTATTCTTCCTGCAATTATTTTTGACAATCAGTTTGTTAATCTCTACATCACATGAAATCCCGTATTTAATCTCATTCTCTTCCAACTCTTGGTCAATCTTGGAATCAATAAAATCGATAAATTTCTTTTCCCAGATGGCTCTGTGAATTTTCTTCTGTTTGTCTGCCATAACCTGCTCCTCAAAATCTCTGATAATGTTTATTTCTTCTGATATAATAGTCAGAGATCCCCAAGTTGATTTCATCTCTTCAATGATATCATTCCAAATGATGTCCTTAGCTTGTATCATAGATATATTTCCTTTCAACTTATCCTTGATATTCTTAATCTCAGCATCAGCTGTTTGGCAATCTGTTGTATATTTACTGATTTCTCCATCCTTAGCTTGCATTATTTTCATTTATGTCTCCAGATCAGTATGTGCCTTTTTGCGATCTCTCTCTGCCATCTTCAGTTCAGTGGTCAATTGAGATATTTGTGCTGCTGGATCTTCATTTCCAGATGGTAAAATGAAAGTACAAGTATGAGTATCAATGTGATTCTATAAGGACAATGCAGTTTGCTTCAACTTAGTGATTTATTCTTCCTTCTGCAAGAGCTGCTGAAGAAGGTTCTCTTTCTCGTTTTCCACTTATGCCACCTTTGCTGCCATAGAATGCTCTCCTGTAGGCAACTTCAACTTTTTCTTCAGCACATAGATTTCTGATTCTGCACTTTGTAGCATCTGCACAACAGACCTGTCATTTGGATCTACCTCAATCTTAATAATAATCTTCTTGAGTTCTTCATTTTGTGTTGTTAAAGCCTTGGAATTGACTTTCTCTAACTTCAATTGCTTGATAACCTTCCCTAGCATGTTCTCAGCTTTAAGAGCCATTGCATTAGTTTTGGTCAAATTATTCATAATTAGTTGACCATTTTGCATATGTAATTTTACTTTATCAATTAGAGGAATTTTTCTTGCATCAACATTCAGATTTATAGTATTAAAACTATTAGATGATCCTATAATAATATCATAGGGATGAGAAAGAGCAATCTTAAATTGATATTTTTCAAGATCCATAGCTTTCACTAATCTTGTTTGATCCAGAGTTATCTGATACTCAGCCTGTGCTTCCATGCTAGCCTTCATCTTCTGGTTTCTTTTAGAAATCTGAGCAAATACTTGTTTAATCAAGGGTACTTGCTCCTGAGCATCTTCTTGTATTCTTGGTGAGGATGGTACATTTTCCTCATCTCCCAATTGTAGTGAGAAACTAGGTTGAGCACATGCTAAGTCTTCATTTAGCTTTGCTCTCTTTTAAGCTCTCTGCTCTTCATCCTTTGAGTCAGTCACTGCTTCTTTACTCCTCTTGTTAGACTTTTCTGATATGACAGGAGTTTGTATATTTGAGCCCACAGAACCTGCAAAACCCTTATTCTCCAACTTCTCTATATTAGGTCTACTTTCATCAATTAATGCTGAATATCCATTTTCAATTATCCTTTTTGAAATCACTTTATGGGGATCATAAGCCCATTTATCTTCTGACAATAAATGCATTTTATCTAGCATCATAGTGACTTCATCAGCAACCTGTCTCATATTGACTATAAAGGGGCCCACAGACCTAGGTAGCTTAAACATCTGACCCTTTTTCATAGGCACGAAATGCACTTGATCAACATTTAAACTCTGCCTAATGAACTGCAAAGCAAATAACCTCATAGGCACAAATATAGGAAGTCTGTATGGTTCTACCCCAACACCCTAAAGTCTAATTTTTGAATGGTCTTAAAAAATATACCAATCACCAAACTTACAATTTGTTCCCAGCTATAAGAACTCTTGAGCCTTTAACAAGAAGCATGGGGGAGGAACCCCATTGAGAATTTTTTATGTAGTAGACATAAAATGGTTTGCAAAATCATATAAACCTTCCTCATTTTGTTCGCTTCTTACTAGGTCAATCCAAAACACTACTGACTGCCTCTTTTTATTGGTATCCATGATATTTAACCCTAGATGCAAGAATTCTTCTACATTTTGATATAAAAGAGATAAACAATGAGAGAAGGGAACCTGAATGACCCAGTCAGTGATAGGCTCATGAGCTGAGTATTAACAGATTCTTGCCAGTATGAGGGAATATCTAGCACTACATCTGGCTTCATTATCAAAGAAAATATTCCTAGAATTGATTTGTCTATGGTACTGTCGTCTTCCTTTCCCAATATCTTTGAAATGCACCTCAACACTAGCCGAACGTCTTCGTCGAAAACCTCCATGGAGAATTCTTTACTGTCAGGAACAAACTGCTTCGTATCTAGCTTCAGGAAAAAGATAAATTGATTGAATTATTGACCTACAAGACTATCATAATGTGCTATCAAAGAATCATCAGTGAATTGGACATAAGACTCTGACTTAGGGTAACACAGAGCTTGACGAATTAATTGGGCTGAGACTTGTAGGACTTTTTTTCCTTGACAGTTCATTACAAAACACTTGCCCAAGTACATGACAGACACTAGCCAATACAAAAACTCGAGAAAAAGGTGCGTTCTTGGAATGCATGCAGACAATAGACCTGTTTTGACCATGGTGGTGAAAATTGGAGAGGCTTTGTCATTTAGACAGACCTGTTGTTAGAACTGGAGGTGGTCTATGGAGTAGATGATGTCTTGAATATCTCTCTCAGTATCCATGAGAGGAATATGACTGGAAGAACCTAAAAGAGACAGACGCTTGGATATAATTCAACTTGGGGTGGCAAACAGCGACAAGGTGGTAGACAACAAGGAAAGACATAGGGCAGACAAATCTTCAAATACAAACTAACAACAATAACCTTGTAAAAAATGAGAACCAATCATAAGTAGGTGGCATGGATTATGAATTAAATGCTAAGTTGACGCGCCAAAAGACCGTTAAAGGTACCCTGACGTGGTTGATAGCTGTCACCAACCGGCTGCTCACATCACTGCGGGTGGTCTCAAAGTACAAAGAGCTCGTCAGGTTCATGCCCCCGTAGTTAATTTCAGCCACAAATCTGGATCGGCCCCGCAGTCAATGGGGTAAACTGCGGAGGGACCCTCCTCATTAACCTGCATGCTGAATCTGCCCGCGAGTTGCCACTTTTATTTCTTTCCCGATGAATCATCAGATCTCGCTTCATAATCTGCTCGCTATTTAGCTATGTACTGGACCCACTTCTATGAAAAGTCTAAAGTATACAACTTTAGACTTAATGTAGGAAATATTACATATTTTATGCTAAAGTAAGAGAAACTTTATACTTCAACATATATTTTCATAATTTTCTATTTTTTTGTATTTTTGAAAAATTAAAAATAAAGGATATTGCAAATGAGCCACAACAAACATCATGACCAACATTGTCAATATAATAAGGCCTTGACTAATGAGCTCTATCTCTATAGTAGAATAGAGCACAATGCTGGGGAGGTAATGATTATAGACAACATCATCATTGTTTCTTAAGGCACATGCCCTATCTGGATGTTCACTAGGTATGTCCTTAGGATTATTGTTATCTTGTATTTCTAGTCCTCAAAGAATATTTGTCCTCTTTGACCATTGTTATCTTGGATACCCTGTCAGATCCTCAAAGAGTGTAGGTCACATAAGCTTATTTAATCCTCCATCATCCTTACCAGTTCTTTCACTAAGACTTACAATTGTTAGTCCTAGTCTAGTGCATGACACATGGAGAATGCGGTGTCCCTCATCATTCCCTCTTGATTACGAAGTGTTTAGATTTTGTGTATTTGGGGTAGCATCAGTTGTGCTCTAGGCCCCAAAATTTGTGGAGGGACTAGAGTTCACCTGAGCTACAAGACCCAGAAATGGATTTGGGAAATTTCATTTGGTTTAGTAGATATTAAATTAATTAATTATTTTAATTTATTTCCTAAGTTAAAACTTAGGAAAATAAAATAATTAAAGTGAATTTAATTAAACATGTGATGAAATTGTGTTAAGTCTCACGGATCAAGCTTTCTTTTAATCTTAGCCATTGATTCAATATATGATCATGGTCGTTGATTGTCAACGAGAAAAGTATAAATAAAAGGCTTGGGGTCATTTGTAAAGGCACACAGAGGCAGAGCACTTAAGCTAAGCTGAGATTCTAGGGCAGGGTTGTTAAGAATACTCAGAAGTGTTTCAGTTGCAGAGAGGGGAATTTAGAAAAGGGGGATGATCTGATCTCAGGGTCTAGAATACACAAGAGGCAGAGAAGAGATCAGCTTAAGGATAGCACAGAGGAAGGCAACAACAGTAGGGACAACGTCATTTTTTAGGAAACCCTTTAGGGGTTGCGCAGAGACCCTTAGGGGCAGGGCAGTGACTGCGTCAAATATTATGGGGTAACATAGTCCCTTCCGGAGCAGTTTTGAGGGTTTGGAGGCCATCTAAGGCTAACACAGAGGCTTTCTAGGGCTTTAGAGGCTGACACAGAGCCTTTCAGGGGCATCACCGGGGTTTCTAGGCCTAGATTTGGCTGAGTTCTATAAATCCCATTTGAGGGTGTGGATCAGTCATTATTTTGGCCCTAGATCAGCCAGTGAGCTATAGATCTAGAGTTTTCTCTGTCAAGTTTTCCAGATCTGGAACCCAGAGTTGTGTATTCAGAAATATTCTTAATAATAGAACCCTCCAGCAGCCAGAGACCAGTTTTCCTACATTGGGTTTTTCCGGGGATAGTTTGTCCAGAAATAACTGTGTCACTTTGTCAATGTGTGCATGTGCTTATTCTAGATCTGAATTGGTAGAGATCCGTTATGTGTTTTGCTTCGATTTTAACTTGAATTTATTCAGTTAATAACTTATATAAGTAGGAGGAGCATAACTGGGTTAACAATAATAATTTTTGCATAAGATATAAGATTCAAAAATTTCTACATGGTATCAGAGGAATTGCAGATCTAGAAGGGTCACCAGCAGGAGAATCTGAAGGATCTAGCTGCAGAAAGTAGCTGGAAACGCAGCAGAGAAGAAGATATGAAGGGACAACGCAGTTTTCAGGAGAAGATTCATGCAGAGGGAAGGGTGACGTTGTCTAGCACTGTGTCCTAGAAAGCCCACGCAATTACTGCAGAGGTAGCTCAGAAACAACGCTGGTTAGGTCTGAAGCCAACTAGTGTGATTCAGATCTGAATCTGTCAGATCCAGAAAAAACTGCTGAAAAACTGCAGAAATTCAGAAGAGCTGGTGGGGTTAAATTTCTGAAGTTTTCAGATTTTTAGCCTTAGAAAAAGTGACAAATATTGGGAGGAGATCAACTTCTCAGAGAGTTTCTAGCCAAAGAAACTTGCAGATTGATCAGAGGATCAAAGAGAGCTGAATCATTATTGATTTGGTAGATTTCCAAGGAGGGAAATCAATTGCTAGAGGGAGCAGAGGGTGCCCAGTTCGTAAAGGAACCTAGATCTAGATCTCTAGTATAGAGAGGAGGAGCTCCGACACATTCTGAGCAAATGGCTCCTCATGGACTGCGTGATTAGGATAGGCTAGAGGGCCTCTCAAACTTTTCGGTGTGGAAAGCAAGGATCTTGATTGTCCTTGAGGTGTACAATCTAAGAGATCATCTAGAGTAGACTCTGGCCACATCGATAGATGTGGATCTCCTACACAAGCATAGGGAAGCTGTTGGGCATGCCAAGTGGCTGATTATGGATAGTATCAAGGACCATATTGTACCACACATAGCTAAGGGAAAATCAGTCCAAAGGAAGATGCTATTGGAGACCCAAATGAGGTCATTCATGATGGCCAAAAGAGAAGACATGGAACACTTCCTCTTCAAATTGCATGCAATTAGGGATCAACTGACTGCAACAGGTGCAACCATAGATGATTTAGTGATAATCAGGACTGCCCTCAATCCAGTCACGGATGAATGGGAAACCTTTGTCCAAAGTATCTTGGGCAGAGTGGACCTCCCAGATTGGGACAACTTGTGGTCAATCCTGCGGCAAGAAGAACTACGTAGATTCACTAAGAGGCAACACAACCTTGCATTGAGAAAAGTAAAGAAGGAAGATGAAGAAGTTGCAGCTTTGGCATCGAAGAAGCAGTCGAAGAAGAAGAAGGATATCTCAAATATCAAGTGCTTTCAGTGTGGCGAAATGGGAAATTTTTCCAGCCATTGTCCATAAAAGAAAAAGGACAAGGAAGCATCTTCTTCCAAAGCAGTGGTGGGAGATGAAGTAGCCATGAGTGCTCATGAACCACGAAGGTGGGGTGACATGGACATGTATAGGAGCTACATGGAAGTAGGGCGGGATCCTTGAGCAGCTCATCTCTTGGATCACAAGTGAGCTATGACAACCTTAAGACAGTAGCAGGAAAAGTGGAGCAGTGGGTGCATAAATCAAAGATGAGGCAGAAGAAGAGGTAGATCTGAAGGCTGGGAGGAGCAACGTAGAGCAAAGCAGCAGCAGCATAGAAGTTGTAGCAGTGCAGAGGTTGATGTGACTTCAGCAGAGCAGAGCAGTGCTGCTTACGCAGTGCAGAGCTGCAGCAGCACGTAAAGTTTAAGAGGGACATCGCAGTGTAGCAACAACATGATAGATTTTGGCACAAGGAGCTGATGTGACTTCAGTAGTGCAGAGGGAGACTGATTACAGAGAAAGAGTTGTAGCTGTGCATCATTATTTAGATGCCAGTACAGATCTATAGCCCATGGAGCTTCAGTGATGAGGATGCAACCCATGTGACTTGTCTCTCAAAGATTGGGCAGGAGATTCAGTTGTTACTCTAAAAAACTGAAGTTGCAGTGCAGCAGATCATCAATGGCAGTGCTATGAGCAGCACATATGCATCATATTGAGAGGGAGCTACAATATAGTGGTTGCAGTGGCAGTGGCAGAGTCATGGGCAACAGTATAGAATAGCAGCAACAGTGCAAAGTTGAGTGGTAGCAGGCCAAGCTTCAACAGCACAAAACCAATGCCCAAAATCATGTAATGCATAGTGTGATGTATTGCTAGAGCACACCCTTGATGCTAAGAGGGAGTGTTGAGATTTTGTGTATTTGGGTAGCAGCAGTTGTGTTCTAGGTCTCAAAATTTCCGGAGGGACTAGAGTTCACCTAATCTAAAAGACCCAGAAATGGATTAAGGAAATTTCATCTGGTTTAGGAGATATTAAATTAATTAATTATTTTAATGTATTTCCTAAGTTAAAACTTAGGAAAATAAAATAATTAAAGTGAATTTAATTAAACATGTGATGAAATTGTCTTAAGTCACACGGATCAATTTTTCTTTTAATATTAGCCATTGATTCAAGATCTGATCATGGCCGTTGATTTGTCAACGAGAAAAGTATAAAGGAAAGTCTTGGGGTCATTTGTAAAGACACATAGAGGCAGAGCACTGAAGCCAAGTTGAGATTCTAGGGCGGAGTTGCTAAGAATACTCATAAGTGTTTTAGTTGTAGAAAGGGGAATTTAGACCAAGGGGATGATATGATCCGAGTCCCTTTCGAAGCAGTGCTGAGGGTTTGGAGGCCTTCCAAGGCTGACATAGAGGCTTTCAGGGGTTTCAGAGGCTGACACAGAGCCTTTCAGGGGCAACACTGGGGTTTCTAGTCCTAGACTTGGCTGAGTTCTGTAAATCTCATTTGAGGGTGTGGATCAGTCATTATTTTGGCCCTAGATCAGCCAGTGAGTTGTAGATCTAGAGTTTTCTCTGTTGGGTTTTCTAGATCTGGAACCCAGAGTTGTGTATTCAGAAATATTCTTAGTAATAGAACCCTTCAGCAGCCAGCGACCAGTTTTCCCACATTGGGTTTTTCCGGGGACAATTTATCTAGAAATAACTGTGTCACTTTGTCAATGTTTGCATGTGATTATTCTAGATATGAATTGGTAGAGATTTGTTATGTGTTTTGTTTCGATTTTAACATGAATTTATTAAGTTAATAACTTCTATAAGTAGGAGGAGCATAACCAGGTTAACAGTAATAATTTATGCATAAGATATAAGATTCAGAAATTTCTAGATGGTATCAAAGGAATTGCAGATCTAGAAGGGTCACCAGCAGGAGAATTTGAAGGATCTAGTTGCAGAAAGTAGCTGGAAACGCAGAAGAGAAGCAGAGCTGAAGGGACAACACAGTTTTCAGGAGCAGATTCATGCAGAGGGAAGGGTGAAGCTGTCCAGCGCTGTGCCTAGCAAGGCCATTCAATTACTGCACAGAGGCAGCTCAGAAACAACGCTTGTTGGGTCTGAAGCCAGCCAATGTGATTCAGATCTGAATCTATTAGATCCAGAAAATACTGCAGAAAAACTGCAGAAATTAAGAAGAGCTGGTGGGGTTAAATTTCTGAAGTTTTCAGATTTTTAGCCTTAGCACAAGTGACAAGGATTGGGAGGAGATCAGCTTCTCAGGGAGTTTATAGCCAAAGATACTTGCATATTGATCAGAGGATCAAAGAGAGCTAAATACTTGTTGATTTGGTAGATTTCCAAGGAGGGAAATACATTTTTAGAGGGAGTAGAGGGTGCCCAGTTCATAAAGGACCCTAGATCTAGATCTCTAGTATAGAGAGGAGGAGCTATGACACATTCTGAGCAAATGGATCCTCATGGACTGCGTGATCATGATAGGCTAGAGGGTCTCTCAAACTTTTCGGTGTGGAAAGCGAGGATCCTGATTGTCCTTGAGGCATACAATCTAAGAGACCATGCAGAGTAGACTCTAGCCACCCGGACAGATGCAGATCTCCTACGGAAGCATAGGGAAGCTGCTGGGCATGCCAAGAAGCTGATTATGGATAGTATCAAGGACCATATTGTACGGCCTTGAATTCCCTGTATGAGGGAAAATTAGTCCAAAGGAGGATGCTGTTGGAGACTCAAATGAGGTCATTCATGATGGCGGGAGAAGACATGGAGCACTTCCTCTTCAGATTGTAGGCAATCAGGGATCAACTGATTGCAACAGGTGCAACCGTAGATGATGCAGTGATAGTCAGGATTGCCCTCAATGCAGTCATGGATGAGTGGGAAACCTTTGTCCAAAGTATCCTGTGCAGAGCAGACCTCCCAGATTGGGACAAATTTTGGTTAATCCTGTGGCAAGAAGAACTACGCAGATTCACCAAGAGGTAGCACAACCCTGCATTGAGAAAAGTAAAGAAGGAAGACGAGGAAGATGCAGCCTTGACATCGAAGAATTAGCTGAAGAAGAAGAAATACATCTAAAAGACCAAGTGCTTTCAATGTGGCGAAATGGGACATTTTGCCAGCCATTGTCCAGAAAAGAAAAAGGACAAGGTAGCATCTTCTTCCAAAGCAATGGTGGAAGATGATAAGTCAGGAGATGATGTAGCCATGAGTGCTCATGAACCACGGATGTGGGGTGACATGACATGTAGAGGAGCTACATGGAAGTAGGGTGGGATCCTAGAGCAACTCATCTCGTGGATCAAAAGTGAGCTACGACAGCCTTAAGATAATAACAGGACAAGTGGAGCAATTGTTGCATAGATCACAGATGAGGCAGAAGTAGAGGCAGATCTGAAGGCTGGGAGGAGCAACGCAGAGCAAAGCAGTAACAACGTAGAAGTAGTAGCAATGCAGAGGTTGATGTGACTTCAGCAATGCAGAGCAGTGCTGCTTACACATTGCAGAGCTGTAGTAGCACAAAAATCTTCAGAGGGACAACATAGTGCAGCAGTAGCGTGATGGATTTCAACACAAGGAGCTAATGTGACTTCAATAGTGCAGAGGGAGTCTGATTACGCAAGAATATTTGTAGTTGTGCATCGTTCTTTAGATGCCAGCAAATATCTGTAGCCTATGGAGCTTTAGTGATGAGGATGCAGCCCATCTGACTTGTCTGTTAAAGATTGGGCAGGAGATTCAGTTGTTACTCTCAAAAACTGAAGTTACAGTGCAGCAGTTCAGCAGTGGCAGTGCTATGAGCAGCACAGATGCAACATTTTGAGAGGGAGTTGCAGTACAGTGGTTGCAGTGGCAGTGACAGAGTCATGGGCAACAATACATAATGGCAGCAATAGTGCAGAGTTGAGTGGCAGGAGGCCAAGCTTCAACATCACAGAACTAGTGCCCAAAGTCATGCAATGCATAAGTGTGATGTATTGCAAGAGCACACCCTTGATGCTAAGAGGGAGTGATGAGATTTTTTGTATTTGGGATAGCATCAATTGTGCTCTAGGTCCCAAAATTTGTGGAGGGACTATAGTTCACCTGATCTACAAGACCCAGAAATGGATTTGGGAAATTTCATCTGGTTTAGGAGATATTAAATTAATTCAAGCTTTATTTTAATCTTAGCCATTGATTCAAGATCTGATCATGGTCGTTGATTTGTCAATGAGAAAATTATAAAGGAAAGGCTTGGGGTCATTTGTAAAGACACACAGAGACAGAGCACTGCAACTAAGTTAAGATTCTAGGGTGGGGTTGCTAAAAATACTCAGAAGTGTTTCAGTTGCAGAGAGGGGAATTTAGACCAAGGGGATGATCTGATCCCAGGGTATAGAATACACAAGAGGTAGAGAAGAGATCAGCTCAAGGACAACGCAGAGGAAGGCATCAGAAGCAGGGACAACATAATTTTTAGGAAACCCTTCAGGGGTTGCGCAGAGACCCTTAGGGGCAGCGCAGTGACTACGTCACCCATTCTGGGGTAACACAGTCCCTTCCAGAGCAGTGCTAAGGGTTTGGAGGCCACCCAAGGCTAACACAGAGGCTTTCAGGGGCTTCAGAGGCTGACATAGAGCCTTTCAGGGGCAACGCTGGGGTTTCTAGGCCTAAATTTGGCTGAGTTTTGTAAATCCAGTTTGAGGGTGTGGATCAGTCATTATTTTGGTTCTAGATCAGCCAGTGAGCTGTAGATATAGAGTTTTCTTTGTCGGGTTTTCCATATCTGGAACCCAGAGTTGTGTATTCAGAAATATTCTTAATAATAGAACCCTCCAATAGCCAGAGACCGATTTTCCCACATTGGGTTTTTCCGGGGATAGTTTGTCCAGAAATAACTATGTCACTTTGTTAATGTGTGCATGTGCTTATTCTAGATCTGAATTGGTAGAGATCTGTTATGTGTTTTGCTTCGATTTTAATTTGAATTTATTCAGTTAATAACTTATATAAGTAGGAGGAGCATAACTGGGTTAATAATAATAATTTCTGCATAAGATATAAGATTCCAAAATTTCTACATGAAGGTAGTCCTTGCTCCCTCTTAATCAGGGAGACTTCAATCATAAGCTTTGTTTGTTTTGTTCATTAGTTGCATGCTCTGTCATGGAGATATTTAAGTAGTAGTTATAAGGCTTCTTCTTCTTGAATCAACATATTGTTCCCGAGCTTCTACCTTCTTGGACATTGTGGAGCCAAACATCTATCTTTGTGATAGGGTCCTCGCCATCAACCTTACTTAGCACTTTCCTTAAACGATCGTTTGTAGTATCTTCATCATCAAAAGTATCTTGTCAAATCAATCAATGTATAATTTTATTGTAGCTCTTCCTATCCAATTGGGAAAGTGAACTTCTTCTAGGTCAACATCGAATCCATCATGACCAACCAGTTATCTCTTATCTGCTACCTTTCCTACCTTTGTAGTGTACATGTTTCTGCCATATATTCTTCTACTCTAATACTAGTGCAAATCATGATGGCCTTTCTCGATAAGATGTAAATTTTTTTTGCTTACTCCTTTTGATGTCAACATCCTTTTGTATGACTTGTCCTCATAGAGTACCAAGGTTCTTCTTCATGTTGTTCGTATTTCAATCACCAATCTGGAATGAACCAATCAACAAGCTTCAATATCGTAATCATCAGGATTTTTACAACTCCTTTCCATCTACGTTTAATGATATTCTTTCCATGTGATCGTCTTCTTTGATCCATACATAAAATTGCTCCTTCCTTCATTGTATTCATGTTATGCCATGTTTCTTTAATTATTTCACTTTCCTTGACCTGTAATCCTGGTTAGAATACTTGTGAAAAAATAGGGAGACAAGATATAAAGATAACGAAATAATAATTAAGAAGATGTTAAATACTTATATTTGGAGGAAGGTTGACTCCCTCTTAATATCAGACTCCCTTTTCATTATTATGATATAGTACCTGACATAAATAACTAGGTTCCTTTTTCCTTGCATTGAAATCAATCAGTTAGGGTCTCTATTTCTAGGGTTTCTCTTTTCATTTCATACTTTGTTAGGGTTTACAAACCCTATATGCCAAGACCTGTCACTTACAAACTTGTAGAGTTATACAACCACACAAGAGAGTTATTTGCAAAACATTAGCAACTTTAAGGTCTTCAAAATCAGTCATGTTAGGAATTGAAAATTCTATGTAAACCCTAGAAACTTTATAATCATCAAAACTTGTCATCCAAGTATTGCAAAATTATTCTAGCATGCTGCAAAACCCTAATGATTTTCTTTCAAGACATAGAATTCATATACAACATAGTATCATTCTATTGCATGCCACTGTCTCTAATTTGTGCAAACCCTTTTATCTTTCAAATGACTATAATGAGCTAGTGAACTAGACTCATATCATGAGATACAACAATTATATGTACCTCTGCAACTTTACCTTATTATTCCTTGCAAAGATCTGATTTTTATTCAAGTGTCAAGTCCAGTCATCATCAAAACACTTTGTTCTTCCATCCTTCTCACCTTGCTACCAAAATTTTATGTCTGCAATTCTTACCAACAAGTACAACCAAGAAAAATATACAAAGGCAAGAACATGCTGTCTATTCTATCAAACTAGGGTTTTAATATTAAAAATCATTTAGCCCTACAAATCCTAGATACCATTTCCAAGGGCTTGAGTTTCCTTAGAGGGAACAATTATTTAGGGTTAGGGTTTTTTCTCCTAGGGTCAATTCACTCTAGGGTTCAGAAACCCTAAATACCAAGAGTCTTTAAGACTTCATAGTTTTGTCAGTCCTACAAACCATAGATTCTCAAGATCTTCGAAAAAAAAAATGCATAAGCACATTTTCAATTGAGTTCAACAAGACATAAACTATACGTACCTCTTTTATCCTTACCTCATCCCTTCTTGCAAAGGTTTGGTGTCCAATTGACATGTACTAACTTTATTCGAAAGATACTACTTCCCAAAGACGTGCTTCACAAAGTCTTGATCTCACAATCCAAAATACTATAATTGTACCTATAGTTATACTCACTATACATGCCGCTATTGATACGAGCTCAAAGAACAACTGTACAAAGCTTGTTATACTTCTCATTCTCTATAAGCAGTCACTACTACGTATGGTATCCTCTGCCAAATTCTTTTACATCTTTTATCCAAACTCCTGTTTGTCGACTACAATATTATCAAGAGTCATGCATAGCGTCTATGCAATAATTAATGTTTCCACTAAGTCTTTCATTGTCATATTTCTATCAAAGGTTATTGATTTTACATCGATGCCTCAGAACTGCGAATCATTGAATGATTTGATGCCATGATGCCATAGTAGAGTATAGGTAATGATGTTGCCGTATAGCCACCACAAAGGTACACAAAGAATGAGTCACAATTGAAGTGCGATCCACCATAGATGATGCAAGTGTTCTATTCTCAATGCGAACCATATACAGATAGGAGCCACCATAATACATACATTGCAAGCCAAAGATACTGTAACTCATAGCGATCACGAGATCCTCAGAGGGAGATATGAGTCACATTCATAAGCCACAAAGTATGAGATATGTAAAGCGAGCATCTGGAATAACTGCAAACATAAAGTGAGCCTCTAAGATTTAATGTAAGAAATGCAAAACATAAAGCGAATCATTGATAGATGTAGAAACCCTTTGATAAATATAGGGAGGAGCTACTATAATCATATCAGATCATAGGAATGAGTCATTTGCAATTCACACACAAAAAAACACATATAAACGAGCCACTGTTACATAGAACATGAGCATATGAAAAATGCGAGTCATTGTTAGAATATATGGTCACATCATATAAGCAGTGCATAATTCTAGCCGCAGTGAGGTCTATCAAGTTACTGAATAAGAAGATCTAAGCCTCTACATAAATGTATGCGATCTCTGTAATATAAAAGCGAGCTAGTAATATGATGCCACTGTTATAGTTCCAATATGATACAACGTATATCGATTCCATTTTATGATGCCAATACGATACACAACAATATGGTGCCACACTGATATACCATAGAACGAGATCCACAATAACTTAATGAGTAACCAAAGGATATATGCGAGCATAGAGTATAGAAGTTAGATCCATATGCAAGCCAAGAAAAATCCATGAAAAACAAACCATGGTAAGATGTGTGAGCCACATAGCCTTTGGTGCATAGAACAACCCACTTTGGTGCATAGAACAATTCACTGTGTGGTACAAGAGTGTGTCCGAAATTTATATGTCCATAATTTTGTTTAGTTTATCAGTCTAGATCCATCTTAACTCCAGATCTATCAAGCACTCAGAGGGATCAAAGGATCAAATCTCTCGAGGAGAAAACCTCTTTTTTGAGTGAAAAAAATGAGGAAAGGTTTGCACTGGAGATATTTGATCCCTCTCAATGCTTGATAGATCCGGAGTTAAGATGGATCTAGGCTGGTTTTTGTCATGTGCAGCCAAGGAAAATCTATCGAAGATATGAATTTTTTATCAATAATATGTAAATATTTCTAATATTAATATAATCATTTTAGATATGCTAAATATGTCTAAGATTAACCTTGTCATTTTAATTTTAACTTTAATGATGAAATACAAATTTTAAATGGAAATTGACAACAATAGTGTTGAATGATAGAAAATGTGAATAATAAGAATGTTTTCAATTACAAATAGTCTTCATTGTGAACAATCTCAAACTTTTTTCTTCTACTATTCTTATTGTCACACTTGTTAGATTTGTCATATTTTCATATTGTAAACAATTTAAATCTTAAGCTCAAGTTGTTTTAGTAAACATCATATCTTATCTCTCTTTCTCTCCAATATTAATAGGTTGAATTACTATAAACCAAAAATCAATGTACATTGTCAATAATTTTGTGTGCTTACACTTAAATCAATGCACACTATTAATCCAATTACTTTAAATTTAATGTACCATCATACATCCACTTACATCAAATCAGAAATCAACATCCACACTAAAATCAATGCATCTAATGAAAGCAATAAAATAAGATGAGAAAACAACTTCTACATTGAAATCAATGCATCCAATGCAATCAATCAAATAGGATTAGTAATCAACATTTACACTCAAATCAACGCATCTAGTTCAAGTAAGAAACTATGTTTAGAAACCAACATCTACATTGAACTCAATGAATTCAAGTAAGAAACTATGTTTAGAAACCAACATCTACATTGAACTCAATGAATTTAGTGCAGTAAATCAAATAGGATTAGAAATCACCATCTATTCTTAAATCAATGAATTTAGTGCAAGAAGTCAATCTCTATTTCTATCCCTCCCTCTCTCCATCTCTCTTTTTCCCTCGCTTCACCTTCCATCTATATCTCTATCTTCCCCTTCTCTCCCACCAGTATCTCTCTCTCTCTCTCCAACTCTATTAGTATATCCCTCCCTCTATCCTTCTCTCCCTACTTCTCTCCATATCTCCTTCTTTGTCTCTTTATCTCACCCCAAACATATATAGTCTCTCTCCATCTATCCCTTGTCACTCCCTCTCTCTCTTCACTCTCTATGTATTTATTCTTCCCTTCATCTATCCCCCTCCAACTCCATCTCTCTATCCATCCCTCTCTCCTCCTATCTCCCTCCCTCTCTCCTCTACACTGAAATCAATGCATCTAATGCAAGAAATAAAATAAGACTAGAAATCACTATCAACACTGAAATCAATGCATCTAGTGCAAGAAATATTATTCCTTCTCCCCCCCCTCCATTTATATCTATATCTATCTCCATCTCTCCTTATTTGTCTATTTATCTCAAACCCCCCCAAACATACACACTCTCCCACACCATATCTATCAATCCCTATTTCCATCCCTCCCTCTCTCCCTTTCTCTCTTCTTCCCTCTCTTCACCTTCCATCTATATCTCTATCTTCCCCTTCTCTCCACTCCCCCACTTCTATCTCTATTTCCTCCTGTTTTCCTCTCTCCCTCTCTCTCCATCTTCCTTATCACTCTCTCTCTCTCTCTCCACCTTTCTCTCTATCTATGTCTTTCTTCTTACCTCCATCTCTCCCCCCCTATAACTCCATATCTCTTCCCCCCCCCCTCTCTTCACTCTCTCACATCCTCTCTCCCCTTTTCTCTCTCACCACTCTCTCTCCCCCTTTCTCTCTCTTCACCCTCCAAATCTGTTACTATATACCTCCCTCTCGCCTTCTCTCCTCACTTCTCTCCATATCTCCTTCTTTGTCTCTTTATCTCACCCCAAAAATATATAGTCTCTCTCCATCTTGTCACTCCCTCTCTCTCTTCACTTTTCACTCTCTATGTCTTTCTTCTTCCCTCCGTATGTCCCCCTCCAAATCCATCTCTTTATCCATCACTCTCTCCTCCTCTCTCCTCCTATCTCTCAAGTCCTCTCTCTCGCCCTTCCTCTCTGTCCAGTTCTTTCCTACCCCCCTCTCACCCCCCCCCTCATCAATATCCTCTTATCTCTCAAGTCCTCTCTCTCTCATCCTTCCTATATCTCCCTCTCTCTCTCTCTCTCTCTCTCTCTATATCCCTCCCTATCTCCTCCTCTCTCCTCTTCTCTCCATCTCTCCTTATTTGTCTCTTTATCTCACCCCTAGACATACACACTCTCTCTCCATATATCCCATGTCACCCCCTCTTTCTATCCACCTATCACTCTATTTATTTATTCTTTCCTCTCTCTCTCCCCCTCCAAATCCATCTCTCTATCCCTCCCTCTCTCCTCCTCCCTCTTGTTCTTCCCCTCTCTCCCTTTCTCTCCTACCTACATCTCTTTCTCTCTCTACCCTCCAATCCTATCATTATCTTCCTCCCTCTCTCCTCTCCCTCCCCCTCCATTAGGTTCTTATATTACTAGTATAGTCTCTTATTGTTGTTAGTGTAACCCCCTTATTGTTATTGTTGTACCCCTGTAAACCCAATATTGTTATTATTGTGCCCTTACATTATTATTGTTAGGTCAACTAGGATTATATTTTGATCCCATGGACTCCTATATATAGAAGGAGGTTTTTTCATTTGTATCATCCATGAATTTTTTTATTTATGTAATGTATTGGAGGTTTCCCCCTCGAAGTGGCTGATTTCTAAGGCATTGATCTCTCTTTTCTTCTATTTTTTGAGCTGGTTTCATAACATTTGGTATAAGAGCTTTGGATTTTAGGGTTTCGCTGCTCCAAATAGGCCATCATGGAATTTTCGCTATAATTTTTTTTATAGGAAGGTTCATACATTGAAATTTTTACAAGAGGCCAAGATGAAATCACAATGGACGTCGGTAAATACTCTATCTGTTTCGCAATATTTCGCAGATATGATCCGTGGAAGTTAAGGTTTTTTCGTTCCCGGAACTCCCCACCTAAACAGGTCATCGTGAAATTTTCGCTATAACATTTGTTCTACGAATGTTCAGAAGATGAAATTTTTACAAAGAGAATCTGGAATATTGAAGAACAACATGCAAAAATTTCAGGTCTTGGTTTGTAATAGTTTCAGAGATATGATCTGTGGAAGGTAGTGCTTTTTCAGGCTCCTGAATTGCATCTCAAAGAGGTGATCGTGGGAAAAGTTCAATAACTCTCTCTCTGGAGATTGGATTGGAATTCCGTAAAAAGTGGTCGCAAGTACACAGACTGAAGTTTCTAGGCTATCAATTTCAGAGACAAAGGACAAAACAGTGACACGTGGCAAGTCGTACAAGTTCGCTCTACTGAACCAGTCCAGAATTAGGTCATTGTGGGAGATTGGACACAACTTTGTCTTGGAGAATCAAAATCAGGTCAGACCTATGGCATTTGAAAGAAGCTTCAAAGGGCTACTACAGGGCTGAATTTCAGATATCGAAGATTTTCAATTACAGAGATAATTCAATTTCAATATCGATCTCCTAAAAGCTAGTAAAATGTGTGTATTTTTTCAAATTGCATGTGTCTTGTGGAAAAATCGGCTTGAATTGATTCCAAGGGCAACTTGTAGAATAGATATCAATATTGGATTTTAAAATGGCCCCCAAAAATAATTCAACACCCATTAAGCCTTCAGAAGGCTCTACTATGACTCATGAAGATGAAGAATTGCAACATGATCTATCAAAATTACAAGAGCAAGTGCAACAAATTTCACTCTCGCAAAGAGCAACAAAAAATGAAATGAAAGTTTTGAAGAAAGGCGTGGAAGCGAAGATGGATGGTTTGAAGAAAGGCGTGGAAGCTAAGATGGATGGCATGGAAGCTGGCATGGAAGCTAAGATGGATGACATGGAAGAAAAAATGAAAGACAACATGGAAAACATGAAGAATGATCTAAAAGAAGACATTGAAGGTTTGACAAAGTTGATACAAGAAATGTTTCCTAATGGTGAAAAGATAGTAGAGGAAACTCATGATGAGAACAAAATAAATGTTAATCGTGATTTCACAAACTCTAATGTTGGCGGGAAGAACCACCATATTCCAAAAATGGATATGAGGAAGTTTGATGGAAAGGATCCTGTAACATGGATACTACAGATGGAGCAATATTTTGATCTCCATAATGTGCAAAACACACAAAAGGTACGCATTGCAACTTTACATTTAGAATAAAATACATTTGTATGGTATCGATGGCTTTGCTCCCGTAAAAAAATTGTCACTTGGTCAATTTTTACGGAGGAAATGATAGCACATTATGAGGATACAAAGAGCAACACCTTCTTTAGCCAATTGATAAATCTCAAACAAAAGGGTTTAGTGGGGCAGCACATTGATGACTTCCAAAAATTGAATATAAGGGTAACTGATATTCCAGAGGAACACAGGATTGATCTCTTCATAGGCACTTTAAAGGATAACATCCAACATGAAGTTCGCGTTTTGGAACCTGATTCATTGGAGAAGGCATTCAGATTGGAAAGAAAAATTGAATGTAAAATTATGGCGACAAGGAAGCCTACCACTCACTTCTATAAAGAAGGAAGTGTTTCTACGCCTAGATTTCCACAACCTACAAGTTTGACACCACAACAATTGGAAGAAAAAAGAGAAAAAGGGCTTTGCTACAGTTGTGATAGCAAATACACTAAAGGTCATAAGTGTGCTGAGAAGAAATTATTTTACATAGATTGTGAAGAGGAAGAAGAAAATGAACAAGAAGAGGATATACACCAGGAACAAACCCTAGAAGAGGAAGAAATGAATCCAACCATATCATGTAATGCATTGGCAGGAATTACCACTCCTCAAACTCTCAAGATAGAAGGACAAATCAAGAAGAAAAAGGTAATAGTGTTGATTGATTCAGGTAGCACCCATAATTTTATTCATTGTAAGGTAGACAAGGAATTAAATTGTTTCCTATACCCAGCACCAGAATGTCAAGTGATGGTTGCAAATGGAGGAACTATAAATTGCTCTGGAAAATTCCATAATATCAAGCTAACCATGGGGGAATATGTATTGACTAGTCCAATGCTTTCCATTCCTATGGGAGGTGTCGATGTTGTACTAGGAGTACAATGGTTACAATCTTTGGGGACGGTAGCTTTTAATTTTCAAGAACTTTTCTTGAAATTCTTTTCAGAAGGAAAGGAAGTCGAACTACGGGGTATTGAAGGGAAGCCAGGAAGGATAATAAGCTCTAATGGCATGACAAAGCTTCTAAAGAAAGAACAACGAGACATAATTGCACAATTATGCTCACTAGAAGTTCCAACATCAAAATCATCTATTTCTGCAGATCTCCAACAAGTCTTGGACAATCATTCCAAGGTGTTTGAAACTCCCAAGGGACTCCCACCTATTTGTGATCATGATCATGCTATTCATTTGATTCCAGGAAGTGTTCCTCCAAACATCAGGCCTTATAGATATCCTTACTTCCAAAAGAGCGAAATTGAACGTATGATTGCAGAAATGTTAGAGGCGGGTATAATTCAACCTAGCCAAAGTTCTTTCTCTGCTCCTGTAGTATTGGTACACAAGAAGGATGGATCATGGTGAATGTGTCCGGATTATAGGGAGCTCAATAAGCTCACCATTAAAGATAAATTTCCCATTCCTGTGATTGATGAATTATTGGATGAATTACATGGAGCAATTTATTTTACCAAGTTGGATCTTCGTTCACGATATCATCAAATTAGAATGAAGACTGAAGATATTCCAAAAACAACATTTATAACTCATGAGGGTCATTATGAATTTTTGGTCATGCCTTTTGGCCTTACCAATGCACCTTCTACATTTCAAGGGTTGATGAATTCCATTTTCAAACCCTTCCTTGGAAAATTTGTGCTAGTGTTTTTTGATGATATACTAATCTACAACAGGTCTTGGAAGGATCATGCTGAACATGTTGACAGGGTGCTCAAACTATTGTAGGAGAAACAATTATATGCAAAAACATCCAAATGTTTCTTTGGAGTACAAGAGGTGGAATATCCGGGTCATATTGTATCTCACGAGGGTGTTAAGGTAGACCCTAACAAAATTAAATCCATTAAGGAATGGAAAGTCCCCACAACCATAAAGCAGTTGCGCATATTTCTCGGGTTAATAGGGTATTATCGCAAGTCTGTTAAGAATTAAGGGAGAATAGCAGCACCTCTAACAACATTATTGAAGAAAGATGCATTTTCATGGACTCCTGAAGCAACTAAGGCCTTTGAACATCTTAAAGAGGCAATGTGCCTAACATCGGTCTTAGCTACGCCAGACTTCACAAAAACCTTTATTGTGGAATGTGATGCCTCAGGAAATGGAATTGGTGCAGTTTTAATGCAGGAAGGAAGACCCATTGCTTTTGAAAGTCGTCCGATCAAAGGAAAGTATTTACAAAAACCTATTTATGAGAAGGAAATGTTAGCAATACTACATGCACTAAAGAAATGGCGAACTTACCTAATGGGAAGACACTTCAAGGTAAAAACTGATCATGATAGTCTTAAACACTTTTTGGAACAAAGACTATCTTCAGAAGAGCAGCGAAAATGGGTCACAAAGATGTTGGGTTATGACTTTGAAATAATCTACAAAAAAGGGAAGCTAAATGTTGTTGCAGATGCACTCTCAAGAAAGAATGAAGAGGTGGAAGCATTGCTTTGTGCCATTTCCATTATCCAACCAGATTGGATAACCGAAGCAAGGGATGAATGGAAGAAGGACGAAGAAGTGTGGACACTCATTCAAAAGTTGCAACAATATCCTAGTACATCTGATACATTTAGTTGGGAAAATGATTCCTTATGGTACAAAGATCGCTTATATATTTGTAAGAATTCCCAATTAAAAAAAAATATTATTTTGGAATTGCACACTTCTCCTTTAGGAGGACACTCAGGATTTTTAAAAACTTACCAGAGGGTGAAGAAAGAATTTTTTTGGGATGGCCTTAATTCTCATATTCAAAAGTTTGTGGTGGAATGTTTGGTTTGCCAGAAAAATAAAGTTGAGAAAATTAAGATCGCGGGTCTTCTACAACCTTTATCCATTCCAAGTCAACGTTGGGAGGATATTTCAATGGATTTTATCACAGGTTTACCTAAGTCTAAAGGAAAGAGTGTCATGGTGGTAGTTGATAGACTTACCAAGTATGCACACTTTTGTGCATTATCTCATGCATTTAAAGCAAGTACAGTTACTACTTCATTTATGGAAACAATTCAAAAGCTACATAGAAACCCAAAGATTATTGTAAGTGATAGAGATCCCATTTTTACTGGGAATTTTTGGATGGAATTATTTTTCTTGTTTGGGTACTCAACTAGCTCATAGCTCATATTATCATCCTCAATTCAATGGTCAAACTGAGATAGTGAATAAATGTTTGGAAGGATAACTTTGTTGTTTTGTATCTGATAAGCAAACACAATGGGTCAAGTGGTTACCTCTCGTTGAATGGTGGTATAAAACTTCCTTCCATACTGCAACAAAAATGACCCCATTTATGGCACTTTATGGATATCATCCACTGTCTATCACATCATATTTAGGAGAAAGTTCTAAGGTTCAAGCAGTGGAAGATCACATCGAGCATCAACAAGAAGTTGTCCAACTCTTAAAGGATAACCTAAATTTTGCATAAAAGCGAATGAAACAATAGGCATATCAACATCGCATCGAGAGAAGTTTTGATGTAGGAGACTAGGTATTTTTATGGCTACAACCATACAAACAATTTTCCCTCAAGAAAGCTAAGAAGGATAATAAATTATTTCCAAAGTACTATGGTCCGTGTTGCTAAATATTGGTACTATGGCATACAAATTTGAGCTTCTTGCTTCTTCGCGAGTGCATCCAGTTTTCCATGTTTCATGCTTAAAGAAGGTTATAGGTGACAAACTTCTAGTTCAAACAATATTTCCAGAACTTGAAGAGGAAGGAAAAATCATATTGGAACCTGAAGCAGTCACTGAAACAAGAACTTGACAAATACGAAATATATCAATTTCAGAGTATCTCATCAAGTGGAAGAACTTACCCACTGAAGATTCTACATGGGAGGATGAGAATTTTATACAGAAGAATCCAGAGCTACTCAAGCGTAGAGGACAATACTTTTTTGAAGGAGAGGGGCATGTTAGGTCCCTATATTACTAGTATAGTCCCTTATTGTTGTTAATGTAACCCCCTTATTGTTATTGTTGTACCCTTGTAACCCCAATATTGTTATTATTGTGCCCTTACATTATTATTGTTAGGTCGGCTAGGATTATACTGTGATCCCATTGACTCCTATATATAGAAGGAGGTTTTGTCATTTGTATCATCCAAGAATTGTTTATTTATGTAATGTATTGGAGGTTTCCCCCTCGAAGTGGCTGATTTCTAAGGTGTTGATATCTCTTTTCTTCTATTTTTTGAGTTGGTTTCATAAAATTTGGTATCAGAGCTTTGGATTATAGGGTTTCGCTGCTTGTGAGTGTTCATAAATATAAAGAAAAGTATCGAGTAATTATAAAAATAGGTTTTATTTTTTACCATACCTCTGGTTTATTTATAATTATATTTATTTACCATATCTCTTTTATTTACCATGGTATTTGGCCCATAGGCTTGGTATATACTTAGATGTTGATTTCTAATCATATTTGATATATTTGTATGTATTTAACATAACTCTTTATACATATTATTTATTTATTTATTTACCATAGCTCTTTAATAAATACGATATTTGACCCATAGTATTTAGCCCATGGTATTAATAATAATTTGTTCCATGGTATTTGGGCCATAGTATTCACCTAAACAAACCTCCTTTTTGAGTTTTAATAGATATAAAAATTTTCATGGAGCAAATATAAAAAGAGGTTCTGTTTGTATTTTTATTTATTTACCATACCTCTCTGGAGTAAGTATAAAAAGAGGTTTGATTATTTACCATACCTTCGGTTTATTTATATTTTTATTTCTTTACCATACCTCTAGAGTAAGTATAAAAATAGGCTTTATTTATTTACCATACCTCCTATTTATGTATATTTTTATTTATTAACCTTACCTCTTTTTTGAGTGTTGGTAAATAAAAGCCAAGCAACTCAATGAACACAAATCTAGTGAATGTGAATAATAATGATCAAACTGTGTTGGGTTAATAGATTTGTAATTGTTTATTTATACAATTATTTAATTTTTTTTTATGAGCGGACATTAAATTTTTATTTATACAATTATTTAAAAGAAATTATGAGCTTCCGACAGACAACATTACACATCGACTCGGCTGTAGAATACGCCTCTCGTCGCAATAAGCCGCATAATTTTGACCTTCAAGGATTGTATCTTCCTTCGATTGAAAAGATAAAAAAATGTTACCTTCAAGCTTCTTAATTCAAACCTTAGCTCTGATACCATGTTGAAAAATTGG
Source organism: Pinus albicaulis (assembly GCA_034641835.2). Classification (NCBI taxonomy): domain Eukaryota; kingdom Viridiplantae; phylum Streptophyta; class Pinopsida; order Pinales; family Pinaceae; genus Pinus; species Pinus albicaulis. Next base: position 1,564,496,015 of record CM076580.1, read on the forward strand.
GAGTCTTTTCTTATTAGATTATATTTCTCTTTCTTTGATAATTACTTGTGAAATTTGTTGGATTATTATTATTTAATTATTTTCTTCTTCATGAAACAATTATCAAATGTAAAAAACATGAATATAACAGAAACATAAGGAACACAAGGTATAGGCTCCAAGCTGGGGTAAAACCCTTCCAAGGGGAAAACCCAGAAAAATTCTCTTCTTATAGAATCAAATCAAAGTGAGATGTCCAAGACCCATGAACATAAAAAGACCTTATCCTTCGTTCTTCCACTTCAGACTTTGGCCTTCCTTCCTTTTGTGAAATTTCAAATTAAATCGAGTGAATTGTGTGTCCAAAATGAGCTCTAAATTCCTTCTATTTATACTTCTCTAGAGGGGTCGAATAAACATGTCCTTTGGGGAAGGGTCGAAATGGCAGGTAGGCCAACTTGGCATCTAGAGGCAGTTTTGAACCAAATTATGATTATAATATATATATTTTTCCTTTTCCTTTACAATAGGTCCAAATAAGCATTTGATTCCTTGACTCAATAAATCCTAGAAGCGTGAGGAACATGCTTATCTAAAATAATAATTTTACTTGAGCATGAAACCCATGCTTGAAAATATATTTCTTTTTCCTTTTATATAAAATATAAAATCACATAAGTACAATGAAAATTATGAAGACTGAACCTAGTTACATTTTTCAACACTTACCCCTTCATAGTCCTTATTTAAAATGGAAGTGGAAGTGGATATCAAGTTGATATCAATGCAATAAAAATGAATAATTGCAATTTTTAGAGGTATATTTTAGTGTTCACCATATAGAAGAAGAGAAAAATATTTCAATTTCCAAACTAAAGTTAGAGGGCTATGCATTAGCTTGGTGTGAAGTTGCATGGAGACACTTAGGTTGGATGGTGATCCACTAGTAACTAATTTGGAGGATTTCAAAACACTCATGAAGCCTCATTTCTACCCTTCTAGGTATTTAGAGGACCAATGGATCCAGTGGAATTATATTACGGAAGGCAGGGGCATAGTGTGCAAGCGTGTACCATTGAATTTAGGAAGATGGCTATTATGCTGGGTATCTCTTCAAATAACCTATATGTATTTTTCATGTATTTGGGGGGATTACAAAGTCATTTGTGGAAACAAGTGATGCTCTTCAAGCCAAGAAAAAATAATGAGGTCTATGTGCAAGCACAATATATGGAAAATATAGGCCATAAAAAGGGACAACCAAGTGGTTTAAATAGGAAGAACACCAAGATGCTTCTAAGGAAGGAAATAAAATGTGGAAATGGAAAGGCAAGAAGATGAAAACCATTGCACATCAGTGTAAGGATTCGAGAAACCATTATAATCATTTCAATATCAATGGTAAAAATGAATAAAAATGTTGGAAACTGCATCTAGAGTTGAACCATAAGATTCATAAGAAGGATGCCAAGAAGAAGAACCTTCTAGCCACATATTCAAGTGATTATGTAGAGAGAAAATTAAGAGTGGATTAGAACATATCCTACACTTTAGTGTAGAAGGAGGTGATTTTGAGTATCATTCATCACAAGGAAGAGGAGGATATGAAAAAAATATTCCATATCATCATCCATGTCAAGAATACTAATGTAGATCGCCTATTTGATTTTGGTTCACAGGCTAGTTTCATAGCAGTTGACGTAGTAAAAAAACTTGGGTTCGAGGTTCTCAAACATCCAAGCCCATACATTGGGATGGGTGAAAAAGGATGCACAAATTAAGTTAATGAAATAGTGTAATTTCAAATTTTATATTAGTGCAAAGTTTGTTAATGAAGTTGAGTAAGGCGTAATACTCTTGAGATGTGTGGTGTAGTGTTTAGAAGCCTTGATATGTATATGAAGGATGCAATCTTCATGCAGAGAGAAAACTAGTATCACCTAATCAAGGATGGGAGATCCTACATTATTAATGCACACAAAGGTAACTCAAATATCTCACTAGTAATTTCTAACCAAGCTTTGAAGCCAATTAGTTATAGTAAGAAATATGCGTTTCTTTTGTTAAGGGAGAATAAACTAGGAGATGAATCAATAAGGGAAAAGACATTCTTGGAGGGATGTACTAGATAACAAAAACAAGATTTAGAGGTGTTGCTACAAGGATATAGAGGTTTTTTCTAGGAGCCTCCTAAGAGGGAAGTGGAACAAAAGATATAATTGTTACCTAACTCCCCATTAACGAACATTGGAATATATAGACAATTCATTCTAGAAGAAGATGAAGTGAGTAGTTATAGCCATTTCTAGAATAGGAGGAAATTCGTCCAAGAACCTCACCTTGTGGATTACATATCATTATCTTATTGAAGAAGGATGGGACTTTGTGGATGCGTTTCAACTATAAAGCTTTGTATAACATTACACTCAATAATTGGTACCCTCTACCAATGCTCAATGATTTGTTGGAAGATTTGCATCATGCTAAGTACTTCAACAAGGTGGATATGAAATTATGATATCCCTAGGTACATGTCATTGAAGAAGGCACCTGGAAGACTGCCTTCAATAAAAATCAAGACTGGTATTAATGATCTTTCATGCCATTTGGTTTAGTCATACACCAACTATATTAATGAGACTGATGAATGGTGCATTATGCCCATATTTAGATTCATTTTTTATAGTATATGCATAAAAATTATCATCTACTTACATAAGTATTTAATAAAGAATAAACCTCAATTTAGAGAATTTAAACACTCTACTACTACATTTACAAAATAAGTGAAAGCCCTTTTGGAAGAGACTCTTAAGGAACATACTGAAATATATGTACTTCAAGAACAAAAGCGAATATTTGATCATTTCGTGGGATCAATCAAAATAAGAGAAAGAGCTAATATTTGTTTCAATATATTGCAGAACAATTTAGAACGCTTGAAGGATGATATATTGCTTTATAGCTCTACTTGGGAGGAGCATGTCTAACATCTCATGTAGGTGTTAGACTAGAAAATCGCACCACCTATTGGCTAACCTCAAGAAATGTGATATTAATTGGTATTCATTGGTGTATTTGGTGTATGTGAGTAGTGGAGGGGAACTCAAGATAAATCTCGCAAATATGGATGCCATCAAAAAATGGCCTATTCCTACAAATTTCACTAAAGTTAGGAGAATTTTTGGGGAAACACAATATCTATGGAAGTTCATGACATCCTTTTCAGTGGTAGATACACCATTACATGCCATTACAACAAGCAATAAGAGTTTATAGTGGGTAATAATCAATATAAGGCTTTCGGTGAGTTGAAACAAGATATCAATTAAGCATCGGTTCTCATATTACCAAACTTGCATAAGCCTTTCAAATTGGAGACAGGTGTAAGTGGGCATGATATGGGAGAAATCTTGATGCAAGGAGGAAATTTGTTTTACTATCATTCAAAAATGTTTCATTGGGGTGTCTTGAAATAACATAGCTATGGTAAGGAAATATATGCCCTAGTACAAGTGGAAGAACTATCTGGTGGACATGGAAACCATCACACACATATATCACCAACCATTATATTATTTGTAGGCCCATAGTAAACTTCAACAAACCAAACATTACATATGTATGAAGTTCTTACAACAATTTCATCTAGTCATCAAGCATGAGAAGTGAAACATTAATAAGTTGGCAGACATGCTATCAAGGCCACCTGATATGGATTGGATCATTATAATTTTTTTCATCCATATCAATGCATTTGGAGTGTAAAAAGTGGAGGAATCAACTCACGGGACCGTTTTTATCGACATGACCCAGTTTGGCGAAACGAGGTCTGAAACCTTCAGGGAGCGTTTTGAGGCATCAAATGACAATTTTTGGGGGTGAAAATTTATCACTTTAGCGCAACACCATTTCATGTTATTTTACACTCAAATATATTTCCAATGATGCAAGAAGCGCGTTAATCAAAGTCTGTATGCAAAAGTTATGCCACTTAGAAGTTGACCTCCCTATTTTCACACTTATAGTTTGGGAGGATGTCGCGTTATCTCCCATTATTCATAGAAAAAGGGGATAGCCACATGTTTGTGATGTAAAAGAATCTATAAGATTCTATTGTGAAAATTCCAACACTGGAATCATATTGTAGCAACTGGTATTATTTCTCCTAATTGTTAATTAATTTAACAATTTATTTGCTACCACAAATATTGAAATAAAAATACTACAACCTTCACAAATAAATTTCGTGGAAAAATAAAACCTTGGAAGATAATAAATTCTAGCACACACACATAAAATTAACAAAATTATTTTTGGACAAAATTTCTTGGAAAAACCCAATGTTGGAAATTCGATGCAAAAAATGAGGGTTTTATTATTATGCAACAGTGAAATAGTCTGAGTACAATTTGTATGACGAATAATAGCAATCCTGCAGAGAAAATACTGGCAAAAATATCTTGAGGGAAACTACCCTCACTCTGAGCTATCCTGATTCTTGACCGCCTACTAAAAACCAAGCTGTCCTCCTAGCTCTACGCAACTTCTGCGTCACCTCTGTGCAGTCTGCTACACACCCAACTTGTAACAACTGTCGATCAAGTCGTCCTGCCTTCTAATGACTGGGAAACTGGCCCTCCAACACTCTGGAAATATTTTCCAACCTCTAGAATTGAAAACCAGCTTCATCCCAACAAAATCGAACTGCTCACTGAAGACTCTGCGCTGCCTTTATGCAAATTCTTGAAGAAATATCAGCCTTTCTTTGCAATGCACTCACTGTATCTGGAAATATTCCTCCATATTCACTATCCCTACCCCTCACTCATTTCTTCGATCTCTCGCTGTCTCTGAAAACTGATTGGTGCTACTCAGGAAATTGATCCGCCAAGAAATCGAACTGCTCAAGTGTGTTCTCCATCATCACATCAATCTCCTCTTATAATCCTCTATTGGAGCACCGAGGAAAAAGATTAAAACATAATCGATGGTTAGGATAATCTCTAGATCGATCTGTGTGAGTTTCTAGATGATTCTCTCATTATCTCAATTAATACTGGTTAATTAACCATATTCCCTAAGTTTAGACTTATGCAATATTTAGAAATCAATTAATAATATGATTGAGACACTTTCAGGTAGAATTTCCAAAAAAGATTCTGGTTTTTGGAGATCTCATGTATTCTAGCCTCTCCATAAAGTTGCGTGGCTAGAACACAACACTCCCTCTTAGCGAGGAATGTGTTCTAGTGTTGTTGCACACCCTGTAGTAACACCTTGTCTCCGCATCATCTCTTCCCATGTTCCTGATGTCTGGCTACTATTTCCCACGAACCACTGCACAAATCTGATATACACCATATTTTTGCTGCTGCTGACCCTGTTGTACTGCTGCAAATAATGCATCTGCACTGCAACTCTATTGTTGTTGCTACTGCAGCATCTAAAACAAATAAACATCCAAAATACTAAATCCACTATGATAAGTGTATTGCATCTATCACTCGAGTCTCTTACTGCTACTAGCCTTTTCACTTTCCATTGAAGGCACTGCGTTGTTGCTGACTCTGCACCGTTCCAACTGCATTGCTGCTAACTATGAACTTTTCTCCCTAACATCTTATAGCTACTAGTCACTACATTTGTCACTCTGGAATATGATTGCATCTAATACCATTGATCCATTTTGCTAATGAATATTGTGGCCCTCGTAGCCAGGTACTGATCCAAGAGGTGGAATCCTCAAAGATCATGCCCATCTGTAGCACTCTGCGGCTATAACACCAAGTCACCCCACCTCACTCCTAGAGGTATATCGACGAATATAGTGAAGTCTTCCTCCAGCCTTTCACCACATACGACATTTGAAGAACCTTCGACAGGTCCTTCTTCTTCCCTAGCTCCCCTGTCCCTGACTGTGACACTTAGATGAAAGTGCCACATTCTCCTCCTCCTTCATCATCTTCTTCCCGCTGCTTCTGCTGCCACTGATGGAGCTCTTTAGTAGATCTCGTCTCAACTCATCCTTCTGCAAATCAACCCACACCCTGTCACATCCTAGTAGCGTGTCTCTACCTAATATAATTTGGACAAAAACCTGCCTATCCTCAAAGACACAGCTGAGAGATAATCGCACTAGCTCTGAAGGTTGAGGCGTTGCCCCAAAAAATGACAATTGGTCACAAAAATCCTTGATCCTAGTGAGGTAGGTGTCTATGCCTTCCCCTTTATGCATCTAGATGAGTCTCAACTTGTCCTCGAGGTGCATCTTCCACTGCTAAGACGTACCCTGATACAATGTGTTGAGAGAATCCCACATCTTCTTGGCAGTATCTTTGCCAGTTATATGCGAGACTACATGAACCCTGGATCCATATAGGATCAAATACTTCACCCGTTCCATCTTGTTTCTATACTCTTTCAGCCAATCTGCATCTTGAGGAACTGCCACTACATTATCAATGTAGGCTTTCAGGTCAAATTCATCCAAAAGGAAAGACATTCTTGTCTTCTAGCTAACGTAGTTGGAAGCTCCATCCAACCTATCCTGATCACGAAGCCTTGCAGTGGCCATCTCTGATCAAGTTGAAAACTCCCTCTTTCCCTATGCTCGGCTGCTACTCTCCTACTCACACTCCCTTCTCGAATGCGTGGTTCTGCTAGCTATTGTTAAGATTTTGGGGTAGAATTGGATGTGTTATAGCTCCAAAAATTTGTGGAGGGACTAGAGTACATAAGATCTCCAAGACCCAGAAAGAGTTTTGGGAAATTCCATCCAGTTTAAGAGATATTTACTTAATTAATCTTTTTAGTTAAGGACCCTTAGTCTAATTTAGGAAAATTAAAATAGTAAAGGTAATTAAATTAAACATGTGATGAGAATGAATTAAGTGATGTGGATCAAACATATTCTAATATTAGCCATCGATTCAATATTAGATCATGACCATTAAAGCTTCAACGATAAAAATATAAGAAGAGGGCTTGGGGTCAGTTGGAGAATACACACACTTGCAGAGCACTGAAGCTAAGATGGAATTCTAGGGCATGGTTTGCTAATAATTTCAGAAGTGTTTCAACTACAGTGAGGGGGATGGTCTAGTCTTAGTCCAAGAGTACAACGAGGGCAGGGAAGGAGCATACTAGGGCAGTGCAGAGACATCAACTACGCAGAGCAGCCGAGAGCTCAACAGGGGCAGCGTAGAGGCAGCAAGAGTCCAGGAGGGCTGATGCAGGCCTAGCTAGGGCAGTGCAGGGGTAGCGTAAACTAGTTTAGGGTGACGCAGGCCCTTCCTGAGCATCACAGAGGTTGATGCAAAGGGCTTTAGAGCAGCGTTGGGGTTCCAGAAGCCACAAAAGGACTGAACTCTATAAATCTTGTTTGAGGGTGTGAATTAGTTAGTTTTTTTGCCTTTTGGATAGAGGTATTGTTGCCATTTATATTTCTCTGTCGGGTTAACTAGTTTGATGCCCAGATTTTTTGTACTTAGGATCTTCATAATAATAAAAACCCCCTAGAAGATAGCAACACCGATTTTCCCGCATTGTGTTTTTCCGGGGACAATTGTCCATAAAATCCTTGTGTGTCACTTTGTCATTGAGCATGTTATTAAGTTTAGATATGGATGTATAGGCTGTCAATGCATCTACTTCGATGTTAATGCTGAATTTTTCAGATTAATAACTTATGTAAGTAGGAGAAGTAAATCAAGAATTTAACAGTAGGGTTTTTGTTTAGTAAATTCAGAATTTTTCACATGGTATTAGAGAAATTGAAGATCAATATGGATCTCCAGTAAGACGGCTGAAGAAATCAATGTTGTAGAAAGCAGCAGAGAAAGAAGAAGCAACAACAGATAAACCAGAGAGGGAAGCATAGAAACAAAAGGACGTAGAGGCATTAAGATCCAAGCAGGGGCTGATGCAGTCCCAGCTGGGTGACGTAGATACAATGCAGAGTCTTCCAGAGGGACGTAGGAGCAGCTTGCGCTGTGCAGAGGCTACGTTGAGCCATTTTTCTCACGCAAAGGCCAGACAGAGTGACACAGTACATAATTTAACTGTTGTCCAGAGTGTCGTGAGATAGAATCTGAGTTGCAGATCTTCAACAGTTGCTGGTGGGGTGATTTTTTTTATGGTGCAGAATTTAGCCTAAGCTAAGTTGACAATGAGCGGGAGGAGAAAAAATTCTCAGTAGATTTCTTGCCAAAGAAATCTGAAGATCGATCATAAGATCGAAGAGAGCTGATTCGTTGTGTTTGGCAGACTTCCACGGGAGGGAGTCAGTTGTCAGAGGGAGCAAAGGGTGTATTTCTTGCCAAGGACCCTAGATCTGAGTCTCTAGAATAGAGTGGAGGATCCGTTCTGACAAATATATGAGTAGATGGCACCACACGGACTGCGTGATCAGGATATGCTGGATGAGCTATCCAAATTTTCTATCTGGAAGCCCAGAATCTTGGTAGTCCTGGAGGCCTACGGTATACGGGAGCATGCAGAGAAAGTCTTGGCTATACCAACCGATGCGGATCTCTTGGAGAACCACAATGAAGTAGCGACACATGCCAAACGCTTCATTATGGATGGGGTTTAAGATCATGTGGTACCACACATAGTCGAGAAGTCGACGACTCATGAGATGTGGGAAGACCTAACTGCTTTGTATCAAGAGAGATCCGTCGAGAGAAAGATGCTTTTGGAGAACCAACTAAGGTTATTCATGATGTCCAAGGGAGAGGAAATCGATCCTTTCCTATCTAGACTACAGTCAATCTGGGATCAGCTGACTAGAATGGGGGTGAAGGTGGATGATGATGTCATGGTGAGGACCACTCTAAATGCTGTCATAGAGGACTGGGAAACATTTGTCCAAAGTCTTTTGGGAAGAGTGGATATTCCTAACTGGGACAATATGTGGGCTATCCTCCGACAAGAGGAGATCTGCTGGATGACTAAGAGGTAGTACAACACCGGTTCAAGCAATATGAGGAAGGAGGAAGAGGAAGATGCATCCCTGACATCAAAGAGGCAGCAAGGGAAAAATAAGCATGATCTGTCAAATATAAAATGTTTCCAGTGCAACGAAATTAGAAATTTCACCAGTTATTGTCCTGAGAAGAAGAAGGACAAGGAAGCTTCTAGTTCCAAGGTTGTTTTAGTAGATGATGGCTTCGATGATGACGTAGCCATGAGCACTCATGAACCATGAAAGTGGGGCGATATGGATTTGTAGAGCAGCTATAGAGTGGTGGCAGGATCCTTGAGTAGCCCAAATCTTGGATTTCATCCATGCTACAGGAGCCTTAAGACAGTAGCAAGGAATGACTGGAGCAGTGGGTGCAAAGATCACGGATGAAGCAAAGGCAGAGGCTGAAAAGCTGGAGAGGGATTAGTGCAATGCAGATGCAGCAGTAGTGTAGAGGCAACAACGTAGAGGAGGTTTTCTTACGTAGTACAGAGCTGCAAAAACGTAGAGGCTTTAGGAGGACAATGAAAAGCAGCAATTTGTAGAGCTTTAGTGATGAGATGCAACCCAACTAACTTGTTTGTCATTTGGGCAGGGGTCCTTTAGTTACTTACTCTCAACAAATGACTTGCGGTGCAGTGTCATGGGAAACATTACAAAAGAGTAGCAACAACGCAATTATGTAGGACAGGATCCCAAGCATCAGTGTAGAGACCCACACCAGAGATCAGTGCAGAACTTCAAGGTGAAGTGTTTTGCAAGAGCACATTCCTCGCTAAGAGGGAGTGTTGAGATTTTGGGGTGTTGTGGTAGCATTGAATGTGATCTAGCTCCAAAAATTTGTGGAGGGACTAGAGTACATAAAATATCCAAGACCCATAAAGCATTTTGGGAAATTCCATCCGGTTTAAGACATATTTAATTAATTAATATTTTTAATTAAGGACCCTAAGTCTAACTTAGGAAAATTAAAAGATTAAGGTAATTAAATTAAACATGTGATGAGAATGACTTAAGTGACGCAGATGAAGCATATTCTAATCTTAGATTTCAATTCAAGGTTAAATCATGACCATTGAAGGTTCAACGAGAAAATTATCAGAAGAGGGCTCTGGGTCAGTTGGAGAATACACATAGCGGCAGAGCACTGAAGCTAAGCTGGAATTATAGGGTGTGGTTTGCTAATAATTTCAGTAGTGTTTCAGTTGCAATGAGGGGAAGTATTGGCGAGGGGGATAGTCTAGTCCCAGGCCATGCGTACAACAAGGGCAGAGAAGGAGCATACCAGGGCAACGCAGAGGCAGCAGTTATGCAAAGCAGCTGAGAGCCCAGTAGGGGTAGCGTAGAGGAAGTAGGAGGCTAGGAGCTTTGACACAGGCCGAGCCAGGGCAACATAGGGGAAATGTAACCTAGTATAGAGTGACACAGGCCCTTCCTGAGCATAGCAGAGGCTGAAGCAATCCATCAGGACTGATGCAGAAGGATTCCAAGCAACGTTGGGGTTCTAGAAGCCAGAAAAGGACCGAGTTCTGTAAATCCCATTTTAAGGTGTGAATCAGTCAGTTTTTCTATCTTTCGGATAGAGGTATTGCTGCCGCTTATGTTTCTCTTTTGGGTTAACAATTTTGGTGCCCAGAGTTGTTGTACTTAGAATTTTCATAATAATAAAAACCCTCCAGAAACTAGTAGCACCGGTTGTCCCACATTGGGTTTTTCTTGCGACAGTTGTCCAGAAAATCCTTGTGTTTCACTTTGTCATTGAGCATATTATTTAGTTTAGATTTGCATGTATAGGTTGTTAATGTATTTAATTCGATGTCAATGATGAAGTTTTCAGATTAATAACTTATGTAAGTAGGAGAAGTAAATCAAGAATTTAATAGTAGGGGTTTTGTTTAGTAAATTGAGAAGTTTTCATAGCTACTACTGCCAATCTGCAATTGGAAATTTGAACTTTCGAGACTAGAAGTTCCTTTAGAGAAATTTTACCTATGTGTGTGCTCTTCTCTCTTCAACCCGACACAATTTCTGCTCTAGTGAACTACTGCAAAAAGCCTCTGCGTCTAGCTATAAATATTCCCAATGAAAACTCTAAGCTGCTCCCTCTTCCTATGGAATCACTTGATCTGGAGAGATTGAATTTTTCTAACCCTCACTCAGAAAAATCGAACCTCCATAGGTAACTCGACCTCCTGACAGAATGATTGCATTTCCCTTGGGAATGTTGGCCTGCTGCACACACTTAACAACGAAATTCCTTTGTTTCACTTCTGATCTCTCTGCCTGATCAACTGTGCTTTGATACCATGTGAAAATTCCAACAATGGAATCCTATTGCAACAACTGGTATTATTTCTCCTAATTGTTAATTAATTTAACAATTTATTTACTACGATTAATATCGAAATAAACACACTGCAACCTTCACAAATAAATTATGTGGAAAAATAAAACGTTGGAAGCTGAGAAATTCTAGCACACACATAAAATTAACACAATTATTTTTGGACAAAAGTTATTGGAAAAATCAAATGCGGGAAAATTGGTGCAACAGTTGATGGTTTTATTATTATGCAATAATGAAACAATCTAAGTAAAATTTGTATGTTGAATATTAGAAATCCTGCAGAGAAGATACTGGAAAAAATATCTTGATGGAATTTACCCTCACTCTGAGCAATCCCGACTCTTAACTTCTTATTGGAAATCTTATTGTCCTCCTAGCTCTGCACAGTTTCTGCATCACCTGTGTGCAATCTTATACACACTTAGCTCAAAACAGTTGAAGATCAACTCATCCTTCTTTCTGCTCATTGGGAAATTGACCCTCAGGCATTCTATAAATAAATTCTGGCCTTTGGAATTGAAAACCATCTTCACCCTAGAAAAATCGAGCTTCTCACTGAAGCCTCCGTGCTGCCTCTGCGCAAATTCCTGGAGAAATCTAGGCCTTTCTCTGAAATGCACTCACCAGATCTGGAAATATTCCTCCAAATTAACTATCCCTTCCCCTCACTCACTGCTTTGATCTTTGGCTCTCTCTGGCAACTGATTGATGCTACTCAAGAAATCTATCTGCCAAGAAATCGAACTACTCGAGTGTCTCAAGTGTGTTCTCCATCACTACATCGATCTCCTCTTATAATCCTTTGTTTGAGAACCAACGACCAAGATTAAAACATAATTGATGGCTAGGATTATCTCTGGATCTATTTGTGTGAGTTTCTAGATTATTCTAGCCTTATCTCAATTAATACTAATTAATTAACCATATTTCCTAACTTTAGACTTCAGAAATATTTAAAAATCGGTTAATAATCTAATTGGGACACTTCTAGGCGGAATTTACAAAAACAATTTACGGGTTTTGGAGATCTCATGTATTCTAGCCTCTCCAAAAATTTCAGTGGATTGACCACATCTGATGCTACAAAAACTAACATCTATCTTGTAACTCTAGTTAAGAGTTGATGTAGTGAAAATTAACCACTAGTAGGCTATCGAGATGTGTTATAACTGGGCCACTAGGAGGAAGAGGCATTCCATTATTTTGAGAGAATTTTGTTTCATAGCTGAGCAAAGATAGCCACGAGAGATAGGATGTAGAACACACAAAGAGGATTTGTGCATTGTAGTAGCCCACAAGCCACAAGCATTACTTATTTGTACCTACAACCATATTTCCAAACAAAGGAAGAGAGAGAAGTGACCTCACCTTCTAGTTGAGTTTTCTCCCAAAAGGGTATCCCAGAGCATATCTTGTGTCTTATGTGTGTGCGTGGGCTTATTTTTTTGTTCTCTAATTTTCTGCATAATTTCCTTTCAAAATAATGCACTAATTACATTTATATTTATAGATCTAGAAGTTTTAATAAAACTATAATAGTGTAAAAATTGATAATTTTAATATATTATTATCAGATATTTTGCGAAAAATTGTCTAGTGGAATGTCCATGATAGTTTATCGATAATTTGGTATCAGAGCAGGTTTCTTTGGGTATTTTTTGAAGATTGTAGGGATCTATATTGGTGGGGCCAAAAATATTAAAGCTCTAATCATGGTCGATGAATTTGTAAACGAATCTCGTGATCCTGCATAGGTGAGGTTTACGGGATTGGAACAATAAGTCACATATATTAACTGCAATGTAAGCCTCCTAATGGAAGATTTGAATGGAAATATGGGGATATTTGGAGAAAATGTGGGTGTTATCACTCCACCATATTCCCAAGCCCAAGGAAGGAATCCCAATAGAGGTAACCACAAACCAAGCTTTTGACTTGATAACTAGCCCTATCAAGCCGGAGAGGGCTCTCTCCAAAAGGGTCACTGCCAGGAGGGTTGGAGAAATTAGGGTTTTAGGCTAGGTATAAAGTGTAGGGGTTTGTTTCAAATTTATTTCATTGGAAAAATCAGTGGATAAAGGAACTAGGTCAAGGAAAGCTAGGTCAGGGAAAATGGAGTTAGGGTTGTAGAGATCAATGGGGAAAGGTAGGTATAATGCCAATCACTTGAAGGAAATGGTTTTGGAATGGTTTTGAAAATGTAATAAGGCTAAGAAAATCATAAGGGATGTGTTTCTATCAGATAGAAGATAATGAACACAATATGATCAGTTACCCAATACAGGGCATGGCAAACATGTATTCTGAATTTCTAACTTGTAAAAGATCATAACATAGAAATTAAAGTGACATGAACAATACATTCAAACATATGTGACTGAAGAAGAAACAATGAAATACATTCAATACCACAGGTATCCCATAAATGTAGCTGCAACTCCTCTTTATTAGCTTGGCCAAAACTGAGTACAAGTTCCCTTCATCAACTAGCAAAATCAAACTGATTCCAACTTCCAACCCTTGAAAATGAGTAAAAAATGACATGATACAGGCCTAAAAAAACCTCTCCCAACCTTAGGGGTCGAATCCATGAGAGGAGGATCTGATCCACTAAAGTCTGAACTGAAACCTAGAGTGTAGGGTGGTCAAAGTGACTCATCCCTAAATTTTGTGATCTGATTCATTACACCTCATTTGCTTGATTTACCTAATGTATTTACCCTAGTAAATAGTAAAAACATGATAATTACATTCATATTCATCATTTACATATTTAAATTAAACATTTCCCAAGATAAAATTCAAAACTGGAGTGAAACTTAGAAAATTTCAGAAGACTGCCAAATGCACAATTTTCTTGTTAAACACGCCCTTTTCTTGTCAAATGCATCCTCTCTGTTCAAGGTTGAATTTGGGTGTCCTCCCGGTGTCCAAATTATCTCCAAGATGGCTTTTTGGAAATAAATTCAAGCATAATTTCCAGAAATATCTTTAGTTTGAAAAATGAAGCCCATTTTCCCTGTAAAATATGACTTCTCCCAAGACTGGTAAACACGCAGCGACTAGGCAAAAATTAAGGCAGAAACATGATTTTTTGATAGTTTTTTTTTTATCTTTTTTAGTGACCATTTCTCCTAAAAAAGATTAGAAAATGCACAAGTTTGATTTCATCTTCATTATGAATTTGCTGGTGGTGGCCATTTGTCCATTACATGCCTCAAAAAAGAGCGTAGCGTCCAAGGTGCTACGTGTTTATCAATTTTACTGTGCAAAAATAAAACACACCCTCTATGTGCAACACCTTTTTGCAGACCACATTTGGAGGCCTTCCCAGCGTCCACATTGGGCCCAAAATATCTCGTTGGAAATATTATCATATATAATTTCCAAATATACCTTTGGTTTTATGATTGGAGTTGATTTGACTTGTCAAAAGTTTCTTTCCCAAGACTGGTCAAAAAGTGTAGAATGAGGGTGCAGAAATGCAGAGTGCTACTGCAGGAAACATTTGGAGGCCTTCCTCAGCTCCAAATAGAGCTCATGATAGCTCATTGGAAATATCTCTTTGTATTGTTATCATTTTACTCATCAAGAAAGTGATTTTAACACTCTAGCCAGGAGAAAACGTGATGTTTCCAAGGTCACTCCAGAAGTGCAACAACTCTCCTATGGCACCTGTATTTTTGACATTTCTCTAAAACCATGACACCTGTGTAAAATATGAAGGAGGTTTTTCTTCCTTGAATTATGATTGACAAAACCCCTCTCACATTTTCTAAATACATCTCTGTTTGGTCAAAAACATAGTTTTAAATAAAACTAGCCCTATGAGTGGCAAATGACTTGACCCTTGGAATGATTTCTTAAAAAATGATGGATACATGATATTATGAGTTGGAATGGCCTCATACTTATTGATATGACCTACCTTATGCCTCCTATTCTCAAATGTCCCTGATTCCATGGAAAACCCTAGCTTAGTGGGAGAGGAAATTAGGGTATAGTGCTTGTGAAAAAAGATGACTTGGGCACCCTCGGGAAAAATGTTTAAAAAATGAAGAGAGGTCAATGATAATGATGGATATGAGGTGAAAGCAGAGTAAAATAAGGTGGGATGGGTGGGATGAAAATACCAGTGCTAAAAGGGGGTTCGATTGTAGAGGAAAAATCAGAAGGAGGATCAGAAGATGGAGGAGAAACAAAGAACCAACTGAAGAAAGAACCTGAAAATATTAAGCCGGTGTGAGTGTCGTGAATCAAACCATTGTTTAAAATGGAAGAAAAATTTGATATCAAGCGGTACCATGACGAGTTCGATGCTATGAAGCTGAACCATTGGTTACAACAACTAGAAGTTTATTTCAGTGTCCATTATATTGAGAAAGGGAAAAATATCTCATTCGCGTGGCTGAAATTAGAGGGCTATGCATGGACTTGGTGGGAGACCCACACGGAAAACCTAAGGTTGGAGGGAGAACCTCCAATGACTAAGTGGGAAGATTACAAAACCCCCATTAAGTGACAATTTTATCCCTTTCAAGCCAGGAGGTAACTCCTCAAAGCGATTTGTGATTTTGCAATAAGATTGTTCATAAATATATACATGGAGGGAGAGACTCTTGGGCTTCATCTCCTAGTGTATCTTCATATTCCAATTCTCCTTATTTTCTATTTACACTATTTTACATGGATTTACCTAATCCCAAGTATTAGGTGTCAACATCCGCCCCCTTAATTTGAAGGGATGTTGGTGAGTCCAAGATCATTATGAATCTTTCAAACTTTTCTCTTCCAAGCGCTTTGGTGTTGATGTTTGCAATCTTCTCATTTTTGGAAAAATGGCGTAGATGGATTGTCTTGGCCTCAACATGATGTCAAATCAGATGGTATTTTTTATTGATGTGCTTCATTCGATCATGGAACTTTGGGTTCTTGGCCAAATTTATTGAAGCAATGTTGTCAATCATGAGAGGAGCTGAATGCACATGTTTCTCCTGCAAATCTTCCAGAATTTTACCGAGCCACACAATTTCCTTTGTTGATTCAGCTGCTACCACATATTCTGTCTCAGTTTTCGAATCTGCTGGAAGTGATTGTTTACGTGAATTCTAGGATACATCTCCTGATCTAAGACTCATAACCTAACCTAAAGTAGATATCCTAGTTTATTTATCTCCATCGAAGTCTGAATCAGAGTATCCAATCAAGCTGAAGTCACCCACCTGTGTATATTTAAGTCCAAAATATTGAGTTACCTTCAATTAATTTAAACTCTTTTTCCTGTAGACCAATATCCCTCGCAAGGATTTTGCATAAACCAATAGAGGATTCCAAAACAAATGAAATGTCTGGTCTGGTAGTAGTCAGGTTTTTGATACTTCCTACAACCTGTCTATACTTTGTTGCATCCTAAAATACTTTCCCTTAAATGGATGTGAGGTTTAAGTTCTGTTCCATTTGAGTAGTCAAAGGATTTTACTTAGCCATGCCAAACCTGTTCAACAGATCTCCAATGTACTTCTTCTGAGAGAGGAATATAAACTTCAAATGTTGAGTTATTTCAATACAAAGATAGCAGTGAACATAGCCCAAGTAAGTCATTTCAAAACATTTCCTCAAATCCTTCTTTATGGATGTAATGTAGCTCTCATTGTTCCCTGTCATTAAAAGATCATCTACATATACCACAAGATATACAATTTTTCTACCAACTTTCTTGACAAACAAAGTTGCATCATCAATATCATAATGTTTGAAGTTGAGTTTCAGAAGATGCTCACTTAACTTGTCATACCAGGCTCGCAGTGCTTGCTTGAGGCCATACAAGGATTTTACAAGCTTGCATACTTTGTGTTCTTGACCCTTCACAAAAAATCCTTTTGCATGGGACATAAAAACATTCTCTTTTAGATCTCCATTCAAGAAAGCAGTTTTTACATCCATTTGATGGAATTTCCAACTGTTATGAGCTTCCAAAGCAAAGAGTGTCTGGATGGAAACCCTTTTTGCTGTGGGAGAAAAATTCTCCTCATAGTCGACCCCTTCCTTCTGTGCAATTTTTTTTTCCATAAGCCTAGATTCATGCTTGTCAAGTGAGCCATCTACTTTGTACTTGTTCTTGTAGACCCAGTTGTAGCCTATTGGTTTGGTTCCCAATGGAGGATCAA
This sequence comes from Pinus albicaulis, assembly GCA_034641835.2. Taxonomy (NCBI): domain Eukaryota; kingdom Viridiplantae; phylum Streptophyta; class Pinopsida; order Pinales; family Pinaceae; genus Pinus; species Pinus albicaulis. The sequence continues at coordinate 1,564,513,476 of CM076580.1, forward strand.
CCACCTTCCAGGTGCCATTATTTATCAAGGCATCATATTCTTTCCGCGTCACTTCTTTCCATTAATCATGAGAAGCAACTTATTTGAAGGAAGTTGGTTCAAAATATGTAGACAAATTCTGTTCACAATCATAAGAAACTTCCATATCAACCGATGAATCAAGATTGTCTACATCACCTCAATTTTGTCTGGTTGTGAATCTTTTTACCATCTTTCCAATCTCATTAGGACACACAATTTCAAGTGTCTTTGTCAGAAATTTTGGAGGACCTTTCTGAGATGGCTTAGGCTTTTCAGTTGATTGAGTTGGGGCTGAATCAAGATTTAGTCTCCCAATTTTGTCAATCACATCACTCAAAGTGTCATCAGTGGCTGGAATTTCATGTGGGGGAGAGAGTGCTTCAAAAGAATATTCCATAGATTGATCCAGTATAGAAATTTCCCCCTTCAAGACATGGAATATCGTTATCAAGTTCTTGAAAATATTTTTCATGTATGGATCTATCCAAGCGATCAAGCTGCCATTCAACAACATTGTCAGTATTGGAAGATTAAAGAAATATCATATCTCTAGATACTGCAAACTTCTTATTAAATTCATCATAGAGATGGTATGCTTTGGAGGTATTTGAATACCCCAAGAAGATACACTTACGAATCCTTGCACCAAGTTTGTTTCTTTTTTCCTTAGGTAACAAGGAATAACAGGTGGAACCAAAGACCCTGATATGATTTACTGAAGGAATATGGCCATACCACATTTCATAAGGAGCCTTGTTTCTAATAGCATTAGACGGAAACCTATTATTTATATACACAACACATAGAATTGCATCAACCCAACACATCAATTTAACATTCTTGAAAAACATCATGGAACGTGTTATCACTTAGAAAAAAAAGGAAACATCATTTGACATAGTCCTAGAGGTTCATGTGTCAAAAAAGCAAGATCATAGAATTCATTTTTCATTACTTGGTTAAGGGAAATTTTAATTTTTTTTATTATCTTATCCTAAGGTCCAAACCCACCCCCTTTCAAGTCTTTTCATGTCACATCAATCATTATTTCCTAACATTTTTCATTTCCCAAGCTTACAACTCCGAAAAGGTCATTTTAGCCAAGAATCCCTACTTTCGTAGCGAATTACACAGAAAAAATGCCCTTTTCGCTACGAAACTACCCAGAAATACACTAAGAACGCTACGAAAGGAGGGATTCTTGTCTGTCTTGTCAAAAAAGGTGCCAGGTGTCAGTTAATGACTGAAAGGGACAGGGTAGATGCCTTTCGAGTTAGTTAGGGTTAAAATCAAGGTACAATGGTCATGGCTGAAGTCATTATTACCACTTTAAGTATGTATGAGTCATGATTTTTCCATGAATTGTCATCTAACTTTAAAATATTTCCCAATTGAGTCATTTGTCATTCTCCTCTCCCTCTTTGCATGTTATTGAGCTTTGGAGAGCTATTTCACTGAGCCCAAGATGTGGCTGGTATTTTCAAAATTTTGCAGGTATCACTAATCAAGCGAGGTAGAGAAGACATAAAAGTACCATGGTTGTAAAGAGGAATACCAACAAAGGTGGCCACTGTCTTAGATATGAGCCATCAGACATGAACCTGATAAATGAAGACCCAACAACTTCAGAAGTTTTCAGAAGAACATGGTGTTTTTAGTTTTACCAAAGATTGCGAGGATGCCATGTAAAGGTTTCTAAAGATTTTGCCCTAAATTTCAACGGGACAGCTGCAAAAGTGGGAATGCTAAACCTCACTATAACACCAGAGACTATTACAACAACAACAAGAATTCCAAGAGGAGAAGAACAATGGTTCAAATGTTTCAAATTCAAAATGTAGGAATGTAAATAATTTATCAAGCTAGAACATAGTGAGGTTGACCTTACAAATTCCATTCCAAGGAGCTACATGAAAGATAATTTCTCAAAGCTACTGCTTATCATTCATAAATAATTCACTTGTGAAGGGAGGTATCATAAGGTCTATTCTTACCATTTCAAGCTTCTGCTACATTTTGTTGGTAAGAAATCTCTTGATCTACCTTTTTATTAATATAGAAGCTTAGAAAAAATGGCAGATAAAGTTCAAACTAAATCTGAAGGAAGTGAAACCTCACTTTTTCATCATGGTTTAATAAAGTTGCTGGTTTTAGATGAGTTAAAAAGACTAGGAAGATACTGGTCTTCTTTTGTGTTTGTCAGTGGTTTTGAAGTGGATGCCATCACCCCTAAAAAACTCCTAAACCTATAGGTATAACATCACCTTCAGTGACAGAGAAAAGTGAACTAGTAGGGGCAGAGAAAAGTGAAGCGATAATCATGGAAACGGAGCAATTGCAGAAACTTGATACACCTGTTGTTTCACCTGCGAAAAAAAAAGTCAACTATGAGCAAATCTGCAAAACAAGAGCCAACTGTGAGTAAAAATGGCAGAAAAAGGGTTACAAGAAGCCAAATAGTGGCTAAGGGAAATTTAGAAGACATTCTGCATGCTATTGATATTGAAGAGACTCCCATAGTCCAAGCTGAGGATATAGATGAGGGAGGAAAGAAGCTTAAGAAAGCTAAATCAACAAAGAAGTTAGAGTTTGAAGGTGAGGATGCAGGTTTTATATTTCAAGCTAGGAAACCCATGACAAGACATGCTATAAAACTCTTGGAAATCAGTAAAGAGGTTCATAAGGTCACTGAAACTACCTAGCCATTACCAAGCATTATTGACCTTTCATCACCTACAAAGGAAGAATCAGTCATCAAGCAAAAGAAAGGAAAGGAGAAAATTATTGAAAAAACAGAGTTTGAGGTTCTTGGGGAGAAATTGAAGTTAAAAAATCATGAAATAGCAGTCTTGAAGAAAGAGGCAAGGAAACATAATTTCCAAAAATTGCAGTTTGAGAAAATGAGAGAGATTTGGGAAGAACAGGTTGATAGTGTGTCAAAGAATTTAGATGATACACAAAAATTAATCAAATGGACTATGCCATTGAGGAAAGAGGTGAAACATGTTAGAAGAATGAACCCGCACTTTAAATCTTGCAACATAAAACTGAAGGACCAGGTCAAATACCTCCAAGAGCAGTTAGAATTGATCCATGAGGAGCTGGAGAAGAAGGGTTTAAAGATGACTGTAGTTGAGGAACCCATAGCTCAACTCATCATTAATGAAGAGGAAACACCTAAAGGATCTTAAATTGAGTTTAATTATGTTTGAGGAAGTTAATGGCATGTTTAAAACCAAGTTTATACAGCTGGAAGGTACCTTTTTGAAACAAGGTCAAAATCTGGAAATTACATAGTTTTCCATAGTTTCATAGCGTTTCCTAGGCTTGAAGCCAGGAAAACACTATGAAAATTTCTGTAGCTGTCTTTTTGCCTTTAAAACCACTTTTTGTAGCTTTCAAGAGGGGAGAATGGCAGTGATGATGTGTTAGGTCATGATGGGCACCATGCAATAATAAAGAAGCAAAAATTTTGATTGAAAAAGTCATTTTTTGGATGCTACGAAAGCACGCTACGAAATTGTCATGTTTTCGTAGCGAGCTGTCTTTGAAGGTTTCTAAGCAGTTTAAGAGAAGTTTTGGAGAGGTGGACACATCAAACAGGTCAAGGGACCTTGTCAACAATCATCCATGACTTGAAGACTATGAAATGGAGACAACTCATCAACTGAAGCATTTGTTCAAGATAGGGTCCTGTTTTCCTGAAAAATAGGGTTTGTTTCCATATGTTGAGGAGGATATTTAAGATGTCAAGTAGTGATGAGCTATGACATAACCCATTCAAACATATGAAGCATTAGTTGTCATATATGTAACTTTTTTAAGAGATATGGTAGTTTGATGTAATAAATAGGTGTTTAAGTCTTATTAGGAAAATGACTGTTTAGAGTGTAGCTGTCATTTTCTGATTAAAGCACATGTTTTCATGTTATGCAAGGTTTCATAGGAAGATTTCAATGTATCTAGCCAAGAGGTAGATCATCTCTGATGGAATAAGGTCTATTAAAGGGCATATTATCGAAATTGTAAAGGGTTGGAGATTTTTTTCACTACTGCAGCTTTATGTAATTTCACTGATATCATTAATACATAGGGCTTTTTCTTGACAGACCTGAGATTCTCTTGGAGTTTTTAATGCCTTTCTGATCTATATTCTTATGTGTACTACTTGCAGTAGATTTCATCATTATTACTCAGAATTCATATGTTTATGCTCTAACTTCCTTTATTGATGAAATGACTGTGTTGCCTTATGTTCTAAAAGTGATTTACCTTCGTTAAAAACTCTTACCTGCCTCAGCTTCCATGTCAAGAGACCTTACCACTAAACCTACTGGTTTGTTGAATCCATAAGCCCAATGGTTGCAGAACTGTACTCTTTTAAGCCTACATACATCAAAATCACATTATTTTTCAAATAGAGTTAGCCATCTAGTTTCATCATTATCTAATATCATAAACCCCTTTGAGAGAGCCCTCTCAGATTGAAGAGTCTAAGCTTTAGTCACAAGTTGGTTTGAAACAGTTACATAGAGTTGTCTGATTAGCAGCCAATCAAGTGCAATTTTGTGATAACATAACGTACCATATTTAAGATTGTCATGTTCATTTTTTCAACTACTTCGTTCTGTTGGGGATTGTTGAGCTAATTTATGTACCTAAACTAACACAATTATTTATTATCAATCCGGGTTGTTTATGCTTTGAGGCAAATTCACTATATGTGAAGATCAGATATAATCAAACCTTGAAAGATAATTTATTCAAAAGCAATACATCCTACAACTCTAATTCAACTTGTTCAAAGTAGAGGAGAAATATTGAGATGGTTCTTGACTCAAGAAGTCCACCTTTGCCTCAACTATCACTTAATGAATCAGAGATTAAAATCAAGAACTTAAGATGGATAAATTGTTAATGAAAGGAGCTCTTAACTTAAGAGACACATAAAGTATTTCATCATAATTTATTCATCTCAATACTCAAAATCACAATAAGAAACTACTTGCATGCAAACCAAAGAAACTAGTTGTAATTCATCATTTTAGTAGAAGGGATGTTCAACTTGAACACCTGTTTTTCCAACTTGATAAAGTGATGAATAAGCTATGAAATAATGAAATCAATCATTATGCATGAACCATGAATCAATCTGAAATAAAGCTTTGAAAAACCAGTTCTACAATCATCAGATTAAAAGGAAATAAAACTAGTTAACAAGAAAGTGTACTTAGCTTGGAATGGGGGCCCTTCCACCCTTGCCTTGCACACTTGATAAGTGATCTCAGAAGCTTAACTTCAGTTACACATCCATAGCATTGAACAGCAAAATAATAACAACACAATTCTTCAAATTAACTCCTCAATCCAAAGTTGTCACAATATAAAAATATAATAAGTCAATCCCCATAAGCCATCAAAGTTTTGGCTTTAAATAAGAAGTCTCATGAAACAAAATGATCTATATTCACTCAAACAAACCCATCTACTCTCATCCACCTATCTAAGTCGAATTCATTACTCTTATCCCAAGAAATATGACCAATCCCATAGAATCTCAAAATTGCCCTATTTCTATGGGATTTCTGAATGACTAGTCATGATTGACTAGCACCAAATGGGCCTAATAAAGCTTGTTCTGTTCGAACTAAGCATAGCTGGCTTAATCCTAGTTTCCAAGCTGTCCATCCATGCATTCAATTCGTGCCCAAGTGTCCTGCAACCACATCAATCATAGAGCTATTACGGGAATTTCTGAATCTGCCAATTTTGCACTAAAAACCAAACTTTCATAAAAACTTTAGAAATTGAAAAATTAAAATTAAATACCTGAATGGATATCAAATATACATCAAAATGGAATAAATGAAGGGAAAATGGATGGGAAATAGATGGATTAGTAAGTTTCTTTGAGCAAAAATAAGATCAAAACTAAGGCCCAACAGGGATTATAAGGCAAAGTTGTTTGATGTTTGATCCCATGTTGGCAAAGATATTTTTCAAATTCATTTGAAGTGTAATATTTTCCATTATCAATATGAATAGAGACAACATGAGATTGTGAATCATTTTAAATCCATGCATGAAATTTCTTGAATGTTTGAAAAGAATCAGATTTTTTCTTCAATAAATAAACCCAACACATTCTAGTGTAGTCGTCAATAAATGTCATCACATATTTATTACCATTTGCAGAAGGAACATGCATTGGGCCACATAAGTCTGAATGAAAAAGTTCAAGTTTTTTATGTGCTCTGGAATGATAATCATGAAAATATTGTTTGCTATGCTTTCCTAGAATACAAGTATCACATTGCTGAAGTTTCCTAGGAATTGTATGCAAACCAGTAACACCATTTTCTTCAACAAACGAAGGTTGTCATAGTTAAAGTGTCAAAATATAGCATGCCATAAAATACTTGATGGAAATGTACCTTCATCATAGTAGAATTGTATGATTTTTTTTGTGCACGAGCATAGGTACCTTGCATCTTTAGAAGTATTTATTCTTATATCCTTGTCATGACATGTGACTGATCTGATGCTTTTTTGACCTCAACCTTTCCATCAAATATATGAATGGAGTGTCCTTGCTAGCGGATTTGGACGGAATATAGAAAGTGTCTCCTCAGTTTCGGGAGGTATAAAAAATCATGTAGAAGAAAGTCTGGAAGACTAAGCAGTTTGAGCCTGATGGTGCCAAGCCCTGATGGCTTGAGTTTTAACTTATCTGAAAAATATAATACTCCATCAACATTTCCAATGAATTCTTCAAAAAAATCTCTCCTAAAATTCATGTGGCAAGTTTCTCCTGAATCAAGCAACCAAACATCTTTCCATGAAGCAAGCGAAGCATTGAATAAGTATTCAGATACTCCAATGTTGCAATGTGCCACAACATAGTGAGAAGATTTAGGTGCTTTACCTTTCCCTTTGTCATTGGTTTTACCTTTTCCTTCATTTATTCCCTGCTCAATTATGTCCCGAGGAAACTTACATGTAGATGCATTATTCCCATCTCTATTTCAACATATGCAATAAATATCATAATTTTCTCCTTGGAACTACCTACCCACCCTTCCTCTAAAATTCCTTCTTCCTCTACCTCTTCGACCACCTCTTCCTCTAGAAGAATCTTGTGCATGATTCTTCTCTCTATTTGCAAGACACACAACTTCTTCAGAAGGATGAGGATCTTTCTTCTTCACAAAAGCCTTCTTCCTCTCATCAAACTTATTCTCAAGGGAGTCAAAGGTAATCTCCATGAGATTTCTACTTACTTGCAATGACTCAAGATAATGTGAATAAGTGGGATATAGTGCCTTGACATAATATATGAGAGAAATGTCTATTTCAACACCAGTTGTTTTTATATCATGTATAATGGAGCTTAATTATGATGCTAAAGTAGGAGGGCCATCATTTTTAAATTCAAGAATGAACAATTTAATTATCAATTGGACAGCTTCAAGTTCAAAGTGTGAGTCATATAGTTCTTTAACTTATTTTAGGCTTCAAAAGCATTTGAAAATGTTGAAATATTGTGACTCACCTCTTCATTTATAGGTTGCAATCAAGGCATAGGCCTTACTGTTCTTTCTTTCCCAAATGGAAAACTCCTTATCTAAAGTGGGCTTTGTAGCTAAATTATCTCCTTCTCCTTCACAAAATCCTCTCCACAATTCATTAAAAATGAGAGTGTGTTTTATCTTCCATGACCATTCAAGATAGTTCTCTTTTACAGAGAGAACTACTTGAAAAATTTATATCAATGAATGCATTTTAAGATCTATGTACTGTGTAAAAAATGAACTCTGCTAGAAATATGCTGTGAAAAAATGCACTTCTGGTGGGAGTATTTTGTAAAAAAAAGGCATTGTGATATTATTTGGGGAAGGGTTATATGGGGGAGGTATTAGCTATCAGGGTTATATGGTTGAAGTTATATTATAGCACGGGTTATATGGCAGAGTGATAACCAAGCGTTGGAGGTGTTAACTGGGTTATGAGTGGGGTCAACGTATGATGAGGTTATAGGTTATGACCGGGATTTATATGTATGAAGGAGGAGGTGTAACCAGCGAAGGAGTATATGTTACCAACGGACGTAACACAAGGTATATATTATAACTGTCAGAGATATGTTATATAACATGGAGGCGTTATGTGTTATATGTTAGAGCTCTAGGGCATATACATATGGCGAGGTTGGAGTGACTGTGAGAAAGGAGGAGTCGAAGAAGGATTCGCGGAGAGCACAAAATTACATCTCAAGTTTAGATAAAATTACATTGAAAAAACACACATATTAAATTTCAGAGGAAATAGCTTTACAATGAAGCTACGTTCACGACTCTGAGCATCTGATCAAAATTTCCCTTCTCATTAAATTTCTTTACCTCCTCGTCCAACTTGTTCACAACCGGGGTATCTTTATACTTACAATCAACCATGAGGATGAGAAGGATATTTCGAAATACTAATGTATAATGGGTAGTGTACTAGTTATAGATGCATGTAGATGACCAAAACTCCACAAACTTCAGCAAGAACTGTGACAATATTCTTCCCATAAAATTTAATAAACCAAGGAGGAAATGCCATCAATAATACTCATTCCAAGCGTACAACTGTGCTGTAATTAATGCATGGTACTCCTTAGAAAGGAACTCGTCACAGAGACAAATTCCATGATAGCTTGAACCCCAACCCAACACATATATACACCTCTGGCTCAGTGCACCATGCACCTCTAACACCATGCACCTCTGGCTCAACGCACCATGCACCCAAGCTTAGTACGATACCATACAACTCTGATTCAACATACAAAAGTAACATAGAACACTTTGTATAGGGACATAGGGTGTAATTAATAAAACGAATTCAGGGAAAATACATGACAGAGAATGGAAGAACAATTAATCAGGACAGATTTTTTGTCAAAGGAGAGGGGCAGAGGACAAAGAATAATGACAGACAATGACAAGAGCTACAACAAAACAACTAATTTTGGGAGTTGGCTCTGATACCATGCCAGGCCAAGAGGTAACTCAAAGATAATTGTGATTTTGAAATAATATTTATCATAGATATATAGATGGAGGGAGAGACTCGTGGGCTTCATCTCCCAATGCCTCTTCATATTCCAATTCTCCTTATTTTCTATTTACACTATTTTACATGGATTTACCTAATCCCAAAGATTATTTATCAACAATCCCATTGGCTACATGGAGGACGAATGGATCTGATGGCATTACTTCAGGAAAAATCTGGGCCAAAGCATGAAGGAGTAAACCATGGAATTAAGGAAGATGGCTATAATGTTGGCTACCTCTCCAAATAACCTAGATGTACTCCTCAAGTATTTAGGGGGTCTACACCGCCATTTGCGTGAGAAAATAATGTTGTTCAAGCCCAAATCGGTAAACGAGGCTTATGTAAAGGCATAATACTTAGAGAACATAGGCTTTAAGAGAGTGCAATCAAGTGAATCAAAGAAGAAGGAACAACAAGACACTTCTAAGGAAGGAAAGAAGAAGAAAAAAAGGGGAAACTATAAAAATATGACAACCAAAGCACATCAATGCAAAGATCCTAGCAACCAATGCAACCACTGCAACATTGATGGCCATACAGAGGAGAATTGTTGGAAGTTGCATCCAGAGATAAACCCAAAGAACAAGAAGAAAGATAATAAGAAGAAGAATCTCATATCTATGGATTTGAGCAACCAAGTTGAAAGAAACTTGGATGTGGATGAGAAGATTTTCTGTAAATTAGTGTAGAAGGAGGTGAATCTGAGTAGCCTTCAAAAAATGAAGAGAATGAAATGACCAAACTCTTCCATATAAATATACAGGTCAAGAAGACAAAGATTGATTCTATATTTGACTCAAGATCATAGGAGAATCTCATTGCAATAGAGTTGGTCAAGAAGTTGGGGTTGGAATTTAGTGATCATCGAAAACCATAGACAATGGGATGGGTAAATAATTAGGATGCAAAGCAGAAGGTAACAAAATAGTGTAAAATTAGATTTGTTATCAGTGATCATTTTATTGATGAAGTAGATCTATATGTTGTTCCCCTTGATGTATGTGGAGTCGTGTTTGGGAGTCCATACATGCACATGTGTGATGCAATATTCATGAGGATAGCCAACCAATACTGACTCATCAAGGATGAAAAAGCGTTCATCATCAACGTGCACAAAGGAAAGTCGAAAATTTCACTGGTAAGTGCCAACCAAGACATGAAATTAATCAGTTCCAACAAGAAGTATGTTTTGTTGTTTTTAAGAGAAAGTCGGTATGAAGAGGAGTCAATAATAGGCAAGTGTTGGAACAGGGTCTCCTGTAAGCTGCGAAATGGGTCTGAATTTTTATATTTTTGATTATATTTAGTCAAGTTCAGGGGTTTTGGGGTGGGTCGTCAAAGCTCCGGAAGCATTGTAACGGGCCAAAGGGTAGACCTAGAGTCCACAAACCACGGTTTGCGGACCATAGGAAAGATTAGGCTAGATTGTTATAAATAGAGGGACATTTTGAATAATAATAAGGAAGAAGATGATAAGATATTGATGCGAATTGTGGCTTAGTAGATCTGTTTGGGTTTTTGGGGAAAGGACTCCTGCTGGCTGTGTGCGCAGAGATCCCAAGTCTTGCTGTGTGCGGACCCTGCTGCTATGTGCGCAGGTCGGGTTTGGGTATTGTAAGAAGGAACTGACGGGTTGATGAATGAGAAAGGTTGTTTGAGTAACTAAATCTATGTGTACCATTTATTTCGAATTTGTGATAGCTGATGTATTATGCATATTCTGTGTTAAGCTGTGAAAGTAATGTGTAAGTGTTTCTACTGCATCTGGATCTGTTTTGTTATGTTTTATGCAATGCTACACTAATTTCTTAGAAGTATATAATTTGTTGAGAACTGTAAGTACAGTTGACCTTGCACACGTAGATGAGAAGGAGACCTATAGATCTAGTTCTGAGATAGGCGATCTGGTCATTATAAAGCCGGACGCAGCTCTTCTTGGCTTACCTATCCTCTCTCAGGGTGCAGAAACCTGGTTCCAACACCAACCCATACTACTTCGGGTGAGACTTTGACCTGCGCAAGCAGGTCACTGTCGAAAGGGCTAGTATTATAGGGGTTTTTTGGCAAACCTTAACCTCTGAACCTGGGTCAGGACCCCTCGAGCCAAAAAATGGTTCCGTTGCCGGGACTGGGAGAATTTTAAGAGAGGGATCAGGTAATGCTAAGAAAAGTAGTAGACACCTGAGGAGAAAAGAAGAACAGGTACAGTTGAATGATCTCCACTTTGAATGAAAGTACAACACAGAGTGGTAAGTACTTTCGAGCCAATATAGAAGGGGATAGATCTATCTATAGCCTGTTAGAAGGAACAGCTGCGCAAAGCCCTCCAGCTACACCACCTTCAGAACCATGTAAGGGTAAAACCCCACCCGAAATCCCTCCAGAAGAAGATATGGCAGCGCACTTGAAATTACCTACCTTCAAAGGTGTAGGAGATGAGGACATGGACCAATTTTGGTTTGTTGCAGACTCAGTATGGACTGCGCAAGGTGTGGCAAGCGATACTGTGAAAAGGGCACAACTATCCCTGGCCTTCGAAGAGAGAGCTCTGGACTGGTATATGCGATACATATCTCAAAACAGAAGAGCATCCATTCAATATATTAAGGACGCCCTGAAACAACGGTTCCGAAAAACTACGTCCTACTCTCAGATCGTAGTAGACATAAAATATTTCAAGCAAGGAATAATTGAGTCTGTATGGGAAGCTGATCAAATACTAAAGAAAGCAATCAGGGAAGGAAGATTTAAATATGATGATAGAAAACATACAGAATGGTTCATCGCTATTTTGCTACCTCACATACATATACCTATGGGCCAGCAAACCTTCGAGTCATCATAAAAGATTTGGAAACTGCCATGAAACTAGAAGCTGCGCCCAAAGAATATACTTCAGTGGGAGTACAAAAAATTTAGGATTAGCTTGGAGCTATGCACATGGAGATTCAGAACCTACAGAAGGAATGGGGAAAAGGAGCTAGCATAGACCTATGGTGCATATGATGCCGGGCATCTGGACATACAAAGGATCAGTGCCCACTCCTAGCAGATTACATGCAGGCAGGAGAGCCTAGTCCGGTGCATCCAAGAACAAGTGGAGAACCCAACATATTGTGTCTAGGCTCAAGCGAATCTGCGTTGTGGTGCATTGACTTCCATGTCGTAGGTCTGCATGATACAAACCATTGCCCCCGGCTAGGTGCGTATGTCTCGGATCTGAAGCAAAAATGGTGTAGATTCTGCCGGTCGATAGGACATGATGAGAAGAATTGTCGAACTTTCGATCTGATGGTAC